>CM070877.1:0-643750 GCA_036365515.1 Torymus aiolomorphi
CATTTTTCAAAATTGCTCATCTCCGCTAGGTCCTTCGACCCCAAAGGATATTCCATCCACTAGAGCAGGAAGATATAGTCGGGTATTGTGACTAGTAGGCTGAGAAACTTGAAATTTGGTATTTTTGAGCGATTTTCAACGCATTACATCCCAATAAACGAAGAAAAATTTTTTCTCCAAATTTGAGCCAAAATTCATATATAGGGGTATTTTGCGCTGCTCTTTCGATTGGCGCTATGATTTTTGCAATATCTGAAAATTTTTGAAAATTATTATTTTCCTATTGGCTCTACGGTCCTAAAACCTTTTCCATTCGATAGAGCGGAAAAAAATAGTCGCGTATAGTGATTGGTGGGATTTAAAAATGGATATTTTTGGGTTTCAAGCGATTTGAAGTCGATTTGGCCCAAATAAACGATGAAATGTAGAACATTTTTCAACATTGCTCATCTCCGCTAGGTCCTTCGACCCCAAAGGATATTCCATCCACTAGAGCAGGAGATATTTTGGGGTTTCAATCGATTTGAAGTCGATTTGGCCCAAATAAACGATGAAATGTAGAACATTTTTCAAAATTGCTCATCTCCGCTAGGTCCTTCGACCCCAAAGGATATTCCATCCACTAGAGCAGGATGATATAGTCGGGTATTGTGACTAGTAGGCTGAGAAAATTGAAATTTGGTATTTTTGAGCGATTTTCAACGCATTATATCCCAATAAACGAAGAAAAATTTTCTTCTCCAAATTTAGCCAAAATTCATATATAGGGGTATTTTGCGCTGCTCTTTCGATTGGCGCTATGATTTTTGCAATATCTGAAAATTTTTGAAAATTATTTTTTCCTATTGGCTCTACGGCCCTAAAACCTTTTCCATTCGATAGAGCGGAAAAAAATAGTCGCGTATAGTGATTGGTGGGATTAAAAAATGGATATTTTGGGGGTTTCAATCGATTTGAAGTCGATTTGGCCCAAATAAACGATGAAATGTAGAACATTTTTCAAAATTGCTCATCTCCGCTAGGTCCTTCGACCCCAAAGGATATTCCATCCACTAGAGCAGGATGATATAGTCGGGTATTGTGACTAGTAGGCTGAGAAAAATTGAAATTTGGTATTTTTGAGCGATTTTCAACGCATTATATCCCAATAAACGAAGAAAAATTTTTTCTCAAATTTAGCCAAAATTCATATATAGGGGTATTTTGCGCTGCTCTTTCGATTGGCGCTATGATTTTTGCAATATCTGAAAATTTTTGAAAATTATTTTTTCCTATTGGCTCTACGGCCTAAAACCTTTTCCATTCGATAGAGCGGAAAAAAATAGTCGCGTATAGTGATTGGTGGGATTAAAAAATGGATATTTTGGGGGTTTCAATCGATTTGAAGTCGATTTGGCCCAAATAAACGATGAAATGTAGACATTTTTCAAAATTGCTCATCTCCGCTAGGTCCTTCGACCCCAAAGGATATTCCATCCACTAGAACAGGATGATATAGTCGGGTATTGTGACTAGTAGGCTGAGAAAATTGAAATTTGGTATTTTTGAGCGATTTTCAACGCATTATATCCCAATAAACGAAGAAAAATTTTTTCTCCAAATTTAGCCAAAATTCATATATAGGGGTATTTTGCGCTGCTCTTTCGATTGGCGCTATGATTTTTGCAATATCTGAAAATTTTTGAAAATTATTTTTTCCTATTGGCTCTACGGCCTAAAACCTTTTCCATTCGATAGAGCGGAAAAAAAAATAGTCGCGTATAGTGATTGGTGGGATTAAAAAATGGATATTTTGGGGGTTTCAATCGATTTGAAGTCGATTTGGCCCAAATAAACGATGAAATGTAGAACATTTTTCAAAATTGCTCATCTCCGCTAGGTCCTTCGACCCCAAAGGATATTCCATCCACTAGAGCAGGATGATATAGTCGGGTATTGTGACTAGTAGGCTGAGAAAATTGAAATTTGGTATTTTTGAGCGATTTTCAACGCATTATATCCCAATAAACGAAGAAAAATTTTTTCTCATGGAATTTAGCCAAAATTCATATATAGGGGTATTTTGCGCTGCTCTTTCGATTGGCGCTATGATTTTTGCAATATCTGAAAATTTTTGAAAATTATTTTTTCCTATTGGCTCTACGGCCCTAAAACCTTTTCCATTCGATAGAGCGGAAAAAAATAGTCGCGTATAGTGATTGGTGGGATTAAAAAATGGATATTTTGGGGTTTCAAGCGATTTGAAGTCGATTTGGCCCAAATAAACGATGAAATGTAGAACATTTTTCAAAATTGCTCATCTCCGCTAGGTCCTTCGACCCCAAAGGATATTCCATCCACTAGAGCAGGATGATATAGTCGGGTATTGTGACTAGTAGGCTGAGAAAATTGAAATTTGGTATTTTTGAGCGATTTTCAACGCATTATATCCCAATAAACGAAGAAAAATTTCTTTCTCCAAATTTAGCCAAAATTCATATATAGCGGTATTGTGCGCTGCTCTTTCGATTGGCGCTATGATTTTTGCAATATCTGAAATTTTTTTGAAAATTATTTTTTCCTATTGGCTCTACGGCCTAAAACCTTTTCCATTCGATAGAGCGGAAAAAAATAGTCGCGTATAGTGATTGGTGGGATTAAAAAATGGATATTTTGGGGTTTCAAGCGATTTGAAGTCGATTTGGCCCAAATAAACGATGAAATGTAGAACATTTTTCAAAATTGCTCATCTCCGCTAGGTCCTTCGACCCCAAAGGATATTCCATCCACTAGAACAGGATGATATAGTCGGGTATTGTGACTAGTAGGCTGAGAAAATTGAAATTTGGTATTTTTGAGCGATTTTCAACGCATTATATCCCAATAAACGAAGAAAAAATTTTTTCTCCAAATTTAGCCAAAATTCATATATAGGGGTATTTTGCGCTGCTCTTTCGATTGGCGCTATGATTTTTACAATATCTGAAAATTTTTGAAAATTATTTTTTCCTATTGGCTCTACGGCCCTAAAACCTTTTCCATTCGATAGAGCGGAAAAAAATAGTCGCGTATAGTGATTGGTGGATTAAAAAATGGATATTTTGGGGTTTCAAGCGATTTGAAGTCGATTTGGCCCAAATAAACGATGAAATGTAGAACATTTTTCAAAATTGCTCATCTCCGCTAGGTCCTTCGACCCCAAAGGATATTCCATCCACTAGAACAGGATGATATAGTCGGGTATTGTGACTAGTAGGCTGAGAAAATTGAAATTTGGTATTTTTGAGCGATTTTCAACGCATTATATCCCAATAAACGAAGAAAAATTTTTTCTCCAAATTTAGCCAAAATTCATATATAGGGGTATTTTGCGCTGCTCTTTCGATTGGCGCTATGATTTTTGCAATATCTGAAAATTTTTGAAAATTATTTTTTTCCTATTGGCTCTACGGCCCTAAAACCTTTTCCATTCGATAGAGCGGAAAAAAATAGTCGCGTATAGTGATTGGTGGGATTAAAAAATGGATATTTTTTGGGTTTCAAGCGATTTGAAGTCGATTTGGCCCAAATAAACGATGAAATGTAGAACATTTTTCAAAATTGCTCATCTCCGCTAGGTCCTTCGACCCCAAAGGATATTCCATCCACTAGAACAGGATGATATAGTCGGGTATTGTGACTAGTAGGCTGAGAAAATTGAAATTTGGTATTTTTGAGCGATTTTCAACGCATTATATCCCAATAAACGAAGAAAAATTTTTTTCTCCAAATTTAGCCAAAATTCATATATAGGGGTATTTTGCGCTGCTCTTTCGATTGGCGCTATGATTTTTGCAATATCTGAAAATTTTTGAAAATTATTTTTTCCTATTGGCTCTACGGCCCTAAAACCTTTTCCATTCGATAGAGCGGAAAAAAATAGTCGCGTATAGTGATTGGTGGGATTAAAAAATGGATATTTTGGGGGTTTCAAGCGATTTGAAGTCGATTTGGCCCAAATAAACGATGAAATGTAGAACATTTTCAAAATTGCTCATCTCCGCTAGGTCCTTCGACCCCAAAGGATATTCCATCCACTAGAACAGCAGGATGATATAGTCGGGTATTGTGACTAGTAGGCTGAGAAAATTGAAATTTGGTGGTTTTTGAGCGATTTTCAACGCATTATATCCCAATAAACGAAGAAAAATTTTTTTTCTCCAAATTTAGCCAAAATTCATATATAGGGGTATTTTGCGCTGCTCTTTCGATTGGCGCTATGATTTTTGCAATATCTCAAAATTTTTGAAAATTATTTTTTCCTATTGGCTCTACGGCCTAAAACCTTTTCCATTCGATAGAGCGGAAAAAAATAGTCGCGTATAGTGATTGGTGGGATTAAAAAATGGATATTTTGGGGGTTTCAAGCGATTTGAAGTCGATTTGGCCCAAATAAACGATGAAATGTAGAACATTTTTCAAAATTGCTCATCTCCGCTAGGTCCTTCGACCCCAAAGGATATTCCATCCACTAGAACAGGATGATATAGTCGGGTATTGTGACTAGTAGGCTGAGAAAATTGAAATTTGGTATTTTTGAGCGATTTTCAACGCATTATATCCCAATAAACGAAGAAAAATTTTTTCTCCAAATTTAGCCAAAATTCATATATAGGTGTATTTTGCGCTGCTCTTTCGATTGGCGCTATGATTTTTGCAATATCTGAAAATTTTTGAAAATTATTTTTTTCCTATTGGCTCTACGGCGCTAAAACCTTTTCCATTCGATAGAGCGGAAAAAAATAGTCGCGTATAGTGATTGGTGGGATTAAAAAATGGATATTTTTGGGGTTTCAAGCGATTTGAAGTCGATTTGGCCCAAATAAACGATGAAATGTAGAACATTTTTCAAAATTGCTCATCTCCGCTAGGTCCTTCGACCCCAAAGGATATTCCATCCACTAGAACAGGATGATATAGTCGGGTATTGTGACTAGTAGGCTGAGAAAATTGAAATTTGGTATTTTTGAGCGATTTTCAACGCATTATATCCCAATAAACGAAGAAAAATTTTTTCTCCAAATTTAGCCAAAATTCATTATAGGGGTATTTTGCGCTGCTCTTTCGATTGGCGCTATGATTTTTGCAATATCTGAAAATTTTTGAAAATTATTTTTTCCTATTGGCTCTACGGGCCTAAAACCTTTTCCATTCGATAGAGCGGAAAAAAATAGTCGCGTATAGTGATTGGTGGGATTAAAAAATGGATATTTTGGGGGTTTCAAGCGATTTGAAGTCGATTTGGCCCAAATAAACGATGAAATGTAGAACATTTTTCAAAATTGCTCATCTCCGCTAGGTCCTTCGACCCCAAAGGATATTCCATCCACTAGAGCAGGATGATATAGTCGGGTATTGTGACTAGTAGGCTGAGAAAATTGAAATTTGGTATTTTTGAGCGATTTTCAACGCATTATATCCCAATAAACGAAGAAAAATTTTTTCTCCAAATTTAGCCAAAATTCATATATAGGGGTATTTTGCGCTGCTCTTTCGATTGGCGCTATGATTTTTGCAGTATCTGAAAATTTTTGAAAATATTTTTTCCTATTGGCTCTACGGCCCTAAAACCTTTTCCATTCGATAGAGCGGAAAAAAATAGTGGCGTATAGTGATTGGTGGGATTAAAAAATGGATATTTTGGGGTTTCAATCGATTTGAAGTCGATTTGGCCCAAATAAACGATGAAATGTAGAACATTTTTCAAAATTGCTCATCTCCGCTAGGTCCTTCGACCCCAAAGGATATTCCATCCACTAGAACAGGATGATATAGTCGGGTATTGTGACTAGTAGGCTGAGAAAATTGAAATTTGGTATTTTTGAGCGATTTTCAACGCATTATATCCCAATAAACGAAGAAAAATTTTTTCTCCAAATTTAGCCAAAATTCATATATAGGGGTATTTTGCGCTGCTCTTTCGATTGGCGCTATGATTTTTGCAATATCTGAAAATTTTTGAAAATTATTTTTTTCCTATTGGCTCTACGGCCCTAAAACCTTTTCCATTCGATAGAGCGGAAAAAAATAGTCGGGTATAGTGATTGGTGGGATTAAAAAATGGATATTTTGGGGGTTTCAAGCGATTTGAAGTCGATTTGGCCCAAATAAACGATGAAATGTAGAACATTTTTCAAAATTGCTCATCTCCGCTAGGTCCTTCGACCCCAAAGGATATTCCATCCACTAGAGCAGGATGATATAGTCGGGTATTGTGACTAGTAGGCTGAGAAAATTGAAATTTGGTATTTTTGAGCGATTTTCAACGCATTATATCCCAATAAACGAAGAAAAAATTTTTTCTCCAAATTTAGCCAAAATTCATATATAGGGGTATTTTGCGCTGCTCTTTCGATTGGCGCTATGATTTTTGCAATATCTGAAAATTTTTGAAAATTATTTTTTTCCTATTGGCTCTACGGCCCTAAAACCTTTTCCATTCGATAGAGCGGAAAAAAATAGTCGCGTATAGTGATTGGTGGGATTAAAAAATGGATATTTTGGGGGTTTCAATCGATTTGAAGTCGATTTGGCCAAATAAACGATGAAATGTAGAACATTTTTCAAAATTGCTCATCTCCGCTAGGTCCTTCGACCCCAAAGGATATTCCATCCACTAGAACAGGATGATATAGTCGGGTATTGTGACTAGTAGGCTGAGAAAATTGAAATTTGGTATTTTTGAGCGATTTTCAACGCATTATATCCCAATAAACGAAGAAAAATTTTTTCTCCAAATTTAGCCAAAATTCATATATAGGGGTATTTTGCGCTGCTCTTTCGATTGGCGCTATGATTTTTGCAATATCTGAAAATTTTTGAAAATTATTTTTTCCTATTGGCTCTACGGCCTAAAACCTTTTCCATTCGATAGAGCGGAAAAAAATAGTCGCGTATAGTGATTGGTGGGATTAAAAAATGGATATTTTGGGGGTTTCAATCGATTTGAAGTCGATTTGGCCCAAATAAACGATGAAATGTAGAACATTTTTCAAAATTGCTCATCTCCGCTAGGTCCTTCGACCCCAAAGGATATTCCATCCACTAGAACAGGATGATATAGTCGGGTATTGTGACTAGTAGGCTGAGAAAATTGAAATTTGGTATTTTTGAGCGATTTTCAACGCATTATATCCCAATAAACGAAGAAAAATTTTTTCTCCAAATTTAGCCAAAATTCATATATAGGGGTATTTTGCGCTGCTCTTTCGATTGGCGCTATGATTTTTGCAATATCTGAAAATTTTTGAAAATTATTTTTTCCTTTTTTCCTATTGGCTCTCCCTAAAACCTTTTCCATTAGAGCGGAAAAAAATCGTCGCGTATAGTATTGGTGGGATTAAAAAATGGATATTTTGGGGTTTCAAGCGATTTGAAGTCGATTTGGCCCAAATAAACGATGAAATGTAGAACATTTTTCAAAATTGCTCATCTCCGCTAGGTCCTTCGACCCCAAAGGATATTCCATCCACTAGAACAGGATGATATAGTCGGGTATTGTGACTAGTAGGCTGAGAAAATTGAAATTTGGTATTTTTGAGCGATTTTCAACGCATTATATCCCAATAAACGAAGAAAAAATTTTTTCTCCAAATTTAGCCAAAAAAATTCATATATAGGGGTATTTTGCGCTGCTCTTTCGATTGGCGCTATGATTTTTGCAATATCTGAAAATTTTTGAAAATTATTTTTTCCTATTGGCTCTACGGCCTAAAACCTTTTCCATTCGATAGAGCGGAAAAAAATAGTCGCGTATAGTGATTGGTGGGATTAAAAAATGGATATTTTGGGGGTTTCAATCGATTTGAAGTCGATTTGGCCCAAATAAACGATGAAATGTAGAACATTTTTCAAAATTGCTCATCTCCGCTAGGTCCTTCGACCCCAAAGGATATTCCATCCACTAGAACAGGATGATATAGTCGGGTATTGTGACTAGTAGGCTGAGAAAATTGAAATTTGGTATTTTTGAGCGATTTTCAACGCATTATATCCCAATAAACGAAGAAAAATTTTTTCTCCAAATTTAGCCAAAATTCATATATAGGGGTATTTTGCGCTGCTCTTTCGATTGGCGCTATGATTTTTGCAATATCTGAAAATTTTTGAAAATTATTTTTTCCTATTGGCTCTACGGCCTAAAACCTTTTCCATTCGATAGAGCGGAAAAAAATAGTCGCGTATAGTGATTGGTGGGATTAAAAAATGGATATTTTGGGGGTTTCAAGCGATTTGAAGTCGATTTGGCCCAAATAAACGATGAAATGTAGAACATTTTTCAAAATTGCTCATCTCCGCTAGGTCCTTCGACCCCAAAGGATATTCCATCCACTAGAACAGGATGATATAGTCGGGTATTGTGACTAGTAGGCTGAGAAAATTGAAATTTGGTATTTTTGAGCGATTTTCAACGCATTATATCCCAATAAACGAAGAAAAATTTTTTCTCCAAATTTAGCCAAAATTCATATATAGGGGTATTTTGCGCTGCTCTTTCGATTGGCGCTATGATTTTTGCAATATCTGAAAATTTTTGAAAATTATCTTTTTCCTATTGGCTCTACGGCACTAAAACCTTTTCCATTCGATAGAGCGGAAAAAAATAGTCGCGTATAGTGATTGGTGGGATTAAAAAATGGATATTTTGGGGGTTTCAAGCGATTTGAAGTCGATTTGGCCCAAATAAACGATGAAATGTAGAACATTTTTCAAAATTGCTCATCTCCGCTAGGTCCTTCGACCCCAAAGGATATTCCATCCACTAGAACAGGATGATATAGTCGGGTATTGTGACTAGTAGGCTGAGAAAATTGAAATTTGGTATTTTTGAGCGATTTTCAACGCATTATATCCCAATAAACGAAGAAAAATTTTTTCTCCAAATTTAGCCAAAATTCATATATAGGGGTATTTTGCGCTGCTCTTTCGATTGGCGCTATGATTTTTGCAATATCTGAAAATTTTTGAAAATTATTTTTTCCTATTGGCTCTACGGCCTAAAACCTTTTCCATTCGATAGAGCGGAAAAAAATAGTCGCGTATAGTGATTGGTGGGATTAAAAAATGGATATTTTGGGGGTTTCAATCGATTTGAAGTCGATTTGGCCCAAATAAACGATGAAATGTAGAACATTTTTCAAAATTGCTCATCTCCGCTAGGTCCTTCGACCCCAAAGGATATTCCATCCACTAGAACAGGATGATATAGTCGGGTATTGTGACTAGTAGGCTGAGAAAATTGAAATTTGGTATTTTTGAGCGATTTTCAACGCATTATATCCCAATAAACGAAGAAAAATTTTTTCTCCAAATTTAGCCAAAATTCATATATAGGGGTATTTTGCGCTGCCCTTTCGATTGGCGCTATGATTTTTGCAATATCTGAAAATTTTTGAAAATTATTTTTTTCCTATTGGCTCTACGGCCCTAAAACCTTTTCCATTCGATAGAGCGGAAAAAAATAGTCGCGTATAGTGATTGGTGGGATTAAAAAATGGATATTTTGGGGGTTTCAATCGATTTGAAGTCGATTTGGCCCAAATAAACGATGAAATGTAGAACATTTTTCAAAATTGCTCATCTCCGCTAGGTCCTTCGACCCCAAAGGATATTCCTTCCACTAGAGCAGGATGATATAGTCGGGTATTGTGACTAGTAGGCTGAGAAAATTGAAATTTGGTATTTTTGAGCGATTTTCAACGCATTATATCCCAATAAACGAAGAAAAATTTTTTTCTCCAAATTTAGCCAAAATTCATATATAGGGGTATTTTGCGCTGCTCTTTCGATTGGCGCTATGATTTTTGCAATATCTGAAAATTTTTGAAAATTATTTTTTTCCTATTGGCTCTACGGCCTAAAACCTTTTCCATTCGATAGAGCGGAAAAAAATAGTCGCGTATAGTGATTGGTGGGATTAAAAAATGGATATTTTGGGGGTTTCAATCGATTTGAAGTCGATTTGGCCCAAATAAACGATGAAATGTAGAACATTTTTCAAAATTGCTCATCTCCGCTAGGTCCTTCGACCCCAAAGGATATTCCATCCACTAGAACAGGATGATATAGTCGGGTATTGTGACTAGTAGGCTGAAAAATTGAAATTTGGTATTTGAGCGATTTTCAACGCATTATATCCCAATAAACGAAGAAAAATTTTTTTCTCCAAATTTAGCCAAAATTCATATATAGGGGTATTTTGCGCTGCTCTTTCGATTGGCGCTATGATTTTTGCAATATCTGAAAATTTTTGAAAATTATTTTTTCCTATTGGCTCTACGGCCTAAAACCTTTTCCATTCGATAGAGCGGAAAAAAATAGTCGCGTATAGTGATTGGTGGGATTAAAAAATGGATATTTTGGGGGTTTCAATCGATTTGAAGTCGATTTGGCCCAAATAAACGATGAAATGTAGAACATTTTTCAAAATTGCTCATCTCCGCTAGGTCCTTCGACCCCAAAGGATATTCCATCCACTAGAGCAGGATGATATAGTCGGGTATTGTGACTAGTAGGCTGAGAAAATTGAAATTTGGTATTTTTGAGCGATTTCAACGCATTATATCCCAATAAACGAAGAAAAATTTTTTCTCCAAATTTAGCCAAAATTCATATATAGGGGTATTTTGCGCTGCTCTTTCGATTGGCGCTATGATTTTTGCAATATCTGAAAATTTTTGAAAATTATTTTTTCGTATCGGCTCTACGGCCATAAAACCTTTTCCATTCGATAGAGCGCAAAAAAATAGTCGCGTATAGTGATTGGTGGGATTAGAAAATGGATATTTTGGGGGTTTCAATCGATTTGAAGTCGATTTGGCCCAAATAAACGATGAAATGTAGAACAATTTTCAAAATTGCTCATCTCCGCTAGGTCCTTCGACCCCAAAGGATATTCCATCCACTAGAACAGGATGATATAGTCGGGTATTGTGACTAGTAGGCTGAGAAAATTGAAATTTGGTATTTTTGAGCGATTTTCAACGCATTATATCCCAATAAACGAAGAAAAATTTTTTCTCCAAATTTAGCCAAAATTCATATATAGGGGTATTTTGCGCTGCTCTTTCGATTGGCGCTATGATTTTTGCAATATCTGAAAATTTTTGAAAATTATTTTTTTCCTATTGGCTCTACGTGCCTAAAACCTTTTCCATTCGATAGAGCGGAAAAAAATAGTCGCGTATAGTGATTGGTGGGATTAAAAAATGGATATTTTGGGGGTTTCAAGCGATTTGAAGTCGATTTGGCCCAAATAAACGATGAAATGTAGAACATTTTTCAAAATTGCTCATCTCCGCTAGGTCCTTCGACCCCAAAGGATATTCCATCCACTAGAACAGGATGATATAGTCGGGTATTGTGACTAGTAGGCTGAGAAAATTGAAATTTGGTATTTTTGAGCGATTTTCAACGCATTATATCCCAATAAACGAAGAAAAATTTTTTTCTCCAAATTTAGGCAAAATTCATATATAGGGGTATTTTGCGCTGCTCTTTCGATTGGCGCTATGATTTTTGCAATATCTGAAAATTTTTGAAAATTATTTTTTCCTATGCTCTACGGCCTAAAACCTTTTCCATTCGATAGAGCGGAAAAAAATAGTCGCGTATAGTGATTGGTGGGATTAAAAAATGGATATTTTGGGGTTTCAATCGATTTGAAGTCGATTTGGCCCAAATAAACGATGAAATGTAGAACATTTTTCAAAATTGCTCATCTCCGCTAGGTCCTTCGACCCCAAAGGATATTCCATCCACTAGAACAGGATGATATAGTCGGGTATTGTGACTAGTAGGCTGAGAAAATTGAAATTTGGTATTTTTGAGCGATTTTCAACGCATTATATCCCAATAAACGAAGAAAAATTTTTTCTCCAAATTTAGCCAAAATTCATATATAGGGGTATTTTGCGCTGCTCTTTCGATTGGCGCTATGATTTTTGCAATATCTGAAAATTTTTGAAAATTATTTTTTCCTATTGGCTCTACGGCCTAAAACCTTTTCCATTCGATAGAGCGGAAAAAAATAGTCGCGTATAGTGATTGGTGGGATTTAAAAAAAATGGATATTTTGGGGGTTTCAATCGATTTGAAGTCGATTTGGCCCAAATAAACGATGAAATGTAGAACATTTTTCAAAATTGCTCATCTCCGCTAGGTCCTTCGACCCCAAAGGATATTCCATCCACTAGAGCAGGATGATATAGTCGGGTATTGTGACTAGTAGGCTGAGAAAATTGAAATTTGGTATTTTTGAGCGATTTTCAACGCATTATATCCCAATAAACGAAGAAAAATTTTTTCTCCAAATTTAGCCAAAATTCATATATAGGGGTATTTTGCGCTGCTCTTTCGATTGGCGCTATGATTTTTGCAATATCTGAAAATTTTTGAAAATTATTTTTTCCTATTGGCTCTACGGCCTAAAACCTTTTCCATTCGATAGAGCGGAAAAAAATAGTCGCGTATAGTGATTGGTGGGATTAAAAAATGGATATTTTGGGGGTTTCAATCGATTTGAAGTCGATTTGGCCCAAATAAACGATGAAATGTAGAACATTTTTCAAAATTGCTCATCTCCGCTAGGTCCTTCGACCCCAAAGGATATTCCATCCACTAGAACAGGATGATATAGTCGGGTATTGTGACTAGTAGGCTGAGAAAATTGAAATTTGGTATTTTTGAGCGATTTTCAACGCATTATATCCCAATAAACGAAGAAAAATTTTTTCTCCAAATTTAGCCAAAATTCATATATAGGGGTATTTTGCGCTGCTCTTTCGATTGGCGCTATGATTTTTGCAATATCTGAAAATTTTTGAAAATTATTTTTTCCTATTGGCTCTACGGCCTAAAACCTTTTCCATTCAATAGAGCGGAAAAAAATAGTCGCGTATAGTGATTGGTGGGATTAAAAAATGGATATTTTGGGGGTTTCAATCGACTTGAAGTCGATTTGGCCCAAATAAACGATGAAATGTAGAACATTTTCAAAATTGCTCATCTCCGCTAGGTCCTTCGACCCCAAAGGATATTCCATCCACTAGAGCAGGATGATATAGTCGGGTATTGTGACTAGTAGGCTGAGAAAATTGAAATTTGGTATTTTTGAGCGATTTTCAACGCATTATATCCCAATAAACGAAGAAAAATTTTTTCTCCAAATTTAGCCAAAATTCATATATAGGGGTATTTTGCGCTGCTCTTTCGATTGGCGCTATGATTTTTGCAATATCTGAAAATTTTTGAAAATTATTTTTTCCTATTGGCTCTACGGCCCTAAAACCTTTTCCATTCGATAGAGCGGAAAAAAATAGTCGCGTATAGTGATTGGTGGGATTAAAAAATGGATATTTTGGGGGTTTCAATCGATTTGAAGTCGATTTGGCCCAAATAAACGATGAAATGTAGAACATTTTTCAAAATTGCTCATCTCCGCTAGGTCCTTCGACCCCAAAGGATATTCCATCCACTAGAACAGGATGATATAGTCGGGTATTGTGACTAGTAGGCTGAGAAAATTGAAATTTGGTATTTTTGAGCGATTTTCAACGCATATATATCCCAATAAACGAAGAAAAAGTTTTTCTCCAAATTTAGCCAAAATTCATATATAGGGGTATTTTGCGCTGCTCTTTCGATTGGCGCTATGATTTTTGCAATATCTGAAAATTTTTGAAAATTATTTTTTCCTATTGGCTCTACGGCCCTAAAACCTTTTCCATTCGATAGAGCGGAAAAAAATAGTCGCGTATAGTGATTGGTGGGATTAAAAAATGGATATTTTGGGGGTTTCAATCGATTTGAAGTCGATTTGGCCCAAATAAACGATGAAATGTAGAACATTTTTCAAAATTGCTCATCTCCGCTAGGTCCTTCGACCCCAAAGGATATTCCATCCACTAGAACAGGATGATATAGTCGGGTATTGTGACTAGTAGGCTGAGAAAATTGAAATTTGGTATTTTTGAGCGATTTTCAACGCATTATATCCCAATAAACGAAGAAAAATTTTTTCTCCAAATTTAGCCAAAATTCATATATAGGGGTATTTTGCGTGCTCTTTCGATTGGCGCTATGATTTTTGCAATATCTGAAAATTTTTGAAAATTATTTTTTCCTATTGGCTCTACGGCCTAAAACCTTTTCCATTCGATAGAGCGGAAAAAAATAGTCGCGTATAGTGATTGGTGGGATTAAAAAATGGATATTTTGGGGGTTTCAAGCGATTTGAAGTCGATTTGGCCCAAATAAACGATGAAATGTAGAACATTTTTCAAAATTGCTCATCTCCGCTAGGTCCTTCGACCCCAAAGGATATTCCATCCACTAGAACAGGATGATATAGTCGGGTATTGTGACTAGTAGGCTGAGAAAATTGAAATTTGGTATTTTTGAGCGATTTTCAACGCATTATATCCCAATAAACGAAGAAAAATTTTTTCTCCAAATTTAGCCAAAATTCATATATAGGGGTATTTTGCGCTGCTCTTTCGATTGGCGCTATGATTTTTGCAATATCTGAAAATTTTTGAAAATTATTTTTTCCTATTGGCTCCGGCCTAAAACCTTTTCCATTCGATAGAGCGGAAAAAAATAGTCGCGTATAGTGATTGGTGGGATTAAAAAATGGATATTTTGGGGGTTTCAATCGATTTGAAGTCGATTTGGCCCAAATAAACGATGAAATGTAGAACATTTTTCAAAATTGCTCATCTCCGCTAGGTCCTTCGACCCCAAAGGATATTCCATCCACTAGAACAGGATGATATAGTCGGGTATTGTGACTAGTAGGCTGAGAAAATTGAAATTTGGTATTTTTGAGCGATTTTCAACGCATTATATCCCAATAAACGAAGAAAAATTTTTTTCTCCAAATTTAGCCAAAATTCATATATAGGGGTATTTTGCGCTGCTCTTTCGATTGGCGCTATGATTTTTGCAATATCTGAAAATTTTTGAAAATTATTTTTTTCCTATTGGCTCTACGGGCCTAAAACCTTTTCCATTCGATAGAGCGGAAAAAAATAGTCGCGTATAGTGATTGGTGGGATTAAAAAATGGATATTTTGGGGGTTTCAAGCGATTTGAAGTCGATTTGGCCCAAATAAACGATGAAATGTAGAACATTTTCAAAATTGCTCATCTCCGCTAGGTCCTTCGACCCCAAAGGATATTCCATCCACTAGAACAGGATGATATAGTCGGGTATTGTGACTAGTAGGCTGAGAAAATTGAAATTTGGTATTTTTGAGCGATTTTCAACGCATTATATCCCAATAAACGAAGAAAAATTTTTTCTCCAAATTTAGCCAAAATTCATATATAGGGGTATTTTGCGCTGCTCTTTCGATTGGCGCTATGATTTTTGCAATATCTGAAAATTTTTGAAAATTATTTTTTCCTATTGGCTCTACGGCCTAAAACCTTTTCCATTCGATAGAGCGGAAAAAAATAGTCGCGTATAGTGATTGGTGGGATTAAAAAATGGATATTTTGGGGGTTTCAATCGATTTGAAGTCGATTTGGCCCAAATAAACGATGAAATGTAGAACATTTTCAAAATTGCTCATCTCCGCTAGGTCCTTCGACCCCAAAGGATATTCCATCCACTAGAGCAGGATGATATAGTCGGGTATTGTGACTAGTAGGCTGAGAAAATTGAAATTTGGTATTTTTGAGCGATTTTCAACGCATTATATCCCAATAAACGAAGAAAAATTTTTTCTCCAAATTTAGCCAAAATTCATATATAGGGGTATTTTGCGCTGCTCTTTCGATTGGCGCTATGATTTTTGCAATATCTGAAAATTTTTGAAAATTATTTTTTCCTATTGGCTCTACGGCCTAAAACCTTTTCCATTCGATAGAGCGGAAAAAAATAGTCGCGTATAGTGATTGGTGGGATTAAAAAATGGATATTTTGGGGGTTTCAAGCGATTTGAAGTCGATTTGGCCCAAATAAACGATGAAATGTAGAACATTTTTCAAAATTGCTCATCTCCGCTAGGTCCTTCGACCCCAAAGGATATTCCATCCACTAGAACAGGATGAAAGTCGGGTATTGTGACTAGTAGGCTGAGAAAATTGAAATTTGGTATTTTTGAGCGATTTTCAACGCATTATATCCCAATAAACGAAGAAAAATTTTTTTCTCCAAATTTAGCCAAAATTCATATATAGGGGTATTTTGCGCTGCTCTTTCGATTGGCGCTATGATTTTTGCAATATCTGAAAATTTTTGAAAATTATTTTTTCCTATTGGCTCTACGGCCTAAAACCTTTTCCATTCGATAGAGCGGAAAAAAATAGTCGCGTATAGTGATTGGTGGGATTAAAAAATGGATATTTTGGGGGTTTCAAGCGATTTGAAGTCGATTTGGCCCAAATAAACGATGAAATGTAGAACATTTTTCAAAATTGCTCATCTCCGCTAGGTCCTTCGACCCCAAAGGATATTCCATCCACTAGAACAGGATGATATAGTCGGGTATTGTGACTAGTAGGCTGAGAAAATTGAAATTTGGTATTTTTGAGCGATTTTCAACGCATTATACCCCAATAAACGAAGAAAAATTTTTTTCTCCAAATTTAGCCAAAATTCATATATAGGGGTATTTTGCGCTGCTCTTTCGATTGGCGCTATGATTTTTGCAATATCTGAAAATTTTTGAAAATTATTTTTTTCCTATTGGCTCTACGGCCTAAAACCTTTTCCATTCGATAGAGCGAAAAAAAATAGTCGCGTATAGTGATTGGTGGGATTAAAAAATGGATATTTTGGGGGTTTCAATCGATTTGAAGTCGATTTGGCCCAAATAAACGATGAAATGTAGAACATTTTTCAAAATTGCTCATCTCCGCTAGGTCCTTCGACCCCAAAGGATATTCCATCCACTAGAACAGGATGATATAGTCGGGTATTGTGACTAGTAGGCTGAGAAAATTGAAATTTGGTATTTTTGAGCGATTTTCAACGCATTATATCCCAATAAACGAAGAAAAATTTTTTCTCCAAATTTAGCCAAAATTCATATATAGGGGTATTTTGCGCTGCTCTTTCGATTGGCGCTATGATTTTTGCAATATCTGAAAATTTTTGAAAATTATTTTTTCCTATTGGCTCTACGGCCGTAAAACCTTTTCCATTCGATAGAGCGGAAAAAAATAGTCGCGTATAGTGATTGGTGGGATTAAAAAATGGATATTTTGGGGGTTTCAAGCGATTTGAAGTCGATTTGGCCCAAATAAACGATGAAATGTAGAACATTTTTCAAAATTGCTCATCTCCGCTAGGTCCTTCGACCCCAAAGGATATTCCATCCACTAGAACAGGATGATATAGTCGGGTATTGTGACTAGTAGGCTGAGAAAATTGAAATTTGGTATTTTTGAGCGATTTTCAACGCATTATATCCCAATAAACGAAGAAAAATTTTTTCTCCAAATTTAGCCAAAATTCATATATAGGGGTATTTTGCGCTGCTCTTTCGATTGTCGCTATGATTTTTGCAATATCTGAAAATTTTTGAAAATTATTTTTTCCTATTGGCTCTACGGCTAAAACCTTTTCCATTCGATAGAGCGGAAAAAAATAGTCGCGTATAGTGATTGGTGGGATTAAAAAATGGATATTTTGGGGGTTTCAAGCGATTTGAAGTCGATTTGGCCCAAATAAACGATGAAATGTAGAACATTTTTCAAAATTGCTCATCTCCGCTAGGTCCTTCGACCCCAAAGGATATTCCATCCACTAGAACAGGATGATATAGTCGGGTATTGTGACTAGTAGGCTGAGAAAATTGAAATTTGGTATTTTTGAGCGATTTTCAACGCATTATATCCCAATAAACGAAGAAAAATTTTTTTCTCCAAATTTAGCCAAAATTCATATATAGGGGTATTTTGCGCTGCTCTTTCGATTGGCGCTATGATTTTTGCAATATCTGAAAATTTTTGAAAATTATTTTTTTCCTATTGGCTCTACGGCCCTAAAACCTTTTCCATTCGATAGAGCGGAAAAAAATAGTCGCGTATAGTGATTGGTGGGATTAAAAAATGAATATTTTTGGGGTTTCAAGCGATTTGAAGTCGATTTGGCCCAAATAAACGATGAAATGTAGAACATTTTTCAAAATTGCTCATCTCCGCTAGGTCCTTCGACCCCAAAGGATATTCCATCCACTAGAACAGGATGATATAGTCGGGTATTGTGACTAGTAGGCTGAGAAAATTGAAATTTGGTATTTTTGAGCGATTTTCAACGCATTATATCCCAATAAACGAAGAAAAATTTTTACTCCAAATTTAGCCAAAATTCATATATAGGGGTATTTTGCGCTGCTCTTTCGATTGGCGCTATGATTTTTGCAATATCTGAAAATTTTTGAAAATTATTTTTTCCTATTGGCTCTACGGCCTAAAACCTTTTCCATTCGATAGAGCGGAAAAAAATAGTCGCGTATAGTGATTGGTGGGATTAAAAAATGGATATTTTGGGGGTTTCAATCGATTTGAAGTCGATTTGGCCCAAATAAACGATGAAATGTAGAACATTTTTCAATTGCTCATCTCCGCTAGGTCCTTCGACCCCAAAGGATATTCCATCCACTAGAGCAGGATGATATAGTCGGGTATTGTGACTAGTAGGCTGAGAAAATTGAAATTTGGTATTTTTGAGCGATTTTCAACGCATTATATCCCAATAAACGAAGAAAAATTTTTTCTCCAAATTTAGCCAAAATTCATATATAGGGGTATTTTGCGCTGCTCTTTCGATTGGCGCTATGATTTTTGCAATATCTGAAAATTTTTGAAAATTATTTTTTCCTATTGGCTCTACGGCCTAAAACCTTTTCCATTCGATAGAGCGGAAAAAAATAGTCGCGTATAGTGATTGGTGGGATTAAAAAATGGATATTTTGGGGGTTTCAAGCGATTTGAAGTCGATTTGGCCCAAATAAACGATGAAATGTAGAACATTTTTCAAAATTGCTCATCTCCGCTAGGTCCTTCGACCCCAAAGGATATTCCATCCACTAGAACAGGATGATATAGTCGGGTATTGTGACTAGTAGGCTGAGAAAATTGAAATTTGGTATTTTTGAGCGATTTTCAACGCATTATATCCCAATAAACGAAGAAAAATTTTTTCTCCAAATTTAGCCAAAATTCATATATAGGGGTATTTTGCGCTGCTCTTTCGATTGGCGCTATGATTTTTGCAATATCTGAAAATTTTTGAAAATTATTTTTTCCTATTGGCGCTACGTGCCTAAAACCTTTTCCATTCGATAGAGCGGAAAAAAATAGTCGCGTATAGTGATTGGTGGGATTAAAAAATGGATATTTTGGGGGTTTCAATCGATTTGAAGTCGATTTGGCCCAAATAAACGATGAAATGTAGAACATTTTTCAAAATTGCTCATCTCCGCTAGGTCCTTCGACCCCAAAGGATATTCCATCCACTAGAACAGGATGATATAGTCGGGTATTGTGACTAGTAGGCTGAGAAAATTGAAATTTGGTATTTTTGAGCGATTTTCAACGCATTATATCCCAATAAACGAAGAAAAATTTTTTTCTCCAAATTTAGCCAAAATTCATATATAGGGGTATTTTGCGCTGCTCTTTCGATTGGCGCTATGATTTTTGCAATATCTGAAAATTTTTGAAAATTATTTTTTCCCTATTGGCTCTACGGGCCTAAAACCTTTTCCATTCGATAGAGCGGAAAAAAATAGTCGCGTATAGTGATTGGTGGGATTAAAAAATGGATATTTTGGGGGTTTCAATCGATTTGAAGTCGATTTGGCCCAAATAAACGATGAAATGTAGAACATTTTTCAAAATTGCTCATCTCCGCTAGGTCCTTCGACCCCAAAGGATATTCCATCCACTAGAGCAGGATGATATAGTCGGGTATTGTGACTAGTAGGCTGAGAAAATTGAAATTTGGTATTTTTGAGCGATTTTCAACGCATTATATCCCAATAAACGAAGAAAAATTTTTTCTCCAAATTTAGCCAAAATTCATATATAGGGGTATTTTGCGCTGCTCTTTCGATTGGCGCTATGATTTTTGCAATATCTGAAAATTTTTGAAAATTATTTTTTTCCTATTGGCTCTGGGGCCTTAAAACCTTTTCCATTCGATAGAGCGGAAAAAAATAGTCGCGTATAGTGATTGGTGGGATTAAAAAATGGATATTTTGGGGGTTTCAAGCGATTTGAAGTCGATTTGGCCCAAATAAACGATGAAATGTAGAACATTTTTCAAAATTGCTCATCTCCGCTAGGTCCTTCGACCCCAAAGGATATTCCATCCACTAGAACAGGATGATATAGTCGGGTATTGTGACTAGTAGGCTGAGAAAATTGAAATTTGGTATTTTTGAGCGATTTTCAACGCATTATATCCCAATAAACGAAGAAAAATTTTTTTCTCCAAATTTAGCCAAAATTCATATATAGGGGTATTTTGCGCTGCTCTTTCGATTGGCGCTATGATTTTTGCAATATCTGAAAATTTTTGAAAATTATTTTTTTCCTATTGGCTCTACGGCCCTAAACCTTTTCCATTCGATAGAGCGGAAAAAAATAGTCGCGTATAGTGATTGGTGGGATTAAAAAATGGATATTTTGGGGGTTTCAAGCGATTTGAAGTCGATTTGGCCCAAATAAACGATGAAATGTAGAACATTTTCAAAATTGCTCATCTCCGCTAGGTCCTTCGACCCCAAAGGATATTCCATCCACTAGAACAGGATGATATAGTCGGGTATTGTGACTAGTAGGCTGAGAAAATTGAAATTTGGTATTTTTGAGCGATTTTCAACGCATTATATCCCAATAAACGAAGAAAAATTTTTTTCTCCAAATTTAGCCAAAATTCATATATAGGGGTATTTTGCGCTGCTCTTTCGATTGGCGCTATGATTTTTGCAATATCTGAAAATTTTTGAAAATTATTTTTTCCTATTGGCTCTGCGGCCGTAAAACCTTTTCCATTCGATAGAGCGGAAAAAAATAGTCGCGTATAGTGATTGGTGGGATTAAAAAATGGATATTTTGGGGGTTTCAATCGATTTGAAGTCGATTTGGCCCAAATAAACGATGAAATGTAGAACATTTTTCAAAATTGCTCATCTCCGCTAGGTCCTTCGACCCCAAAGGATATTCCATCCACTAGAACAGGATGATATAGTCGGGTATTGTGACTAGTAGGCTGAGAAAATTGAAATTTGGTATTTTTGAGCGATTTTCAACGCATTATATCCCAATAAACGAAGAAAAATTTTTTCTCCAAATTTAGCCAAAATTCATATATAGGGGTATTTTGCGCTGCTCTTTCGATTGGCGCTATGATTTTTGCAATATCTGAAAATTTTTGAAAATTATTTTTTCCTATTGGCTCTACGGCCTAAAACCATTTCCATTCGATAGAGCGGAAAAAAATAGTCGCGTATAGTGATTGGTGGGATTAAAAAATGGATATTTTGGGGGTTTCAATCGATTTGAAGTCGATTTGGCCCAAATAAACGATGAAATGTAGAACATTTTTCAAATGCTCATCTCCGCTAGGTCCTTCGACCCCAAAGGATATTCCATCCACTAGAGCAGGATGATATAGTCGGGTATTGTGACTAGTAGGCTGAGAAAATTGAAATTTGGTATTTTTGAGCGATTTTCAACGCATTATATCCCAATAAACGAAGAAAAATTTTTTCTCCAAATTTAGCCAAAATTCATATATAGGGGTATTTTGCGCTGCTCTTTCGATTGGCGCTATGATTTTTGCAATATCTGAAAATTTTTGAAAATTATTTTTTCCTATTGGCTCTACGGCCTAAAACCTTTTCCATTCGATAGAGCGGAAAAAAATAGTCGCGTATAGTGATTGGTGGGATTAAAAAATGGATATTTTGGGGGTTTCAAGCGATTTGAAGTCGATTTGGCCCAAATAAACGATGAAATGTAGAACATTTTTCAAAATTGCTCATCTCCGCTAGGTCCTTCGACCCCAAAGGATATTCCATCCACTAGAACAGGATGATATAGTCGGGTATTGTGACTAGTAGGCTGAGAAAATTGAAATTTGGTATTTTTGAGCGATTTTCAACGCATTATATCCCAATAAACGAAGAAAAATTTTTTCTCCAAATTTAGCCAAAATTCATATATAGGGGTATTTTGCGCTGCTCTTTCGATTGGCGCTATGATTTTTGCAATATCTGAAAATTTTTGAAAATTATTTTTTCCTATTGGCTCTACGGCCTCAAACCTTTTCCATTCGATAGAGCGGAAAAAAATAGTCGCGTATAGTGATTGGTGGGATTAAAAAATGGATATTTTGGGGGTTTCAAGCGATTTGAAGTCGATTTGGCCCAAATAAACGATGAAATGTAGAACATTTTTCAAAATTGCTCATCTCCGCTAGGTCCTTCGACCCCAAAGGATATTCCATCCACTAGAACAGGATGATATAGTCGGGTATTGTGACTAGTAGGCTGAGAAAATTGAAATTTGGTATTTTTGAGCGATTTTCAACGCATTATATCCCAATAAACGAAGAAAAATTTTTTCTCCAAATTTAGCCAAAATTCATATATAGGGGTATTTTGCGCTGCTCTTTCGATTGGCGCTATGATTTTTGCAATATCTGAAAATTTTTGAAAATTATTTTTTCCTATTGGCTCTACGGCCTAAAACCTTTTCCATTCGATAGAGCGGAAAAAAATAGTCGCGTATAGTGATTGGTGGGATTAAAAAATGGATATTTTGGGGGTTTCAATCGATTTGAAGTCGATTTGGCCCAAATAAACGATGAAATGTAGAACATTTTTCAAAATTGCTCATCTCCGCTAGGTCCTTCGACCCCAAAGGATATTCCATCCACTAGAGCAGGATGATATAGTCGGGTATTGTGACTAGTAGGCTGAGAAAATTGAAATTTGGTATTTTTGAGCGATTTTCAACGCATTATATCCCAATAAACGAAGAAAAATTTTTTCTCCAAATTTAGCCAAAATTCATATATAGGGGTATTTTGCGCTGCTCTTTCGATGGCGCTATGATTTTTGCAATATCTGAAAATTTTTGAAAATTATTTTTTCCTATTGGCTCTACGGCCTAAAACCTTTTCCATTCGATAGAGCGGAAAAAAATAGTCGCGTATAGTGATTGGTGGGATTAAAAAATGGATATTTTGGGGGTTTCAATCGATTTGAAGTCGATTTGGCCCAAATAAACGATGAAATGTAGAACATTTTTCAAAATTGCTCATCTCCGCTAGGTCCTTCGACCCCAAAGGATATTCCATCCACTAGAACAGGATGATATAGTCGGGTATTGTGACTAGTAGGCTGAGAAAATTGAAATTTGGTATTTTTGAGCGATTTTCAACGCATTATATCCCAATAAACGAAGAAAAATTTTTTCTCCAAATTTAGCCAAAATTCATATATAGGGGTATTTTGCGCTGCTCTTTCGATTGGCGCTATGATTTTTGCAATATCTGAAAATTTTTGAAAATTATTTTTTCCTATTGGCTCTACGGCCTAAAACCTTTCCTTTTCCATTCGATAGAGCGGAAAAAAATAGTCGCGTATAGTGATTGGTGGGATTAAAAAATGGATATTTTGGGGGTTTCAAGCGATTTGAAGTCGATTTGGCCCAAATAAACGATGAAATGTAGAACATTTTTCAAAATTGCTCATCTCCGCTAGGTCCTTCGACCCCAAAGGATATTCCATCCACTAGAACAGGATGATATAGTCGGGTATTGTGACTAGTAGGCTGAGAAAATTGAAATTTGGTATTTTTGAGCGATTTTCAACGCATTATATCCCAATAAACGAAGAAAAATTTTTTCTCCAAATTTAGCCAAAATTCATATATAGGGGTATTTTGCGCTGCTCTTTCGATTGGCGCTATGATTTTTGCAATATCTGAAAATTTTTGAAAATTATTTTTTCCTATTGGCTCTACGGCCTAAAACCTTTTCCATTCGATAGAGCGGAAAAAAATAGTCGCGTATAGTGATTGGTGGGATTAAAAAATGGATATTTTGGGTTTCAATCGATTTGAAGTCGATTTGGCCCAAATAAACGATGAAATGTAGAACATTTTTCAAAATTGCTCATCTCCGCTAGGTCCTTCGACCCCAAAGGATATTCCATCCACTAGAGCAGGATGATATAGTCGGGTATTGTGACTAGTAGGCTGAGAAAATTGAAATTTGGTATTTTTGAGCGATTTTCAACGCATTATATCCCAATAAACGAAGAAAAATTTTTTCTCCAAATTTAGTCAAAATTCATATATAGGGGTATTTTGCGCTGCTCTTTCGATTGGCGCTATGATTTTTGCAATATCTGAAAATTTTTGAAAATTATTTTTTTCCTATTGGCTCTACGGCCATAAAACCTTTTCCATTCGATAGAGCGGAAAAAAATAGTCGCGTATAGTGATTGGTGGGATTAAAAAATGGATATTTTGGGGGTTTCAAGCGATTTGAAGTCGATTTGGCCCAAATAAACGATGAAATGTAGAACATTTTTCAAAATTGCTCATCTCCGCTAGGTCCTTCGACCCCAAAGGATATTCCATCCACTAGAACAGGATGATATAGTCGGGTATTGTGACTAGTAGGCTGAGAAAATTGAAATTTGGTATTTTTGAGCGATTTTCAACGCATTATATCCCAATAAACGAAGAAAAATTTTTTCTCCAAATTTAGCCAAAATTCATATATAGGGGTATTTTGCGCTGCTCTTTCGATTGGCGCTATGATTTTTGCAATATCTGAAAATTTTTGAAAATTATTTTTTCCTATTGGCTCTACGAGCCTAAAACCTTTTCCATTCGATAGAGCGGAAAAAAATAGTCGCGTATAGTGATTGGTGGGATTAAAAAATGGATATTTTGGGGGTTTCAATCGATTTGAAGTCGATTTGGCCCAAATAAACGATGAAATGTAGAACATTTTTCAAAATTGCTCATCTCCGCTAGGTCCTTCGACCCCAAAGGATATTCCATCCACTAGAACAGGATGATATAGTCGGGTATTGTACTAGTAGGCTGAGAAAATGGAAATTTGGTATTTTTGAGCGATTTTCAACGCATTATATCCCAATAAACGAAGAAAAATTTTTTCTCCAAATTTAGCCAAAATTCATATATAGGGGTATTTTGCGCTGCTCTTTCGATTGGCGCTATGATTTTTGCAATATCTGAAAATTTTTGAAAATTATTTTTTCCTATTGGCTCTACGGCCTAAAACCTTTTCCATTCGATAGAGCGGAAAAAAATAGTCGCGTATAGTGATTGGTGGGATTAAAAAATGGATATTTTGGGGTTTCAATCGATTTGAAGTCGATTTGGCCCAAATAAACGATGAAATGTAGAACATTTTTCAAAATTGCTCATCTCCGCTAGGTCCTTCGACCCCAAAGGATATTCCATCCACTAGAACAGGATGATATAGTCGGGTATTGTGACTAGTAGGCTGAGAAAATTGAAATTTGGTATTTTTGAGCGATTTTCAACGCATTATATCCCAATAAACGAAGAAAAATTTTTTCTCCAAATTTAGCCAAAATTCATATATAGGGGTATTTTGCGCTGCTCTTTCGATTGGCGCTATGATTTTTGCAATATCTGAAAATTTTTGAAAATTATTTCTTTCCTATTGGCTCTACGGCACTAAAACCTTTTCCATTCGATAGAGCGGAAAAAAATAGTCGCGTATAGTGATTGGTGGGATTAAAAAATGGATATTTTGGGGGTTTCAATCGATTTGAAGTCGATTTGGCCCAAATAAACGATGAAATGTAGAACATTTTTCAAAATTGCTCATCTCCGCTAGGTCCTTCGACCCCAAAGGATATTCCATCCACTAGAACAGGATGATATAGTCGGGTATTGTGACTAGTAGGCTGAGAAAATTGAAATTTGGTATTTTTGAGCGATTTTCAACGCATTATATCCCAATAAACGAAGAAAAATTTTTTCTCCAAATTTAGCCAAAATTCATATATAGGGGTATTTTGCGCTGCTCTTTCGATTGGCGCTATGATTTTTGCAATATCTGAAAATTTTTGAAAATTATTTTTTCCTATTGGCTCTACGGCCTAAAACCTTTTCCATTCGATAGAGCGGAAAAAAATAGTCGCGTATAGTGATTGGTGGGATTAAAAAATGGATATTTTGGGGGTTTCAATCGATTTGAAGTCGATTTGGCCCAAATAAACGATGAAATGTAGAACATTTTTCAAAATTGCTCATCTCCGCTAGGTCCTTCGACCCCAAAGGATATTCCATCCACTAGAACAGGATGATATAGTCGGGTATTGTGACTAGTAGGCTGAGAAAATTGAAATTTGGTATTTTTGAGCGATTTTCAACGCATTATATCCCAATAAACGAAGAAAAATTTTTTCTCCAAATTTAGCCAAAATTCATATATAGGGGTATTTTGCGCTGCTCTTTCGATTGGCGCTATGATTTTTGCAATATCTGAAAATTTTTGAAAATTATTTTTTTCCTATTGGCTCTACGGCCCTAAAACCTTTTTTCCATTCGATAGAGCGGAAAAAAATAGTCGCGTATAGTGATTGGTGGGATTAAAAAATGGATATTTTGGGGGTTTCAAGCGATTTGAAGTCGATTTGGCCCAAATAAACGATGAAATGTAGAACATTTTTCAAAATTGCTCATCTCCGCTAGGTCCTTCGACCCCAAAGGATATTCCATCCACTAGAACAGGATGATATAGTCGGGTATTGTGACTAGTAGGCTGAGAAAATTGAAATTTGGTATTTTTGAGCGATTTTCAACGCATTATATCCCAATAAACGAAGAAAAATTTTTTCTCCAAATTTAGCCAAAATTCATATATAGGGGTATTTTGCGCTGCTCTTTCGATTGGCGCTATGATTTTTGCAATATCTGAAAATTTTTGAAAATTATTTTTTTCCTATTGGCTCTACGGCCCTAAAACCTTTTCCATTCGATAGAGCGGAAAAAAATAGTCGCGTATAGTGATTGGTGGGATTAAAAAATGGATATTTTGGGGGTTTCAATCGATTTGAAGTCGATTTGGCCCAAATAAACGATGAAATGTAGAACATTTTCAAAATTGCTCATCTCCGCTAGGTCCTTCGACCCCAAAGGATATTCCATCCACTAGAGCAGGATGATATAGTCGGGTATTGTGACTAGTAGGCTGAGAAAATTGAAATTTGGTATTTTTGAGCGATTTTCAACGCATTATATCCCAATAAACGAAGAAAAATTTTTTCTCCAAATTTAGCCAAAATTCATATATAGGGGTATTTTGCGCTGCTCTTTCGATTGGCGCTATGATTTTTGCAATATCTGAAAATTTTTGAAAATTATTTTTTCCTATTGGCTCTACGGCCTAAAACCTTTTCCATTCGATAGAGCGGAAAAAAAGAGTCGCGTATAGTGATTGGTGGGATTAAAAAATGGATATTTTGGGGTTTCAATCGATTTGAAGTCGATTTGGCCCAAATAAACGATGAAATGTAGAACATTTTTCAAAATTGCTCATCTCCGCTAGGTCCTTCGACCCCAAAGGATATTCCATCCACTAGAACAGGATGATATAGTCGGGTATTGTGACTAGTAGGCTGAGAAAATTGAAATTTGGTATTTTTGAGCGATTTTCAACGCATTATATCCCAATAAACGAAGAAAAATTTTTTTCTCCAAATTTAGCCAAAATTCATATATAGGGGTATTTTGCGCTGCTCTTTCGATTGGCGCTATGATTTTTGCAATATCTGAAAATTTTTGAAAATTATTTTTTTCCTATTGGCCCTAAAACCTTTTCCATTCGATAGAGCGGAAAAAAATAGTCGCGTATAGTGATTGGTGGGATTAAAAAATGGATATTTTGGGGGTTTCAATCGATTTGAAGTCGATTTGGCCCAAATAAACGATGAAATGTAGAACATTTTTCAAAATTGCTCATCTCCGCTAGGTCCTTCGACCCCAAAGGATATTCCATCCACTAGAGCAGGATGATATAGTCGGGTATTGTGACTAGTAGGCTGAGAAAATTGAAATTTGGTATTTTTGAGCGATTTTCAACGCATTATATCCCAATAAACGAAGAAAAATTTTTTCTCCAAATTTAGCCAAAATTCATATATAGGGGTATTTTGCGCTGCTCTTTCGATTGGCGCTATGATTTTTGCAATATCTGAAAATTTTTGAAAATTATTTTTTCCTATTGACTCTACGCGCCTAAAACCTTTTCCATTCGATAGAGCGGAAAAAAATAGTCGCGTATAGTGATTGGTGGGATTAAAAAATGGATATTTTGGGGGTTTCAAGCGATTTGAAGTCGATTTGGCCCAAATAAACGATGAAATGTAGAACATTTTTCAAAATTGCTCATCTCCGCTAGGTCCTTCGACCCCAAAGGATATTCCATCCACTAGAACAGGATGATATAGTCGGGTATTGTGACTAGTAGGCTGAGAAAATTGAAATTTGGTATTTTTGAGCGATTTTCAACGCATTATATCCCAATAAACGAAGAAAAATTTTTTCTCCAAATTTAGCCAAAATTCATATATAGGGGTATTTTGCGCTGCTCTTTCGATTGGCGCTATGATTTTTGCAATATCTGAAAATTTTTGAAAATTATTTTTTCCTATTGGCTCTACGGCCTAAAACCTTTTCCATTCGATAGAGCGGAAAAAAATAGTCGCGTATAGTGATTGGTGGGATTAAAAAATGGATATTTTGGGGGTTTCAAGCGATTTGAAGTCGATTTGGCCCAAATAAACGATGAAATGTAGAACATTTTTCAAAATTGCTCATCTCCGCTAGGTCCTTCGACCCCAAAGGATATTCCATCCACTAGAACAGGATGATATAGTCGGGTATTGTGACTAGTAGGCTGAGAAAATTGAAATTTGGTATTTTTGAGCGATTTTCAACGCATTATATCCCAATAAACGAAGAAAAATTTTTACTCCAAATTTAGCCAAAATTCATATATAGGGGTATTTTGCGCTGCTCTTTCGATTGGCGCTATGATTTTTGCAATATCTGAAAATTTTTGAAAATTATTTTTTCCTATTGGCTCTACGGCCTAAAACCTTTTCCATTCGATAGAGCGGAAAAAAATAGTCGCGTATAGTGATTGGTGGGATTAAAAAATGGATATTTTGGGGGTTTCAATCGATTTGAAGTCGATTTGGCCCAAATAAACGATGAAATGTAGAACATTTTTCAAAATTGCTCATCTCCGCTAGGTCCTTCGACCCCAAAGGATATTCCATCCACTAGAGCAGGATGATATAGTCGGGTATTGTGACTAGTAGGCTGAGAAAATTGAAATTTGGTATTTTTGAGCGATTTTCAACGCATTATATCCCAATAAACGAAGAAAAATTTTTTCTCCAAATTTAGCCAAAATTCATATATAGGGGTATTTTGCGCTGCTCTTTCGATTGGCGCTATGATTTTTGCAATATCTGAAAATTTTTGAAAATTATTTTTTTCCTATTGGCTCTACGGCCCTAAAACCTTTTCCACGATAGAGCGGAAAAAAATAGTCGCGTATAGTGATTGGTGGGATTAAAAAATGGATATTTTGGGGGTTTCAAGCGATTTGAAGTCGATTTGGCCCAAATAAACGATGAAATGTAGAACATTTTTCAAAATTGCTCATCTCCGCTAGGTCCTTCGACCCCAAAGGATATTCCATCCACTAGAACAGGATGATATAGTCGGGTATTGTGACTAGTAGGCTGAGAAAATTGAAATTTGGTATTTTTGAGCGATTTTCAACGCATTATATCCCAATAAACGAAGAAAAATTTTTTCTCCAAATTTAGCCAAAATTCATATATAGGGGTATTTTGCGCTGCTCTTTCGATTGGCGCTATGATTTTTGCAATATCTGAAAATTTTTGAAAATTATTTTTTCCTATTGGCTCTACGGCCTAAAACCTTTTCCATTCGATAGAGCGGAAAAAAATAGTCGCGTATAGTGATTGGTGGGATTAAAAAATGGATATTTTGGGGGTTTCAAGCGATTTGAAGTCGATTTGGCCCAAATAAACGATGAAATGTAGAACATTTTTCAAAATTGCTCATCTCCGCTAGGTCCTTCGACCCCAAAGGATATTCCATCCACTAGAACAGGATGATATAGTCGGGTATTGTGACTAGTAGGCTGAGAAAATTGAAATTTGGTATTTTTGAGCGATTTTCAACGCATTATATCCCAATAAACGAAGAAAAATTTTTTCTCCAAATTTAGCCAAAATTCATATATAGGGGTATTTTGCGGTGCTCTTTCGATTGTGGCTATGATTTTTGCAATATCTGAAAATTTTTGAAAATTATTTTTTCCTATTGGCTCTACGGCCTAAAACCTTTTCCATTCGATAGAGCGGAAAAAAATAGTCGCGTATAGTGATTGGTGGGATTAAAAAATGGATATTTTGGGGTTTCAATCGATTTGAAGTCGATTTGGCCCAAATAAACGATGAAATGTAGAACATTTTTCAAAATTGCTCATCTCCGCTAGGTCCTTCGACCCCAAAGGATATTCCATCCACTAGAGCAGGATGATATAGTCGGGTATTGTGACTAGTAGGCTGAGAAAATTGAAATTTGGTATTTTTGAGCGATTTTCAACGCATTATATCCCAATAAACGAAGAAAAATTTTTTCTCCAAATTTAGCCAAAATTCATATATAGGGGTATTTTGCGCTGCTCTTTCGATTGGCGCTATGATTTTTGCAATATCTGAAAATTTTTGAAAATTATTTTTTCCTATTGGCTCTACGGCCTAAAACCTTTTCCATTCGATAGAGCGGAAAAAAATAGTCGCGTATAGTGATTGGTGGGATTAAAAAATGGATATTTTGGGGGTTTCAATCGATTTGAAGTCGATTTGGCCCAAATAAACGATGAAATGTAGAACATTTTTCAAAATTGCTCATCTCCGCTAGGTCCTTCGACCCCAAAGGATATTCCATCCACTAGAACAGGATGATATAGTCGGGTATTGTGACTAGTAGGCTGAGAAAATTGAAATTTGGTATTTTTGAGCGATTTTCAACGCATTATATCCCAATAAACGAAGAAAAATTTTTTCTCCAAATTTAGCCAAAATTCATATATAGGGGTATTTTGCGCTGCTCTTTCGATTGGCGCTATGATTTTTGCAATATCTGAAAATTTTTGAAAATTATTTTTTCCTATTGGCTCTACGGCCTAAAACCTTTTCCATTCGATAGAGCGGAAAAAAATAGTCGCGTATAGTGATTGGTGGGATTAAAAAATGGATATTTTGGGGGTTTCAATCGATTTGAAGTCGATTTGGCCCAAATAAACGATGAAATGTAGAACATTTTTCAAAATTGCTCATCTCCGCTAGGTCCTTCGACCCCAAAGGATATTCCATCCACTAGAGCAGGATGATATAGTCGGGTATTGTGACTAGTAGGCTGAGAAAATTGAAATTTGGTATTTTTGAGCGATTTTCAACGCATTATATCCCAATAAACGAAGAAAAATTTTTCTCCAAATTTAGCCAAAATTCATATATAGGGGTATTTTGCGCTGCTATTTCGATTGGCGCTATGATTTTTGCAATATCTGAAAATTTTTGAAAATTATTTTTTTCCTATTGGCTCTACGGCCCTAAAACCTTTTCCATTCGATAGAGCGGAAAAAAATAGTCGCGTATAGTGATTGGTGGGATTAAAAAATGGATATTTTGGGGGTTTCAAGCGATTTGAAGTCGATTTGGCCCAAATAAACGATGAAATGTAGAACATTTTCAAAATTGCTCATCTCCGCTAGGTCCTTCGACCCCAAAGGATATTCCATCCACTAGAACAGGATGATATAGTCGGGTATTGTGACTAGTAGGCTGAGAAAATTGAAATTTGGTATTTTTGAGCGATTTTCAACGCATTATATCCCAATAAACGAAGAAAAATTTTTTCTCCAAATTTAGCCAAAATTCATATATAGGGGTATTTTGCGCTGCTCTTCCGATTGGCGCTATGATTTTTGCAATATCTGAAAATTTTTGAAAATTATTTTTTCCTATTGGCTCTACGGCCTAAAACCTTTTCCATTCGATAGAGCGGAAAAAAATAGTCGCGTATAGTGATTGGTGGGATTAAAAAATGGATATTTTGGGGGTTTCAATCGATTTGAAGTCGATTTGGCCCAAATAAACGATGAAATGTAGAACATTTTTCAAAATTGCTCATCTCCGCTAGGTCCTTCGACCCCAAAGGATATTCCATCCACTAGAGCAGGATGATATAGTCGGGTATTGTGACTAGTAGGCTGAGAAAATTGAAATTTGGTATTTTTGAGCGATTTTCAACGCATTATATCCCAATAAACGAAGAAAAAATTTTTTCTCCAAATTTAGCCAAAATTCATATATAGGGGTATTTTGCGCTGCTCTTTCGATTGGCGCTATGATTTTTGCAATATCTGAAAATTTTTGAAAATTATTTTTTCCTATTGGCTCTACGGCCTAAAACCTTTTCCTTTCATTAGAGCGGAAAAAAATAGTCGCGTATAGTGATTGGTGGGATTAAAAAATGGATATTTTGGGGGTTTCAATCGATTTGAAGTCGATTTGGCCCAAATAAACGATGAAATGTAGAACATTTTTCAAAATTGCTCATCTCCGCTAGGTCCTTCGACCCCAAAGGATATTCCATCCACTAGAACAGGATGATATAGTCGGGTATTGTGACTAGTAGGCTGAGAAAATTGAAATTTGGTATTTTTGAGCGATTTTCAACGCATTATATCCCAATAAACGAAGAAAAATTTTTTCTCCAAATTTAGCCAAAATTCATATATAGGGGTATTTTGCGCTGCTCTTTCGATTGGCGCTATGATTTTTGCAATATCTGAAAAGTTTTGAAAATTATTTTTTCCTATTGGCTCTACGGCCTAAAACCTTTTCCATTCGATAGAGCGGAAAAAAATAGTCGCGTATAGTGATTGGTGGGATTAAAAAATGGATATTTTGGGGGTTTCAATCGATTTGAAGTCGATTTGGCCCAAATAAACGATGAAATGTAGAACATTTTTCAAAATTGCTCATCTCCGCTAGGTCCTTCGACCCCAAAGGATATTCCATCCACTAGAACAGGATGATATAGTCGGGTATTGTGACTAGTAGGCTGAGAAAATTGAAATTTGGTATTTTTGAGCGATTTTCAACGCATTATATCCCAATAAACGAAGAAAAATTTTTTCTCCAAATTTAGCCAAAATTCATATATAGGGGTATTTTGCGCTGCTCTTTCGATTGGCGCTATGATTTTTGCAATATCTGAAAATTTTTGAAAATTATTTTTTCCTATTGGCTCTACGGCCTAAAACCTTTTCCATTCGATAGAGCGGAAAAAAATAGTCGCGTATAGTGATTGGTGGGATTAAAAAATGGATATTTTGGGGGTTTCAAGCGATTTGAAGTCGATTTGGCCCAAATAAACGATGAAATGTAGAACATTTTTCAAAATTGCTCATCTCCGCTAGGTCCTTCGACCCCAAAGGATATTCCATCCACTAGAACAGGATGATATAGTCGGGTATTGTGACTAGTAGGCTGAGAAAATTGAAATTTGGTATTTTTGAGCGATTTTCAACGCATTATATCCCAATAAACGAAGAAAAATTTTTTTCTCCAAATTTAGCCAAAATTCATATATAGGGGTATTTTGCACTGCTCTTTCGATTGGCGCTATGATTTTTGCAATATCTGAAAATTTTTGAAAATTATTATATTCCTATTGGCTCTACGGTCCTAAAACCTTTTCCATTCGATAGAGCGGAAAAAAATAGTCGCGTATAGTGATTGGTGGGATTAAAAAATGGATATTTTGGGGGTTTCAATCGATTTGAAGTCGATTTGGCCCAAATAAACGATGAAATGTAGAACATTTTTCAAAATTGCTCATCTCCGCTAGGTCCTTCGACCCCAAAGGATATTCCATCCACTAGAACAGGATGATATAGTCGGGTATTGTGACTAGTAGGCTGAGAAAAAATTGAAATTTGGTATTTTTGAGCGATTTTCAACGCATTATATCCCAATAAACGAAGAAAAATTTTTTCTCCAAATTTAGCCAAAATTCATATATAGGTCTATTTTGCGCTGCTCTTTCGATTGAGGCTATGATTTTTGGTATATCTGAAAATTTTTGAAAATTATTTTTTCCTATTGGCTCTACGGCCTAAAACCTTTTCCATTCGATAGAGCGGAAAAAAATAGTCGCGTATAGTGATTGGTGGGATTAAAAAATGGATATTTTGGGGGTTTCAATCGATTTGAAGTCGATTTGGCCCAAATAAACGATGAAATGTAGAACATTTTTCAAAATTGCTCATCTCCGCTAGGTCCTTCGACCCCAAAGGATATTCCATCCACTAGAGCAGGATGATATAGTCGGGTATTGTGACTAGTAGGCTGAGAAAATTGAAATTTGGTATTTTTGAGCGATTTTCAACGCATTATATCCCAATAAACGAAGAAAAATTTTTTCTCCAAATTTAGCCAAAATTCATATATAGGGGTATTTTGCGCTGCTCTTTCGATTGGCGCTATGATTTTTGCAATATCTGAAAATTTTTGAAAATTATTTTTTTCCTATTGGCTCTACGGGCCTAAAACCTTTTCCATTCGATAGAGCGGAAAAAAATAGTCGCGTATAGTGATTGGTGGGATTAAAAAATGGATATTTTGGGGGTTTCAAGCGATTTGAAGTCGATTTGGCCCAAATAAACGATGAAATGTAGAACATTTTTCAAAATTGCTCATCTCCGCTAGGTCCTTCGACCCCAAAGGATATTCCATCCACTAGAACAGGATGATATAGTCGGGTATTGTGACTAGTAGGCTGAGAAAATTGAAATTTGGTATTTTTGAGCGATTTTCAACGCATTATATCCCAATAAACGAAGAAAAATTTTTTCTCCAAATTTAGCCAAAATTCATATATAGGGGTATTTTGCGCTGCTCTTTCGATTGGCGCTATGATTTTTGCAATATCTGAAAATTTTTGAAAATTATTTTTTTCCTATTGGCTCTATAGGCCTAAAACCTTTTCCATTCGATAGAGCGGAAAAAAATAGTCGCGTATAGTGATTGGTGGGATTAAAAAATGGATATTTTGGGGGTTTCAATCGATTTGAAGTCGATTTGGCCCAAATAAACGATGAAATGTAGAACATTTTTCAAAATTGCTCATCTCCGCTAGGTCCTTCGACCCCAAAGGATATTCCATCCACTAGAACAGGATGATATAGTCGGGTATTGTGACTAGTAGGCTGAGAAAATTGAAATTTGGTATTTTTGAGCGATTTTCAACGCATTATATCCCAATAAACGAAGAAAAATTTTTTCTCCAAATTTAGCCAAAATTCATATATAGGGGTATTTTGCGCTGCTCTTTCGATTGGCGCTATGATTTTTGCAATATCTGAAAATTTTTGAAAATTATTTTTTCCTATTGGCTCTACGGCCTAAAACCTTTTCCATTCGATAGAGCGGAAAAAAATAGTCGCGTATAGTGATTGGTGGGATTAAAAAATGGATATTTTGGGGGTTTCAATCGATTTGAAGTCGATTTGGCCCAAATAAACGATGAAATGTAGAACATTTTTCAAAATTGCTCATCTCCGCTAGGTCCTTCGACCCCAAAGGATATTCCATCCACTAGAACAGGATGATATAGTCGGGTATTGTGACTAGTAGGCTGAGAAAATTGAAATTTGGTATTTTTGAGCGATTTTCAACGCATTATATCCCAATAAACGAAGAAAAATTTTTTCTCCAAATTTAGCCAAAATTCATATATAGGGGTATTTTGCGCTGCTCTTTCGATTGGCGCTATGATTTTTGCAATATCTGAAAATTTTTGAAAATTATTTTTTCCTATTGGCTCTACGGCCCTAAAACCTTTTCCATTCGATAGAGCGGAAAAAAATAGTCGCGTATAGTGATTGGTGGGATTAAAAAATGGATATTTTGGGGGTTTCAATCGATTTGAAGTCGATTTGGCCCAAATAAACGATGAAATGTAGAACATTTTTCAAAATTGCTCATCTCCGCTAGGTCCTTCGACCCCAAAGGATATTCCATCCACTAGAACAGGATGATATAGTCGGGTATTGTGACTAGTAGGCTGAGAAAATTGAAATTTGGTATTTTTGAGCGATTTTCAACGCATTATATCCCAATAAACGAAGAAAAATTTTTTCTCCAAATTTAGCCAAAATTCATATATAGGGGTATTTTGCGCTGCTCTTTCGATTGGCGCTATGATTTTTGCAATATCTGAAAATTTTTGAAAATTATTTTTTCCTATTGGCTCTACGGCCTAAAACCTTTTCCATTCGATAGAGCGGAAAAAAATAGTCGCGTATAGTGATTGGTGGGATTAAAAAATGGATATTTTGGGGGTTTCAATCGATTTGAAGTCGATTTGGCCCAAATAAACGATGAAATGTAGAACATTTTTCAAAATTGCTCATCTCCGCTAGGTCCTTCGACCCCAAAGGATATTCCATCCACTAGAACAGGATGATATAGTCGGGTATTGTGACTAGTAGGCTGAGAAAATTGAAATTTGGTATTTTTGAGCGATTTTCAACGCATTATATCCCAATAAACGAAGAAAAATTTTTTCTCCAAATTTAGCCAAAATTCATATATAGGGGTATTTTGCGCTGCTCTTTCGATTGGCGCTATGATTTTTGCAATATCTGAAAATTTTTGAAAATTATTTTTTCCTATTGGCTCTACGGTCCTAAAACCTTTTCCATTCGATAGAGCGGAAAAAAATAGTCGCGTATAGTGATTGGTGCGATTTAAAAATGGATATTTTGGGGTTTCAATCGATTTGAAGTCGATTTGGCCCAAATAAACGATGAAATGTAGAACATTTTTCAAAATTGCTCATCTCCGCTAGGTCCTTCGACCCCAAAGGATATTCCATCCACTAGAACAGGATGATATAGTCGGGTATTGTGACTAGTAGGCTGAGAAAATAAATTTGGTATTTTTGAGCGATTTTCAACGCATTATATCCCAATAAACGAAGAAAAATTTTTTCTCCAAATTTAGCCAAAATTCATATATAGGGGTATTTTGCGCTGCTCTTTCGATTGGCGCTATGATTTTTTCCTTTTTGCAATATCTGAAAAAAAAATTTTTGAAAATTATTTTTTTTCCTATTGGCTCTACGGCATTATATCCCAATAAACGAAGAAAAATTTTTTCTCCCATATATAGGGGTATTTTGCGCTGCTCTTTCGATTGGCGCTATGATTTTTGCAATATCTGAAAAACCTTTTCCATTCGATAGAGCGGAAAAAAATAGTCGCGTATAGTGATTGGTGGGATTAAAAAATGGATATTTTGGGGGTTTCAAGCGATTTGAAGTCGATTTGGCCCAAATAAACGATGAAATGTAGAACATTTTTCAAAATTGCTCATCTCCGCTAGGTCCTTCGACCCCAAAGGATATTCCATCCACTAGAACAGGATGATATAGTCGGGTATTGTGACTAGTAGGCTGAGAAAATTGAAATTGAACTTTGGTATTTTTGAGCGATTTTCAACGCATTATATCCCAATAAACGAAGAAAAATTTTTTCTCCAAATTTAGCCAAAATTCATATATAGGGGTATTTTGCGCTGCTCTTTCGATTGGCGCTATGATTTTTGCAATATCTGAAAATTTTTGAAAATTATTTTTTCCTATTGGCTCTACGGCCTAAAACCTTTTCCATTCGATAGAGCGGAAAAAAATAGTCGCGTATAGTGATTGGTGGGATTAAAAAATGGATATTTTGGGGGTTTCAATCGATTTGAAGTCGATTTGGCCCAAATAAACGATGAAATGTAGAACATTTTTCAAAATTGCTCATCTCCGCTAGGTCCTTCGACCCCAAAGGATATTCCATCCACTAGAACAGGATGATATAGTCGGGTATTGTGACTAGTAGGCTGAGAAAATTGAAATTTGGTATTTTTGAGCGATTTTCAACGCATTATATCCCAATAAACGAAGAAAAATTTTTTCTCCAAATTTAGCCAAAATTCATATATAGGGGTATTTTGCGCTGCTCTTTCGATTGGCGCTATGATTTTTGCAATATCTGAAAATTTTTGAAAATTATTTTTTCCTATTGGCTCTACGGCCTAAAACCTTTTCCATTCGATAGAGCGGAAAAAAATAGTCGCGTATAGTGATTGGTGGGATTAAAAAATGGATATTTTGGGGGTTTCAATCGATTTGAAGTCGATTTGGCCCAAATAAACGATGAAATGTAGAACATTTTTCAAAATTGCTCATCTCCGCTAGGTCCTTCGACCCCAAAGGATATTCCATCCACTAGAACAGGATGATATAGTCGGGTATTGTGACTAGTAGGCTGAGAAAATTGAAATTTGGTATTTTTGAGCGATTTTCAACGCATTATATCCCAATAAACGAAGAAAAATTTTTTCTCCAAATTTAGCCAAAATTCATATATAGGGGTATTTTGCGCTGCTCTTTCGATTGGCGCTATGATTTTTGCAATATCTGAAAATTTTTGAAAATTATTTTTTCCTATTGGCTCTACGGCCCTAAAACCTTTTCCATTCGATAGAGCGGAAAAAAATAGTCGCGTATAGTGATTGGTGGGATTAAAAAATGGATATTTTGGGGGTTTCAAGCGATTTGAAGTCGATTTGGCCCAAATAAACGATGAAATGTAGAACATTTTTCAAAATTGCTCATCTCCGCTAGGTCCTTCGACCCCAAAGGATATTCCATCCACTAGAACAGGATGATATAGTCGGGTATTGTGACTAGTAGGCTGAGAAAATTGAAATTTGGTATTTTTGAGCGATTTTCAACGCATTATATCCCAATAAACGAAGAAAAATTTTTTCTCCAAATTTAGCCAAAATTCATATATAGGGGTATTTTGCGCTGCTCTTTCGATTGGCGCTATGATTTTTGCAATATCTGAAAATTTTTGAAAATTATTTTTTCCTATTGGCTCTACGGCCTAAAACCTTTTCCATTCGATAGAGCGGAAAAAAATAGTCGCGTATAGTGATTGGTGGGATTAAAAAATGGATATTTTGGGGGTTTCAATCGATTTGAAGTCGATTTGGCCCAAATAAACGATGAAATGTAGAACATTTTTCAAAATTGCTCATCTCCGCTAGGTCCTTCGACCCCAAAGGATATTCCATCCACTAGAGCAGGATGATATAGTCGGGTATTGTGACTAGTAGGCTGAGAAAATTGAAATTTGGTATTTTTGAGCGATTTTCAACGCATTATATCCCAATAAACGAAGAAAAATTTTTTCTCCAAATTTAGCCAAAATTCATATATAGGGGTATTTTGCGCTGCTCTTTCGATTGGCGCTATGATTTTTGCAATATCTGAAAATTTTTGAAAATTATTTTTTCCTATTGGCTCTACGGCCTAAAACCTTTTCCATTCGATAGAGCGGAAAAAAATAGTCGCGTATAGTGATTGGTGGGATTAAAAAATGGATATTTTGGGGGTTTCATGCGATTTGAAGTCGATTGGCCCAAATAAACGATGAAATGTAGAACATTTTTCAAAATTGCTCATCTCCGCTAGGTCCTTCGACCCCAAAGGATATTCCATCCACTAGAACAGGATGATATAGTCGGGTATTGTGACTAGTAGGCTGAGAAAATTGAAATTTGGTATTTTTGAGCGATTTTCAACGCATTATATCCCAATAAACGAAGAAAAATTTTTTCTCCAAATTTAGCCAAAATTCATATATAGGGGTATTTTGCGCTGCTCTTTCGATTGGCGCTATGATTTTTGCAATATCTGAAAATTTTTGAAAATTATTTTTTCCTATTGGCTCTACGGCCTAAAACCTTTTCCATTCGATAGAGCGGAAAAAAATAGTCGCGTATAGTGATTGGTGGGATTAAAAAATGGATATTTTGGGGGTTTCAATCGATTTGAAGTCGATTTGGCCCAAATAAACGATGAAATGTAGAACATTTTTAAAATTGCTCATCTCCGCTAGGTCCTTCGACCCCAAAGGATATTCCATCCACTAGAACAGGATGATATAGTCGGGTATTGTGACTAGTAGGCTGAGAAAATTGAAATTTGGTATTTTTGAGCGATTTTCAACGCATTATATCCCAATAAACGAAGAAAAATTTTTTCTCCAAATTTAGCCAAAATTCATATATAGGGGTATTTTGCGCTGCTCTTTCGATTGGCGGTATGATTTTTGCAATATCTGAAAATTTTTGAAAATTATTTTTTCCTATTGGCTCTACGGCCTAAAACCTTTTCCATTCGATAGAGCGGAAAAAAATAGTCGCGTATAGTGATTGGTGGGATTAAAAAATGGATATTTTGGGGTTTCAAGCGATTTGAAGTCGATTTGGCCCAAATAAACGATGAAATGTAGAACATTTTTCAAAATTGCTCATCTCCGCTAGGTCCTTCGACCCCAAAGGATATTCCATCCACTAGAACAGGATGATATAGTCGGGTATTGTGACTAGTAGGCTGAGAAAATTGAAATTTGGTATTTTTGAGCGATTTTCAACGCATTATATCCCAATAAACGAAGAAAAATTTTTTCTCCAAATTTAGCCAAAATTCATATATAGGGGTATTTTGCGCTGCTCTTTCGATTGGCGCTATGATTTTTGCAATATCTGAAAATTTTTGAAAATTATTTTTTCCTATTGGCTCTACGGCCCTAAAACCTTTTCCATTCGATAGAGCGGAAAAAAATAGTCGCGTATAGTGATTGGTGGGATTAAAAAATGGATATTTTGGGGGTTTCAATCGATTTGAAGTCGATTTGGCCCAAATAAACGATGAAATGTAGAACATTTTTCAAAATTGCTCATCTCCGCTAGGTCCTTCGACCCCAAAGGATATTCCATCCACTAGAGCAGGATGATATAGTCGGGTATTGTGACTAGTAGGCTGAGAAAATTGAAATTTGGTATTTTTGAGCGATTTTCAACGCATTATATCCCAATAAACGAAGAAAAATTTTTTCTCCAAATTTAGCCAAAATTCATATATAGGGGTATTTTGCGCTGCTCTTTCGATTGGCGCTATGATTTTTGCAATATCTGAAAATTTTTGAAAATTATTTTTTCCTATTGGCTCTACGGCCTAAAACCTTTTCCATTCGATAGAGCGGAAAAAAATAGTCGCGTATAGTGATTGGTGGGATTAAAAAATGGATATTTTGGGGGTTTCAATCGATTTGAAGTCGATTTGGCCCAAATAAACGATGAAATGTAGAACATTTTTCAAAATTGCTCATCTCCGCTAGGTCCTTCGACCCCAAAGGATATTCCATCCACTAGAACAGGATGATATAGTCGGGTATTGTGACTAGTAGGCTGAGAAAATTGAAATTTGGTATTTTTGAGCGATTTTCAACGCATTATATCCCAATAAACGAAGAAAAATTTTTTCTCCAAATTTAGCCAAAATTCATATATAGGGGTATTTTGCGCTGCTCTTTCGATTGGCGCTATGATTTTTGCAATATCTGAAAATTTTTGAAAATTATTTTTTCCTATTGGCTCTACGGCCTAAAAAGCTTTTCCATTCGATAGAGCGGAAAAAAATAGTCGCGTATAGTGATTGGTGGGATTAAAAAATGGATATTTTGGGGGTTTCAAGCGATTTGAAGTCGATTTGGCCCAAATAAACGATGAAATGTAGAACATTTTTCAAAATTGCTCATCTCCGCTAGGTCCTTCGACCCCAAAGGATATTCCATCCACTAGAACAGGATGATATAGTCGGGTATTGTGACTAGTAGGCTGAGAAAATTGAAATTTGGTATTTTTGAGCGATTTTCAACGCATTATATCCCAATAAACGAAGAAAAATTTTTTCTCCAAATTTAGCCAAAATTCATATATAGGGGTATTTTGCGCTGCTCTTTCGATTGGCGCTATGATTTTTGCAATATCTGAAAATTTTTGAAAATTATTTTTTCCTATTGGCTCTACGGCCTAAAACCTTTTCCATTCGATAGAGCGGAAAAAAATAGTCGCGTATAGTGATTGGTGGGATTAAAAAATGGATATTTTGGGGGTTTCAATCGATTTGAAGTCGATTTGGCCCAAATAAACGATGAAATGTAGAACATTTTTCAAAATTGCTCATCTCCGCTAGGTCCTTCGACCCCAAAGGATATTCCATCCACTAGAACAGGATGATATAGTCGGGTATTGTGACTAGTAGGCTGAGAAAATTGAAATTTGGTATTTTTGAGCGATTTTCAACGCATTATATCCCAATAAACGAAGAAAAATTTTTTCTCCAAATTTAGCCAAAATTCATATATAGGGGTATTTTGCGCTGCTCTTTCGATTGGCGCTATGATTTTTGCAATATCTGAAAATTTTTGAAAATTATTTTTTCCTATTGGCTCTACGGCCTAAAACCTTTTCCATTCGATAGAGCGGAAAAAAATAGTCGCGTATAGTGATTGGTGGGATTAAAAAATGGATATTTTGGGGGTTTCAATCGATTTGAAGTCGATTTGGCCCAAATAAACGATGAAATGTAGAACATTTTTCAAAATTGCTCATCTCCGCTAGGTCCTTCGACCCCAAAGGATATTCCATCCACTAGAGCAGGATGATATAGTCGGGTATTGTGACTAGTAGGCTGAGAAAATTGAAATTTGGTATTTTTGAGCGATTTTCAACGCATTATATCCCAATAAACGAAGAAAAATTTTTTCTCCAAATTTAGCCAAAATTCATATATAGGGGTATTTTGCGCTGCTCTTTCGATTGGCGCTATGATTTTTGCAATATCTGAAAATTTTTGAAAATTATTTTTTCCTATTGGCTCTACGGCCCTAAAACCTTTTCCATTCGATAGAGCGGAAAAAAATAGTCGCGTATAGTGATTGGTGGGATTAAAAAATGGATATTTTGGGGGTTTCAATCGATTTGAAGTCGATTTGGCCCAAATAAACGATGAAATGTAGAACATTTTTCAAAATTGCTCATCTCCGCTAGGTCCTTCGACCCCAAAGGATATTCCATCCACTAGAACAGGATGATATAGTCGGGTATTGTGACTAGTAGGCTGAGAAAATTGAAATTTGGTATTTTTGAGCGATTTTCAACGCATTATATCCCAATAAACGAAGAAAAATTTTTTCTCCAAATTTAGCCAAAATTCATATATAGGGGTATTTTGCGCTGCTCTTTCGATTGGCGCTATGATTTTTGCAATATCTGAAAATTTTTGAAAATTATTTTTTCCTATTGGCTCTACGGCCCTAAAACCTTTTCCATTCGATAGAGCGGAAAAAAATAGTCGCGTATAGTGATTGGTGGGATTAAAAAATGGATATTTTGGGGGTTTCAATCGATTTGAAGTCGATTTGGCCCAAATAAACGATGAAATGTAGAACATTTTTCAAAATTGCTCATCTCCGCTAGGTCCTTCGACCCCAAAGGATATTCCATCCACTAGAGCAGGATGATATAGTCGGGTATTGTGACTAGTAGGCTGAGAAAATTGAAATTTGGTATTTTTGAGCGATTTTCAACGCATTATATCCCAATAAACGAAGAAAAATTTTTTCTCCAAATTTAGCCAAAATTCATATATAGGGGTATTTTGCGCTGCTCTTTCGATTGGCGCTATGATTTTTGCAATATCTGAAAATTTTTGAAAATTATTTTTTCCTATTGGCTCTACGGCCCTAAAACCTTTTCCATTCGATAGAGCGGAAAAAAATAGTCGCGTATAGTGATTGGTGGGATTAAAAAATGGATATTTTGGGGGTTTCAATCGATTTGAAGTCGATTTGGCCCAAATAAACGATGAAATGTAGAACATTTTTCAAAATTGCTCATCTCCGCTAGGTCCTTCGACCCCAAAGGATATTCCATCCACTAGAGCAGGATGATATAGTCGGGTATTGTGACTAGTAGGCTGAGAAAATTGAAATTTGGTATTTTTGAGCGATTTTCAACGCATTATATCCCAATAAACGAAGAAAAATTTTTTCTCCAAATTTAGCCAAAATTCATATATAGGGGTATTTTGCGCTGCTCTTTCGATTGGCGCTATGATTTTTGCAATATCTGAAAATTTTTGAAAATTATTTTTTCCTATTGGCTCTACGGCCTAAAACCTTTTCCATTCGATAGAGCGGAAAAAAATAGTCGCGTATAGTGATTGGTGGGATTAAAAAATGGATATTTTGGGGGTTTCAATCGATTTGAAGTCGATTTGGCCCAAATAAACGATGAAATGTAGAACATTTTTCAAAATTGCTCATCTCCGCTAGGTCCTTCGACCCCAAAGGATATTCCATCCACTAGAACAGGATGATATAGTCGGGTATTGTGACTAGTAGGCTGAGAAAATTGAAATTTGGTATTTTTGAGCGATTTTCAACGCATTATATCCCAATAAACGAAGAAAAATTTTTACTCCAAATTTAGCCAAAATTCATATATAGGGGTATTTTGCGCTGCTCTTTCGATTGGCGCTATGATTTTTGCAATATCTGAAAATTTTTGAAAATTATTTTTTTCCTATTGGCTCTACGGCCCTAAAACCTTTTCCATTCGATAGAGCGGAAAAAAATAGTCGCGTATAGTGATTGGTGGGATTAAAAAATGGATATTTTGGGGGTTTCAATCGACTTGAAGTCGATTTGGCCCAAATAAACGATGAAATGTAGAACATTTTCAAAATTGCTCATCTCCGCTAGGTCCTTCGACCCCAAAGGATATTCCATCCACTAGAGCAGGATAATATAGTCGGGTATTGTGACTAGTAGGCTGAGAAAATTGAAATTTGGTATTTTTGAGCGATTTTCAACGCATTATATCCCAATAAACGAAGAAAAATTTTTTTCTCCAAATTTAGCCAAAATTCATATATAGGGGTATTTTGCGCTGCTCTTTCGATTGGCGCTATGATTTTTGCAATATCTGAAAATTTTTGAAAATTATTTTTTTCCTATTGGCTCTACGGCCTAAAACCTTTTCCATTCGATAGAGCGGAAAAAAATAGTCGCGTATAGTGATTGGTGGGATTAAAAAATGGATATTTTGGGGGTTTCAATCGATTTGAAGTCGATTTGGCCCAAATAAACGATGAAATGTAGAACATTTTTCAAAATTGCTCATCTCCGCTAGGTCCTTCGACCCCAAAGGATATTCCATCCACTAGAACAGGATGATATAGTCGGGTATTGTGACTAGTAGGCTGAGAAAATTGAAATTTGGTATTTTTGAGCGATTTTCAACGCATTATATCCCAATAAACGAAGAAAAATTTTTTCTCCAAATTTAGCCAAAATTCATATATAGGGGTATTTTGCGCTGCTCTTTCGATTGGCGCTATGATTTTTGCAATATCTGAAAATTTTTGAAAATTATTTTTTCCTATTGGCTCTACGGCCTAAAACCTTTTCCATTCGATAGAGCGGAAAAAAATAGTCGCGTATAGTGATTGGTGGGATTAAAAATGGATACGATGAAATGTAGAACATTTTTCAAAATTGCTCATCTCCGCTAGGTCCTTCGACCCCAAAGGATATTCCATCCACTAGAACAGGATGATATAGTCGGGTATTGTGACTAGTAGGCTGAGAAAATTGAAATTTGGTATTTTTGAGCGATTTTCAACGCATTATATCCCAATAAACGAAGAAAAATTTTTTCTCCAAATTTGCATATATGGGGGTATTTTGCGCTGCTCTTTTCGATTGGCGCTATGATTTTTGCAATATCTGAAAATTTTTGAAAATTATTTTTTCCTATTGGCTCTGGCGGCCTAAACCTTTTCCATTCGATAGAGCGGAAAAAAATAGTCGCGTATAGTGATTGGTGAGGATTAAAAAATGGATATTTTGGTTTCAATCGATTTGAAGTCGATTAGGACCAAATAAACGATGAAATGTACAGAACATTTTCAAAATTGCTCATCTCCGCTAGGTCCTTCGACCCCAAAGGATATTCCATCCACTAGAACAGGATGATATAGTCGGGTATTGTGACTAGTAGGCTGAAAATTGAAATTTGGTATTTTTGAGCGATTTTCAACGCATTATATCCCAATAAACGAAGAAAAATTTTTTCTCCAAATTTAGCCAAAATTCATATATGGGGTATTTTGCGCTGCTCTTTCGATTGGCGCTATGATTTTTGCAATATCTGAAAATTTTTGAAAATTATTTTTTCCTATTGGCTCTACGGCCCTAAAACCTTTTCCATTCGATAGAGCGGAAAAAAATAGTCGCGTATAGTGATTGGTGGGATTAAAAAATGGATATTTTGGGGTTTCAATCGATTTGAAGTCGATTTGGCCCAAATAAACGATGAAATGTAGAACATTTTTCAAAATTGCTCATCTCCGCTAGGTCCTTCGACCCCAAAGGATATTCCATCCACTAGAGCAGGATGATATAGTCGGGTATTGTGACTAGTAGGCTGAGAAAATTGAAATTTGGTATTTTTGAGCGATTTTCAACGCATTATATCCCAATAAACGAAGAAAAATTTTTTCTCCAAATTTAGCCAAAATTCATATATAGGGGTATTTTGCGCTGCTCTTTCGATTGGCGCTATGATTTTTGCAATATCTGAAAATTTTTGAAAATTATTTTTTCCTATTGGCTCTACGGCCTAAAACCTTTTCCATTCGATAGAGCGGAAAAAAATAGTCGCGTATAGTGATTGGTGGGATTAAAAATGGATATTTTGGGGTTTCAAGCGATTTGAAGTCGATTTGGCCCAAATAAACGATGAAATGTAGAACTTTTTTTCAAAATTGCTCATCTCCGCTAGGTCCTTCGACCCCAAAGGATATTCCATCCACTAGAACAGGATGATATAGTCGGGTATTGTGACTAGTAGGCTGAGAAAATTGAAATTTGGTATTTTTGAGCGATTTTCAACGCATTATATCCCAATAAACGAAGAAAAATTTTTTCTCCAAATTTAGCCAAAATTCATATATAGGGGTATTTTGCGCTGCTCTTTCGATTGGCGCTATGATTTTTGCAATATCTGAAAATTTTTGAAAATTATTTTTTCCTATTGGCTCTACGGCCCTAAAACCTTTTCCATTCGATAGAGCGGAAAAAATAGTCGCGTATAGTGATTGGTGGGATTAAAAAATGGATATTTTGGGGTTTCAAGCGATTTGAAGTCGATTTGGCCCAAATAAACGATGAAATGTAGAACATTTTCAAAATTGCTCATCTCCGCTAGGTCCTTCGACCCCAAAGGATATTCCATCCACTAGAGAACAGGATGATATAGACAGGTATTGTGACTATAGTAGGCTGAGAAAATTGAAATTTGGTATTTTGAGCGATTTTCAACGCATTATATCCCAATAAACGAAGAAAAATTTTTTCTCCAAATTTAGCCAAAATTCATATATAGGTGTATTTTGCGCTGCTCTTTCGATTGGCGCTATGATTTTTGCAATATCTGAAAATTTTTGAAAATTATTTTTTTCCTATTGGCTCTAGCCTCCGAAAACCTTTTCCATGCGATAGAGCGGAAAAAATAGTCGCGTATAGTGATTGGTGGGATTAAAAAATGGATATTTTTGGGGGTTTCAATCGATTTGAAGTCGATTTGGCCCAAATAAACGATGAAATGTAGAACATTTTTCAAAATTGCTCATCTCCGCTAGGTCCTTCGACCCCAAAGGATATTCCATCCACTAGAGCAGGATGATATAGTCGGGTATTGTGACTAGTAGGCTGAGAAAATTGAAATTTGGTATTTTTGAGCGATTTTCAACGCATTATATCCCAATAAACGAAGAAAAATTTTTTCTCCAAATTTAGCCAAAATTCATATATAGGGGTATTTTGCGCTGCTCTTTCGATTGGCGCTATGATTTTTGCAATATCTGAAAATTTTTGAAAATTATTTTTTTCCTATTGGCTCTACGGCCCTAAAACCTTTTCCATTCGATAGAGCGGAAAAAAATAGTCGCGTATAGTGATTGGTGGGATTAAAAAATGGATATTTTGGGGGTTTCAATCGATTTGAAGTCGATTTGGCCCAAATAAACGATGAAATGTAGAACATTTTTCAAAATTGCTCATCTCCGCTAGGTCCTTCGACCCCAAAGGATATTCCATCCACTAGAGCAGGATGATATAGTCAGGTATTGTGACTAGTAGGCTGAGAAAATTGAAATTTGGTATTTTTGAGCGATTTTCAACGCATTATATCCCAATAAACGAAGAAAAATTTTTTTCTCCAAATTTAGCCAAAATTCATATATAGGGGTGTTTTGCGCTGCTCTTTCGATTGGCGCTATGATTTTTGCAATATCTGAAAATTTTTGCAATTTATTTTTTTCCTATTGGCTCTACGGCTCTAAATCCTTTTCCATTCGATAGAGCGGAAAAAAAGTAGTCGCGTATAGTGATTGGTGGGATTAAAAAATGGATATTTTGGGGGTTTCAAGCGATTTGAAGTCGATTTGGCCCAAATAAACGATGAAATGTAGAACATTTTTCAAAATTGCTCATCTCCGCTAGGTCCTTCGACCCCAAAGGATATTCCATCCACTAGAACAGGATGATATAGTCGGGTATTGTGACTAGTAGGCTGAGAAAATTGAAATTTGGTATTTTGAGCGATTTTCAACGCATTATATCCCAATAAACGAAGAAAAATTTTTCTCCAAATTTAGCCAAAATTCATATATAGGGGTATTTTGCGCTGCTCTTTCGATTGGCGCTATGATTTTTGCAATATCTGAAAATTTTTGAAAATTATTTTTTCCTATTGGCTCTACGGCCTAAAACCTTTTCCATTCGATAGAGCGGAAGAAAATAGTCGCGTATAGTGATTGGTGGGATTAAAAAATGGATATTTTGGGGTTTCAATCGATTTGAAGTCGATATGGCCCAAATAAACGATGAAATGTAGAACATTTTTCAAAATTGCTCATCTCCGCTAGGTCCTTCGACCCCAAAGGATATTCCATCCACTAAAGCAGGATGATATAGTCGGGTATTGTGACTAGTAGGCTGAGAAAATTGAAATTTGGTATTTTTGAGCGATTTTCAACGCATTATATCCCAATAAACGAAGAAAAATTTTTTTCTCCAAATTTAGCCAAAATTCATATATAGGGGTATTTTGCGCTGCTCTTTCGATTGGCGCTATGATTTTTGCAATATCTGAAAATTTTTGAAAATTATTTTTTTCCTATTGGCTCTACTGCCCTAAAACCTTTTCCATTCGATAGAGCGGAAAAAAATAGTCGCGTATAGTGATTGGTGGGATTAAAAAATGGATATTTTGGGGGTTTCAAGCGATTTGAAGTCGATTTGGCCCAAATAAACGATGAAATGTAGAACATTTTTCAAAATTGCTCATCTCCGCTAGGTCCTTCGACCCCAAAGGATATTCCATCCACTAGAGCAGGATGATATAGTCGGGTATTGTGACTAGTAGGCTGAGAAAATTGAAATTTGGTATTTTTGAGCGATTTCCACCGCATTATCTCCCAATAAACGAAGAAAAATTTTTCCTCCAAATTTAGTCAAAATTCATATATAGGGGTATTTTGCGGTGCTCTTTCGATTGGCGCTATGATTTTTGCAATATCTGAAAATTTTTGAAAATTATTTTTTTCCTATTGGCTCTACGGCCCTAAAACCTTTTCCATTCGATAGAGCGGAAAAAAATAGTCGCGTATAGTGATTGGTGGGATTAAAAAATGGATATTTTCGGGGGTTTCAAGCGATTTGAAGTCGATTTGGCCCAAATAAACGATGAAATGTAGAACATTTTTCAAAATTGCTCATCTCCGCTAGGTCCTTCGACCCCAAAGGATATTCCATCCACTAGAACAGGATGATATAGTCGGGTATTGTGACTAGTAGGCTGAGAAAATTGAAATTTGGTATTTTTGAGCGATTTTCAACGCATTATATCCCAATAAACGAAGAAAAATTTTTTCTCCAAATTTAGCCAAAATTCATATATAGGGGTATTTTGCGCTGCTCTTTCGATTGGCGCTATGATTTTTGCAATATCTGAAAATTTTTGAAAATTATTTTTTTTCCTATTGGCTCTACAGCCTAAAACCTTTTCCATTCGATAAGAGCGGAAAAAAATAGTCGCGTATAGTGATTGGTGGGATTAAAAAATGGATATTTTGGGGTTTCAAGCGATTTGAAGTCGATTTGGCCCAAATAAACGATGAAATGTAGAACATTTTTCAAAATTGCTCATCTCCGCTAGGTCCTTCGACCCCAAAGGATATTCCATCCACTAGAACAGGATGATATAGTCGGGTATTGTGACTAGTAGGCTGAGAAAATTGAAATTTGGTATTTTTGAGCGATTTTCAACGCATTATATCCCAATAAACGAAGAAAATTTTTTTCTCCAAATTTAGCCAAAATTCATATATAGGGGTATTTTGCGCTGCTCTTTCGATTGGCGTTATGATTTTTGCAATATCTGAAAATTTTTGAAAATTATTTTTTTCCTATTGGCTCTACGAGCCTAAAACCTTTTCCATTCGATAGAGCGCAAATAAAATAGTCGCGTATAGTGATTGGTGGGACTAAAAAATGGATATTTTGGGGTTTCAATCGATTTGAAGTCGATTTGGCCCAAATAAACGATGAAATGTAGAACATTTTTCAAAATTGCTCATCTCCGCTAGGTCCTTCGACCCCAAAGGATATTCCATCCACTAGAGCAGGATGATATAGTCGGGTATTGTGACTAGTAGGCTGAAAATTGAAATTTGGTATTTTTGAGCGATTTTCAACGCATTATATCCCAATAAACGAAGAAAAATTTTTTCTCCAAATTTAGCCAAAATTCATATATAGGGGTATTTTGCGCTGCTCTTTCGATTGGCGCTATGATTTTTGCAATATCTGAAAATTTTTGAAAATTATTTTTTTCCTATTGGCTCTACGGTCCTAAAACCTTTTCCATTCGATAGAGCGGAAAAAAATAGTCGCGTATAGTGGTTGGTGGGATTAAAAATGGATATTTTGGGGTTTCAAGCGATTTGAAGTCGATTTGGCCCAAATAAACGATGAAATGTAGAACATTTTTCAAAATTGCTCATCTCCGCTAGGTCCTTCGACCCCAAAGGATATTCCATCCACTAGAGCAGGATGATATAGTCGGGTATTGTGACTAGTAGGCTGAGAAAATTGAAATTTGGTATTTTTGAGCGATTTTCAACGCATTATATCCCAATAAACGAAGAAAAAATTTTTTCTCCAAATTTAGCCAAAATTCATATATAGGGGTATTTTGCGCTGCTCTTTCGATTGGCGCTATGATTTTTGCAATATCTGAAAATTTTTGAAAATTATTTTTTTCCTATTGGCTCTACGGCCCTAAAACCTTTTCCATTCGATAGAGCGGAAAAAAATAGTCGCGTATAGTGATTGGTGGGATTAAAAATGGATATTTTGGGGGTTTCAAGCGATTTGAAGTCGATTTGGCCCAAATAAACGATGAAATGTAGAACATTTTTCAAAATTGCTCATCTCCGCTAGGTCCTTCGACCCCAAAGGATATTCCATCCACTAGAGCAGGATGATATAGTCGGGTATTGTGACTAGTAGGCTGAGAAAAATTAAATTTGGTATTTTTGAGCGATTTTCAACGCATTATATCCCAATAAACGAAGAAGAAAAATTTTTTCTCCAAATTTAGCCAAAATTCATATATAAACCGGGGTATTTTGCGCTGCTCTTTCGATTGGCGCTATGATTTTGCAATATCTGAAAATTTTTGAAAATTATTTTTTTCCTATTGGCTCTACGGCCTAAAACCTTTTCCATTCGATAGAGCGGAAAAAAATAGTCGCGTATAGTGATTGGTGGGATTAAAAATGGATATTTTGGGGTTTCAAGCGATTTGAAGTCGCTTTGGCCCAAATAAACGATGAAATGTAGAACATTTTTCAAAATTGCTCATCTCCGCTAGGTCCTTCGACCCCAAAGGATATTCCATCCACTAGAGCAGGATCATATAGTCGAGTATTGTGACTAGTAGGCGGGAAAAATTGAAATTTGGTATTTTTGAGCGATTTTCAACGCATTATATCCCAATAAACGAAGAAAATTTTTTCTCCAAATTTAGCCAAAATTCATATATAGGGGTATTTTGCGCTGCTCTTTCGATTGGCGCTATGATTTTTGCAATATCTGAAAATTTTTGAAAATTATTTTTTCCTATTGGCTCTACGGCCCTAAAACCTTTTCCATTCGATAGAGCGGAAAAAAATAGTCGCGTATAGTGATTGGTGGGATTTAAAAATGGATATTTTGGGGTTTCAAGCGATTTGAAATCGATTTGGCCCAAATAAACGATGAAATGTAGAACATTTTTCAAAATTGCTCATCTCCGCTAGGTCCTTCGACCCCAAAGGATATTCCATCCACTAGAGCAGGATGATATAGTCGGGTATTGTGACTAGTAGGCTGAGAAAATTGAAATTTGGTATTTTTGAGCGATTTTCAACGCATTATATCCCAATAAACGAAGAAAAATTTTTTCTCCAAATTTAGCCAAAATTCATATATAGGGGTATTTTGCGCTGCTCTTTCGATTGGCGCTATGATTTTTGCAATATCTGAAAATTTTTGAAAATTATTTTTTTCCTATTGGCTCTACGGCCCTAAAACCTTTTCCATTCGATAGAGCGGAAAAAAATAGTCGCGTATAGTGATTGGTGGGATTAAAAAATGGATATTTTGAGGGTTTCAAGCGATTTGAAGTCGATTTGGCCCAAATAAACGATGAAATGTAGAACATTTTTCAAAATTGCTCATCTCCGCTAGGTCCTTCGACCCCAAAGGATATTCCATCCACTAGAACAGGATGATATAGTCGGGTATTGTGACTAGTAGGCTGAGAAAATTGAAATTTGGTATTTTTGAGCGATTTTCAACGCATTATATCCCAATAAACGAAGAAAAATTTTTTTTCTCCAAATTTAGCCAAAATTCATATATAGGGGTATTTTGCGCTGCTCTTTCGATTGGCGCTATGATTTTTGCAATATCTGAAAATTTTTGAAAATTATTTTTTTCCTATTGGCTCTACGGCCTAAAACCTTTTCCATTCGATAGAGCGGAAAAAAATAGTCGCGTATAAGTGATTGGTGGGATTAAAAAATGGATATTTTGGGGTTTCAATCGATTTGAAGTCGATTTGGCCCAAATAAACGATGAAATGTGAGAACATTTTTCAAAATGCTCATCTCCGCTAGGTCCTTCGACCCCAAAGGATATTCCATCCACTAGAGCAGGATGATATAGTCGGGTATTGTGACTAGTAGGCTGAGAAAATTGAAATTTGGTATTTTTGAGCGATTTTCAACGCATTATATCCCAATAAACGAAGAAAATTTTTTTCTCCAAATTTAGCCAAAATTCATATATAGGGGTATTTTGCGCTGCTCTTTCGATTGGCGCTATGATTTTTGCAATATCTGAAAATTTTTGAAAATTATTTTTTCCTATTGGCTCTACGGTCCTAAAACCTTTTCCATTCGATAGAGCGGAAAAAAATAGTCGCGTATAGTGATTGGTGGGATTAAAAATGGATATTTTGGGGTTTCAAGCGATTTGAAGTCGATTTGGCCCAAATAAACGATGAAATGTAGAACATTTTTCAAAATTGCTCATCTCCGCTAGGTCCTTCGACCCCAAAGGATATTCCATCCACTAGAGCAGGATGATATAGTCGGGTAATAAACGAAGAAAATTTTTTTCTCCAAATTTAGCCAAAATTCATATATAGGGTATTTTGCGCTGCTCTTTCGATTGGCGCTATGATTTTTGCAATATCTGAAAATTTTTGAAAATTATTTTTTTCCTATTGACTCTACGGCCCTAAAACCTTTTCCATTCGATAGAGCGGAAAAATAGTCGCGTATAAAGAAAAATTTTTTCTCCAAATTGAGCCAAAATTCATATATAGGGGTATTTTGCGCTGCTCTTTCGATTGGCGCTATGATTTTTGCAATATCTCAAAATTTTTGAAAACTATTTTTTTCCTATTGGCTCTACGGCCCTAAAACCTTTTCCATTCGATAGAGCGGAAAAAAATAGTCGCGTATAGTGGTTGGTGGGATTTAAAAATGGATATTTTGGGGTTTCAAGCGATTTGAAGTCGATTTGGCCCAAATAAACGATGAAATGTAGAACATTTTTCAAAATTGCTCATCTCCGCTAGGTCCTTCGACCCCAAAGGATACTCCATCCACTAGAGCAGGATGATATAGTCGGGTATTACATTGACTGAGTAGGCTGAGAAAATTGAAATTTGGTATTTTTGAGCGATTTTCAACGCATTATATCCCAATAAACGAAGAAAAATTTTCTCCAAATTTAGCCAAAATTCATATATAGGTATTTTGCGCTGCTCTTTCGATTGGCGCTATGATTTTTGCAATATCTGAAAATTTTTGAAAATTATTTTTTCCTATTGGCTCTACGGCCCTAAAACCTTTTCCATTCGATAGAGCGGAAAAAAATGATCGCGCATATAGTGATTGGTGGGATTTAAAAAATGGATATTTTGGGGGTTTCAAGCGATTTGAAGTCGATTTGGCCCAAATAAACGATGAAATGTAGAACATTTTCAAAATTGCTCATCTCCGCTAGGTCCTTCGGCCGCAAAGGATACTCCATCCACTAGAGCAGGATGATATAGTCGGGTATTGTGACTAGTAGGCTGAGAAAATTGAAATTTGGTATTTTTGAGCGATTTTCAACGCATTATATCCCAATAAACGAAGAAAAATTTTTTTCTCCAAATTGAGCCAAAATTCATATATAGGGGTATTTTGCGCTGCTCTTTCGATTGGCGCTGTGATTTTTGCAATATCTCAAAAATTTTTGAAAATTATTTTTTTCCTATTGGCTCTACGGCCCTAAAACCTTTCCATTCGATAGAGCGGAAAAAAAATAGTCGCGTATAGTGATTGGTGGGATTTGCCCAAAAAATGGATATTTTGGGGTTTCTATAAATCCTTCGACCCTGCGATTTGAAGTCGATTTGGCCCAAATAAACGATGAAATGTAGAACATTTTTCAAAATTGCTCATCTCCGCTAGGTCCTTCGACCCAAAAGATACTCCATCCACTAGAGCAGGATGATATAGTCGGGTATTGTGACTAGTAGGCTGAGAAAATTGAAATTTGGTATTTTTGAGCGATTTTCAACGCATTATATCCCAATAAACGAAGAAAAATTTTTTTCTCCAAATTGAGCCAAAATTCATATATAGGGGTATTTTTCGCTGCTCTTTCGATTGGCGCTATGATTTTTGCAATATCTCAAAATTTTTGAAAATTATTTTTTTCCTATTGGCTCTACGGCCCTAAAACCTTTTCCATTCGATAGAGCGGAAAAAAATAGTCGCGTATAGTGATTGGTGGGATTTAAAAATGGATATTTTGGGGTTTCAAGCGATTTGAAGTCGATTTGGCCCAAATAAACGATGAAATGTAGAACATTTTTCAAAATTGCTCATCTCCGCTAGGTCCTTCGACCCCAAAGGATACTCCATCCACTAGAACAGGATGATATAGTCGGGTATTGTGACTAGTAGGCTGAGAAAATTGAAATTTGGTATTTTTGAGCGATTTTCAACGCATTATATCCCAATAAACGAAGAAAAATTTTTTTCTCCAAATTGAGCCAAAATTCATATATAGGGGTATTTTGCGCTGCTCTTTCGATTGGCGCTATGATTTTTGCAATATCTCAAAATTTTTGAAAATTATTTTTTCCTATTGGCTCTACGGCCCTAAAACCTTTTCCATTCGATAGAGCGGAAAAAAATAGTCGCGTATAGTGATTGGTGGGATTTAAAAATGGATATTTTGGGGTTTCAAGCGATTTGAAGTCGATTTGGCCATTTAAATAAACGATGAAATGTAGAACATTTTTCAAAATTGCTCATCTCCGCTAGGTCCTTCGACCCCAAAGGATACTCCATCCACTAGAGCAGGATGATATAGTCGGGTATTGTGACTAGTAGGCTGAGAAAATTGAAATTTGGTATTTTTGAGCGATTTTCAACGCATTATATCCCAATAAATGAAGAAAAATTTTTTTCTCCAAATTGAGCCAAAATTCATATATAGGGGTATTTTGCGCTGCTCTTTTCGATTGGCGCTATGATTTTTGCAATATCTCAAAATTTTTGAAAATTATTTTTTCCTATTGGCTCTACGGCCCTAAAACCTTTTCCATTCGATAGAGCGGAAAAAATAGTCGCGTATAGTGATTGGTGGATTTAAAAATGGATATTTTGGGGTTTCAAGCGATTTGAAGTCGATTTGGCCCAAATAAACGATGAAATGTAGAACATTTTTCAAAATTGCTCATCTCCGCTAGGTCCTTCGACCCCAAAGGATACTCCATCCACTAGAGCAGGATGATATAGTCGGGTATTGTGACTAGTAGGCTGAGAAAATTGAAATTTGGTATTTTTGAGCGATTTTCAACGCATTATATCCCAATAAACGAAAAAAAATTTTTTTCTCCAAATTGAGCCAAAATTCATATATAGGGGTATTTTGCGCTGCTCTTTCGATTTGCGCTATGATTTTTGCAATATCTCAAAATTTTTGAAAATTATTTTTTTCCTATTGGCTCTACGGCCCTAAAACCTTTTCCATTCGATAGAGCGGAAAAAAATAGTCGCGTATAGTGATTGGTGGGATTTAAAAATGGATATTTTGGGGTTTCAAGCGATTTGAAGTCGATTTGGCCCAAATAAACGATGAAATGTAGAACATTTTTCAAAATTGCTCATCTCTTCTAGGTCCTTCGACCCCAAAGGATACTCCATCCACTAGAGCAGGATGATATAGTCGGGTATTGTGACTAGTAGGCTGAGAAAATTGAAATTTGGTATTTTTGAGCGATTTTCAACGCATTATATCCCAATAAACGAAGAAAAATTTTTTCTCCAAATTGAGCCAAAATTCATATATAGGGGTATTTTGCGCTGCTCTTTCGATTGGCGCTATGATTTTGCAATATCTCAAAATTTTTGAAAATTATTATTTTCCTATTGGCTCTACGGTCCTAAAACCTTTTCCATTCGATAGAGCGGAAAAAAAAAATAGTCGCGTATAGTGATTGGTGAGATTTAAAAATGGATATTTTGGGGTTTCAAGCGATTTGAAGTCGATTTGGCCCAAATAAACGATGAAATGTAGAACATTTTTCAAAATTGCTCATCTCCGCTAGGTCCTTCGACCCCAAAGGATACTCCATCCACTAGAGCAGGATGATATAGTCGGGTATTGTGACTAGTAGGCTGAGAAAATTGAAATTTGGTATTTTTGAGCGATTTTCAACGCATTATATCCCAATAAACGAAGAAAAATTTTTTCTCCAAATTGAGCCAAAATTCATATATAGGGGTATTTTGCGCTGCTCTTTCGATTGGCGCTATGATTTTTGCAATATCTCAAAATTTTTGAAAATTATTTTTTTCCTATTGGCTCTACGGCCCTAAAACCTTTTCCATTCGATAGAGCGGAAAAAAATAGTCGCGTATAGTGATTGGTGGGATTTAAAAATGGATATTTTGGGGTTTCAAGCGATTTGAAGTCGATTTGGCCCAAATAAACGATGAAATGTAGAACATTTTTCAAAATTGCTCATCTCCGCTAGGTCCTTCGACCCCAAAGGATACTCCATCCACTAGAGCAGGATGATATAGTCGGGTATTGTGACTAGTAGGCTGAGAAAAAATTGAAATTTGGTATTTTTGAGCGATTTTCAACGCATTATATCCCAATAAACGAAGAAAAATTTTTTTCTCCAAATTGAGCCAAAATTCATATAGGGGTATTTTGCGCTGCTCTTTCGATTGGCGCTATGATTTTTGCAATATCTCAAAATTTTTGAAAATTATTTTTGTCCTATTGGCTCTACGGCCCTAAAACCTTTTCCATTCGATAGAGCGGAAAAAAATAGTCGCGTATAGTGATTGGTGGGATTTAAAAATGGATATTTTGGGGTTTCAAGCGATTTGAAGTCGATTTGGCCCAAATAAACGATGAAATGTAGAACATTTTTCAAAATTGCTCATCTCCGCTAGGTCCTTCGACCCCAAAGGATACTCCATCCACTAGAGCAGGATGATATAGTCGGGTATTGTGACTAGTAGGCTGAGAAAATTGAAATTTGGTATTTTTGAGCGATTTTCAACGCATTATATCCCAATAAACGAAGAAAAATTTTTTTCTCCAAATTGAGCCAAAATTCATATATAGGGGTATTTTGCGCTGCTCTTTCGATTGGCGCTATGATTTTTGCAATATCTCAAAATTTTTGAAAATTATTTTTTTCCTATTGGCTCTACGGCCCTAAAACCTTTTCCATTCGATAGAGCGGAAAAAAAATAGTCGCGTATAGTGATTGGTGGGATTTAAAAATGGATATTTTGGGGTTTCAAGCGATTTGAAGTCGATTTGGCCCAAATAAACGATGAAATGTAGAACATTTTTCAAAATTGCTCATCTCCGCTAGGTCCTTCGACCCCAAAGGATACTCCATCCACTAGAGCAGGATGATATAGTCGGGTATTGTGACTAGTAGGCTGAGAAAATTGAAATTTGGTATTTTTGAGCGATTTTCAACGCTCAAATATCCCAATAAACGAAGAAAAATTTTTTTCTCCAAATTGAGCCAAAATTCATATATAGGGGTATTTTGCGCTGCTCTTTCGATTGGCGCTATGATTTTTGCAATATCTCAAAATTTTTGAAAATTATTTTTTCCTATTGGCTCTACGGTCCTAAAACCTTTTCCATTTGATAGAGCGGAAAAAATAGTCGCGTATAGTGATTGGTGGGATTTAAAAATGGATATTTTGGGGTTTCAAGCGATTTGAAGTCGATTTGGCCCATATAAACGATGAAATGTAGAACATTTTTCAAAATTGCTCATCTCCGCTAAGTCCTTCGACCCCAAAGGATACTCCATCCACTAGAGCAGGATGATATAGTCGGGTATTGTGACTAGTAGGCTGAGAAAATTGAAATTTGGTATTTTTGAGCGATTTTCAACGCATTATATCCCAATAAACGAAGAAAAATTTTTTTCTCCAAATTGAGCCAAAATTCATATATAGGGTTATTTTGCGCTGCTCTTTCGATTGGCGCTATGATTTTTGCAATATCTCAAAATTCTTGAAAATTATTTTTTTCCTATTGGCTCTACGGCCCTAAAACCTTTTCCATTCGATAGAGCGGAAAAAAATAGTCGCGTATAGTGATTGGTGGGATTTAAAAATGGATATTTTGGGGTTTCAAGCGATTTGAAGTCGATTTGGCCCAAATAAACGATGAAATGTAGAACATTTTTCAAAATTGCTCATCTCTTCTAGGTCCTTCGACCCCAAAGGATACTCCATCCACTAGAGCAGGATGATATAGTCGGGTATTGTGACTAGTAGGCTGAGAAAATTGAAATTTGGTATTTTTGAGCGATTTTCAACGCATTATATCCCAATAAACGAAGAAAAATTTTTTTCTCCAAATTGAGCCAAAATTCATATATAGGGGTATTTTGCGCTGCTCTTTCGATTGGCGCTATGATTTTTGCAATATCTCAAAATTTTTGAAAATTATTATTTTCCTATTGGCTCTACGGTCCTAAAACCTTTTCCATTCGATAGAGCGGAAAAAAATAGTCGCGTATAGTGATTGGTGGGATTTAAAAATGGATATTTTGGGGTTTCAAGCGATTTGAAGTCGATTTGGCCCAAATAAACGATGAAATGTAGAACATTTTTCAAAATTGCTCATCTCCGCTAGGACCTTCGACCCTAAAGGATACTCCATCCACTAGAGCAGGGTGATATAGTCGGGTATTGTGACTAGTAGGCTGAGAAAATTGAAATTTGGTATTTTTGAGCGATTTTCAACGCATTATATCCCAATAAACGAAGAAAAATTTTTTTCTCCAAATTGAGCCAAAATTCATATATAGGGGTATTTTGCGCTGCTCTTTCGATTGGCGCTATGATTTTTGCAATATCTCAAAATTTTTGAAAATTATTATTTTCCTATTGGCTCTACGGTCCTAAAACCTTTTCCATTCGATAGAGCGGAAAAAAATAGTCGCGTATAGTGATTGGTGGGATTTAAAAATGGATATTTTGGGGTTTCAAGCGATTTGAAGTCGATTTGGCCCAAATAAACGATGAAATGTAGAACATTTTTCAAAATTGCTCATCTCCGCTAGGTCCTTCGACCCCAAAGGATACTCCATCCACTAGAGCAGGATGATATAGTCGGGTATTGTGACTAGTAGGCTGAGAAAATTGAAATTTGGTATTTTTGAGCGATTTTCAACGCATTATATCCCAATAAACGAAGAAAAATTTTTTTCTCCAAATTGAGCCAAAATTCATATATAGGGGTATTTTGCGCTGCTCTTTCGATTGGCGCTATGATTTTTGCAATATCTCACAATTTTTGAAAATTATTTTTTTCCTATTGGCTCTACGGCCCTAAAACCTTTTCCATTCGATAGAGCGGAAAAAAATAGTCGCGTATAGTGATTGGTGGGATTTAAAAATGGATATTTTGGGGTTTCAAGCGATTTGAAGTCGATTTGGCCCAAATAAACGATGAAATGTAGAACATTTTTCAAAATTGCTCATCTCCGCTAGGTCCTTCGACCCCAAAGGATACTCCATCCACTAGAGCAGGATGATATAGTCGGGTATTGTGACTAGTAGGCTGAGAAAATTGAAATTTGGTATTTTTGAGCGATTTTCAACGCATTATATCCCAATAAACGAAGAAAAATTTTTTTCTCCAAATTGAGCCAAAATTAATATATAGGGGCATTTTGCGCTGCTCTTTCGATTGGCGCTATGATTTTTGCAATATCTCAAAATTTTTGAAAATTATTTTTTTCCTATTGGCTCTACGGCCCTAAAACCTTTTCCATTCGATAGAGCGGAAAAAAATAGTCGCGTATAGTGATTGGTGGGATTTAAAAATGGATATTTTGGGGTTTCAAGCGATTTGAAGTCGATTTGGCCCAAATAAACGATGAAATGTAGAACATTTTTCAAAATTGCTCATCTCCGCTAGGTCCTTCGACCCCAAAGGATACTCCATCCACTAGAGCAGGATGATATAGTCGGGTATTGTGACTAGTAGGCTGAGAAAATTGAAATTTGGTATTTTTGAGCGATTTTCAACGCATTATATCCCAATAAACGAAGAAAAATTTTTTTCTCCAAATTGAGCCAAAATTCATATATAGGGGTATTTTGCGCGCTCTTTCGATTGGCGCTATGATTTTTGCAATATCTCAAAATTTTTGAAAATTATTTTTTTCCTATTGGCTCTACGGCCCTAAAACCTTTTCCATTCGATAGAGCGGAAAAAAATAGTCGCGTATAGTGATTGGTGGGATTTAAAAATGGATATTTTGGGGTTTCAAGCGATTTGAAGTCGATTTGGCCCAAATAAACGATGAAATGTAGAACATTTTTCAAAATTGCTCATCTCCGCTAGGTCCTTCGACCCCAAAGGATACTCCATCCACTAGAGCAGGATGATATAGTCGGGTATTGTGACTAGTAGGCTGAGAAAATTGAAATTTGGTATTTTTGAGCGATTTTCAACGCATTATATCCCAATAAACGAAGAAAAATTTTTTTCTCCAAATTGAGCCAAAATTCATATATAGGGGTATTTTGCGCTGCTCTTTCGATTGGCGCTATGATTTTTGCAATATCTCAAAATTTTTGAAAATTATTTTTTCCTATTGGCTCTACGGCCCTAAAACCTTTTCCATTCGATAGAGCGGAAAAAAATAGTCGCGTATAGTGATTGGTGGGATTTAAAAATGGATATTTTGGGGTTTCAAGCGATTTGAAGTCGATTTGGCCCAAATAAACGATGAAATGTAGAACATTTTTCAAAATTGCTCATCTCCGCTAGGTCCTTCGACCCCAAAGGATACTCCATCCACTAGAGCAGGATGATATAGTCGGGTATTGTGACTAGTAGGCTGAGAAAATTGAAATTTGGTATTTTTGAGCGATTTTCAACGCATTATATCCCAATAAACGAAGAAAAATTTTTTCTCCAAATTGAGCCAAAATTCATATATAGGGGTATTTTGCGCTGCTCTTTCGATTGGCGCTATGATTTTTGCAATATCTCAAAATTTTTGAAAATTATTTTTTCCTATTGGCTCTACGGCCCTAAAACCTTTTCCATTCGATAGAGCGGAAAAAAATAGTCGCGTATAGTGATTGGTGGGATTTAAAAATGGATATTTTGGGGTTTCAAGCGATTTGAAGTCGATTTGGCCCAAATAAACGATGAAATGTAGAACATTTTTCAAAATTGCTCATCTCCGCTAGGTCCTTCGACCCCAAAGGATACTCCATCCACTAGAGCAGGATGATATAGTCGGGTATTGTGACTAGTAGGCTGAGAAAATTGAAATTTGGTATTTTTGAGCGATTTTCAACGCATTATATCCCAATAAACGAAGAAAAATTTTTTTCTCCAAATTGAGCCAAAATTCATATATAGGGGTATTTTGCGCTGCTCTTTCGATTGGCGCTATGATTTTTGCAATATCTCAAAATTTTTGAAAATTATTTTTTTCCTATTGGCTCTACGGCCCTAAAACCTTTTCCATTCGATAGAGCGGAAAAAAATAGTCGCGTATAGTGATTGGTGAGATTTAAAAATGGATATTTTGGGGTTTCAAGCGATTTGAAGTCGATTTGGCCCAAATAAACGATGAAATGTAGAACATTTTTCAAAATTGCTCATCTCCGCTAGGTCCTTCGACCCCAAAGGATACTCCATCCACTAGAGCAGGATGATATAGTCGGGTATTGTGACTAGTAGGCTGAGAAAATTGAAATTTGGTATTTTTGAGCGATTTTCAACGCATTATATCCCAATAAACGAAGAAAAATTTTTTTCTCCAAATTGAGCCAAAATTCATATATAGGGGTATTTTGCGCTGCTCTTTCGATTGGCGCTATGATTTTTGCAATATCTCAAAATTTTTGAAAATTATTTTTTTCCTATTGGCTCTACGGCCCTAAAACCTTTTCCATTCGATAGAGCGGAAAAAAATTGTCGCGTATAGTGATTGGTGGGAATAAAAAATGGATATTTTGGGTTTTCGGGCGATTTGAAGTCGATTTGGCCCAAATAAACGATGAAATGTAGAACATTTTTCAACATTGCTCATCTCCGCTAGGTCCTTCGACCCCAAAGGATATTCCATCCACTAGAGCAGGAAGATATAGTCGGGTATTGTGACTAGTAGGCTGAGAAACTTGAAATTTGGCATTTTTGAGCGATTTTCAACGCATTATATCCCAATAAACGAAGAAAAATTTTTTTCTCCAAATTGAGCCAAAATTCATATATAGGGGTATTTTGCGCTGCTCTTTCGATTGCACTGAGAAAAAAAAAAAGTTCTCCTAACTTTTGAGACTCCGGTCAAAGCATTGAGAATAATACCAAGTACATGCCGCTTGGAAGTTTGGTACGTACAACCGAACTTTCCGTTGTGCCGTACTTGGTCTATATCAAGCGTCACTGACCGAGCACAAACGGTTCGCGTGAGTGTAAACAATATTTTTGAATTCACTTATTTCAACGCGGACATGATATGCAAGGCTGCGAGCACAACGGATGCACAATGGACAGGTTTTGTGTGGAATTACTAACCAACTGGAATTTGAGCAATTTCATCGAAAGATTTGAAAGTAAGTAATATACTATAATATAATATAACAACTAATAAGTTATGACACATGACTATTTAAATCTAATCATCCGGAAGGCACAGCACCTAACCTAAAACTATAATACGTTTTTGTATTTCATATTTTCAAAAATCTGAATTACTATTATAATGCTTTTTTTAGTTAAAAATGTATGAATATAAGGTGAAAAATTTTAAAAGCTGAAAAAGTTGATATGCTAGATTAAAAACTTATCTATCAAATAATGTTTATATGTTTACAGGCACATATCAGTGTTTAATTAATATACTTAGACTTCTTTAAAAATTTCTTCCTTTTTCATCATGTGCACAGATCAGTAATAGGTTTACAATTGAATAAGTGATTTTTTGTCTTATTTATCAATAAACTGATTTACATATGTAAATAAGTTAAACCAGAAAAACTTCTCTATTCTATTGTGTACGTAATGAGTTTTTTTTTTTTTCAAATTTCTTTCAGAATTATGTATACGTATAACACTGATAGTTTTTATATTGATACTGATTCATTTGTCTGACAAATAAATAAATCTAAAATTTAAATGCTTTTATTTTATCTTGAATAATTTTTAGCTCTTAAGTTATTGACATTGAAAATTTTTTGAAAATTTCTTTTTTTCAAGGATATTATTTCTTTACAGAGGCTGGTGTTGATGAAACTATATTTAAAGAAATTGACGATGAAATGTTGAATGTACTGTTTGAAAGGACTGAATGTGGTTTTAAGAAAAGATTTTGCTTGATGTTTAAAGAGTGGGAGAATTCTATTCAAAACCCTCCCAAAACCATTAGTACTTCTGAAATCCCACCGATCCAAAATAACACTTCACTAGTCCCACCACTGAATCCAAATGAAAATTCAAACAGATCTAATCAGAACATGAATTTGTCTTTTGTGAATTTGAATGATTGTAGTTTGAGTGATAATTCTATGAGTTTTTACAGTATTATACGTATGTTTATTTAAAAACTGATTCTCATTTCACATATCTTTAGGACATTTTTTATACATGAATTTTTCAATTTATATTTAATAAATAGCGACAGTACAGATGTCAGTCCTTGAATTTTTAAAAGCGACAACAAAAGGACAAAATATATTGCAAGAATTTAAATTATTCAAGAAAATTGATACCCGTTCAATATGTGATATATTAATTTATTATGAGTTTGACGTGACAAAAAATTATCGGTAATACATTAGATTACTTTCAAAATATAGTTTTATCTATTAACGTATATTATGTTATTATAAGTTTAGTCTTTTACTATATTTACAAGTTTATGTATCTACTAACATTAAACAAATAAATTTTTCAATTCAGTGTAATAAATATTTTATTTTTATTTACAGCATAAAGAAGGATAGATTCATTGATCTAGCAGAGCAGTTGGGAAATATATTCAATACGGAGACAAAACCACCTGAGGACGTTGCGAAAATTTTTTATTTTCCATTTCAGAGAGCTACGAAATTCTCTAAATGCATCAATACAGGAGGCGTCTTATACGAAAAATATTTAAACTGCAGAAAGTCATTCATAAAAAATGAATTGATTTCCAAACAAGATTGTTTAGATGAGGGTATTTTAATGTTTTTTTTTGTTTATTCTTTATTAATCAAGTAAATATTAATAGAATGTATTCGTTGTAGATACTCCTCTAGCTGAAGCAGAAGCAATTTTAGAGTGGCTTAAGACAAATGACTCTCCCGAACAAGAAGTCTTTGAAAAGTGGAATTCTTCCTTTCGTTGGAGAGAACGTAGTACTGCTGCTGAAAATTATCTGCTAATGTACAAATGTCTACGTACTTCGTATGGCCACATTCTGGTATGTTATTATCATATATGTTTTGTAATAAGGTGTGCTAATGTTTAGCTCATATTAATACATTTTTATAGTTAGCCAACGAGTATGAAAAGTTGTTCGATGCATCTCCGCTTGTAAATTTCGACCTTGAATGGGAAGCTCTAGCTCCTTTAATAGTAAAACATACAAGGAACAAGAATAAATTAATTTCTTCCGATGAATTGTTGATTAATGCAGGTACATAAATGTTATTTACATAATAATGCAACTCTAAAACGAGAACTATCGCATTAAAAAATTATTTAGAATAATTTAATTATTAGTATAAAACTATTATGTATCTAAATTTAATTTTTTAGAAAAAGGTGATATTGCAGCTTTATTATGTCTTCCACGGCTCCTGGGTACCGTTATTCGTAAAAGAAAGGCCAACCAAAAAGTCCTTTCGGGACATCTATTGCGGAGGTGCAAAACTCATTTATTTTAGTCGTTGAGGTAAAATTAACAGATTTATCAGTATAATTTTATTCTTATTTAGCGCTTTTTAAATAATTGTATTAGGTTCCATTATATATTTTCTTTTACATTTTAAATGAGTTGCTTTTATAAACATTATATTCTCTTTAGTCGAAAGAAGAACTATTAAGCTACAAAGAAAACAGAAGAGAACAATCCGATGTAGTAGGACCATATGTAGCCATAATAGGTAATCTTACACAGGATGGAACTGTATGCGATGAAAATGATCCCTTGTGTAATTTCGAAGTATATTTGGTCATAAACGATTTTGATTACCAAATAAAAACAAATAAGCTTGTTGACGCAATAGATTATTGCTTTAAAGCATTTTTCGCTCTGAATTTGGAATACACCGTTGAATGTAAGCATTTGTGGATATTCCTACAAACTTACGTGTATAAAAATACATATAGAAAGACAAAGTTCTATAGAATCATTGGAAACTTGATAGATGATTTAAATAAGTTAAAGCTATAGTATTTATTTTTATGAATGACAAACACCGTATTATTGAGGTTTCTATAGGCAGCACCTTTGTATAAACTTGAATGTAATTATACTTCATACTTTAATTTGTTTAAGGGCATTTAAGTTAATTTTAAATGAATATTTAATGTCAAAATAAATAACATATTTATAAATTATAACTTATTCTAGTTACATTTATTTACATTAAACTAGCATAATTTGAACGTGCGTCGCTGATCACTTTTCATATGTGAATTTTTTCATGAGTAATTCGTTATTTATAAATATTAATAAAATGGCTAATATCGATTTAGAGATGGAAATGCTGCATTTGACATTACAATTGTATAGCAATCCAATAATCCCTCGAAGTGTAGTGCAACATTTTATTGATAAACTAATTAACTTTACACATGTCACTTTTATGGGGTTTATACAACAGCAGATAATGCTTAGAACAGGTCGATCTGATGATAGTGTATCCAAAATTATTAATAGTTTATTTCAACACTCAAAAATAATTCTTGACAAGTTTTCTAGCGAGCATCTCCTGTTTAAATTGTATACAGAGAAAGGTTTACTTACTATGCCAGAAGAATATTATGTAGGAACAAAATACGAACAAAAATTTATTGAAGATAATCCATCTATTCATTCAGAAGAATTCACTGCTCAATATATACCGTTATCGTGGAGTTTCAAATTGCTTTTAGAAATTCCTGGAATGTATAATATATTAAGAGATTATATGATGGATATGGAGAGAGAAACCAATATTGTTACGAACTTTGTACAAGCCGATCTCTGGAAAAATATACTCCAAGATTTTGATGGTAAATTGTGCGTACCATTTTTTATATACGAGGACGATTTCGAAACGGGAAATCCACTTGGCACACATGCAGGAAAAAATAAGCTAGGAGGAGTTTACACGTCCATTCCATGCTTTCCTCCACATATTATCTCACATTTGAACAATATTTTATTAGTTGCTTTATTTTATACAAGAGACCATAAAACATTTGGTAATCGTAGAATTTATAAAAAATTGATTGATGAGGCAAATGTACTAAGAAATGAAGGTTTACTGATACGTGTCAATAATCAAGACATTAGATTATATTTTCAGCTGGTACTAATCTTAGGAGACAATCTTGGTCTAAATAGCAATTTAGGTTTTGTAGATAATTTTGCGTTCGGAAGACCGTGTAGAATATGTACGGTACCTGTGCATGATTTTAGTAATGTAATTACGGAAGACGAGTTATTATTACGATCACGTGCATCGTATAATGAAGATTGTTTAAAACAAAATCCATCGGAAACTGGAATAAAAGAACAATGCATATTTCATGAAGTTGTTGGTTTTCACGTAACAGAAAATCTGAGTTTTGACCTAATGCACGACATCTGTGAAGGTACTGCGAATTATGCGATGGTCGAAATCTTAAATGATTTAATTTATAAAGAAAAAATATTCACTCTACAGCTTTTAAATGAAAGAATTGATTCATTTGAACATGGCCAGGAAGAACTCACGAATAAAATTCCAAATATTAAAAAGGAACACATTCAAACCAAAAAAAAAACTTAAGATGTCAGCGTCGGAGATGTTGAATTTTACTAGATTTTTCGGATTACTTATTGGGAATAAAGTTCCCGAAGAAAATAAAACCTGGGAATTATATACATTACTAAGAAAAATTTTAGCAATAGTAACATCACCAAGATATGTCAAAGGCCACCTTCTTTTACTTGATCAATTAATTCCTGAATTTTTATCATTATATATATCACTTTACGGAACAATAAAGTATAAATTTCACAATATGATCCATATTGTGCAAATATTGAGAAAAAATGGACCTTTAGTTCTTTTTTGGACTATGCGATACGAATCGAAACATAGAGAGCTGAAACAATCTGCAGTTTCCATAAGCAGTAGAGTGAATATTCTAAAAACTTTAAGCGTGCGTAGTCAATTAAGACTAGCTTATTTGCGATTAACTGCAAATTTTGAATGTAATAATATAGTATATAATAATTTTGAAGATATCGATTTACGCTATCGGGAAATGTATTTCCCTGATAGTAAAGACAGTGAAGAAATTTTTTCTGTAACTTCTGCAGAGTTTCATGGAATACAATATTCTTTGAACATGATTTTCGTGGTTGAGATAAATGAGAACGATTATCTTCTGTTCGGAAAAATCACGGATGTATTTGTGAAAGAAAAAAAATTATTTGTCCGTATGGAACCGCTAAAAACTTTGTATTTTGATGATCATTATTACGCATACCGCGTAGAAGTCAGTCCTGTATTTATTTTAAAAGAAGTGAGTGAATTGCCTGATATACACCCGTGCTTGCTTGCAAAAATAAATAAAGAATTATTTGTTGCAACAAAATACATTCTATAAATAACTGTAAGATTGAATTATTGCGTATTAAATTATTAATTATTAGCATTTATTATTTCTAATGTATTTTTATTTATTTAAATTTAACTTTTATTTGAAATAAATATGTGTGAACATGAAAAAAAGTATACAAAAATAAAATATAATTCATTATAACTCATTCATTATAATTCATTGGTTATTTCATTTCTTTTCATTATGCATATATTATTTATTACATGCATAAAACTTCTCATTGAATTATTTTATTAAACTCCCATCAATTCTACGGGACATTCATCAACGCCTATTTAAGTATCTCAGACTTAATATTTACGGTACGCCATACTTGACTCAGTCCGGTCTCCACCACCAAACTCTGTCAAATTGGCAGTACGAGCAGAACGAAGCCAACTGTACTTGATTCTCTGTACCAATGTTATCAAGTCTTGCTAACCATAGTTTACGGTTTGGGGGACTTTTTTTTTCTCTCAGTGTGGCGCTATGATTTTTGCAATATCTGAAAATTTTTGAAAATTATTATTTTCCTATTGGCTCTACGGTCCTAAAACCTTTTCCATTCGATAGAGCGGAAAAAAATAGTCGCGTATAGTGATTGGTGGGATTAAAAAATGGATATTTTGGGTTTTCGGGCGATTTGAAGTCGATTTGGCCCAAATAAACGATGAAATGTAGAACATTTTTCAACATTGCTCATCTCCGCTAGGTCCTTCGACCCCAAAGGATATTCCATCCACTAGAGCAGGAAGATATAGTCGGGTATTGTGACTAGTAGGCTGAGAAACTTGAAATTTGGTATTTTTGAGCGATTTTCAACGCATTATATCCCAATAAACGAAGAAAAATTTTTTTCTCCAAATTGAGCCAAAATTCATATATAGGGGTATTTTGCGCTGCTCTTTCGATTGGCGCTATGATTTTTGCAATATCTGAAAATTTTTGAAAATTATTATTTTCCTATTGGCTCTACGGTCCTAAAACCTATTCCATTCCATAGAGCGGAAAAAAATAGTCGCGTATAGTGATTGGTGGGATTAAAAAATGGATATTTTGGGTTTTCGGGCGATTTGAAGTCGATTTGGCCCAAATAAACGATGGAATGTAGAACATTTTTCAACATTGCTCATCTCCGCTAGGTCCTTCGACCCCAAAGGATATTCCATCCACTAGAGCAGGAAGATATAGTCGGGTATTCTGACTAGTAGGCTGAGAAAATTGAAATTTGGTATTTTTGAGCGATTTTCAACGCATTATATCCCAATAAAGGAAGAAAAATTTTTTCTACAAATTGAGCTAAAATTCATATATAGGGGTATTTTGCGCTGCTCTTTCGATTGGCGCTATGATTTTTGCAATATCTCAAAATTTTTGAAAATTATTTTTTCCTATTGGCTCTACGGCCCTAAAACCTTTTCCATTCGATAGAGCGGATAAAAATAGTCGCGTATAGTGATTGGTGGGATTTAAAAATGGATATTTTGGGGTTTCAAGCGATGAAGTCGATTTGGCCCAAATAAACGATGAAATGTAGAACATTTTTCAAAATTGCTCATCTCCGCTAGGTCCTTCGACCCCAAAGGATACTCCATCCACTAGAGCAGGATGATATAGTCGGGTATTGTGACTAGTAGGCTGAGAAAATTGAAATTTGGTATTTTTGAGCGATTTTCAACGCATTATATCCCAATAAACGAAGAAAAATTTTTTTCTCCAAATTGAGCCAAAATTCATATATAGGGGTATTTTGCGCTGCTCTTTCGATTGGCGCTATGATTTTTGCAATATCTCAAAATTTTTGAAAATTATTTTTTTCGTATTGGCTGTACGGCCCTAAAACCTTTTCCATTCGATATAGCGGAAAAAAATAGTCGCGTATAGTGATTGGTGGGATTTAAAAATGGATATTTTGGGGTTTCAAGCGATTTGAAGTCGATTTGGCCCAAATAAACGATGAAATGTAGAACATTTTTCAAAATTGCTCATCTCCGCTAGGTCCTTCGACCCCAAAGGATACTCCATCCACTAGAGCAGGATGATATAGTCGGGTATTGTGACTAGTAGGCTGAGAAAATTGAAATTTGGTATTTTTGAGCGATTTTCAACGCATTATATCCCAATAAACGAAGAAAAATTTTTTCTCCAAATTAAGCCAAAATTCATATATAGGGGTATTTTGCGCTGCTCTTTCGATTGGCGCTATGATTTTTGCAATATCTCAAAATTTTTGAAAATTATTTTTTCCTATTGGCTCTACGGCCTAAAACCTTTTCCATTCGATAGAGCGGAAAAAAATAGTCGCGTATAGTGATTGGTGGGATTTAAAAATGGATATTTTGGGGTTTCAAGCGATTTGAAGTCGATTTGGCCCAAATAAACGATGAAATGTAGAACATTTTTCAAAATTGCTCATCTCCGCTAGGTCCTTCGACCCCAAAGGATACTCCATCCACTAGAGCAGGATGATATAGTCGGGTATTGTGACTAGTAGGCTGAGAAAATTGAAATTTGGTATTTTTGAGCGATTTTCAACGCATTATATCCCAATAAACGAAGAAAAATTTTTTCTCCAAATTGAGCCAAAATTCATATATAGGGGTATTTTGCGCTGCTCTTTCGATTGGCGCTATGATTTTTGCAATATCTCAAAATTTTTGAAAATTATTTTTTTCCTATTGGCTCTACGGCCCTAAAACCTTTTCCATTCGATAGAGCGGAAAAAAATAGTCGCGTATAGTGATTGGTGGGATTTAAAAATGGATATTTTGGGGTTTCAAGCGATTTGAAGTCGATTTGGCCCAAATAAACGATGAAATGTAGAACATTTTTCAAAATTGCTCATCTCCGCTAGGTCCTTCGACCCCAAAGGATACTCCATCCACTAGAGCAGGATGATATAGTCGGGTATTGTGACTAGTAGGCTGAGAAAATTGAAATTTGGTATTTTTGAGCGATTTTCAACGCATTATATCCCAATAAACGAAGAAAAATTTTTTCTCCAAATTGAGCCAAAATTCATATATAGGGGTATTTTGCGCTGCTCTTTCGATTGGCGCTATGATTTTTGCAATATCTCAAAATTTTTGAAAATTATTTTTTTCCTATTGGCTCTACGGCCCTAAAACCTTTTCCATTCGATAGAGCGGAAAAAAATAGTCGCGTATAGTGATTGGTGGGATTTAAAAATGGATATTTTGGGGTTTCAAGCGATTTGAAGTCGATTTGGCCCAAATAAACGATGAAATGTAGAACATTTTTCAAAATTGCTCATCTCCGCTAGGTCCTTCGACCCCAAAGGATACTCCATCCACTAGAGCAGGATGATATAGTCGGGTATTGTGACTAGTAGGCTGAGAAAATTGAAATTTGGTATTTTTGAGCGATTTTCAACGCATTATATCCCAATAAACGAAGAAAAATTTTTTTCTCCAAATTGAGCCAAAATTCATATATAGGGGTATTTTGCGCTGCTCTTTCGATTGGCGCTATGATTTTTGCAATATCTCAAAATTTTTGAAAATTATTTTTTTCCTATTGGCTCTACGGTCCTAAAACCTTTTCCATTCGATAGAGCGGAGAAAATAGTCGCGTATAGTGATTGGTGAGATTTAAAAATGGATATTTTGGGGTTTCAAGCGATTTGAAGTCGATTTGGCCCAAATAAACGATGAAATGTAGAACATTTTTCAAAATTGCTCATCTCCGCTAGGTCCTTCGACCCCAAAGGATACTCCATCCACTAGAGCAGGATGATATAGTCGGGTATTGTGACTAGTAGGCTGAGAAAATTGAAATTTGGTATTTTTGAGCGATTTTCAACGCATTATATCCCAATAAACGAAGAAAAATTTTTTCTCCAAATTGAGCCAAAATTCATATATAGGGGTATTTTGCGCTGCTCTTTCGATTGGCGCTATGATTTTTGCAATATCTCAAAATTTTTGAAAATTATTTTTTTCCTATTGGCTCTACGGCCCTAAAACCTTTTCCATTCGATAGAGCGGAAAAAAATTGTCGCGTATAGTGATTGGTGGGAATAAAAAATGGATATTTTGGGTTTTCGGGCGATTTGAAGTCGATTTGGCCCAAATAAACGATGAAATGTAGAACATTTTTCAACATTGCTCATCTCCGCTAGGTCCTTCGACCCCAAAGGATATTCCATCCACTAGAGCAGGAAGATATAGTCGGGTATTGTGACTAGTAGGCTGAGAAACTTGAAATTTGGCATTTTTGAGCGATTTTCAACGCATTATATCCCAATAAACGAAGAAAAATTTGTTTCTCCAAATTGAGCCAAAATTCATATATAGGGGTATTTTGCGCTGCTCTTTCGATTGGCGCTATGATTTTTGCAATATCTGAAAATTTTTGAAAATTATTATTTTCCTATTGGCTCTACGGTCCTAAAACCTTTTCCATTCGATAGAGCGGAAAAAAATAGTCGCGTATAGTGATTGGTGGGATTAAAAAATGGATATTTTGGGTTTTCGGGCGATTTGAAGTCGATTTGGCCCAAATAAACGATGAAATGTAGAACATTTTTCAACATTGCTCATCTCCGCTAGGTCCTTCGACCCCAAAGGATATTCCATCCACTAGAGCAGGAAGATATAGTCGGGTATTGTGACTAGTAGGCTGAGAAACTTGAAATTTGGTATTTTTGAGCGATTTTCAACGCATTATATCCCAATAAACGAAGAAAAATTTTTTTCTCCAAATTGAGCCAAAATTCATATATAGGGGTATTTTGCGCTGCTCTTTCGATTGGCGCTATGATTTTTGCAATATCTGAAAATTTTTGAAAATTATTATTTTCCTATTGGCTCTACGGTCCTAAAACCTATTCCATTCCATAGAGCGGAAAAAAATAGTCGCGTATAGTGATTGGTGGGATTAAAAAATGGATATTTTGGGTTTTCGGGCGATTTGAAGTCGATTTGGCCCAAATAAACGATGGAATGTAGAACATTTTTCAACATTGCTCATCTCCGCTAGGTCCTTCGACCCCAAAGGATATTCCATCCACTAGAGCAGGAAGATATAGTCGGGTATTCTGACTAGTAGGCTGAGAAAATTGAAATTTGGTATTTTTGAGCGATTTTCAACGCATTATATCCCAATAAAGGAAGAAAAATTTTTTTCTACAAATTGAGCTAAAATTCATATATAGGGGTATTTTGCGCTGCTCTTTCGATTGGCGCTATGATTTTTGCAATATCTCAAAATTTTTGAAAATTATTTTTTCCTATTGGCTCTACGGCCCTAAAACCTTTTCCATTCGATAGAGCGGATAAAAATAGTCGCGTATAGTGATTGGTGGGATTTAAAAATGGATATTTTGGGGTTTCAAGCGATGAAGTCGATTTGGCCCAAATAAACGATGAAATGTAGAACATTTTTCAAAATTGCTCATCTCCGCTAGGTCCTTCGACCCCAAAGGATACTCCATCCACTAGAGCAGGATGATATAGTCGGGTATTGTGACTAGTAGGCTGAGAAAATTGAAATTTGGTATTTTTGAGCGATTTTAAACGCATTATATCCCAATAAACGAAGAAAAATTTTTTTCTCCAAATTGAGCCAAAATTCATATATAGGGGTATTTTGCGCTGCTCTTTCGATTGGCGCTATGATTTTTGCAATATCTCAAAATTTTTGAAAATTATTTTTTTCTTATTGCATGTACGGCCCTAAAAGCTTTTCCATTCGAAATAGCGGAAAAAATAGTCGCGTATAGTGATTGGTGGGATTTAAAAATGGATATTTTGGGGTTTCAAGCGATTTGAAGTCGATTTGGCCCAAATAAACGATGAAATGTAGAACATTTTTCAAAATTGCTCATCTCCGCTAGGTCCTTCGACCCCAAAGGATACTCCATCCACTAGAGCAGGATGATATAGTCGGGTATTGTGACTAGTAGGCTGAGAAAATTGAAATTTGGTATTTTTGAGCGATTTTCAACGCATTATATCCCAATAAACGAAGAAAAATTTTTTTCTCCAAATTAAGCCAAAATTCATATATAGGGGTATTTTGCGCTGCTCTTTCGATTGGCGCTATGATTTTTGCAATATCTCAAAATTTTTGAAAATTATTTTTTTCCTATTGGCTCTACGGCCCTAAAACCTTTTCCATTCGATAGAGCGGAAAAAAATAGTCGCGTATAGTGATTGGTGGGATTTAAAAATGGATATTTTGGGGTTTCAAGCGATTTGAAGTCGATTTGGCCCAAATAAACGATGAAATGTAGAACATTTTTCAAAATTGCTCATCTCCGCTAGGTCCTTCGACCCCAAAGGATACTCCATCCACTAGAGCAGGATGATATAGTCGGGTATTGTGACTAGTAGGCTGAGAAAATTGAAATTTGGTATTTTTGAGCGATTTTCAACGCATTATATCCCAATAAACGAAGAAAAATTTTTTCTCCAAATTGAGCCAAAATTCATATATAGGGGTATTTTGCGCTGCTCTTTCGATTGGCGCTATGATTTTTGCAATATCTCAAAATTTTTGAAAATTATTTTTTCCTATTGGCTCTACGGCCCTAAAACCTTTTCCATTCGATAGAGCGGAAAAAAATAGTCGCGTATAGTGATTGGTGGGATTTAAAAATGGATATTTTGGGGTTTCAAGCGATTTGAAGTCGATTTGGCCCAAATAAACGATGAAATGTAGAACATTTTTCAAAATTGCTCATCTCCGCTAGGTCCTTCGACCCCAAAGGATACTCCATCCACTAGAGCAGGATGATATAGTCGGGTATTGTGACTAGTAGGCTGAGAAAATTGAAATTTGGTATTTTTGAGCGATTTTCAACGCTCAAATATCCCAATAAACGAAGAAAAATTTTTTCTCCAAATTGAGCCAAAATTCATATATAGGGGTATTTTGCGCTGCTCTTTCGATTGGCGCTATGATTTTTGCAATATCTCAAAATTTTTGAAAATTATTTTTTCCTATTGGGTCTACGGCCCTAAAACCTTTTCCATTCGATAGAGCGGAAAAAATAGTCGCGTATAGTGATTGGTGGGATTTAAAAATGGATATTTTGGGGTTTCAAGCGATTTGAAGTCGATTTGGCCCAAATAAACGATGAAATGTAGAACATTTTTCAAAATTGCTCATCTCCGCTAGGTCCTTCGACCCCAAAGGATACTCCATCCACTAGAGCAGGATGATATAGTCGGGTATTGTGACTAGTAGGCTGAGAAAATTGAAATTTGGTATTTTTGAGCGATTTTCAACGCATTATATCCCAATAAACGAAGAAAAATTTTTTTCTCCAAATTGAGCCAAAATTAATATATAGGGACATTTTGCGCTGCTCTTTCGATTGGCGCTATGATTTTTGCAATATCTCAAAATTTTTGAAAATTATTTTTTTCCTATTGGCTCTACGGCCCTAAAACCTTTTCCATTCGATAGAGCGGAAAAAAATAGTCGCGTATAGTGATTGGTGGGATTTAAAAATGGATATTTTGGGGTTTCAAGCGATTTGAAGTCGATTTGGCCCAAATAAACGATGAAATGTAGAACATTTTTCAAAATTGCTCATCTCCGCTAGGTCCTTCGACCCCAAAGGATACTCCATCCACTAGAGCAGGATGATATAGTCGGGTATTGTGACTAGTAGGCTGAGAAAATTGAAATTTGGTATTTTTGAGCGATTTTCAACGCATTATATCCCAATAAACGAAGAAAAATTGTTTTCTCCAAATTGAGCCAAAATTCATATATAGGGGTATTTTGCGCGCTCTTTCGATTGGCGCTATGATTTTTGCAATATCTCAAAATTTTTGAAAATTATTTTTTTCCTATTGGCTCTACGGCCCTAAAACCTTTTCCATTCGATAGAGCGGAAAAAAATAGTCGCGTATAGTGATTGGTGGGATTTAAAAATGGATATTTTGGGGTTTCAAGCGATTTGAAGTCGATTTGGCCCAAATAAACGATGAAATGTAGAACATTTTTCAAAATTGCTCATCTCCGCTAGGTCCTTTGACCCCAAAGGATACTCCATCCACTAGAGCAGGATGATATAGTCGGGTATTGTGACTAGTAGGCTGAGAAAATTGAAATTTGGTATTTTTGAGCGATTTTCAACGCATTATATCCCAATAAACGAAGAAAAATTTTTTTCTCCAAATTGAGCCAAAATTCATATATAGGGGTATTTTGCGCTGCTCTTTCGATTGGCGCTATGATTTTTGCAATATCTCAAAATTTTTGAAAATTATTTTTTCCTATTGGCTCTACGGCCCTAAAACCTTTTCCATTCGATAGAGCGGAAAAAAATAGTCGCGTATAGTGATTGGTGGGATTTAAAAATGGATATTTTGGGGTTTCAAGCGATTTGAAGTCGATTTGGCCCAAATAAACGATGAAATGTAGAACATTTTTCAAAATTGCTCATCTCCGCTAGGTCCTTCGACCCCAAAGGATACTCCATCCACTAGAGCAGGATGATATAGTCGGGTATTGTGACTAGTAGGCTGAGAAAATTGAAATTTGGTATTTTTGAGCGATTTTCAACGCATTATATCCCAATAAACGAAGAAAAATTTTTTCTCCAAATTGAGCCAAAATTCATATATAGGGGTATGTTGCGCTGCTCTTTCGATTGGCGCTATGATTTTTGCAATATCTCAAAATTTTTGAAAATTATTTTTTTCCTATTGGCTCTACGGCCCTAAAACCTTTTCCATTCGATAGAGCGGAAAAAAATAGTCGCGTATAGTGATTGGTGGGATTTAAAAATGGATATTTTGGGGTTTCAAGCGATTTGAAGTCGATTTGGCCCAAATAAACGATGAAATGTAGAACATTTTTCAAAATTGCTCATCTCCGCTAGGTCCTTCGACCCCAAAGAATACTCCATCCACTAGAGCAGGATGATATAGTCGGGTATTGTGACTAGTAGGCTGAGAAAATTGAAATTTGGTATTTTTGAGCGATTTTCAACGCATTATATCCCAATAAACGAAGAAAAATTTTTTTCTCCAAATTGAGCCAAAATTCATATATAGGGGTATTTTGCGCTGCTCTTTCGATTGGCGCTATGATTTTTGCAATATCTCAAAATTTTTGAAAATTATTTTTTTCCTATTGGCTCTACGGCCCTAAAACCTTTTCCATTCGATAGAGCGGAAAAAAATAGTCGCGTATAGTGATTGGTGGGAATAAAAAATGGATATTTTGGGTTTTCGGGCGATTTGAAGTCGATTTGGCCCAAATAAACGATGAAATGTAGAACATTTTTCAACATTGCTCATCTCCGCTAGGTCCTTCGACCCCAAAGGATATTCCATCCACTAGAGCAGGAAGATATAGTGGGGTATTGTGACTAGTAGGCTGAGAAACTTGAAATTTGGCATTTTTGAGCGATTTTCAACGCATTATATCCCAATAAACGAAGAAAAATTTTTTTCTCCAAATTGAGCCAAAATTCATATATAGGGGTATTTTGCGCTGCTCTTTCGATTGGCGCTATGATTTTTGCAATATCTGAAAATTTTTGAAAATTATTATTTTCCTATTGGCTCTACGGTCCTAAAACCTTTTCCATTCGATAGAGCGGAAAAAAATAGTCGCGTATAGTGATTGGTGGGATTAAAAAATGGATATTTTGGGTTTTCGGGCGATTTGAAGTCGATTTGGCCCAAATAAACGATGAAATGTAGAACATTTTTCAACATTGCTCATCTCCGCTAGGTCCTTCGACCCCAAAGGATATTCCATCCACTAGAGCAGGAAGATATAGTCGGGTATTGTGACTAGTAGGCTGAGAAACTTGAAATTTGGTATTTTTGAGCGATTTTCAACGCATTATATCCCAATAAACGAAGAAAAATTTTTTTCTCCAAATTGAGCCAAAATTCATATATAGGGGTATTTTGCGCTGCTCTTTCGATTGGCGCTATGATTTTTGCAATATCTGAAAATTTTTGAAAATTATTATTTTCCTATTGGCTCTACGGTCCTAAAACCTATTCCATTCCATAGAGCGGAAAAAATAGTCGCGTATAGTGATTGGTGGGATTAAAAAATGGATATTTTGGGTTTTCGGGCGATTTGAAGTCGATTTGGCCCAAATAAACGATGGAATGTAGAACATTTTTCAACATTGCTCATCTCCGCTAGGTCCTTCGACCCCAAAGGATATTCCATCCACTAGAGCAGGAAGATATAGTCGGGTATTCTGACTAGTAGGCTGAGAAAATTGAAATTTGGTATTTTTGAGCGATTTTCAACGCATTATATCCCAATAAAGGAAGAAAAATTTTTTTCTACAAATTGAGCTAAAATTCATATATAGGGGTATTTTGCGCTGCTCTTTCGATTGGCGTTATGATTTTTGCAATATCTCAAAATTTTTGAAAATTATTTTTTCCTATTGGCTCTACGGCCCTAAAACCTTTTCCATTCGATAGAGCGGATAAAAATAGTCGCGTATAGTGATTGGTGGGATTTAAAAATGGATATTTTGGGGTTTCAAGCGATTTGAAGTCGATTTGGCCCAAATAAACGATGAAATGTAGAACATTTTTCAAAATTGCTCATCTCCGCTAGGTCCTTCGACCCCAAAGGATACTCCATCCACTAGAGCAGGATGATATAGTCGGGTATTGTGACTAGTAGGCTGAGAAAATTGAAATTTGGTATTTTTGAGCGATTTTCAACGCATTATATCCCAATAAACGAAGAAAAATTTTTTTCTCCAAATTGAGCCAAAATTCATATATAGGGGTATTTTGCGCTGCTCTTTCGATTGGCGCTATGATTTTTGCAATATCTCAAAATTTTTGAAAATTACTTTTTTCCTATTGGCTCTACGGCCCTAAAACCTTTTCCATTCGATAGAGCGGAAAAAAATAGTCGCGTATAGTGATTGGTGGGATTTAAAAATGGATATTTTGGGGTTTCAAGCGATTTGAAGTCGATTTGGCCCAAATAAACGATGAAATGTAGAACATTTTTCAAAATTGCTCATCTCCGCTAGGTCCTTCGACCCCAAAGGATACTCCATCCACTAGAGCAGGATGATATAGTCGGGTATTGTGACTAGTAGGCTGAGAAAATTGAAATTTGGTATTTTTGAGCGATTTTCAACGCATTATATCCCAATAAACGAAGAAAAATTTTTTGCTCCAAATTGAGCCAAAATTCATATATAGGGGTATTTTGCGCTGCTCTTTCGATTGGCGCTATGATTTTTGCAATATCTGAAAATTTTTGAAAATTATTATTTTCCTATTGGCTCTACGGTCCTAAAACCTTTTCCATTCGATAGAGCGGAAAAAAATAGTCGCGTATAGTGATTGGTAGGATTAAAAAATGGATATTTTGGGTTTTCGGGCGATTTGAAGTCGATTTGGCCCAAATAAACGATGAAATGTAGAACATTTTTCAACATTGCTCATCTCCGCTAGGTCCTTCGACCCCAAAGGATATTCCATCCACTAGAGCAGGAAGATATAGTCGGGTATTGTGACTAGTAGGCTGAGAAACTTGAAATTTGGTATTTTTGAGCGATTTTCAACGCATTATATCCCAATAAACGAAGAAAAATTTTTTTCTCCAAATTGAGCCAAAATTCATATATAGGGGTATTTTGCGCTGCTCTTTCGATTGGCGCTATGATTTTTGCAATATCTGAAAATTTTTGAAAATTATTATTTTCCTATTGGCTCTACGGTCCTAAAACCTTTTCCATTCGATAGAGCGGAAAAAAATAGTCGCGTATAGTGTTTGGTGGGATTTAAAAATGGATATTTTGGGGTTTCAAGCGATTTGAAGTCGATTTGGCCCAAATAAACGATGAAATGTAGAACATTTTTCAAAATTGCTCATCTCCGCTAGGTCCTTCGACCCCAAAGGATACTCCATCCACTAGAGCAGGATGATATAGTCGGGTATTGTGACTAGTAGGCTGAGAAAATTGAAATTTGGTATTTTTGAGCGATTTTCAACGCATTATATCCCAATAAACGAAGAAAAATTTTTTTCTCCAAATTGAGCTAAAATTCATATATAGGGGTATTTTGCGCTGCTCTTTCGATTGGCGCTATGATTTTTGCAATATCTCAAAATTTTTGAAAATTATTTTTTTCCTATTGGCTCTACGGCCCTAAAACCTTTTCCATTCGATAGAGCGGAAAAAAATAGTCGCGTATAGTGATTGGTGGGATTTAAAAATGGATATTTTGGGGTTTCAAGCGATTTGAAGTCGATTTGGCCCAAATAAACGATGAAATGTAGAACATTTTTCAAAATTGCTCATCTCCGCTAGGTCCTTCGATCCCAAAGGATACTCCATCCACTAGAGCAGGATGATATAGTCGGGTATTGTGACTAGTAGGCTGAGAAAATTGAAATTTGGTATTTTTGAGCGATTTTCAACGCATTATATCCCAATAAACGAAGAAAAATTTTGTTCTCCAAATTGAGCCAAAATTCATATATAGGGGTATTTTGCGCTGCTCTTTCGATTGGCGCTATGATTTTTGCAATATCTCAAAATTTTTGAAAATTATTTTTTTCCTATTGGCTCTACGGCCCTAAAACCTTTTCCATTCGATAGAGCGGAAAAAATAGTCGCATATAGTGATTGGTGGGATTTAAAAATGGATATTTTGGGGTTTCAAGCGATTTGAAGTCGATTTGGCCCAAATAAACGATGAAATGTAGAACATTTTTCAAAATTGCTCATCTCCGCTAGGTCCTTCGACCCCAAAGGATACTCCATCCACTAGAGCAGGATGATATAGTCGGGTATTGTGACTAGTAGGCTGAGAAAATTGAAATTTGGTATTTTTGAGCGATTTTCAACGCATTATATCCCAATAAACGAAGAAAAATTTTTTCTCCAAATTGAGCCAAAATTCATATATAGGGGTATTTTGCGCTGCTCTTTCGATTGGCGCTATGATTTTTGCAATATCTCAAAATTTTTGAAAATTATTTTTTTCCTATTGGCTCTACGGCCCTAAAACCTTTTCCATTCGATAGAGCGGAAAAAAATAGTCGCGTATAGTGATTGGTGGGATTAAAAAATGGATATTTTGGGTTTTCGGGCGATTTGAAGTCGATTTGGCCCAAATAAACGATGAAATGTAGAACATTTTTCAACATTGCTCATCTCCGCTAGGTCCTTCGACCCCAAAGGATATTCCATCCACTAGAGCAGGAAGATATAGTCGGGTATTGTGACTAGTAGCCTGAGAAACTTGAAATTTGGTATTTTTGAGCGATTTTCAACGCATTATATCCCAATAAACGAAGAAAACTTTTTTTCTCCAAATTGAGCCAAAATTCATATATAGGGGTATTTTGCGCTGCTCTTTCGATTGGCGCTATGATTTTTGCAATATCTGAAAATTTTTGAAAATTATTATTTTCCTATTGGCTCTACGGTCCTAAAACCTTTTCCATTCGATAGAGCGGAAAAAAATAGTCGCGTATAGTGATTGGTGGGATTAAAAAATGGATATTTTGGGTTTTCGGGCGATTTGAAGTCGATTTGGCCCAAATAAACGATGAAATGTAGAACATTTTTCAACATTGCTCATCTCCGCTAGGTCCTTCGACCCCAAAGGATATTCCATCCACTAGAGCAGGAAGATATAGTCGGGTATTGTGACTAGTAGGCTGAGAAACTTGAAATTTGGTATTTTTGAGCGATTTTCTACGCATTATATCCCAATAAACGAAGAAAAATTTTTTTCTCCAAATTGAGCCAAAATTCATATATAGGGGTATTTTGCGCTGCTCTTTCGATTGGCGCTATGATTTTTGCAATATCTGAAAATTTTTGAAAATTATTATTTTCCTATTGGCTCTACGGTCCTAAAACCTTTTCCATTCGATAGAGCGGAAAAAAATAGTCGCGTATAGTGATTGGTGGGATTTAAAAATGGATATTTTGGGGTTTCAAGCGATTTGAAGTCGATTTGGCCCAAATAAACGATGAAATGTAGAACATTTTTCAAAATTGCTCATCTCCGCTAGGTCCTTCGACCCCAAAGGATACTCCATCCACTAGAGCAGGATGATATAGTCGGGTATTGTGACTAGTAGGCTGAGAAAATTGAAATTTGGTATTTTTTAGCGATTTTCAACGCATTATATCCCAATAAACGAAGAAAAATTTTTTTCTCCAAATTGAGCCATAATTCATATATAGGGGTATTTTGCGCTGCTCTTTCGATTGGCGCTATGATTTTTGCAATATCTCAAAATTTTTGAAAATTATTTTTTTCCTATTGGCTCTACGGCCCTAAAACCTTTTCCATTCGATAGAGCGGAAAAAAATAGTCGCGTATAGTGATTGGTGGGATTAAAAAATGGATATTTTGGGTTTTCGGGCGATTTGAAGTCGATTTGGCCCAAATAAACGATGAAATGTAGAACATTTTTCAACATTGCTCATCTCCGCTAGGTCCTTCGACCCCAAAGGATATTCCATCCACTAGAGCAGGAAGATATAGTCGGGTATTGTGACTAGTAGCCTGAGAAACTTGAAATTTGGTATTTTTGAGCGATTTTCAACGCATTATATCCCAATAAACGAAGAAAAATTTTTTTCTCCAAATTGAGCCAAAATTCATATATAGGGGCATTTTGCGCTGCTCTTTCGATTGGCGCTATGATTTTTGCAATATCTGAAAATTTTTGAAAATTATTATTTTCCTATTGGCTCTACGGTCCTAAAACCTTTTCCATTCGATAGAGCGGAAAAAAATAGTCGCGTATAGTGATTGGTGGGATTAAAAAATGGATATTTTGGGTTTTCGGGCGATTTGAAGTCGATTTGGCCCAAATAAACGATGAAATGTAGAACATTTTTCAACATTGCTCATCTCCACTAGGTCCTTCGACCCCAAAGGATATTCCATCCACTAGAGCAGAAAGATATAGTCGGGTATTGTGACTAGTAGGCTGAGAAACTTGAAATTTGGTATTTTTGAGCGATTTTCAACGCATTATATCCCAATAAACGAAGAAAAATTTTTTTTGTCCAAATTGAGCCAAAATTCATATATAGGGGTATTTTGCGCTGCTCTTTCGATTGGCGCTATGATTTTTGCAATATCTGAAAATTTTTGAAAATTATTATTTTCCTATTGGCTCTACGGTCCTAAAACCTTTTCCATTCGATAGAGCGGAAAAAAATAGTCGCGTATAGTGATTGGTGGGATTAAAAAATGGATATTTTGGGTTTTCGGGCGATTTGAAGTCGATTTGGCCCAAATAAACGATGAAATGTAGAACATTTTTCAACATTGCTCATCTCCGCTAGGTCCTTCGACCCCAAAGGATATTCCATCCACTAGAGCAGGAAGATATAGTCGGGTATTGTGACTAGTAGGCTGAGAAACTTGAAATTTGGTATTTTTGAGCGATTTTCAACGCATTATATCCCAATAAACGAAGAAAAATTTTTTTCTCCAAATTGAGCCAAAATTCATATATAGGGGTATTTTGCGCTGCTCTTTCGATTGGCGCTATGATTTTTGCAATATCTCAAAATTTTTGAAAATTATTTTTTTCGTATTGGCTGTACGGCCCTAAAACCTTTTCCATTCGATATAGCGGAAAAAAATAGTCGCGTATAGTGATTGGTGGGATTTAAAAATGGATATTTTGGGGTTTCAAGCGATTTGAAGTCGATTTGGCCCAAATAAACGATGAAATGTAGAACATTTTTCAAAATTGCTCATCTCCGCTAGGTCCTTCGACCCCAAAGGATACTCCATCCACTAGAGCAGGATGATATAGTCGGGTATTGTGACTAGTAGGCTGAGAAAATTGAAATTTGGTATTTTTGAGCGATTTTCAACGCATTATATCCCAATAAACGAAGAAAAATTTTTTTCTCCAAATTAAGCCAAAATTCATATATAGGGGTATTTTGCGCTGCTCTTTCGATTGGCGCTATGATTTTTGCAATATCTCAAAATTTTTGAAAATTATTTTTTTCCTATTGGCTCTACGGCCCTAAAACCTTTTCCATTCGATAGAGCGGAAAAAAATAGTCGCGTATAGTGATTGGTGGGATTTAAAAATGGATATTTTGGGGTTTCAAGCGATTTGAAGTCGATTTGGCCCAAATAAACGATGAAATGTAGAACATTTTTCAAAATTGCTCATCTCCGCTAGGTCCTTCGACCCCAAAGGATACTCCATCCACTAGAGCAGGATGATATAGTCGGGTATTGTGACTAGTAGGCTGAGAAAATTGAAATTTGGTATTTTTGAGCGATTTTCAACGCATTATATCCCAATAAACGAAGAAAAATCTTTTTCTCCAAATTGAGCCAAAATTCATATATAGGGGTATTTTGCGCTGCTCTTTCGATTGGCGCTATGATTTTTGCAATATCTCAAAATTTTTGAAAATTATTTTTTTCCTATTGGCTCTACGGCCCTAAAACCTTTTCCATTCGATAGAGCGGAAAAAAATAGTCGCGTATAGTGATTGGTGGGATTTAAAAATGGATATTTTGGGGTTTCAAGCGATTTGAAGTCGATTTGGCCCAAATAAACGATGAAATGTAGAACATTTTTCAAAATTGCTCATCTCCGCTAGGTCCTTCGACCCCAAAGGATACTCCATCCACTAGAGCAGGATGATATAGTCGGGTATTGTGACTAGTAGGCTGAGAAAATTGAAATTTGGTATTTTTGAGCGATTTTCAACGCTCAAATATCCCAATAAACGAAGAAAAATTTTTTTCTCCAAATTGAGCCAAAATTCATATATAGGGGTATTTTGCGCTGCTCTTTCGATTGGCGCTATGATTTTTGCAATATCTCAAAATTTTTGAAAATTATTTTTTCCTATTGGCTCTACGGCCCTAAAACCTTTTCCATTCGATAGAGCGGAAAAAAATAGTCGCGTATAGTGATTGGTGGGATTTAAAAATGGATATTTTGGGGTTTCAAGCGATTTGAAGTCGATTTGGCCCAAATAAACGATGAAATGTAGAACATTTTTCAAAATTGCTCATCTCCGCTAGGTCCTTCGACCCCAAAGGATACTCCATCCACTAGAGCAGGATAATATAGTCGGGTATTGTGACTAGTAGGCTGAGAAAATTGAAATTTGGTATTTTTGAGCGATTTTCAACGCATTATATCCCAATAAACGAAGAAAAATTTTTTTCTCCAAATTGAGCCAAAATTCATATATAGGTGTATTTTGCGCTGCTCTTTCGATTGGTGCTATGATTTTTGCAATATCTCAAAATTTTTGAAAATTATTTTTTTCCTATTGGCTCTACGGCCCTAAAACCTTTTCCATTCGATAGAGCGGAAAAAAATAGTCGCGTATAGTGATTGGTGGGATTTAAAAATGGATATTTTGGGGTTTCAAGCGATTTGAAGTCGATTTGGCCCAAATAAACGATGAAATGTAGAACATTTTTCAAAATTGCTCATCTCCGCTAGGTCCTTCGACCCCAAAGGATACTCCATCCACTAGAGCAGGATGATATAGTCGGGTATTGTGACTAGTAGGCTGAGAAAATTGAAATTTGGTATTTTTGAGCGATTTTCAACGCATTATATCCCAATAAACGAAGAAAAATTTTTTCTCCAAATTGAGCCAAAATTCATATATAGGGGTATTTTGCGCTGCTCTTTCGATTGGCGCTATGATTTTTGCAATATCTCAAAATTTTTGAAAATTATTTTTTTCCTATTGGCTCTACGGTCCTAAAACCTTTTCCATTCGATAGAGCGGAAAAAAATAGTCGCGTATAGTGATTGGTGGGATTTAAAAATGGATATTTTGGGGTTTCAAGCGATTTGAAGTCGATTTGGCCCAAATAAACGATGAAATGTAGAACATTTTTCAAAATTGCTCATCTCCGCTAGATCCTTCGACCCCAAAGGATACTCCATCCACTAGAGCAGGATGATATAGTCGGGTATTGTGACTAGTAGGCTGAGAAAATTGAAATTTGGTATTTTTGAGCGATTTTCAACGCATTATATCCCAATAAACGAAGAAAATTTTTTTCTCCATATTCAGGCAAAATTGATATATAGGGGTATCTTGCGCTGCTCTTTCGATTGGCGCTATGATTTTTGCAATATCTCAAAATTTTTGAAAATTATTTTTTTCCTATTGGCTCTACGGCCCTAAAACCTTTTCCATTCGATAGAGCGGAAAAAATAGTCGCGTATAGTGATTGGTGGGATTTAAAAATGGATATTTTGGGGTTTCAAGCGATTTGAAGTCGATTTGGCCCAAATAAACGATGAAATGTAGAACATTTTTCAAAATTGCTCATCTCCGCTAGGTCCTTCGACCCCAAAGGATACTCCATCCACTAGAGCAGGATGATATAGTCGGGTATTGTGACTAGTAGGCTGAGAAAATTGAAATTTGGTATTTTTGAGCGATTTTCAACGCATTATATCCCAATAAACGAAGAAAAATTTTTTCTCCAAATTGAGTCAAAATTCATGTATAGGGGTATTTTGCGCTGCTCTTTCGATTGGCGCTATGATTTTTGCAATATCTCAAAATTTTTGAAAATTATTTTTTCCTATTGGCTCTACGGCCCTAAAACCTTTTCCATTCGATAGAGCGGATAAAAATAGTCGCGTATAGTGATTGGTGGGATTTAAAAATGGTTATTTTGGGGTTTCAAGCGATTTGAAGTCGTTTTGGCCCAAATAAACGATGAAATGTAGAACATTTTTCAAAATTGCTCATCTCCGCTAGGTCCTTCGACCCCAAAGGATACTCCATCCACTAGAGCAGGATGATATAGTCGGGTATTGTGACTAGTAGGCTGAGAAAATTGAAATTTGGTATTTTTGAGCGATTTTCAACGCATTATATCCCAATAAACGAAGAAAAATTTTTTTCTCCAAATTGAGCCAAAATTCATATATAGGGGTATTTTGCGCTGCTCTTTCGATTGGCGCTATGATTTTAGCAATATCTCAAAATTTTTGAAAATTATTTTTTTCCTATTGGCTCTACGGCCCTAAAACCTTTTCCATTCGATAGAGCGGAAAAAAATAGTCGCGTATAGTGATTGGTGGGATTTAAAAATGGATATTTTGGGGTTTCAAGCGATTTGAAGTCGATTTGGCCCAAATAAACGATGAAATGTAGAACATTTTTCAAAATTGCTCATCTCCGCTAGGTCCTTCGACCCCAAAGGATACTCCATCCACTAGAGCAGGATGATATAGTCGGGTATTGTGACTAGTAGGCTGAGAAAATTGAAATTTGGTATTTTTGAGCGATTTTCAACGCATTATATCCCAATAAACGAAGAAAAATTTTGTTCTCCAAATTGAGCCAAAATTCATATATAGGGGTATTTTGGGCTGCTCTTTCGATTGGCGCTATGATTTTGGCAATATCTCAAAATTTTTGAAAATTATTTTTTCCTATTGGCTCTACGGCCCTAAAACCTTTTCCATTCGATAGAGCGGAAAAAAATAGTCGCGTATAGTGATTGGTGGGATTTAAAAATGGATATTTTGGGGTTTCAAGCGATTTGAAGTCGATTTGGCCCAAATAAACGATGAAATGTAGAACATTTTTCAAAATTGCTCATCTCCGCTAGGTCCTTCGACCCCAAAGGATACTCCATCCACTAGAGCAGGATGATATAGTCGGGTATTGTGACTAGTAGGCTGAGAAAATTGAAATTTGGTATTTTTGAGCGATTTTCAACGCATTATATCCCAATAAACGAAGAAAAATTTTTTTCTCCAAATTGAGCCAAAATTCATATATAGGGGTATTTTGCGCTGCTCTTTCGATTGGCGCTATGATTTTTGCAATATCTCAAAATTTTTGAAAATTATTTTTTTCCTATTGGCTCTACCGGCCTAAAACCTTTTCCATTCGATAGAGCGGAAAAAAATAGTCGCGTATAGTGATTGGTGGGATTTAAAAATGGATATTTTGGGGTTTCAAGCGATTTGAAGTCGATTTGGCCCAAATAAACGATGAAATGTAGAACATTTTTCAAAATTGCTCATCTCCGCTAGGTCCTTCGACCCCAAAGGATACTCCATCCACTAGAGCAGGATGATATAGTCGGGTATTGTGACTAGTAGGCTGAGAAAATTGAAATTTGGTATTTTTGAGCGATTTTCAACGCTCAAATATCCCAATAAACGAAGAAAAATTTTTTTCTCCAAATTGAGCCAAAATTCATATATAGGGGTATTTTGCGCTGCTCTTTCGATTGGCGCTATGATTTTTGCAATATCTCAAAATTTTTGAAAATTATTTTTTCCTATTGGCTCTACGGCCCTAAAACCTTTTCCATTCGATAGAGCGGAAAAAAATAGTCGCGTATAGTGATTGGTGGGATTTAAAAATGGATATTTTGGGGTTTCAAGCGATTTGAAGTCGATTTGGCCCAAATAAACGATGAAATGTAGAACATTTTTCAAAATTGCTCATCTCCGCTAGGTCCTTCGACCCCAAAGGATACTCCATCCACTAGAGCAGGATAATATAGTCGGGTATTGTGACTAGTAGGCTGAGAAAATTGAAATTTGGTATTTTTGAGCGATTTTCAACGCATTATATCCCAATAAACGAAGAAAAATTTTTTTCTCCAAATTGAGCCAAAATTCATATATAGGTGTATTTTGCGCTGCTCTTTCGATTGGTGCTATGATTTTTGCAATATCTCAAAATTTTTGAAAATTATTTTTTTCCTATTGGCTCTACGGCCCTAAAACCTTTTCCATTCGATAGAGCGGAAAAAAATAGTCGCGTATAGTGATTGGTGGGATTTAAAAATGGATATTTTGGGGTTTCAAGCGATTTGAAGTCGATTTGGCCCAAATAAACGATGAAATGTAGAACATTTTTCAAAATTGCTCATCTCCGCTAGGTCCTTCGACCCCAAAGGATACTCCATCCACTAGAGCAGGATGATATAGTCGGGTATTGTGACTAGTAGGCTGAGAAAATTGAAATTTGGTATTTTTGAGCGATTTTCAACGCATTATATCCCAATAAACGAAGAAAAATTTTTTTCTCCAAATTGAGCCAAAATTCATATATAGGGGTATTTTGCGCTGCTCTTTCGATTGGCGCTATGATTTTTGCAATATCTCAAAATTTTTGAAAATTATTTTTTCCTATTGGCTCTACGGCCCTAAAACCTTTTCCATTCGATAGAGCGGAAAAAAATAGTCGCGTATAGTGATTGGTGGGATTTAAAAATGGATATTTTGGGGTTTCAAGCGATTTGAAGTCGATTTGGCCCAAATAAACGATGAAATGTAGAACATTTTTCAAAATTGCTCATCTCCGCTAGATCCTTCGACCCCAAAGGATACTCCATCCACTAGAGCAGGATGATATAGTCGGGTATTGTGACTAGTAGGCTGAGAAAATTGAAATTTGGTATTTTTGAGCGATTTTCAACGCATTATATCCCAATAAACGAAGAAAAATGTTTTTCTCCAAATTGAGCCAAAATTCATATATAGGAGAATTTTGCGCTGCTCTTTCAATTGGCGCTATGATTATTGCAATATCTCAAAATTTTTGAAAATTAATTTTTTCCTATTGGCTCTACGGCCCTAAAACCTTTTCCATTCGATAGAGCGGAAAAAAATAGTCGCGTATAGTGATTGGTGGGATTTAAAAATGGATATTTTGGGGTTTCAAGCGATTTGAAGTCGATTTGGCCCAAATAAACGATGAAATGTAGAACATTTTTCAAAATTGCTCATCTCCGCTAGGTCCTTCGACCCCAAAGGATACTCCATCCACTAGAGCAGGATGATATAGTCGGGTATTGTGACTAGTAGGCTGAGAAAATTGAAATTTGGTATTTTTGAGCGATTTTCAACGCATTATATCCCAATAAACGAAGAAAAATTTTTTTCTCCAAATTGAGTCAAAATTCATGTATAGGGGTATTTTGCGCTGCTCTTTCGATTGGCGCTATGATTTTTGCAATATCTCAAAATTTTTGAAAATTATTTTTTTCCTATTGGCTCTACGGCCCTAAAACCTTTTCCATTCGATAGAGCGGATAAAAATAGTCGCGTATAGTGATTGGTGGGATTTAAAAATGGTTATTTTGGGGTTTCAAGCGATTTGAAGTCGTTTTGGCCCAAATAAACGATGAAATGTAGAACATTTTTCAAAATTGCTCATCTCCGCTAGGTCCTTCGACCCCAAAGGATACTCCATCCACTAGAGCAGGATGATATAGTCGGGTATTGTGACTAGTAGGCTGAGAAAATTGAAATTTGGTATTTTTGAGCGATTTTCAACGCATTATATCCCAATAAACGAAGAAAAATTTTTTTCTCCAAATTGAGCCAAAATTCATATATAGGGGTATTTTGCGCTGCTCTTTCGATTGGCGCTATGATTTTAGCAATATCTCAAAATTTTTGAAAATTATTTTTTTCCTATTGGCTCTACGGCCCTAAAACCTTTTCCATTCGATAGAGCGGAAAAAAATAGTCGCGTATAGTGATTGGTGGGATTTAAAAATGGATATTTTGGGGTTTCAAGCGATTTGAAGTCGATTTGGCCCAAATAAACGATGAAATGTAGAACATTTTTCAAAATTGCTCATCTCCGCTAGGTCCTTCGACCCCAAAGGATACTCCATCCACTAGAGCAGGATGATATAGTCGGGTATTGTGACTAGTAGGCTGAGAAAATTGAAATTTGGTATTTTTGAGCGATTTTCAACGCATTATATCCCAATAAACGAAGAAAAATTTTTTTCTCCAAATTGAGCCAAAATTCATATATAGGGGTATTTTGGGCTGCTCTTTCGATTGGCGCTATGATTTTTGCAATATCTCAAAATTTTTGAAAATTATTTTTTTCCTATTTGCTCTACGAGCCTAAAACCTTTTCCATTCGATAGAGCGGAAAAAAATAGTCGCGTATAGTGATTGGTGGGATTTAAAAATGGATATTTTGGGGTTTCAAGCGATTTGAAGTCGATTTGGCCCAAATAAACGATGAAATGTAGAACATTTTTCAAAATTGCTCAGCTCGTCTAGGTCCTTCGACCCCAAAGGATACTCCATCCACTAGAGCAGGATGATATAGTCGGGTATTGTGACTAGTAGGCTGAGAAAATTGAAATTTGGTATTTTTGAGCGATTTTCAACGCATTATATCCCAATAAACGAAGAAAAATTTTTTTCTCCAAATTGAGCCAAAATTCATATATAGGGGTATTTTGCGCTGCTCTTTCGATTGGCGCTATGATTTTTGCAATATCTCAAAATTTTTGAAAATTATTATTTTCCTATTGGCTCTACGGTCCTAAAACCTTTTCCATTCGATAGAGCGGAAAAAAATAGTCGCGTATAGTGATTGGTGGGATTTAAAAATGGATATTTTGGGGTTTCAAGCGATTTGAAGTCGATTTGGCCCAAATAAACGATGAAATGTAGAACATTTTTCAAAATTGCTCATCTCCGCTAGGACCTTCGACCCTAAAGGATACTCCATCCACTAGAGCAGGGTGATATAGTCGGGTATTGTGACTAGTAGGCTGAGAAAATTGAAATTTGGTATTTTTGAGCGATTTTCAACGCATTATATCCCAATAAACGAAGAAAAATTTTTTCTCCAAATTGAGCCAAAATTCATATATAGGGGTATTTTGCGCTGCTCTTTCGATTGGCGCTATGATTTTTGCAATATCTCAAAATTTTTGAAAATTATTTTTTCCTATTGGCTCTACGGCCCTAAAACCTTTTCCATTCGATAGAGCGGAAAAAATAGTCGCGTATAGTGATTGGTGGGATTTAAAAATGGATATTTTGGGGTTTCAAGCGATTTGAAGTCGATTTGGCCCAAATAAACGATGAAATGTAGAACATTTTTCAAAATTGCTCATCTCCGCTAGGTCCTTCGACCCCAAAGGATACTCCATCCACTAGAGCAGGATGATATAGTCGGGTATTGTGACTAGTAGGCTGAGAAAATTGAAATTTGGTATTTTTGAGCGATTTTCAACGCATTATATCCCAATAAACGAAGAAAAATTTTTTTCTCCAAATTGAGCCAAAATTCATATATAGGGGTATTTTGCGCTGCTCTTTCGATTGGCGCTATGATTTTTGCAATATCTCAAAATTTTTGAAAATTATTTTTTTCCTATTGGCTCTACGGCCCTAAAACCTTTTCCATTCGATAGAGCGGAAAAAAATAGTCGCGTATAGTGATTGGTGGGATTTAAAAATGGATATTTTGGGGTTTCAAGCGATTTGAAGTCGATTTGGCCCAAATAAACGATGAAATGTAGAACATTTTTCAAAATTGCTCATCTCCGCTAGGTCCTTCGACCCCAAAGGATACTCCATCCACTAGAGCAGGATGATATAGTCGGGTATTGTGACTAGTAGGCTGAGAAAATTGAAATTTGGTATTTTTGAGCGATTTTCAACGCATTATATCCCAATAAACGAAGAAAAATTTTTTTCTCCAAATTGAGCCAAAATTCATATATAGGGGTATTTTGCGCTGCTCTTTCGATTGGCGCTATGATTTTTGCAATATCTCAAAATTTTTGAAAATTATTTTTTTCCTATTGGCTCTACGGCCCTAAAACCTTTTCCATTCGATAGAGCGGAAAAAAATAGTCGCGTATAGTGATTGGTGGGATTTAAAAATGGATATTTTGGGGTTTCAAGCGATTTGAAGTCGATTTGGCCCAAATAAACGATGAAATGTAGAACATTTTTCAAAATTGCTCATCTCCGCTAGGTCCTTCGACCCCAAAGGATACTCCATCCACTAGAGCAGGATGATATAGTCGGGTATTGTGACTAGTAGGCTGAGAAAATTGAAATTTGGTATTTTTGAGCGATTTTCAACGCTCAAATATCCCAATAAACGAAGAAAAATTTTTTTCTCCAAATTGAGCCAAAATTCATATATAGGGGTATTTTGCGCTGCTCTTTCGATTGGCGCTATGATTTTTGCAATATCTCAAAATTTTTGAAAATTATTTTTTTCCTATTGGCTCTACGGCCCTAAAACCTTTTCCATTCGATAGAGCGGAAAAAAATAGTCGCGTATAGTGATTGGTGGGATTTAAAAATGGATATTTTGGGGTTTCAAGCGATTTGAAGTCGATTTGGCCCAAATAAACGATGAAATGTAGAACATTTTTCAAAATTGCTCATCTCCGCTAGGTCCTTCGACCCCAAAGGATACTCCATCCACTAGAGCAGGATAATATAGTCGGGTATTGTGACTAGTAGGCTGAGAAAATTGAAATTTGGTATTTTTGAGCGATTTTCAACGCATTATATCCCAATAAACGAAGAAAAATTTTTTTCTCCAAATTGAGCCAAAATTCATATATAGGTGTATTTTGCGCTGCTCTTTCGATTGGTGCTATGATTTTTGCAATATCTCAAAATTTTTGAAAATTATTTTTTTCCTATTGGCTCTACGGCCCTAAAACCTTTTCCATTCGATAGAGCGGAAAAAAATAGTCGCGTATAGTGATTGGTGGGATTTAAAAATGGATATTTTGGGGTTTCAAGCGATTTGAAGTCGATTTGGCCCAAATAAACGATGAAATGTAGAACATTTTTCAAAATTGCTCATCTCCGCTAGGTCCTTCGACCCCAAAGGATACTCCATCCACTAGAGCAGGATGATATAGTCGGGTATTGTGACTAGTAGGCTGAGAAAATTGAAATTTGGTATTTTTGAGCGATTTTCAACGCATTATATCCCAATAAACGAAGAAAAATTTTTTTCTCCAAATTGAGCCAAAATTCATATATAGGGGTATTTTGCGCTGCTCTTTCGATTGGCGCTATGATTTTTGCAATATCTCAAAATTTTTGAAAATTATTTTTTCCTATTGGCTCTACGGCCCTAAAACCTTTTCCATTCGATAGAGCGGAAAAAAATAGTCGCGTATAGTGATTGGTGGGATTTAAAAATGGATATTTTGGGGTTTCAAGCGATTTGAAGTCGATTTGGCCCAAATAAACGATGAAATGTAGAACATTTTTCAAAATTGCTCATCTCCGCTAGATCCTTCGACCCCAAAGGATACTCCATCCACTAGAGCAGGATGATATAGTCGGGTATTGTGACTAGTAGGCTGAGAAAATTGAAATTTGGTATTTTTGAGCGATTTTCAACGCATTATATCCCAATAAACGAAGAAAAATTTTTTTCTCCAAATTGAGCCAAAATTCATATATAGGGGTATTTTGCGCTGCTCTTTCGATTGGCGCTATGATTTTTGCAATATCTCAAAATTTTTGAAAATTATTTTTTTCCTATTGGCTCTACGGCCCTAAAACCTTTTCCATTCGATAGAGCGGAAAAAAATAGTCGCGTATAGTGATTGGTGGGATTTAAAAATGGATATTTTGGGGTTTCAAGCGATTTGAAGTCGATTTGGCCCAAATAAACGATGAAATGTAGAACATTTTTCAAAATTGCTCATCTCCGCTAGGTCCTTCGACCCCAAAGGATACTCCATCCACTAGAGCAGGATGATATAGTCGGGTATTGTGACTAGTAGGCTGAGAAAATTGAAATTTGGTATTTTTGAGCGATTTTCAACGCATTATATCCCAATAAACGAAGAAAAATTTTTTTCTCCAAATTGAGTCAAAATTCATGTATAGGGGTATTTTGCGCTGCTCTTTCGATTGGCGCTATGATTTTTGCAATATCTCAAAATTTTTGAAAATTATTTTTTTCCTATTGGCTCTACGGCCCTAAAACCTTTTCCATTCGATAGAGCGGATAAAAATAGTCGCGTATAGTGATTGGTGGGATTTAAAAATGGTTATTTTGGGGTTTCAAGCGATTTGAAGTCGTTTTGGCCCAAATAAACGATGAAATGTAGAACATTTTTCAAAATTGCTCATCTCCGCTAGGTCCTTCGACCCCAAAGGATACTCCATCCACTAGAGCAGGATGATATAGTCGGGTATTGTGACTAGTAGGCTGAGAAAATTGAAATTTGGTATTTTTGAGCGATTTTCAACGCATTATATCCCAATAAACGAAGAAAAATTTTTTTCTCCAAATTGAGCCAAAATTCATATATAGGGGTATTTTGCGCTGCTCTTTCGATTGGCGCTATGATTTTAGCAATATCTCAAAATTTTTGAAAATTATTTTTTTCCTATTGGCTCTACGGCCCTAAAACCTTTTCCATTCGATAGAGCGGAAAAAAATAGTCGCGTATAGTGATTGGTGGGATTTAAAAATGGATATTTTGGGGTTTCAAGCGATTTGAAGTCGATTTGGCCCAAATAAACGATGAAATGTAGAACATTTTTCAAAATTGCTCATCTCCGCTAGGTCCTTCGACCCCAAAGGATACTCCATCCACTAGAGCAGGATGATATAGTCGGGTATTGTGACTAGTAGGCTGAGAAAATTGAAATTTGGTATTTTTGAGCGATTTTCAACGCATTATATCCCAATAAACGAAGAAAAATTTTTTTCTCCAAATTGAGCCAAAATTCATATATAGGGGTATTTTGGGCTGCTCTTTCGATTGGCGCTATGATTTTTGCAATATCTCAAAATTTTTGAAAATTATTTTTTTCCTATTGGCTCTACGGCCCTAAAACCTTTTCCATTCGATAGAGCGGAAAAAAATAGTCGCGTATAGTGATTGGTGGGATTTAAAAATGGATATTTTGGGGTTTCAAGCGATTTGAAGTCGATTTGGCCCAAATAAACGATGAAATGTAGAACATTTTTCAAAATTGCTCAGCTCGTCTAGGTCCTTCGACCCCAAAGGATACTCCATCCACTAGAGCAGGATGATATAGTCGGGTATTGTGACTAGTAGGCTGAGAAAATTGAAATTTGGTATTTTTGAGCGATTTTCAACGCATTATATCCCAATAAACGAAGAAAAATTTTTTTCTCCAAATTGAGCCAAAATTCATATATAGGGGTATTTTGCGCTGCTCTTTCGATTGGCGCTATGATTTTTGCAATATCTCAAAATTTTTGAAAATTATTATTTTCCTATTGGCTCTACGGTCCTAAAACCTTTTCCATTCGATAGAGCGGAAAAAAATAGTCGCGTATAGTGATTGGTGGGATTTAAAAATGGATATTTTGGGGTTTCAAGCGATTTGAAGTCGATTTGGCCCAAATAAACGATGAAATGTAGAACATTTTTCAAAATTGCTCATCTCCGCTAGGACCTTCGACCCTAAAGGATACTCCATCCACTAGAGCAGGGTGATATAGTCGGGTATTGTGACTAGTAGGCTGAGAAAATTGAAATTTGGTATTTTTGAGCGATTTTCAACGCATTATATCCCAATAAACGAAGAAAAATTTTTTTCTCCAAATTGAGCCAAAATTCATATATAGGGGTATTTTGCGCTGCTCTTTCGATTGGCGCTATGATTTTTGCAATATCTCAAAATTTTTGAAAATTATTTTTTTTCGTATTGGCTCTACGGCCCTAAAACCTTTTCCATTCGATAGAGCGGAAAAAAATAGTCGCGTATAGTGATTGGTGGGATTTAAAAATGGATATTTTGGGGTTTCAAGCGATTTGAAGTCGATTTGGCCCAAATAAACGATGAAATGTAGAACATTTTTCAAAATTGCTCATCTCCGCTAGGTCCTTCGACCCCAAAGGATACTCCATCCACTAGAGCAGGATGATATAGTCGGGTATTGTGACTAGTAGGCTGAGAAAATTGAAATTTGGTATTTTTGAGCGATTTTCAACGCATTATATCCCAATAAACGAAGAAAAATTTTTTTCTCCAAATTGAGCCAAAATTCATATATAGGGATATTTTGCGCTACTCTTTCGATTGGCGCTATGATTTTTGCAATATCTCAAAATTTTTGAAAATTATTTTTTTCCTATTGGCTCTACGGCCCTAAAACCTTTTCCATTCGATAGAGCGGAAAAAAATAGTCGCGTATAGTGATTGGTGGGATTTAAAAATGGATATTTTGGGGTTTCAAGCGATTTGAAGTCGATTTGGCCCAAATAAACGATGAAATGTAGAACATTTTTCAAAATTGCTCATCTCCGCTAGGTCCTTCGACCCCAAAGGATACTCCATCCACTAGAGCAGGATGATATAGTCGGGTATTGTGACTAGTAGGCTGAGAAAATTGAAATTTGGTATTTTTGAGCGATTTTCAACGCATTATATCCCAATAAACGAAGAAAAATTTTTTCTCCAAATTGAGCCAAAATTCATATATAGGGGTATTTTGCGCTGCTCTTTCGATTGGCGCTATGATTTTTGCAATATCTCAAAATTTTTGAAAATTATTTTTTTCCTATTGGCTCTACGGCCCTAAAACCTTTTCCATTCGATAGAGCGGAAAAAAATAGTCGCGTATAGTGATTGGTGGGATTTAAAAATGGATATTTTGGGGTTTCAAGCGATTTGAAGTCGATTTGGCCCAAATAAACGATGAAATGTAGAACATTTTTCAAAATTGCTCATCTCCGCTAGGTCCTTCGACCCCAAAGGATACTCCATCCACTAGAGCAGGATGATATAGTCGGGTATTGTGACTAGTAGGCTGAGAAAATTGAAATTTGGTATTTTTGAGCGATTTTCAACGCATTATATCCCAATAAACGAAGAAAAATTTTTTTCTCCAAATTGAGCCAAAATTCATATATAGGGGTATTTTGCGCTGCTCTTTCGATTGGCGCTATGATTTTTGCAATATCTCAAAATTTTTGAAAATTATTTTTTCCTATTGGCTCTACGGCCCTAAAACCTTTTCCATTCGATAGAGCGGAAAAAAATAGTCGCGTATAGTGATTGGTGGGATTTAAAAATGGATATTTTGGGGTTTCAAGCGATTTGAAGTCGATTTGGCCCAAATAAACGATGAAATGTAGAACATTTTTCAAAATTGCTCATCTCCGCTAGGTCCTTCGACCCCAAAGGATACTCCATCCACTAGAGCAGGATGATATAGTCGGGTATTGTGACTAGTAGGCTGAGAAAATTGAAATTTGGTATTTTTGAGCGATTTTCAACGCATTATATCCCAATAAACGAAGAAAAATTTTTTTCTCCAAATTGAGCCAAAATTCATATATAGGGGTATTTTGCGCTGCTCTTTCGATTGGCGCTATGATTTTTGCAATATCTCAAAATTTTTGACAATTATTTTTTTCCTATTGGCTCTACGGCCCTAAAACCTTTTCCATTCGATAGAGCGCAAAAAAAATAGTCGCGTATAGTGATTGGTGGGATTTAAAAATGGATATTTTGCGGTTTCAAGCGATTTGAAGTCGATTTGGCCCAAATAAACGATGAAATGTAGAACATTTTTCAAAATTGCTCATCTCCGCTAGGTCCTTCGACCCCAAAGGATACTCCATCCACTAGAGCAGGATGATATAGTCGGGTATTGTGACTAGTAGGCTGAGAAAATTGAAATTTGGTATTTTTGAGCGATTTTCAACGCATTATATCCCAATAAACGAAGAAAAATTTTTTTCTCCAAATTGAGCCAAAATTCATATATAGGGGTATTTTGCGCTGCTCTTTCGATTGGCGCTATGATTTTTGCAATATCTCAAAATTTTTGAAAATTATTTTTTTCCTATTGGCTCTACGGCCCTAAAACCTTTTCCATTCGATAGAGCGGAAAAAAATAGTCGCGTATAGTGATTGGTGGGATTTAAAAATGGATATTTTGGGGTTTCAAGCGATTTGAAGTCGATTTGGCCCAAATAAACGATGAAATGTAGAACATTTTTCAAAATTGCTCATCTCCGCTAGGTCCTTCGACCCCAAAGGATACTCCATCCACTAGAGCAGGATGATATAGTCGGGTATTGTGACTAGTAGGCTGAGAAAATTGAAATTTGGTATTTTTGAGCGATTTTCAACGCATTATATCCCAATAAACGAAGAAAAATTTTTTTCTCCAAATTGAGCCAAAATTCATATATAGGGGTATTTTGCGCTGCTCTTTCGATTGGCGCTATGATTTTTGCAATATCTCAAAATTTTTGAAAATTATTTTTTTCCTATTGGCTCTACTGGCCTAAAACCTTTTCCATTCGATAGAGCGGAAAAAAATAGTCGCGTATAGTGATTGGTGGGATTTAAAAATGGATATTTTGGGGTTTCAAGCGATTTGAAGTCGATTTGGCCCAAATAAACGATGAAATGTAGAACATTTTTCAAAATTGCTCATCTCTTCTAGGTCCTTCGACCCCAAAGGATACTCCATCCACTAGAGCAGGATGATATAGTCGGGTATTGTGACTAGTAGGCTGAGAAAATTGAAATTTGGTATTTTTGAGCGATTTTCAACGCATTATATCCCAATAAACGAAGAAAAATTTTTTTCTCCAAATTGAGCCAAAATTCATATATAGGAGTATTTTGCGCTGCTCTTTCGATTGGCGCTATGATTTTTGCAATATCTCAAAATTTTTGAAAATTATTATTTTCCTATTGGCTCTACGGTCCTAAAACCTTTTCCATTCGATAGAGCGGAAAAAAATAGTCGCGTATAGTGATTGGTGGGATTTAAAAATGGATATTTTGGGGTTTCAAGCGATTTGAAGTCGATTTGGCCCAAATAAACGATGAAATGTAGAACATTTTTCAAAATTGCTCATCTCCGCTAGGTCCTTCGACCCCAAAGGATACTCCATCCACTAGAGCAGGATGATATAGTCGGGTATTGTGACTAGTAGGCTGAGAAAATTGAAATTTGGTATTTTTGAGCGATTTTCAACGCATTATATCCCAATAAACGAAGAAAAATTTTTTCTCCAACTTGAGCCAAAATTCATATATAGGGGTATTTTGCGGTGCTCTTTCGATTGGCGCTATGATTTTTGCAATATCTCAAAATTTTTGAAAATTATTTTTTCCTATTGGCTCTACGGCCCTAAAACCTTTTCCATTCGATAGAGCGGAAAAAAATAGTCGCGTATAGTGATTGGTGGGATTTAAAAATGGATATTTTGGGGTTTCAAGCGATTTGAAGTCGATTTGGCCCAAATAAACGATGAAATGTAGAACATTTTTCAAAATTGCTCATCTCCGCTAGGTCCTTCGACCCCAAAGGATACTCCATCCACTAGAGCAGGATGATATAGTCGGGTATTGTGACTAGTAGGCTGAGAAAATTGAAATTTGGTATTTTTGAGCGATTTTCAACGCATTATATCCCAATAAACGAAGAAAAATTTTTTTCTCCAAATTGAGCCAAAATTCATATATAGGGGTATTTTTCATCCAAGAGAATGATCGACTTTGGTCCCGCGTTGTCTATAGTACTTTACGTATTCCATCGCCGCACTGTGGCCACTTCATAGGTTTAGAAAGTTATTCTGTATTTATTTGTTATAATTTTGTTAGTTTTAACCCAATTCACCCTAAACGTAAAAAATTGAACTATGTTACTTTATTTCCGCACAATGCGGGAATAGAACTACTTTATCTCCGCTAATTCTCTTTATTCCCGATTTATGCGGGAATAAAGTAATGGCTGGATTCAGATGCTACTTTTGCCCCGCTTTTCAGGCTATAAAATGTCCATTATAGTAGCAATGAGAATAAAACGTGACTCAAATTATCCTGACATTGGATTTTCTCCCTGGAAAATTCCGAAAATGTTGGAAAAGCGTTGAATCTAAGTGTTTTGGGGCCCGAGGAACACAATGCTGCAGTAAAAACTGACGTAGCGGAAAAAATAAAAAAGATAGCGAAATTATTTTTTCGAAAAATATGTAAGGTTTGGTTTTTATGTCCATTTATCGAAGTTCATTAAGTTTAAAGACCATCCCGCCTTTGCCCGACCTCGATATCGGGATAAATCAATTTTTAATTGAATATTAAAATTCTGCTTTTTTGGCCGGATAGGGGAATTACCAGACGTTCGAGGAACGGGAATTAAGAGGACGAATTCCTTAAAATAAACTGACTCTAGCTAGCATGCGGCAACTTCATGGCGGGATAGGCGCTCTTGACATAGCCATAACTATTTGATTGTAGCTAACGGAAGATTCACTAAATTTCATTAAACCTTTAAAGATTGCTTGATAATATGAATGGCATTCTATTTCTATTCTCCGGTGTGTGTAATTTATTTATTCAATTATGGGGTACGTGGCGGGTTATGTTAAATGTTAGGCAATGTTTACAAATGCTGTCGGTTCCCGAAATGCCCAACAGATGACTCCTCTGCCACGCACGTACTATCGCCTCGCCGTATTTGCCGAATTTACCGTAGCGGATACAGCTCACCGTTACAATGATAATACTGCCAATAAAGTCGACGAAAAAAGCCAAATTTGCTTTATTCATTCATTATCAAGATTATTGACAGTTATTTACCACTACATTTATCTATGAGGTGATGATACTCGCTTATTTTGCGAGTTACTAAGCCCGTTTACATATTTCGTGCACGCAGTAAACGATAGTGTTTCATCGTTTAAACTGACTATTGAATAGTTATGTAGTAGGGTATAGCGAAAAATCGTCATTTTTAAATTTCCATTCGCTGTACCAAAACAGCATTTAGAGCGTGATTTAGGAAAGAATGAAAACAATCTATTTTTTCCCCTCTCCAAGCGAATCTTGGCGTAATTCTTCTCTTATTGTCAAATTTATATATTTTATGGCTTTTTAGCCTGTTTAGAATGATATAAAAATTAAATCGCAAAATAATAAATTTTTATAAATAGGGAAATAATTGCATGAGACTTTTATTTATAATTTTTTTATAATTATATTTTTACTTTATTATTAATCTTTAGTATTAATTCACTATTCGGTTATGCACGACGCGAAATGCATGATCCCCTATAGAACTTCAATGCATATAAAAAGGCCCTCTCATGTACTCGTTGAAAAAAAAAACATCTATATAATAGGGTGTAGCGAAAAACCGTAATTTTTTGAATTTCCATTCGCTATAACTAAAAAACGTTGTCTTCTGACTCCATAAATAGTTTATCACTGAGATTTTGAAAAAAATGTGTTTACCCCTCCCCAAGCAAAAAAACAGAAAAATGAGCATTTTTAATAATTATGGAAGTACTACTATAGTAAAATAATGATAAAAAAAATAGAAAAAATAAGTTTCTTCAGTAAATTTATTGCAATAATCTCCCCACAATAAATGGATAAATCATCAAAAAATCATAATTTTTTACATTTAAAGTGAGTTTTATGAATTTTAAACTCTTAATCTTTTGATTATGGCTATTGGAGCTTGTAGATATGCGTTAATTTCTCATCGTTTTTGAGCTTTAACAATTTAGAATATGAATTTTTTACACTAGTACACGTAACTAAAAATTAAGTAGTAACCCTAGCAAAAATCGAAAATGTTGCAAATTGTTTAGTAAATGTAGAAAAGTGTAAAAAAGTGTAAGAAAGTGTAATAAAAGTGTAGTTTGATACTGAATTTCGGACATATTTTGTACCTTTTTACATTTTCTTTACAATTTCGTACACTTTTATACATTGTACCGCGTGCACGCAATATGTAAACGGGCTCAGTGACTCGCAAAATACTCGAGTATCATGGCCTCATAGATAAATGCGGTGGTAAATAACTGTCAGTAATCTTGATAAGGAATGAATAAAGCCAATTTGTCTTTTTTCTTCCATTTCATTCACAGTATTATCAATGTATCGGTGGGCTGTCTCGGCTATGGCAAATACGGCAAATTATACGTCGAGGCGATAGTACGTGCGCGACAGAGGCGTCATCTGTTGGCCATTTCGCGAACCGACAGCATCTGTAAACATTGCCAATTAACATAACCCGCAACATACCTCATAATTTCATAAGAAATTACACACACCGGGGAATAGAAATATAATGCCATTCATGTTATCAGCAATCTTTGAAGGTTTAATGAAATTTTGTGAATATTCCGTTAGCTGGAATCAAGTAGTTATGACTATGTCAAGAGCGCCCATCGCGTCATGAAGTTGCCGCTTGCTAGCTAAAGTCCGTTTATTCAAACGACTTCGTTCTCTTAATTCCCGTTTCTCGAACGTCTGGTAATTCCCATGTTCGTCCGAAAAAGCAGATTTTTAATATTCAATTAAATATTGATTTATCCCTATATCGAGATTGGGCAACGGCGGTATGGTCTTTAAACTTAATGAAATTCTATAAATGGACCTGAAAACCAAACCTTAAATATTTTTCGAAAAAATAATTTTGCTATCATTTTTATTTTTTGTGCTACGTCAATTTTTACTGCACCATTGTGTTTCTCGGACGCCAAAACCCTTAGACTCACCGCTTTTCCAACCTTTTCGCCTTTTTCCGGGGAGAAAATCCAATGTCAGGATAATTTGAGTCACGCTATGAGTTTTGGTGAGATGTGGAGGAAAAAAGTTTTATTCCCATCTCTACTATAATGGCCATTTTATAGCTTCAAAAAAGCGGGGCAAAGTGGCATCTGATTCCCTCTTTTACTTTATTCCCGCATTATGCGAGAATAAAGTAAATTATCGGGAATAAAGTACTTCTATTCCCGCATTATGCGAGAATAAAGTAACATAGTCTAATGTTTTACGTTTATGGTAATTTGGGTTAAAACTAACAAAATTATAACACATAAATACAAAATAAATTTTCAAATCTATGAAGTCCCTGATTAAAAAAACCCATTCATTCCTTTAAAAAGCTGTTAGTTGAATCGACTTTAATGAGGATTTTTTACTGACTTAATACATGGACTATATAGGGAATTTAATAGGATCCAATAGGATTTAATATTTTTTTTTAATCAGCGGTGGCCACAGTGGCGATGGGAATAAAGTACTATAACACGGGACTAAAGTCGATCATTTCCTTCGGTGATCGCTTCGCTACGCTCGCTCGGGATAATCTGCTACTTTAGTCCCTTGTTACATAATGTACTATTTCTTCGTTTATTGGGATCCAATCACTTTAAAATCGCTCAAAAACACAAAATTTCCATTTTCTCGAACCACTAGTCACTATACCCGACTATTTATTTCCGCTCTATCGAATGGAACATGCTTCAGGGGCCTAGGACCAATAGGAACGGAGTAATTTTTAAAAATGTTCTATATTTCTTCGTTTATTCAGACCTAATCGGTTTCAAATCGCTTAAAAACCCAATATTTTCATTTTCTGATCCCACAAAACCCTATACCCGACTATTTGTTTCCGCTCTATCGAATGGAGCAGCTTTCAGGGTCGTAAGGTCAATAGGAAAGAAGTAATTTGAAAAACTTTTGAGATATTGTAAAATTCGTAGCGCCAGTCAAAAGAGCATCGAAAAATACCTCTATATATGAGTTTTCGTGAGATTTAGAGTCAAAAAGTTTTTCTACGTTTATTCGGATCTAATCACTTGAAAATCGCACAAAAACACAAAATTTGCATTTCCTCAGCCCACTAGTCACTATACCCGACTATTTTTTTCAGCTCTATCGAATGGAACAGTTTTCAGGGTCGTAGAGCCAATAGGAAAGGAGTAATTTTGAAAAATGTTCTATATTTCTTCGTTTATTAGGTTCTATAATCACTTTGAAAGCGCTCAAAAACCCAAAATTTTGATTTTCGCAGCCCATAAGTCACTAGACCCGACTATTTTTTTTTCACTCTGTCGAATGGAACAGCTTTCAGGGTCGTAAGGTTAATAGGAAAGAAGTAATTTGTAAAACTTTTGAGATATTGTAAAACTCGTAGCGCCAGTCAAAAGAGCATAAAAAAACACCTCTATATACGTGGGCTGTTCAATAAGTCCGTGACTTCTCGAAAGATCGTGCTGTTATCGTAAATATGTTACTACTCTAAAAGAATACCATCTAATATCAGTGCGTATACAAAGTTTCAAGTCAGTGCGTTGATTAGAAAATTTTTTACAGTCATTTGAATTTAGTGTTTCATTGTTAAAATAAAACGATGGAAAAAAGCGAGTTTCGCTTGCTTAATAAACATTATTTTCTACGAGGAAAATCAATCAAGGAAACTGAAGAAAAGCTCGCAAAATATTATAAGGAGTCTGCTCCATCGCGTGGTATGGTTCATAAGTGGTTCACTGAATTTCGTTGCGGCCGTATTAGCACAAGTGAGGCTGAGCGTTCTGGCTGTCCAAAAGAGGTGACTTCTCAAGAAATGATCGATTAAATCCACGACATTGTACTCAACGATCGTCGATTGAAAGTGCGTGAGATTAGTGAGACTGTAAACATTTCAGTATGGCGCGCATGGTACATTTTACATGAATGATTGGGCATGAGGAAGCGGTCTGCAAGATGGGTGCTGCGTGCTGCTCGTGTGGTTGCGTCTGAGCAATGTTTGGGCATGTTTCAACGTAATTCAAAGGAATTTTTACAACGTTATGTAACTGTTGATGGAACGTGGATTCATTATTATACGCCAGAAACAAAAAATCAGTCGAAAATGTGGACTGGGCCTGGGGAATCTGCGCCGAAAAAAGCGAAAACGGTTCCATCAGCCGGTAAGCTCATGGCCACAATTTTTTGGGACTCACGGGGTATAATATTAATCGATTACCTCCTGAAGGGAAAAACTATTGCAGGAGAATATTATGCCACATTATTAGATCGCTTTGATGCCATACTGAAGGAAAAGCGGCCCCATTTGGCGAAAAAAGTGCTTTTCTACCACGACAATGCACCAGCTCACACGAGTGCCATTGCAACGGCCAAATTATTTAGTTTACGCTACGAAATACTTCCTCATCCACCCTATTCCCCAGATTTGTCCCCTTCCGATTATTTTTGTTTCATAACATGAAAGCTTGGCTTAGAGGTAAAAGATTTTCGTCGAACGAAGAGATCATTACTGCGAAAAATGAGTATTTTGAGGAGTTTGATAAAAATTACTTTTTAGAGGGCATAAATAAGCTTGAGTACCGCTATAATAAATGTTTACGGTTAAAAGGGGGCTATGTTGAAAAATAAATTGGAATTTTTGTTATAAATAGTGTTTTTCATTTCAAAGTCACGGACTTATTGAACCGCCCACGTATGTGTTTTGGTGAAATTTGGAGGAAAAACGTTTTTCTTCGTTGATTCGGATCTAATCACTTTAAAATCACACAAAAACTCAAAATTTCTATTTTCTGAACCCACAAGTCACTATATCCGACTATTTCTTTCCGCTCTGTCGAATGGAACATGTTTCAGTGTCGTAGGGCCAATAGGAAAAGAGTAATTTTGAAAAAAATTTAGATATTGCAAAACTTATAGCGCCAGTCGAAAGAGCATCGAAAAACACCTCTGTATATGAGTTTTGGTGTGATTTGGAGGAAGAAAAGTTTTTCTCCGTTTATACGGATCTACTCACTTTAAAATCACTCAAAAACCCAAAATTTCCATTTTCTCAGCCCACTAGTCACTATACCTGACTTTTTTTCCGCTCTATCGGATGGAACAGGTTTTAGGGTCGCAGGACCAATAGGAACGCAGTAATTTTGAAAAATGTTCTATATTTCTTCGTTTATTCGGACGTAATCGATTTCAGATCTCTCAAAAACATAAAATTTCCATTTTCTGAACTCACAAATTACTATACCCGACTATTTGTTTCTGCTCTGTCTAATGGAACAGGTTTCAGGATCATAGGGCCAATAGGAAAGAAGTAATTTTGAACAATTTTTAGATATTGCAAAACTCATAGCGCCAGTCAAAAGAGCAGATGGTAAGTTGCACTGCAGCACACCCCGCTATGGCTTTCACTTCTGCTTGGAACACGGATGCGTGGGAGTCAAGTGTGTATACCAGCTCTGTAGAGCTATTTTGCTCTCAGGCACCCATGCCATTCTCATTTTTGGTGCCATCCTTGTACCACACCACGCCCGTTTGGGTGTAGGGGTGCTTACCGTTGGCCCACTCTTTTCGATCTGTCGGAGATGTGCATCCTGTAAGGTTTTTGGAATATAATCCTTCGCCCTGTCTTATCATACTCCAATGCTTCGATGTCAGGGGCAAAAGCTGACTAAGTTCCTGGTCAAGCCCGCTCCCTACGCCCATGACATCCCTGCTGCGTCACCAAGTCTTGCTTGCTTCGCATTTAATGAAAACTTGCAAGGGTGGTATTTCTAGTATTAGTTCTTGTGCTGCAAGGGGTGTAGTGTTCAGAGAGCCCGTTATGCCCCTACTGCTAGTCTTTGCATTTTGTCTAAAGAGCTCTGGTGGATTTTTAGTGCGCATCTCTGCCACCAAACCACCGCTACATGCGCTAATCTGGCTCTGATGATTGCTTCATACATCCGCCTTACGTTGTCCAACGAGAGACCCCAGGTGTTACCAACAGCCCTCCTACAGGCCCAGAAGGTGTTTATGGCTTTCTCGCATATCTTGCTAATGTGTTATCCCCAATTCAGTTTAGAATCTAACGTCATCCCCAGATACTTTTCCTCGTTTATCAGCTTTAGGGGCTTGACGCACAGTTGCACTCCCCTAATATGTTTGGCCTTGTATCTTCTGATGAACCAAATCATGTTAACTTTATCTGGATTTACCGATAGCCTGATAGACTCACACATGTTGCATTAGTCCTGCAAGTACGTGCTCGTCGTCGGCTTTCACTAGTATTAGGATGTCGTCCGCATAGGCTTGGGTAAAGAAGCCTGCCTCATTCAGTATTCTGATGAGTTCATCAATCACCAAGCACCACATGGTGAGAGACAGTACTCCTCCTTGCGGACAGCCCTTCCCTACTTTTATTTCTTCTGAGTGTGAGCCCCAATGGGTCTCCACTCTTCTACAACTAAGTATGCGCCAAAGCCACCTTCTAACCGTATTGGGTACCAGATGGTCCTCGGCGCCCTTCACTACGCTCTCTTTCGTGGTATGGTTGAACGCCCCGTCTACGTCAAGCAAGCTATTTCCCCGAGCCAAGTCTTATTAGATTAGGCCCTTAAGTTTTCGGTTGTCTTAGCAGTTTGAGCAATCTAGCGGTATCAGAGACACGCTCATGCTCTCGCAAAAGCTTTTCCAGCTCTGGCTTTTAGCTCTTTCGATTTCCTTTTTATACTCTCTTTGAGTATCTCTAAGAGCTTCTCTATCGGCTGGATTATTCCTTTTCTTAGAGCTATTATAAATTCTTCTGGTCTTTTTCTTCAACGCCTTCAGTGTTGGATTCCACAAATGTGCTCCCTTTTGCACTGGCTTCAATCGTAATCTGCAGTTGTTCTCAAAGGCACTGATGATGTTATTCTTTAGAACCTCACCGTAGTGATCAAGTTCAATCTGATTGCTATATTTACCTGGAAATGACTTGAGCTTTGCCCCCAGTTCTTCAACATAGGTGGCCCAGTCTGTCTTCCTCGGATTTCTATAGAGTCTAGATTCTGTGCTGCGTCCTTTGATTTCGAAAACTATATGGTTGCAATCCGACATAGAGATCTCATCTGAGATTCTCCAGCCCGTGATCGCACGCCCCATATTTCTCATAGCTAAGGTGATGTCAATGACCTCCACCCTATTCGCATTTCGGAAAGTAGGCTTACAACCTCTGTTCAGGAAGTCAAGGTTGGTAGTGGAGAGAAACTGCAAGAGCTTCTCGCCTCTGTTGTTCGTGTCCGAGCTGCCCCACGCCAGATGATGTGCATTAGCATCGGACTCCAACAACAGGTCCCGCCCCTTGGCTTTATAAAATTAGGGAGTTAGGCTGATGCAACAACCACCTCCCGCATGCCGTCTTTCTCGTCTTTGTACCAAATCTTAGCCATCGCCAGGTTGCGTAAGCAGTACTTGGGTAGAACTTCCGCTCTTAGGCCCTTAGCCAAGAGACAGACCCTTGAGTTGTCCACCCTCCCGCATATCAGCTGACCACACTCCCTCAGGCCTGTTATCTTTGGTTAGTATAGCCATAGAAGGTGAGGATAATACTTAATATATTAGATAGATTAGTTATGATGATTCCTTACCTTTTCTAGGTATAGGCTCTCAATTTAATAACTCCAGATTTTATAAAATGTGTTTATTTAATTGATCAAGTTAAACTAGTTAAGAAATGATTCTCGCAAAAGACGCGTCTAAGTAGTGCGATTTTAAATATAGATAAATTGGTCTGTTTTATTGAACTGTACTCGTACTTATTGGTCCTTACAAATTAACTACTCCTTTTGTCGGCTGGAGTGGTAAGGAGTTCGCGGTCTGGCTGCGAGATACCAGCCCATGCGGACGATTACCGCTTATTTTATACCGCTATTAAATTAGGTTAAAGATGATTTTGACGATAAGTCGAGATCATCTTTTTAAACAAATTAAATAATTATTTAAACGTAAGCCGTTCGATTTCAAATTGAAAAGTGCTGAGTGTAGACAAAATTTCGACGCGCGTATACTTTCGTAATTTCGGTGGTTCACTTCATCGTGATGTCGCGTGGTTGAAAGGCTGTATCGTAGAAATTCGCAATCACATCGTTTTGCGTGTCAGAAAATTACTGATGAGAATATAAATATCAAATTTAATTTTAAGAATACGTCACAGACGTAACACTTTCCCCCTTCGACTGTTGAATGTCGTAGAGATTCAACAAGTATTGAAATAGTTGAAGCATCGATGATTTTCTGTTACAGAATTTTCAGTAATAATAAAATGATGATAAAAATTCAAATCATAAAAACAATAATCTCCTTCATAACTCTAGATTACACTTAACCTACGGTTTTACTTTGATTGCATATTGAATGCCCATTTTACCTATAGCGTTCAAATGGCAGTGCGCATCACTAAATCACTATGGAATAAACGGGTATTCTTCCTTCGTTCATACATAAATTTAATTCTATATAATATTAGTTTGATAAAATGTTACGTAATAAATAAAAGTATTGTTAAAAGTATTGTTAAACGTATTTCTCTTATACTCTTATAATAAATAATATACTAACTACATCTCCACCAAATTTCAAAGAAATTAAAACAATTTTATTCTATATAGTTATTGTGCGACAACAAAGAAAGTCATTTTCAGAAATACCAAAATTTTAAATATCAAATATCTCAAAAAGTAACCGTATAATCTGGATGAAATTTTACACAGGTACTGCCTATATCGCATACAAAATAGTCTATAAATTCCAAGCTGATACATGAAGTCCTCATTGAGAAATTACGATTTTGAAAATAACGAAAAAAATTTTAACCTTAAATATCTCTAACAATCATAAGACAATTCTTTTACCTAAAGACCTTATACGATAAATATATAAACTCTACATCTCCACAAAATTTCAGCATGATTAAAATATGAAAATTTTAACTATCAAATATCTCAAAAAGTAATCGTATAATATACGATCTTGATGAAAATCCACACATATTATCTATATCGCATACAAAATTGTCTATAAATTTGGAGCTGATACATCGAGCCGTTCTCGAGAAATTACGATTTAAAAAAGAGGTTGACAAAATTTTAGCCTCAAATATCTCTGAAATTTATGAACCAATCATTTTGCCCAATGAACTCAGCCGAAAGCTATCCAAAATCGTTTAGTACTTACATTGTTTAGTACTTAAATTATGTAGAATCTGCATATAAGTGGCTCATTAACGAAACCTAGCATTCGATCTTGAGCGAGGGTGGTCCCAAAAATCTGGGCGACCAATATCATCCCTGGAGTCTTGCGATAAAGAGAAGGCGGCTGCGTCCCTAATTCTCAAGCCGATTACTTACACCTCCGAGCGCACCCACGTTCAGTTCACTCAAAATCTTCAAGCAGTTCGGTCCATTCAAAATTTTCCAAACTAACATTTTTCTCGGTCTCAGAAATTTTCGCTCTGTACTACAATTGCTACACACGTGCTTTCTTTTCAAGCAATTTTTTCTACTTACTTTTTCCGACTCTGCTCCGCAAAGCAAGTTTATGGTTCATTTGGTGTTTTTACAAAGATTTAAAAATTGTTTTTGTATTTGATTACTATTTCCTTGAATAAAAGTAACAATTAACATAAATTTTATTTAGCATTCGTTTTATTTCAAAATTTTCTATCGGATTATTTTATTGAATAAATTTCCATTCATATTTTTTCAAATTACTGAGGGGTAAGCCATTCCAGCAGAAAGTCACAAGTAAGTAAATATTTACCTGGCTATCTATCTATTTCTATTTTAGCTAGATTATTTGTCATCACTTTTCCCCCATTTCATGTAAATTAAATCGATAACTCGAAAAATTTATGTCCCCATAAAACAAGTGTTTTTTTTTTATTAATTCCAACCTTTCAATTTCGGGATCTAAAAAACATATTAGTAAATCTAGACTACTTAGGTCATCTGGTTAACCACTTGTATCTGTTAGCCTACATTTGCTAATAAAAAAAAAATCTAATCAACGAAACAAATTTACGACTTGATCTTTAAATCACCAACCGCATCGCGCCCTTTGTTGCTCTTTAATTCCACTCTGGCTAGTATAGTATCAGGCTCGATCTTGAGCTACTGGAATTAAAACTCCAGACTCTAAACCGAGCAAAAAGCTCTTTAAGAAACATATAAGTTGGATTTTCTCTCGAAAACTCGACGTAACACGTGTATGGGCAGTATATTGGAGATATTATTAATGATATATTGCTCATATCTCGCCACACTACAGTTTTCCATAGACCAATATTCCCAGAGATTCCGCTTCTTCTCTTAGAACTTATTGCTTGTAATTTTTTTTAAATTTTATTTTAAATTCGTTAACCGACCAATAGTTTTTCCAAAAGTAAAAGTGCTGATATAATACACTAACATCAGATTAACTGTGCGCCCATTTGAGTCGCGTAATTCGCTAACTAAAACTAAATCTAATCTTATTCTTAACTATAGGTGCTGTCCTGCGCGCACTGTCGCGCGCCAACCCCCGCTGTATAAAAACTTTGTTTTTACATATGAGGCACGACTGCTACTATTCAGGAGAACTTTATATCTTCAACATTGCAAAAACTGTTACATCTCAAATACTAATTATACTATATTTTGACAAAAACTGTAACTCATTCATGAAAAATTATTTATTTTCTATAATGGCCAAAAATTGACTATTTTAATTGTATTTAAGCGTTTTTAATCGTTCTTTCAGGTTTAACTTACCAGAAATTGTTTTACGCAAAAATGTTCAAATTAAATCCTATTAAATGATAAGCGAAAATCGACTATTTCAGATGTATTTAGGCGTTAAAAATCGTTTTTATAAGTTTAGTTTGTCAGGAACTGATTGTGCATGGAAATGTTAAGGTTGTAGTGGCCGTAAGCTCCCTGCATGGAAATGTTAAGGTTGTATTGGCCGTAAGCTCCCTGCCAAAAGTTAGTTTTTCATGTTAAAACTGCGATAAATAATTATGTAAAGCAATTGATCAATTTTTAGTTCTCGCAATTGGAATATATTATAAGCTTTAAAAATCAATTTAAAAATCATTAAATCGTCAAAATGTACTAATTTTAACGTAATGACGATTTTAAAAAAAGTAGTGCCATGTTTACAATTTTGCTTTGATTTTGATTTTTAACGAAGATAGACGTGAGTAGAAGCAGAAACGCAACTGCGCTGCTGCGCAAAGGCAAAGCCGGCAAAGCCCATAGGAAAAGGCACCCCAGAATAAAAATTCATTTTTACACTGTTCGGTGCTCGTATGCTGCGCTCATGCGGTTACGCGGCTCACCGCAAACGGCACAATCCATTCCAGGGCCGTACTCCGAGGGACTCGCCACAAATGGGACCGTGCCGTTGCCACCCGGGTGCCGGTGCCATAGCATGCCGAGTACTTTTCGAATCGGAATGCGCCGTCTAAGAGTATTGCTTTCGTGCTCCAAGCCCTTTTGGACATGTGAGTTTGCCATCTGCAATCTTTGTTTATGACGAAAAAATCAAGCATAGCCTGGATTGCTCCGAAATATTCTGCAGGTAAAATCATTGTTAAATTATTGTATATTTTGTTAATGTCAACATTATGTTAGTTTTACGGTGTTATAACACCTTTTTTTTGTTTAATACTGTTTATAATATGCTTGATTTTTTTCGTCATAAATAAAGATTGCAGATGGTAAACTCACATGTCCAAAAGGGCTTGGAGCACGGAAGCAATACTCTTAGACGCCGCACTCCGATTCGAAAAGCGCTCGGCACGCTATGGCACCGACGGCACGGTCCTATTTGTGGCGAGTCCCCGATAGTCCATAGCGCATGCGCAATGAATACTCGATTCTCAGTCAAATGAGAATCGATCCACGAAGAATCGAGTCATGAAAAGAATCGATAGAATAATCGATTCTCGAAGAAAAGAATCAGGCGATTCTCAAAGAATCGAGTAGAATCGCCTATCCCTAATCATAACAGTCCTTTATACAAAATGGTAAAAACATTAAACGTTTAATATAAAAAAAAAACACGAAATAAAACATACATGAAAATATGACAAATGTACTTTTTTTTTCTTTTTATTATTATAGGTTTGATATAAATTTGCAACATATGTTGTATTGTTATTGTTATACGAATATGTACAATGTTTAAATTTTTAATGTATGTACGTACTTCTGTAGAACCTTTACAAATCCAAAAATATTATTAAAGGATTTGTGTGATACTTTCAGCAACAAAGTTTAATTAACTTTACATTAACTTTGTAGTTCTATACATAAAAGATTAAAAACATGCATCAAAAGAAAATATTAAGTTTTAATAAAACTGTTTTTTTTTTTAAAAAATAGTTTTTAAATTTACAAGACCTTTCAAGTCACCACAATTCCATTTTATACATCAATAAGTATTCTCCACGTCCAAAGCAGAAAATAATTCATTCGACAGCAAATAAATACTATATATTAAGAGTAAATTATAAATTTTGAATGCGTATCATTCATTATTTTCAAAAAAATAAAAACAATAAAAAAAAAAATAATTGAAATATGTTTGCGATTTCTGACTTTGAATCCTTTACATCATACACTTGAACTAATTAATCTGTGCACTAGTAAGAGAACACTGAAGTATTAGTCCAGACCTATTAAGGGAGAACATTATTTGTAATTTTCGATAAGTCTGTACAAGCTTCGGAGCGAAAAATCTCATTAAAGTTTATTACAACGTTATTTAAAAAAATACTTTAACAACTAAACTTTAACTGTCCCTAAATAAAGTTACTCAAAAGTATATCATTTTATGCTAGGAAGTTTGTACAGTTTGCATACACCTCTTCAACTATTTTGCTGTTGTTTAATCTTTCCAATATATTTAATTAGTCTGATTATCTTCCGAACTTCTTTGTCTTCTGTACAAAGCTATGTTGCTATCCGTATAATCCATGATGCGCCTCTGACGTTGCCTTATATATTGTTGCTGTTTATGATAAATCTTAAAGGCTCCCTTAATTGTTATGAACGCTATTCCACCCTAAAATACAAAGTTAGTTGTTAAACGTGAATTTGCGATTTCATTAAAGTCGTATGATTTAAATATTTCATACTTACCAATAAGGTTCTTTGAAAATTGGAATTTATACTATAAAAAAATATTCTTCCGCAAACAGTAGCAATGGTAGGTAGTAAAAGGGCTCCGCATAGAACCCTTGTTGCTGAAACTGGGTCAGTCATCGGGGGTACGTCCTGAGATCGCGTTACTTCATCTTCCGAGCAACTGCAATAATATAATATTCAAATACGAGATTTTTTAACATCTGATTACCTTGGATCGAGTGTGCAAGTAAAACTTTTTCACTTTTCTTTTTTCGACAGCCACTTACCGGCATTTTAAAAAGCGTTTTAAAAGCGGCACTTTACAGGCGTGCCGTCTGAACAAGTTGAGAGCCTGATCCTCCCAGTCGAGCATCTTTCCCAGGACCAGTATAATCGGGATCGTCGGAAGGCCAACGAGAAGTACAAGCGGATCCGCTTGCTCCATCATAGTGAGTCCGTCCTTGTGGCCTATCACCTGCATTACCGTCACTGCACCGTAAGTCACGGCCGTCCAGTAAACACAGCCGACCACAATGCCAGCTGCTATTAGCGGACACACTCGGAATATCAGACCGTCGATTGTATCGAGTATTACCACCAACGGACCTATAACAAAATACATAATTAATAACGCACGAGAAAACAGTTTTCTATATTTTAAAATAAAAAAAAAAAAATAAATAAAATATTACCCATATTAGGATATACAATGATGTATTCTGTGTTGCATTGCGGACATGCTACATGAGCACCTGCACGGCCTTTTTGTTTTTCGTCAACCCAACGTTGAATACAACGTTGATGGACCCATTTGGCTGTACCACGACAATGACATGGTTTCACCCATGGGGCCGTTGCATCATCTTCATCCGTCGCAAAACATACCCAACAGTACCTTTTGCTGAAGTAAGAGATAATTTATTAAAATAAAATAAATGTGTGAAAGTTGATGGTACTTTATGATTTTAAAAAATTACTTCTAAAACTTACTCATCATCAGAACTTAGCTGTGGAATGCTTGCTGTTGTTTGATTGGGGGATGAAGCCCCATCTGTCGAGTCAGATGAAATTTCGTCTAATATATCTCTAATATCATCTGAAAGTAATATCAACATTATAAATTATGTTATAATCCTTATTTAAGAAATAGGTTAAAATAGTAAAGCTATATTGATAAAGTTTATTAAAAGAAATTTTAGAAAGTGAACTGTCAACATTAATATAAACTTTCACAAGTCCTATATATAATAATGTATTGATCAACTTATTTATATAGCTTTAACCAATACTAATATCAAGTGATAATGCATTAAATTCTTTCTTTTATCTTACCAGCACTGGGTTCAAACATGAGATGTTGTGATTGCCCTAAAGATTGTCGATGCAAAAGCCTAATGTACCCTTCAAAACTGAGTAAAGAATTAATTTCAGACTGTGACGTGTCAGCGTCTATGCGAACTAATCTTCCTTGTTGATTCAATCCGAGGTTGCCTGAGTGTGAGTATCTCCAGTCAGGATTTGACATTATTCTCAGAACCCAATTTCTAGATCATTGTCTACTGAAATGAAAAATTGCAATTAAAACAAAAGAGTAAAACAATCACTGACTTTGCATTGAAATCATTGATGAGTATCATCTATTAATTAGTGAATTAAAAGTATTTTTATCGAATCGAAAGGATGTGAAATAAAATTAATCAACAGGAAATTAAAAGAACAGAACACTGATATAAGATATAACACAGTAATACTGTTACATCATTTTTCTTCTGGCACACAATATTTATAAAAAAAAAGCATTCAAATGGTTATAAATAAACAAGTGCTGTTTTTTAACATTCCCTACCCATATAGGTAATAGAAATTAAAATGTAATAAACAAGAACATCATTTAATCAGTATCATAAATAAAAAGCAAACACTACAGTTTTCACTTATTTCATTTAAGAAACATAAAAAAAACATTTGTATATTCCATGAAAACAATTTGTATATTCGCCGTTTCATCCACGAGGAAAAAGTCAGGCCACTCATTAGGGACGGCTGCGTGTCCGAAATTTATATTTATCTATTTTGATATACCGAATCGAATTTTCTCGCTCTTTGAGCAATTGAAGTAAATGGCAAACACCTGATGAAACACGAAATCAATCTGCTTCTCAATATTTAATCCCTATACAAAACGGAGCACAAGCAGCTTGCGCACACGTACACACATTCATATTGGTATTCGCGCGCAGAGGCGTTATGCATTAATAAACATTTATTCCACTCGCGTCGAGACGATAAAAGCGCACGATAAGGTAGGCCACTTACGCGCGCAGGCGTTATTATAAATGTGTATCGCTCTCTCGCGCTCTCTTTCTCTCTCTCTCTCGCAGCAGCAGCTTAACTTATCGAAGAGGGTTAGGAAAATGTTATGATTAATTCGCAAAACTGTCGTATAAAATACTTGGTGTAGAGAAAGAGAGAGAGAGAGAGAGAGAGAGAGAGAGAGAGAGAGAGAGAGAGAGAGAGAGAGAGAGAGAGATATGGGGAGGGAGAGGGAGAGAGAGAAACTACACACACAAGTTGCAAAATCACGGGAGCCGACCGTCACCGAGTCATTGTCTCTCTCGAAGACTCCGGTCTCCGCAATACTGCTACTCGAGTGTTGTACTCTCTCTCTCTCTCTCTCTCTCTCTCTCTCTCTCTCTCTCTCTCTCTCTCTCTCTCTCTCTCTCTCTCTCTCTCTCTCGCTGTCCCTCAGCCCGGACAGAATTTGCGCACAAAAGCTACGAGCTACAGTGGCCACAATCAAGACTCTCTTTCGCGCTATCTCCAAGTATATAATATCGATCTAAAAAATGCATCGCTCTCTTACTGAGACAGACAGAGAAATGAGAGAACCACTCTCAATCAGGTGGCCATTCGAGGAAAGGGCGAGAGTGCGGGTCTCCTTGATTTCGTGAGGAAGGAAAGACAGAGAGAGAGAGAGAGAGAGAGAACGCGTTTCGCTTGGCAATAGACTACACATATACCAGCCTCGACGACATCCTCTGCGTGATGCTCATCCACGGGAAGAGGCTAGAAACTGCTCCACACGACGGCTCCACACTACTGCTGATGTTGATGATAAGTACTTCTACTACTCGTCCTTGTCAGTCCTTGTCTGCGGCGACACAACACCGCGCGTGCCAGAGCTCCCCGCTGGTGTTGATATTTACAGTCGCCCGCGACAGTGGCGATTGGCGAGTAAGATATAATATATAATAGCGGGAACGAGCAACGACGGGACCAGAGCGTTCACCATTACAACAAACGGAGACCCCCACCCCCTACGGCGTACGCGTATACGTACACCCATCTTTGATGGATTCTTCCCGAATGCGCCTGCTCAGTTTCAAAATCCTGCAATCTCATTGGACAATTCGAGTGTAACCATTAATCGTCAATTGGAATCGGCCAACGGGATTCCAGGATTTTGAAACTGAGGAGGCACGTCGGCAAGAATCTCTAAGAATGGGTGTACATGCACAAAATGATCGAGATCCGTGTAATTTATACAGAACGTAGGTGTGCGAATAAGTATATATAGGTATGTAGCTATACTTGTACACAATGTTCCTCGAACCATGTTACGGAGTCTCATTGGTCGGCGCGTTGTAACCGCGCAAAGGTTCGTTTTGTGTTTTTAGATACTTCTTTTAGCGAATTGAAGTAGTGATGGACATATATAGATTATTCTTTTAAATGAGTGCAAAAATGAGCTCAGAAATTTTTTTTCGTCGTGCCTATTCGCACTAATAACCACGCAAATACACGTAAATCCAGTGCCGGTCTTAGCTTTTCCAACGCCCCTGGGCAAATTTTTTCATGGCGCCCCTTTAAGGAATTCAAAAGTTCGAATTTATAAATCGTTTAATAATAAAATTAAAAAACTTTTAAACTTCAAATTATGATTTCAAAAAGTATTTACGGCATGAACAAAAATTTAATTTTCGAAACTTCTTATTATCAAATAATGGCAAAAGTTAATCAAAATAATTTGAAATGACTAAAGTAATAATAAAAGATTTGGGCGTCATTTTTAATGTAGATAAGTAATGCAAAAAATGTTGTAGAAAATTGATAATTAAATAAATTCCAAATAGTCGGGGGATGCGAGTTCGGACCCCCACTACATAAGAGCGTATGCACGCGTAAGATAACTATAGTAATTGTCGATGCAGCCAACGTGAAAAATTTAGTGCCTCCAAAGTAAGCAGAGAATGAACAACTTTTTTTGGAGGCACTAAATTTTTCACGTTGGCTGTATCGAAAATTACTAGATATTCCCTAGTTGCATGCGCGTGCGCCGGCGTGCATAAGCTCATAGCGGGGGCCTCGACGTAGAAGAGCACGCGGAAGAATGCACACGGACGGGCGGGAAAAAAAACAAAATATCCGGGGGATGCGAGTTCCACGAAGAAGAGGAAGTCACGCAGACGGGCGGAAGAAAGCAAGTTGATTATTTAATGAACTCCAAAATCCAAAAAGCCGGAGGATGCGAGTTCTACGTAGAAGAGGTGGGCACGAAGACAGGCGAGAGAAAACAAGTTTATTATTACACTTACTTATTAGACAGGTACTTCAGTGTTATATTAAAGCGAAAAATAAGCCATGGTATGACAAAGGCTGTCAGAACACTAATAAATATCAGAAAAAGTTGTATCATATAGATGGAAAAAGTCTAAAAGTATATAACTGAGGAACGCCTATACATTGACTCTAGGAAAACCTATAGGAAATTGTATAAAACTAAAAAACAAGAATTTATTAGCACCCACTCAACAAATGTATAAAATCCGCAAATGTTTTGACCAACAGTAAAAAAAAACTAATTAAGCTGCTTAAGTTCGTTGCCTGTCCTAGCTATCTCCAGCGAAATCATTGGGGAGTTCTACAAAGATATCTATCCCCCAAGATGTCTTGCACTGGAAACCTACTACGATTGCAGACACACCCGCCTAGACGTTTTAAGTAGTCTGAAAAATAACAAAGCACCAGCTATAGGCCCGGACGATATTACCAACTCATTCTATAAATGGCTCCCATGCGGGTAAATGGTTGAGATACTTGCAAGACCTTTTCAACACCGTTCTTGAATCAGGTACAGTACCGGAAAGTTGATGTACGTCAGAAATATCGCTTCTCCATAAAAAGGGAGATATGCAGGAATGCACTTACAAAAATTTTTATATGTTGGCCAATCGTCGTGCATCTTGGAGCGAATCGAAGAACATCTTACCAGAATGTCAAGCTGGCTTTCGAAGAAATAGATCCTGTGAAGATAACATATTTGTCCAACATGGCAGGGTGTCAATTGCTCTTTCGAAACCAAAAGGGAAATGGAAATTCTGATACATAAGACCGGAGTAAGCAGTAAAATCCTTCGAGTTTTGCAAAATCTCTATCAAAAAAGCCAATGCCAAAGTAAAATTGGAAGAGGGAAAGAAAACAGAAAGTATGTAGATATTACTCAAGGGGTACTGCAAGGCGGCTCTTTAGGCCCCTTAATTTACTCTTCTCCTGCACGATGTAGTAGACTTCTTCAAGGAAAAAGGCCACGTAGACATTGAAGACAATATAGTCCAGTAAAAATAGCTCTGAAATCGACTTGTCACAGAAATGGCTCCATTTTGGTCATAAAGTAAATCGAGTCGAAAAACCAATTTTGAAATTTGCAGCTTTCTAGGTCTAGGAGTTTTATGTAAAAACACCTTTAGAAAGTTTTATTTGTTTATATCTCGAGAATGGCTTAGTCTACAACAAAATGGCTTACACCAAACGAAAGAGTGTAAAATTTTGCTTCGGAAACGATTTTTTACTCGATTCCGATGGGTGCAAAGTTTCGAGATAAATTAATCGAAAAGAAATATAAACGCTCCACCGCCTCTCCCCCCCTTCCCGCGGCATGCTTCGCGTCTCTCCGGCCCGCACAGCGTTTATTTATTTATTTATTTTTTTCAATAGTAATTTTTATCAATATCGCAAAAATTGTGATCTAAAAATATTATTTTTGATGAACCCAGAGGATATTCCAAAGTCGTCGGAAAATTAAATATATGTCGAATTCTACAGAAAATTACCCCTAACTGTGGTCGAAAAATCGTAAAAATTCAAAGTTGAAGCACACCTCCAACAACTGGTTTTCCTATTCTGTATAGCAAAAATAATGTACGAAAAGCGTGTCGAACCAAGGAAATCGGCATAGTGTTTTTCAGAAAAAATTAAATGTAGCTTCTTGAAAAACCCTATTCAGATTTACTTGGTTCAACACACTTTTCGTGCATTATTTTTGCTACAGAATAGGAAAAACCAGTTGTTGAAGGTGAGCTTCAACTTTGAATTTTTACGATTTTTCGACCACAGTTAGAGCTAATTTTCTGTAGAATTCAACATGTACTTTTTTCTTATTTTAATTTATTAAAATTTTTTATTTTTTTTTCTAAATATTAAAATAAATTTTAAATTAAAAATAAAAACAATCCGAGTAGGTATTAGGCTCCGATTCGAACCTACATCCCGCGTGTTAACTTTGCGCGATGCGATACCCACGCTATTACTCAAAATTGGATTCCCGTTTTTCTCATTCAATTTTTAATTTTAAGGAAAGAACTCTTTGATACGTTATATATATATATATAGTTCTTTATTAAACTTAAAACGTGTCAAAGAGTTTTTTTCAAAATGTTTAAAATTGAAGGAGAAAAACGGTAACCCAATTTTGAGTAATAGCGTGGGTATCGCATCACCTTAAACGAACAATATTATATGATTACTGTGATGATAAATAGGAAAAAAAATTAGAACTTTGTAGATTTCGCAAAATTAATTTTTCTTAATGAAGTTTGATACAAAAATTACAGATTCGCAATTTTGTATTTATTTATATAAATAAATTTTATCGGAACTAAAATCCATAGATTATGAGGCCACAAAAAACAACTTCCTTCATTGTAAATTGCATAGGAATTGTTCCCTTTCCAATCGGACTCCGAGTTATCTTCTTTTTAAACTGGACTCTGAGGTATCTCCTGGCTATCTAAATTGCATGAAAGCTGTCCCTTTTTTCAACAGGGACTCCGAGTTGTCCTGCTTTTGAACCGGACTCCGATTTGTCTCCTTTTCGAACCGGACTTCGAGTTGTCTCCTTTTTAAGTATTCGAAAGTGACGATTCGAACGAAATACCGTTTATTTGTTATCAGAAAATTCTGGAAACCACGAAAAACTCGGATTCCGGCTGGGAAAGCAGGGGACAACTCCCAAACTCCCATATTCAATTTACAATGAAAATCGGCCTGAGAAACCCTCTATTTTCACTAATTCAGATATGGATTCAGCACCTCAAAATACGTAAGAAAATATGTTTCTCATATTATCGAGTTCTAACAGTTAGTTTTTTGTCTGTGGATTATCTTAATGCTTTTACCTGGTTTTCAGGATTTTCTGATAAAAAAAAAAAATTATATAATGATCAAAGTAAAGAATGTAAGATATATAATAGTTATACCCAAAATAATAATTCTAACTGCGTATATGAAAAGTTTTATTTAAAAGTGTATTTTTAACTTTAAGTACTATGTACGTTATAGCCATAATAGAAAAGAAAAGTTCTTGTCGACGGAGTTAGGCATAATTCGAATATGCGTCATACTTTAAATTAATTTGTCAGTCTTAGTATTGGTCGCTTTTATAATTTTAGATTTATTATATCTGAATGATAAACAAGTATAATTTTTGCCTCTTATGTGTTTTTTTAACATATAAATGCGTGTTTATTAAACTTAGTCGACACCCTGGTTAAAATGTTCTAAAAGGTTCGGAAACGTCCGGTACTTCGGTTTGAAAATTCGGAAAGGTTCGCAGAAACAAACCTTCAAGACTTTTCTTGTACTTTTCTTTTCTGAACCTTTCCGGATTTTGGTACCGGATCATTTCAAACTGTTACTGTATTTTAACCAGGGCAATTTTTTAATACGGAAGAACGGTATTTGGCTACATTATTAAGTACCAAGATAATTATTTGGATCATTTGTAATTTATTATATATTTTTCTATAATAAAATAAGTATCACAAAATTTTAGTATTTATTATTGGGAAGTGGCGGATTGTTTTCAGCTCATTTATCATTTTTACTTGCACTGAGAAAATGATGTATTAAAAATTACTATAATATATAGGAACGTGGGGACAAATCTCAAATACCAAAATTTTGACTATATTTTATAGTAAAAATTGATATATACATAATACAAATTGCTATGTACATAGTAATTTTTATACCACTCTAACCTCAAAATCACAACTTTGATATGATTTTTCGGAGCTCGTGGTATAAAATACCGTTCGAAACTAGTGCGTAAGTCGATTATTTAGGTGGTGTGACTTTTTCGCACTCGCTTCGCTCGTGCAAAAAGTTACACCAGCTAAATAATCGACTTCCCTACCCGTGTCGAAATGTACTATTACTATAAAATATAGTAATAATTTTAGTATTTGAGATTTGTCCCCACGTTCCTATATATTATAGTAATTTTTAATACATCATTTTTCTCAGTGTGCAATAAAACGATATTTTTTCCATTGTATAATCCAAGATGTATAAAAAAAGGGGTTTGAACTATTAGGTGTTATTTTTTTAATTAAAAAAACTATATTTGAATACTATTTGTAGTTGAGAGTGATATTTCCATTTATCTGAAGAATCAATCATATGTAAGTCATTAGACTAATTTTATAGAAATTTTATAGAAAAAAAATTTGCTACTACACTATTTTTAACTATGCATCATTGAAATTACTAATAGAGTAGCATATAAATAGAGAAATTTCTCAATCTGTTTGTATTTTAAGAAGTAATTTTTTATTTAAAAATTTGTATATCTTAACAATAATTCATTTATAGCATTATTTATAATATTTATACAGAATTAAATAGTATTTTTTTTTTTTTTTTTTTTATTATAAATTTATTTATACACAATCTGTTAACATAAACAATAAGTGCAGGTTATACATTTTTTTAAAAGAATCATGATGCGAATATTCACTCAGCAGTAAATACTCATTATACAGTTGTTTCACATAGGAAAAAAACCAGGTTTTACGTTTTTTATTTGATAGTTTTATACTTCTTTAATCTAGTAGTTTTGAGTGTTTCTTGTAGTATGTTTGTAGCTAGAATATTTGGATGATTTGTTAATCTATCTTTATATCTGTTATGAAAAGAGCTTATTTCTTCTTTAACCGTAGGGATTTGGAGGTCCTTTTGAATTAATTCATTAGGAACAAACCAGGGAGCATTAACTATACTTCTTAAAACTTTTGATTGAAATCGTTCGAGTATTTCCACATTGCTATTTGAAGTTGTTCCCCAAAGTTGTATACCGTACGTCCAAACTGGTTTCAAAATGCTTTTGTAGATTAGTAATTTATTGTCAACAGTCAGTTTCGAGTTTTTTCCGAGCAACCAGTACATTTTCTTAAACTTCAAATTTAGCTGTTTTCGCTTAGTCCATATGTGTGTTCTCCACGTTAATCTTCTATCCAGATGCATTCCAAGATACTTAACGCTATCGTTACGTGGTATTACTTTTCCATTTAAGTAGACTGAGGGGCAGGTTTCTTTGCGAAGCGTGAAGGTAACATGTGTTGATTTTTCTTCATTTATTTTTATCCTCCATTTTTTATACCAATCTTGTGCAACATTTAGATAATTTTGAAGTTTTTGAGAAGCAGTCTTTGCGCTCGAGTTACACGCCATTATAGCTGTATCATCTGCATACGTTGCTAAGGTTAAATTCGTTGAAGTAGGTAGATCGGATGTATAAATTAAGTAAAGAATAGGTCCTAGTACACTTCCTTGAGTGACCCCAGCTTTGATATTATAAAGTTCTGAAACAGTGGTGTTTATTTTTATTTGAAAAGATCTATTACTCAAGTATGATTTTAATAAATTGTAATATTCAGCTGATAAGTGTTTTTTCAGTTTGAACAATAGTCCTTTATGCCAAACTTTATCAAATGCTTGTGATACATCTAAGAATGCTGCTGAGCAATATTTCTTTCTCTCGAATGCATTTCTAATTTTATTTGTAATTCTGTTTACTTGTTCGATGGTGGCATGTTTGTTCCGAAAGCCAAATTGATGATTTGGAATAAGTTTTTCTCCAGTATTATTTTGTTAATACGATTGGCTAAAAGTTTTTCAAAGATTTTTGAGATGATTGGTAATAAGCTGATGGGTCTGTAAGAAGATACCAGATTGTGATCTTTACCCGGTTTGGGTATCAAAATTATTTGGGCAACTTTCCATTGGTCTGGAAAGTGTTCTAAACGTAGGCTGGAATTTATTAGAATGGTGATGAATCTGATTGCTTTTAGAGGTATATTTTTAAGTATGTGACCGTCAATACTATCGTAGCCTGGAGCCTTTTTAGTTTTGAGATTTTTAATCATGGATATTACTTCTTTTACTTTGAATTCTTGAATTTTTTTATTACATGTTCCTGAGTGTTCTCGATCTGCAGCAGTTTTAATTCTTCTTCATTATTTATCAGTTGTTCGGGCTCATCGAAGACTTTACTGAAGTGCAGGGCAAAAGTTCTCGCTTTTTCTTTTTCAGTCCTGGCCCATTTACCATCAGGTAATCTGATGGGAATTATTGGATTTTGTGGCCTTGTAATTTTTTTGGTGGCTTTCCATAACGAGTAATCGCTGGCTTCTGATGAGGACAAACCTTCCAGATATTTTTGTATGCTGATATTTTTGTCCATTGCCAATAGCTTTTTCAGTTCATTATTTGCACAGTTCACTTTCTTTTTATCTTCCTTTCTTCTACTTTTCTGCCATATTCGACGCAAGTGTCTTTTTTCTTTGATTTTTTTGCTATAAAAGGTGGAATATCTAACTGGTGTTTTTTGGTTTGCGAACTGTTTGATGGAGTTGCTACGTCTACGGCCACATGTATAAGTTTGTTAAAGTTTTCAATAGCATCTTCCAGCTGATCATTATTTTTTAGTGGAACGTTGCACTTAAGATGATCATTGATGTATGTTTTAAATACATTCCAGTTTGTTTTTTTGTTATACAATTTAGTATTTTTTGGTGAAATGACCATTTCAGCATTTACTTGAAGTAATATTGGTGAGTGATCAGATGATAGATCCAAGCAGGATTTCGCAGTAATATACCTTGGATTTATTCCGTATGTAACGGCAAAATCAATAAGATCTGGGGTTTTGTTTACGTCTGAAGGCCAGTATGTTGGTTCACCAGTTGATGCTACATTATAATTTTTGTTTCGTATTACCTCATACAGATTTCTACCTTTTGGATTTGGAGTTGATAACCTTGAGCCCCACCATGGATGTTTCGCATTATAGTCACCTCCGGCTATGAATCTATTTCCCAGATTCTCAAAAAATTTTTGAAATGTTTCACTACTGATGCTGTATTTCGGTGGGCAATATACTGCTGAAAGTGTTATGGGTCCTTTTCTTTCCGTAATTGTTATTGTAGTAGCTTGTAGAAATTTCTCACTATATTTTTCATTTTCAAAATGATTTAGGCATTTTTTTATTATTATGGCTGTACCACCGTGTGCTTTTCCATCAGGATGTTTTGTATCATACACTTCGTGGTATGGAAGTTTAAAATAATTTTTAATAGTAAAATGCGTTTCTGAAATTAACATCACGTCTATATTATGGATCTGTAAAAAGTTCTTTATTTCGAGTAACCTGTGACTTAAGCCGTTAGCATTCCATATGGCTATATTTAACATTTTTAATTCCCTAATTTATTTAATAACGTGGAAAGCAAATTTAGCATTGTATCCATACGATTCATCAAGTGAATCATCATTTCTTCTATTTTATTAGAGTTTATATTTACATTTGTAACATCTGTTGTTGCTTGTGCTTCTATTGTTTGTTTTGATGAGTCGGAAATATTATGTCTCTCTTTAGCTGCTTGCGCAAAAGTAACGTTGGGCCTTACCGTACTTATATCACCGGTGTTTTTTGTGGGCATTGAAGTTTGATTTATTTCTTTCGGCCTCAGTGTTTGAAAGAATTTCTGATGCAATTGTTTCCTAACTTCACAGCCTTTGTAGCTAGCTGGATGGTTACCCTCACAGTTTGCACACTTCACTTCTTTAATTTTTTCTTTGATTGGACATTCGTTTGTTGCATGATTCCTTGCACACTTAACACATACTGGTTGTTTATAACAGTAATTTTTGGTATGGTTATAGCCCTGACAATTTGTGCATTGAGGTATATCTCGCTTTTTTCTCAACGGCTCAAAAATCACTACAGTATTTAGTAGTCTGTTTACCTTGTATATAGTTTTGTTTTGGTCGTTGGATTCTAATTCTATAAAGAATAGCGGTAACGGAACTTTCATTGTGTTGTGTTTAATGTTCGTTATATTCCTAACTTTATGGCCAAGTTTTTCAATTTCCTCTTGGATTTCCGCTGTATCAGTCGAAGGGTGCATATTCCTCAAGACTACTTTAAAGCTTCTGTCTTGTTTTCTTTGAAAGGTATGAAATTCGGTATTTTTTTTCTTCAAAGCTTCTACAATTGGTATGAATTTTTCCGAGGAGCTTGGCTGAATTTTAACTTCATTGTTCGGCAAAACTTTTATAGTATAATTATTCTTAGCTATTTCATTTAGTAAATCTATCAGTGGTTTTATAACACTGACTCCGCTAACAAAAATGGGAGGTGATTTTTGTAGATGGTTTTGTGCTGTTTGTTTGTTTTCGGCCTCTCTGTCATCCAATGAAGGGCTTGTAATATCTTTCACTTTAGTTAGAGCATCGAACTTGTTATTTGTGGTAATTGGGTTATTCAGCCAGTAATCAGTAATTTTAAATTGCTTAGGTTCTCTCACTTGGTTTTCTGGACTATTTCTATCCCTTTTTTTGGAATTATTAACTTGCTGCCACTTTGTATATTTATCTGGGGTTTGGTGATCTTTTGACCCCATAGTTTCAAGCATTTTGGTGTTGATTATATAAACCAACACCAATAGCGAACTTTACACACGCGATTTAAATCAGTTAGATTGTCGAATCGGTAGCTAAACGTAAACACGTGTTGATACTACGACTGCTCGCACGAGACTGACTAAGGAAAGAACTCTTTGATACGTTATATATATATATATAGTTCTTTATTAAACTTAAAACGTGTCAAAGAGTTTTTTTCAAAATGTTTAAAATTGAAGGAGAAAAACGGTAACCCAATTTTGAGTAATAGCGTGGGTATCGCATCACCTTAAACGAACAATATTATATGATTACTGTGATGATAAATAGGAAAAAAAATTAGAACTTTGTAGATTTCGCAAAATTAATTTTTCTTAATGAAGTTTGATACAAAAATTACAGATTCGCAATTTTGTATTTATTTATATAAATAAATTTTATCGGAACTAAAATCCATAGATTATGAGGCCACAAAAAACAACTTCCTTCATTGTAAATTGCATAGGAATTGTTCCCTTTCCAATCGGACTCCGAGTTATCTTCTTTTTAAACTGGACTCTGAGGTATCTCCTGGCTATCTAAATTGCATGAAAGCTGTCCCTTTTTTCAACAGGGACTCCGAGTTGTCCTGCTTTTGAACCGGACTCCGATTTGTCTCCTTTTCGAACCGGACTTCGAGTTGTCTCCTTTTTAAGTATTCGAAAGTGACGATTCGAACGAAATACCGTTTATTTGTTATCAGAAAATTCTGGAAACCACGAAAAACTCGGATTCCGGCTGGGAAAGCAGGGGACAACTCCCAAACTCCCATATTCAATTTACAATGAAAATCGGCCTGAGAAACCCTCTATTTTCACTAATTCAGATATGGATTCAGCACCTCAAAATACGTAAGAAAATATGTTTCTCATATTATCGAGTTCTAACAGTTAGTTTTTTGTCTGTGGATTATCTTAATGCTTTTACCTGGTTTTCAGGATTTTCTGATAAAAAAAAAAAATTATATAATGATCAAAGTAAAGAATGTAAGATATATAATAGTTATACCCAAAATAATAATTCTAACTGCGTATATGAAAAGTTTTATTTAAAAGTGTATTTTTAACTTTAAGTACTATGTACGTTATAGCCATAATAGAAAAGAAAAGTTCTTGTCGACGGAGTTAGGCATAATTCGAATATGCGTCATACTTTAAATTAATTTGTCAGTCTTAGTATTGGTCGCTTTTATAATTTTAGATTTATTATATCTGAATGATAAACAAGTATAATTTTTGCCTCTTATGTGTTTTTTAACATATAAATGCGTGTTTATTAAACTTAGTCGACACCCTGGTTAAAATGTTCTAAAAGGTTCGGAAACGTCCGGTACTTCGGTTTGAAAATTCGGAAAGGTTCGCAGAAACAAACCTTCAAGACTTTTCTTGTACTTTTCTTTTCTGAACCTTTCCGGATTTTGGTACCGGATCATTTCAAACTGTTACTGTATTTTAACCAGGGCAATTTTTTAATACGGAAGAACGGTATTTGGCTACATTATTAAGTACCAAGATAATTATTTGGATCATTTGTAATTTATTATATATTTTTCTATAATAAAATAAGTATCACAAAATTTTAGTATTTATTATTGGGAAGTGGCGGATTGTTTTCAGCTCATTTATCATTTTTACTTGCACTGAGAAAATGATGTATTAAAAATTACTATAATATATAGGAACGTGGGGACAAATCTCAAATACCAAAATTTTGACTATATTTTATAGTAAAAATTGATATATACATAATACAAATTGCTATGTACATAGTAATTTTTATACCACTCTAACCTCAAAATCACAACTTTGATATGATTTTTCGGAGCTCGTGGTATAAAATACCGTTCGAAACTAGTGCGTAAGTCGATTATTTAGGTGGTGTGACTTTTTCGCACTCGCTTCGCTCGTGCAAAAAGTTACACCAGCTAAATAATCGACTTCCCTACCCGTGTCGAAATGTACTATTACTATAAAATATAGTAATAATTTTAGTATTTGAGATTTGTCCCCACGTTCCTATATATTATAGTAATTTTTAATACATCATTTTTCTCAGTGTGCAATAAAACGATATTTTTTCCATTGTATAATCCAAGATGTATAAAAAAGGGGTTTGAACTATTAGGTGTTATTTTTTAATTAAAAAAACTATATTTGAATACTATTTGTAGTTGAGAGTGATATTTCCATTTATCTGAAGAATCAATCATATGTAAGTCATTAGACTAATTTTATAGAAATTTTATAGAAAAAAAATTTGCTACTACACTATTTTTAACTATGCATCATTGAAATTACTAATAGAGTAGCATATAAATAGAGAAATTTCTCAATCTGTTTGTATTTTAAGAAGTAATTTTTTATTTAAAAATTTGTATATCTTAACAATAATTCATTTATAGCATTATTTATAATATTTATACAGAATTAAATAGTATTAACAAGGATCTCATTTTTTCTTGAATTTCTTCAATTCGTTTTGCTGCGCAGCAGCATCACCAAAAATCTCTTTGACCTTTCGTTTGCGCTCAGCATCTGCTGACAACTGTTGCTTTATCTTGACCTTAGCCAGGAAAGCAGTGTCCTTCCTGACTTCTCGAATGGCGCTCTTTGTTTCTTTCTTCAATTTGTGAAGCAATTTCTCCCTTTCTGCCTTAGTCTTTGACATAGGCTTGTGCCTTCTGCCTTCACGCCTATAAAAACGAAATTTTGAAACAAATATCCAGAAAATTATAAAATATTGAAATGGAAAATAAATATCATTTAATTCATGATAAAAAGACTTGTAATTATAAATTAAATCGTAGAAATACTTACACAACTTCTATCCTGGGCTCATACATTCTTAAAGCTTTTGGCTTCTTCCTATCTAACATCAAATATTCCAATTTCTTTTCTTTTAGCTTTTCTAAGTCACTGATTAAAATTTTCACATTTTCTTTTACTTTTTTAGGATATCTTTTTACAGAACCATCTGTTAGTAAAGTCCAAATTGGCTCAAAAATTGAAAATGCAGAATCTAATTCATTGCACTGTTTTTGAAATTCACTCAACAGATTTATTGCAGTAGTAAACGTCCTAATTCTGTAATTGTCATCCATTTCTCCTTCCAAAAAATCTACTGCTTGCATTTTAACATTTGCAGGATCAACTTCTGATTTTTTATGATTTGCTTCCAGAACTAATATATTACTATTTTCACCTACTGACTTAAATGGTGGAATCACTTTAATGACTTTAGAAAATGGTTTTGGCAATGAAACATAAACTATACCCCTAAGGAAATTTATCACAGCTGGTGACCACCTTTTACTTAATAAAGTATACTGTAACAAAATATCAACTTTTCATATAATGCTTTTTTCATGATTTAGAATTTATCAAATGCAAGTTCTATAAATATGTAATCTTACCTCCAACATAAGTGTACATACAAATAAGCCTTTAGAAATGTCTTCTTTTCGTTTTACTTTACACCTTAACAAAATTTGTGACATAAATACTAAACATGGTGTTACAACTGGATGTCTAAAGTCAGATGTTGGATATAAAATAGATACTAATTTAAATAAAATGAGCTGAAATAAAATATATAAGAATTATTATTTGAAATAATGTTAATTTTGGATACTAATGATTACTTACTGTACTGAAATTTGGGTAAACCTTTATGTTGTTTTCAAATTGAGTATGCTTTTCCTTTAAAATATCCCGCAAGCAGTTTTTGGTCCCTTCTGGATTTGCTTGGGTTAAATCATAAAAATGTGGACATAGCCTGTCAAAAATTTGAAAAAATTTAACTAATTCTTCTAAACTATTTACAGATGCACAGTCATCTAAATACTGCAGCAAATATGAATACAAATTCAAAAGTTTTTCTTTATTTTCTTCTAATAATTTCCAGTGATTGCATTTAATGATACGTTCAACAATGACAGACTGGTAAACTGGGCTTCGATTTTCAAATAATTTTTTAAGTTCTTCATAAGACGTAGGAGCTTGATATGTGTATGGTAATTCTTTACGAGCTTTTTCGATGATCGCTTCTCTTTTCTCAATATCTTCAGCAGATTCAAATTTTTCCTCTGTTTTTGTTAATTCTGTAGTTTTCTCTTTCATAATTTGCTTATTGTCTTTTTCTACTTCATTTTCATTTCTTTCTTCTTTTTTTAAATTATTTTGATTTTCTTCTTCTTTTTTTACTTTATTTCCATTTTTTTCTTCTCCAACTTTATTTTCATTTCTTTCTTCTTTTTCTTCTTCGCCTTCATCTTCATTATCATCTCCAATTTCTTCTTCATTGTCATCACCATCATCATCATCTTCATCATCATCATCGTCATCATCACCATTATCATCACCATCATCATCATTATCACTTTCTTTACTACTGTGCTTAGAATCATTTTTGTCATCTTTTGTTAATATATTTTGTTTTGTATCCATATTTTCCTCATCAGATGATTCTTCAATTTCGGAGTGATCTATGGGAGCTATATTAATACCATCTTCATCTTCACTTTCTTCAACTTCTTCATCATCTTCACATTTCTCACCTTCTTCATCTTCTTCGTCACCATCATCATTCCCCGCATCTTCTTCATCCTCTTCATCCACTTTATCATTTTGGTCATCTTCATCATCAATATCCTTCTGATCATTTTCTGCTTTCTCAATCTTATCATTTGTTTGCTTTAGGATTCCCCTTATATCCATTATTTCTTCATCTGACGCTTCATCTTCAATTTTTTCAATATGAAAGTCATCTAAATCATCTGCTGATCTATGCTGTTTTTGAAAGTCTGCATCATCTGAAAAGCCTTTCATTCTCGCCTGTCTGTCTTGTTCCAATTTTTCAAGTTTAATCTTTTCTTCCTTGGCAATGTGTTCTTCAGATTTTAATTTATCTGTAGCCATTCCTCTGGCTTCAAACTTCATTTCTCTGAGGGCAATATCATAGTCATCAGCTTTAGTTTTTTGCTCAACAACTTCTATTGCTTTATTAGCAGATGAAATTATTGGCAATAAATCGTGCCATTCAGAGTCTAATTTCTCTGTCAAATCAATAGTTTCTTCTCTTATTTTTTGCCTTTCAGCCTTACGCTTTTTTGATTCTGCTATTAATTGATCTATTAGATCTTTCCTAGACATTTCAGAATTTGGTTTTGATAACACTCCACCACCGAAATGTGCATCTTCCACAAACTTTTTGTCTAACTTTCCTGTTTTATTTTCATTATCACTGTACTCATCATCATCACTCCTTGGATCATCATATTTTTCAATTTCCATTAAAGACTGCCCTCTGTGTGTCAAAACTTCTTCATCATTTAGGTTAAAAATGTTTTTTTTCTTAGCTGCTTTGACTCTTTCTGCAGCAAACCTTGCCATAGCTTTATCTTCTTTTGACATGCCAGCATTTTTCTCTCCAATACGACGATCCAAGAAAATGTTATCCTTATCCTTAACTTTGTACTCAAGAAGCAATGTATTTTTACGTTTGGCTATTGCTTTAGTTCTAGCAATTCCTGGCAAACCTCGATCTGCTTTACTTTTTCTGCCTAAAACTTTTGTCTTATCTTTATTAATGTGAACTTCAAATGGAGAATGAGATTTTTTTATTGTTTGTTGCTTTCTCCTTTTGGCATAACTATCTGCCAAGTTTGACTTCTTGTTCTTTACTTTGGCCATTTTGATTTTTTTAATTTACACTGAAAATATAAAAAATATAATTTTTTAATTCGTAATATGAAATGCTACACCTACTACATATGCATAATAAAAATATAAACAGTTACTTGAAACAGTAATAAATAACATAACCTATAGTCACATAAAATTAAGATTTTCTACATCACAAGCAATTAATATACTTACATTTTTTCACAATATAAATTGATACAATCCTTAAATTAATAAAAGTCTAATTTTACGATTACATTATTTATAAATCGTTGTTAAATAAAAAAACTCTTCGCGGCATTCGACACACGTGTATCCAATAGTCCCAGTAACACGCGCCGCCTACGAAAACACACCGCATTCCACAATCCAGACTCCAGAGTCGCACGCGCACGCCGCACGCGGCACGGCGGCACTGGGCACGTGACGTGCACGTGACCGTGAGGAGTTATTGGAGTTGTAGATGGCGCTTGAAATGGCGGGAAATTCCCATTTCAATTCAAGTTATAAATCAATATTTGATTCGTGATTTACCAAATTTTGAGTTTTTAAACAATATAATATTATTCTACAGCCAACATCCAATTAATACGTTTTGTTTTTTTATATTTCTTAAAAAATATTAATTTTTTGGTTAGTTAAATATAATAGAAATATTTTAAGCACTAACATTGCTTTTATTCTCAATTATATAAATTACAAAATATAATTTTCAAAAAAACATAATCACAATAATCATTTATAGGTCTTAATGCGATTGACATAATCGTGAAATTAGTAATATAGAATTTCCAATCATTATGTCGAATTAAAACTCATACAACTTGTACATTTATAAAAAATGTATGCTTATGATGTATAAGTTTAGTCTTCTTTGTCTTCAATTTAATTCTATGTACAATTTTTTTTTCGACCTAAATTTCAATAAAAAAACATAAATCTCTAGTTCAATAATTCACGATAACATTATTTGTATAAATATAATATAAAAATATTTCGACTCTCCAAATTATTTCAACAATATTAGTCAATTCGTCAATAAATTTCATTTTACAAATATCATCTATCTATATGTACAATTCGTATAATAGTATATACAAATAAACATTAAACTGTATATAAATCTCATACTAACAATAGTTAAATATTTTGAAATAACTATATCTGTCAAATACAATATTTTAAAATTGCGCAAATTTTCCACTTTACCTAACCGTAAAGTGGCATATATATTCAAAACGTCATTTCATCAAAATAGAATTTCAACGCTGTCATTCTTTCAGAATACTTCACAAGTTACCATATAAAAATTAAAGGGAACGATTTTTCATTCGAATTATCATTTTTACTATCGGTCCCGCTAACGTTCCATCAATTACCCCCACTGATTCGTTCCCGAATTGAAATTTCCTCAATTCTCTTCGAGTGTTTCCCCAAATTCTCAAAAAGCTTCAGATCCAGTAACCCATTCATAATTGGGCACGTACAACTGCGGCAGACAGCGATGCTTAGCCGTGGCGCACTTGCACACGCCCTTGATGAAGCTCTTGAGATCTTCGATCGACAGCGGCTTCAGCACTTGTTGCGCGCTCGCTGATTCCATGCCCATTTTCTTCAACTCATCGCTGGCCTTCTGCAGCAGTAGGTACCTCACGCGGCCGCGCGTGAAACTTTGCGCGAGGCTGTCCGCATAGATGCGGTACTTCTTCTTCAGCGCGCTCTTGGCGAAGGCATTGAGGTATTCCTCGTTACTCGCGTACGTGGCCAGAGTGTTGTCGTCCTTGGTGAGGATGTCGTATGAGCTAATGCTGCCGCTTACTATGTCTGACTTGGTGCGCTCTATCTCCTCTTGGCAGCGCTCGTACAGTCGACTCCACAGTGGCATCGTCTTGATGAGGTTGAGGTTCTTGTCGGAGACCTTCTGGTTCTCGGAGACGAGGATGGCGATGCGTTTGATGGCGAAGATCTGTTCCTCGGTGGACGAGTTGACGTTGATGACGCTGCCGCGCTTTAGAAGGTGGCTGGTGAGCTCGGCGTTACGCTTCTTCACTGCCACGTCCAGGAGGCTGACGTTCTTGGTGATCGGCGCGTGGATCGAGGCGCCCTGCTTGATCAGAAGGTCGACCATAGCAGTGTCGCCGTTTTTTATTGCGAAGTACAGGAGTGGTACCTGAGAGAAGGTTTTTCTTGTGATTAGAAAGGGTCGTGGAAATGTTTGGGTTGATTCGAAAGTACAGTGAAAATTTTGTAAACTTGGAACGATCATGACAATGATGAAGAGAACTAGTGCTATGCAAAAGTATGTCATTTATACTTGTCTTATTATTCTATTGAACTCAATTTTTAAGTAGATTTCGGAAAAAAGAAGCGTTGACTTCTTCATTTTTATATGTATGTAATAGAAGAAAGTTAATTTATAATAATTAATTAAAATATTGACGAAGAATGCTAAAAAAGAAATGTATTCTAAATTGTAAAAAAGAATTGCTCGAAATTGTAATAATAGCTACAATTTTTTCATCGAGCCACACATTTGCTAATTTTTGTTACTACTTAAAATTTTTAAATTATTAAATTGCCAATTATTATATTTTATAAAATTTAGTTACTAACGAGACATTTTCATACATAAAATAATAAAATAAATAAAATATGTTACACTGCCTGCTCACCGTATTAGCCGACTTCGCGGTCAGGCTAGCGCCGTGCTCCAAGCAGATCTCGACCATATCCTTGTACCCGCTCATGACGGCGATCTGCAGCGCGGTCAAGCCGTCCTTGCCCACGTGATCCACCTCGACGATCTTACTCTTCAGCAATCGTACCACGATATTTTGACACCGCTGCTTGATCGCTCGGTGGAGACACTCCCCTATGGACTTTTTCGCGCCATTTTGCAACAGCAGGGCGGCCATTTTGTCGTCCTTGCAGTTAATGGCTAGGCTCAGCGGATCGTACGTCTCGTCGGTCGAGTTCTGATAGATCTGATCGATGTTCGCGCCTTTCTGCAGAAGGGTCTTGACGATGTCGTGGTGCTGTCGTTCGACTGCCAAGTGCAGCGGTGATTTACCTGGCAAAAGATCATGACAAAGTAAATTTTTCGTCGTTAAGTAAGAAGTGTTCGAATTATAAACAACTTCCAAGCGAATCATGTTCAACCCGCAACACCTGATTACTCGACACTTATATTCACTCACCTTCAGTGTTATCCTGTAAATCGATGTGCTCCTTATACGCGTGCCTCAGCACCAGCCTCGCCAGCCTCGGCTCGCCTATCCTCAGCGCCACGTGTAGAATCGTCGTGTTCCTAATGGTAGCCTCTTTCACCGACGCTCCCCTCCTCAGCAGCAACTCGGCGATCTCCAGACACCTGTACTCCACGGCCATGTACAGTGGCGTCTTTTCCAGGAACTTGCTCTTTGGGTTCACGTCCGCATTGAACTCCAGCAACAGCTCGACCATCGTCAGCGAGCGATTGGCGACGGCCACGTGGAGGGCCGTGAGTCCGTCGTCGCTCGCAGCGTTGACGTCGGCACCGCGCTTCAGGAGCATCCGCGTCACGGCCTCGTTGTTGTTGCGCACCGCTACCTGCAGGAGCGTCAGGCTACGCTCACCCGTGCGCACGTTCACGTCGATTTCCGTGCCTAGCTGCAGGAAGACGCTCACGATGTTCTCGTCGTTGTACGACACGGCCAGCTTCAGTTGTTCCGTCATATTCTTGCTGTTTCTTCGAGGTCTGGTTACAAATTTGGAGCAGAAGAGGAATGCAGTGATTTCATGATAGTGTTGATGATATAAGAGTATTTGGTATATGAGAATTGTACAGGGCACAGAAATGTTTGATCTTGAATTTAAATGTGATGAGCAGTAATGTTGAGATTCGTTAGACTCTTATAAATAAATGGATTTCTCTTAAAAAATCAAGGATATGCATTAAACCATGTGAATATCTGGATAGAAAAACGACTTAAATTTAACTTATATTTTGTTGTTGTTTTCCTGGTGATATGATATTGAATTCTCGTTTAGCATAGTGAAACGGTTATTTCAAAAGTTTATTTCTAATTGGTATCTACTTGGAATAAAATTTGATATATCGATGAATAATTATATTATGCACAATATGAATTTATAATATGCTGTATCCATAACACCTGAAAACTATTTTATAACGTATCGTGTTCATTTTAATTTAAATAATGATCTTGAAAAAATCATCAATCCATTAAATTTATCGTAGCTAGTTAATTGTTAAAGTTCTATATAGAATTAATTATTTGTGAATCATATGGTAATTACTCAGCCTATATGTTAAACAGTAAATTTTTTCACGTAATTTTTAGAATTTATTAATAAACTTACTTTCTTGTTAACGAGGAATACAATGTTTACACGAAGAATCGACACGAAGGACGCGGCCGCTCTTGTATTCCTTTCGCGTCGAACGATGAGCTTGAAACTAACCGATTCTCTATGTATATCAAAGTTTATATCTGAAGCAGATTTACTTGTTCTTAAAGTTATATATAGATTTTAAAATAGAATTGATTGCGAAAAATATTGAAATTAGAATTATATTGAAAATGTATTTACTAAAATCATTTACTAATATAAAAAATATTTAAATGGAAATTCAACATAAAAATTACAAAACAAATATCGTAAAATGAACAATAAGTAAATTTTTTTATTTCTATAATTTCTTAATGAACTTATATGCATAGATATTTATTATATTAGTACTTTCTTATATTTTTATTAGATACATAAATATTCATATATGTACATCTATCGCAGTGAAAACAAATAATATATATTTATATGATTATTTCTTAGGATATATGCGGTAACCCTTTAAATAATAAGTTTATAAGTAAGTCATTAAAAGATTTTTAAATTCCGTTTGCAGATTGCGATAAAGTATTATGTAATTTGTATTCAAATAATTTTTATTTTTCCATTAAGAAACCTTTTATGAACGAAATGCGATACTTACATAAATTATAATTCTTTACACCGATAAAAAATACTTTATAAAGCTAAATCATGATTTGAAATGTACTGTAAAATAGTGCTTTATAAAAGTGTAAACTAAATAGTTTTATTAACGTAAAACTATAAATATTATTAAAATTAAATATTGTCTTAATACATTGATCTTTAATTCTTTTTCAGTTTTTGTGTCTCAAGTAATTTTGTTCAAATGCATTTGTATAATATAGTTATAAAATGTTTTTTTTAACTTTTATAACATTTTAACAACATTACTGTTTTAATTTCACAAAAAAACCAATAATTCACTGTTCTTAAATTGTACGTGTAAGATTTTACCCTACTGAGGAACAAAATAAATCGATTTTTTCAAAACTATTTTTTCTTTAGAAACAATCGAGATTGATAATAGAAAATTCAATAACTTATAAATCTTTACTTAAGCTATAAGAGGAAAAAATGTTATTACTTTATCCTTTTTTTACTTTTGAGATATGTACGAAAAATCACGTCGTAATCAATAATTAAGGAGTGACTGTAGCTATCGACACTTCTTTTGGTATAAATAAATTCATCCTGTTTTAAGTGCATTAATCATTCATGAGCAGTATTACGTTTGAAACATAAAAAATGAAAAAATAAAATATCAAAAATAAAAAAGCACTACAAAACAAAAAAAAATCAAATTTGATGAAAACGTAATATTTGTCCGAACTACGTAGGCAACAACTCTGCCAAGAAGCACAATTAATTCACAAAGTCTTATGGAAAGGTCGTCTTGAAAATTCATGTTTCCAAAAATAACATAAAAAGTTTTCTTATTAGTTCTTGTTATTCAATTATTGGAGGTGCTAATTAGAACAACGTGCATATTCTTAAATCGAATTTTCCATTATTTGAATATTTTTAGCAAAAATTGAATTATAAATGGTACCCTGGTAATTGAATTATAAATGGTACCTGCAATTTTTCTGAAAAGTAGTAAAATTACACCAGAAATTATGTTGTCTGCTTCAGCAGATTAAATAATTCTGACGATAAGGAATTGCGGAATAATTCAAGTGCAAGAATTGCGTCAGACTTACAGTAAGTGTAGTGCTCATTCAAAAGATAGATGACGCACTCACACAAACAGCAGAATTGCGATAGGTTTATAGAAGACGATTGCGCTACATACTTAACAGCAGAATTACAGCAGACTTACACCATTTTAATTGCACTTTAGGGGTTGACATTTCGCACTTGAGAGTACAGCAGAATTATTTACAGCAGAATTATAATATGCAAAATGTCCACCCCTAAAGTGCAATTAAGATGGTATTATAAGTCTGCGGTAATTCTGCTGCTAAGTACTTAACGTAATTATCTAATGCAATTCTGCTGTAATTCTGCTATACAGTCAAGTGCAAAATGTCCACCCCTAAAGTGCAATTAAGAGCATGTAAGCCTGCTGCAATTCTGCTGATTGATTACTACTGTAATCGGCAACATGTCAGATATACAGCAAAATGACGATGCTCGTGTATGCTCTGCGCAATCGGAAGTGCGTCAGATTGTGCTACCAGGGACGAAAAATACAGAAACGTTTCAGTAAGCATGTACATCCATATATAAGCTCTAACATTATAACTTAAAATGTGACTCTTGTAATTAGTATACCTACAATCTCGAATTTGTTGCTTATCAATTATTTATAAGTGCATTTTATCATTTCTTTTTATTATGACCCTAAAAAGAAAATAAATTTGTGCAATTTAAATAATGACTACTTTCGTTATTAAGGGGATGTGCAACCCTAATTTCAATATTTTTTTAAATCAACATTCAAACATTTATTTGGAAAAAGACGGCTGTCAAGCGCTCCGTACACGCAAACACTATATGCAGATTTTTTTCTGGATAATTCTATTGATATTTGCGTGAGTTATGCTCGTTTGAAAAGTAGGTCAATTGTAGATTCCTACTTACCGACAGTACGGTTTTTATTTAATTAAATAAATTCTCATCATTTTTTTGGAAAAAGACGTCTGTCAAGCGCTCCGTACACGCAAACACTATATACAGATTTTTTTCTGGATAATTCTATTGATATTTGCGTGAGTTATGCTCGTTTGAAAAATAACGTCGGTACTCACATCCCCTTAAAAGACTTTGTTCTACATCAGTAAAATTTCGTTATTTGCATTTAAAAAATCATATAAATTTATTTAAATTTAGTTTTTGTTGTTTAAGTTAACACACATTTAAAAAATCACATAAAAATCACATAGTTAAAATTTTTGTCGCCTGTAGTGTCATAACTTCGATCAGCTATATTCGGACATGTCTATAGGATAGAGCCTCGCTTCATTATCGAGAAAAGACACTAATTTTTCTAATATTTAATAAATGCATGCCTTCTTCATCATTGTATTACAAGCCCAAACAGCCCGAGGTGTCGATGTCATTGCTCTTTTAACATTCTGTCACTGTATTAGTAATTCTGCTGATCTATTGTTGTTCTGCTAGTTCTTTTTCACCTGCTTGATTTTCTATAAAAATAATATTTAAACAGATGTATTCAGTGAACGTGACAGTCACTTATATTATAATTTACACATGGAGTCATCGATGTTGGATCTTTCATAACCCGAATGGAAATAATAATCGTACAACTATGTTACAATCTAGTACATTATTGTAAATTCTCGCACCATTTGGTACGTTTCGGTACGTTTTGATTAAAATTCGGACATTTATACGGGATCGTACCTAAACGTACCGAATCATACGGAAATATATGTCAGGCTACTCGAAGGTACAGCCTCGTACAGAAACCTACAGAAACTTACATATGCTGAGAAAAATTATTTTTTGTCTCCAAAAATTTCTTGCCTAAGCGTACCGAAACGTACTCAAACGTACCAAAAAATACAGAAACGTACCTCAGCGTACAAAAACTTACGAAAATGTACGTCAATGTACGTGAATATACGGTGTTGTAAAGAAAATTATGAGAACTTGAAATATACTGGAAAATATTTGTCATTTCAAAAGTTTTTGTAGAGTGAAAATTTTCGTAAAATATTACATTTTAAAATTCCGTACGTTTACATATGTTATCGCATGTTTTTGTAAGGTCACGTATGTTGTTGTACATTGCTTTACGTTTTCGTACGTTTTGGTAAATGTCAGTAGGTTTCGGTATGTTTTGGTACGTTTCGGTACGTTTCGGTACGTTTCGGTGCGTTTCGGTACAAAAATATTTGCATATTGATACATTCATTTGGTACATATAAGTATGTTTCCGTTCATTTTCGTACGTACAAGTATGTCACTGTACGTCACCGTACGTTTCTGCAAGTTTACGTACGATTCGATACGATTTGGTACGTTTTGGTACGTTTTCGTATAAAATGTCCGAATCTTAATCAAAACGTACCGAAACGTACCGAATCGTACGGAAAGGTACAGAAACATAGCGACACGTAAAGGAACGTGCCGAAACATACGATAATTTACATTGATTGCATCCTTGATTTCAACACCTTTCCTAAACATATCGAAGAATAATATTCACTATAAAGTGTAATAGATATGTACCTAATGCTGATTTTAGAAACAAAATAATCTTGTTATTTAAAAATGTCCATTATTTACATAACTTTAAAAATGTGGTTTCTTTTCATATATTTATATTTTAATAATTTGTTTTTACGAAATCCACATACTATTCATTAAGTACATATAAAAAAGTTCCAATGTCCAAATATCTATTCGATATACGAAAGTTGTATTTTTTCTTTCGAAAATTTATATTACACTTAGATTACGCCATTTAATTATTGATTTTCTATCCATAATACTTGCTAGGAATATATTCTGTTAAGGGGATGCCTTACTCGTACTATTACCGACCGAGCAATTCACACAGTTTCAAGCTGATTAAAAATAAAATACGTCGAATCACAAAAAATCAAGAGAACTCTCTTCTGTGTTTTTTAACGTTCTATCATCCAGTCAAAGTTTGGAGTCGAAATATCAAGCCGTTTTTTCAAAAACTTTGAACGAAATTAAATTTAATTTCGTTCAAAGTTTTTGAAAAAACGGCTTGATATTTCGACTCCAAACTTTGACTGGATGATAGAACGTTAAAAAACACAGAAGAGAGTTCTCTTGATTTTTTGTGATTCGACGTATTTTATTTTTAATCAGCTTGAAACTGTGTGAATTGCTCGGTCGGTAATAGTACGAGTAAGGCATCCCCTTAACGGGGTGGCATAGTCCTACCATTACCGACCGAGCAATTGACACAGTTTCAAGCTTATTAAAAATAAAATACGTAGAATCACAAAAATCAAGAGAACACCCTTCTGTAGTTTTGAACGTTCTATCACCCAGTAAAAAGTTTGAAGTCGAAATATCAAGTGGTTTTTGCAAAAACTTTGAACGAACCAAATTTTGTTTTCGTTCTCATTTTTTATCTTATACGTTTACCTTCCCTTTCCATATCCTTTAAAAATTCTTGACTGCACTTTAATTATTATAATATTGTGCATAATTCTTTGACTGCTATTTATTGTGTCAAATAGCTTCTAAAAATTTAAATATGTATTTAAACACATATATAGAAAAAAAGTTATTGATAAGTTAGTTACCTTCCTTATCTATTATCTTTCGTCCTGAATAGCCGTTAGATTCACTTATTAAATTAACATAAATCGTCGGGCGTTTCCTTCAATTGATAAAATAATATCTACAATTTGTTTCTAATTTATTAAGAGCCCGGAAGAGGGGCAAATAAAATACCCGAAACGACGGCAAAATAAACCATTGGTGTAATTTATTCACCTACTTGACAGCTGGACCATTCGATTCATTAACATATCTACAATTTATTATGAGCAAACTAAAATCTGCATACCTTATTAGCTAGGCTTCGGGATATTTCAACGACACCTTGAAAAATTCTTGGAACGAAAAATGACAAATAGATTTGAAGGTGTCGATGAAATTTTGACTCGAAATTTTGCAGAATGATAGATAATTACATAATGCAGGGCAAGCGAATTTGTATAAGTTGTTAGTTGTAGCAATAATTGAGTTGTAGCAAATTATTGGTATCTGAACCGCGGTAATGTAGGTGACGTAATAGACGTCGGTATCCCAAGATAAAAATGTTACAGACAATAAAAGCGATAGAAAGTGTTATTTTATTATTTACTATCTTTTTAATTAAACTGCATTATATTATAATAAGTTTTTCAAAATTTCACTTGTTATGATTCTTTTATTTACTATTCACGTGTGCTTTATTAACATTGTATGCAAACTACGATTCCTTATGCCTAGATAACGTTGTTTTAAAACAGTAGTTCAAATGTGTCTTCAATACAGTGTTAGAAAAAAAAACAATATTCTGCTTTTATTTGATAATTATGAAACGGTTTAAAGTAAATTTTGGCGTTTACATTTGACATTGATATTTTTAACTACTATACTTTTAGTAATACTTTTAGGTACATTGTGTTATTGTTACATATTGATTTTTGTTAAAAATGTTTTCATTTGATTTACACATTAACTATAAAATATCATAAATTTTCTACCAGAAAATACGCGTTTCAGTGCGCGAAACGCGGAATTTTTTACATGTCTTTCCTGTGCGAAAAGTTGAGTTTTCTGCAACGCTTGTTAAGCAAACGATATTTATATATTCTCATTACTTACACTACTTTACGAGGAAGTAAAATTACAACTAAAAGGATCTCCTAAACAATGAAACTTGAAACGAGCTTATTTTTCCATCATTAGATAATTTATATATACTTATAAGTAATGTATACATTACGAAGATTATCATTCTGTTATTTAAATAAGAGACGACATTGAATAAAAAGTCACAAGTTTTCTAATTTACTTTCATTTAAATGAGGTTCGTAATTGTAAGTAAATCTTTTTAGTAATAAGAAACCACCGGACCTTGGACTACTTTTATGGATCACTTTGATACCGGAAAGCAGAGCAGGTGCGGGTTCGCTTCTAACGATTGCAAATCGATAAATGGAATGGTACTTTGTCTGGCATCAGTTTCCCATGCTGACGTCGTGAAGTACAGGGCTTGATTTGGTTAGGATGTTGGTACTACTCGTGTTCCTGAACGAGTAGGTATATTGAGTTTATCGAGTACTATTCCAGTCACATTTTTCAATATACACTGAGAAAAATGTTGTAGTAAATTTTATTATAACTGTAATAAAAATTACTATAAAGTATAGGAAGGGTGAGACAAATACACTTTATGCTGCATTTTTATTATAATTGTATGAATAATTACAAAATTTCTTGTAATTTTTATGACAGTTGTTGATTAGAAAGTATTACGAAATAAAAGAAAAATTGCTATACACATAGCAAAAACTGTGATATAATAAAATTTAAAATATATGTTTTTAATTTTTATTAGAATAGAATATAAATTTTATTTTGTAGCGTTTAAATTTTATTTTGTAGCGTATAAATTTTATTTTGTAACGTATTAAAAATTACTATAAACATAGTAAAAAGTGCCACATTCAAAAATTGTTACAGGCCATAAGAAAGTTTGCTATCCAACATAGTAAAAATTGCTACAACATTAGTACTTTCTGCGCAGATCAAGGCGCCCACGTGTCTGATTGAGGTTATGTTTCTACGGGAATTTCACTTTGTCTTGCTTTTAAGTTTACAAAACATTCAAAACCTTACTTCAATTATTTTATTTTTATATTATGCACATTAATGATAAGTTTCTTTGTGTTATCAAAGTTATTTATTGTCATTATTTAATATTATCTGAAATTTTCTTGAAATCGATGGTTTGACATGTGCAAGTTCCAAAATTTTACACTCAAGAATCCTATTTGGGTAAGTGGTTAGCGCGTCCGATTGCCGCGGTGAAGGTTGCAGGTTCGATCCCAACGCTCGTAAAAAAAATATTTTTATTTCTCATTTTAATTTATTTTCACATTAAATATTGTATGATTAGAGTCTGAAAATAGTTCTGAAAACAGGAAGAACGAGAAAAAATTTAATTTTTTGAAATTTGAGGTCATTCATAAAAATTACTATGTTGCATAGCAAAAATTGTTATAATTTCGATTTGTCCCTCCGTTCCTACAAAATATAGTAATTTTTCTTATGTTTATAATAAATTTTACTACAACATTTCTCTCAGTGTAAGTACGTCAATGTCTATGAAAACTTAATACATATAAAAATAATGCTTACCTCTTGCTCTTGCTAACTTTCACTTTTTGCTCAGTTTCAAAGTTTCTCATAAAAGAAGAATATGTCTGATAAGTGTCATCGATTTTTCTCGTCTCGAAATCAAAAGGCGATACAGACATGTCCAAATATAAAGAATATCCTCTGGCTCTATCTACACCATACACGAAGTGCACTCCAGTGACGACATAATTGTCACCAAATTGGTATTTATAAAATTAAATAATAAATAATTTTAATAAAAATTAAATAATAAATAATTTTAATAAAAATTAAATAATAAATAATTTTAATAAAAATTAAATAATAAATAATTTTAATAAAAATTAAATAATAAATAATTTTAATAAAAATTAAATAATAAATAATTTTAATAAAAATTAAATAATAAATAATTTTAATAAAAATTAAATAATAAATAATTTTAATGATAATAAGTTAAACATGAATAAAATATTTCCTGAGTAACTGCCAAATACACTACTAGTCGTCTGCTCGTCCATTGAAGTTGACCCTCATAAAGTGGCATTTAATTCCTGCTATTTCAGCTCTGCGTCGTGAGTTTCGGAACGTGAATATATTATTATTGCATGAAACAATGAATGAACCGCGAATCTTGCATTGAATAAGATGCAGAAAAAACAACAAGTACTGAAATTTCTAAGAATAGATTCGGTTTTAAATTATGCCTCTATTATTTGGAGTCCGTCGTAATGCGATTGATAGGCTTGAAGCCATAATTCATACATTTCTAAGAATGTTGGCATTTAAATTTTATTTTCACTTGACTAGATTTGATGATAACTGCCACAATGTTAGCAAATATTTCAAAGTTCATACGATCAAATCGACTCATAATTTGAATGAAACGGGTTTCATGTACAAGTTTTTGACATCTATAATAACAAGCACCCTGATGTTACAAAACTATTTGAGCTTATACATTTTGCGTTTATTCGGCAAGGCACATTCGTCTTATCAAAGAAACTACTTGCAAATGAAATTTGTATTTGGTAGCCCAATTTATAGATTGCCTAGAGTAATATATAATCTGGCATACTGAAATTTTGTTAAAAAAATTGTTACTTATTAATTAACTTTATATTATCTTTATGGTGTATGTTGTATATTAAGGGTATCTTATTACCCGTTTAAAATAAATTTGAAAAATAAATAATAAAGGCAGTTCTCAACACTGTCTGTTGCGTTGCTGATTTGACTCGCCAACGCTAGTGCAATTATCTACAGAAAAAAAAAACGAATTTGCCCACCTTAGTACTATAAATATGGATCTCTCATTCCTTGGAGAAAAATAAGTGAAAACAATTAAACAGACACCGGTATATTTATCAACGAATTCTTTAATTAAATCAAATGATACGTGATGACTACGTAGTGTGCGCTGACGATCTTCAAATTTAAACATAGGTGAACGAAGATAGACTGGATGAGGGAATATGGCTGCTTATGGCAGAGTCGCTGAAGCAGTACCGAATAAGGTCAGCAGTGCATTATCTCTTATTGACGTGATCGGCAAATTTTATCGATTATAACTGCTGGTGTTTCTCCACATTCTGTTTCTCATTATTATCGCAGTAACTTTTAAGGTTTTCTCAACAGAATTAGGAATAGCTGATTTTTTTGTTGTGCTTCGGAAAATTTGAGCATTCTCTGCGGAAACAAAATAGAAATTATTAGTATTTTCTAAAAAAAATTAGGAATTTGTATTAATAATTACAGATAAAATAAATAAAATCAATATTTCTAGCAAAATAATTAAGAAAAAATCTTAAAGTGATATAGGAGATGATTGCACATTTCTAAACCGAATTCCTTTAAAAATTTGTTTTTAACTGTTCATTATTACAGTCATCAGCTGATTCTAATAACTTAATAAACGATGATTAACAAAAGTAATTGTTAAAAATAAAAAAAAACTGATAATAAAAACAAAAAATACCGAAGTGTTGGTAAGCACATCATTTCATAAAAATTCTAGCACCCCTCTAACTATACACTTACTCATAATTGAAAAAATATCATCATATAATTAACTATGTCATAAATTATTTGTTTAATCATTCATTAAAAAAAAACGGATCTCTTTCATTAAAATCGAAATCACAGTGAAAGTATATCAAGTCGTATTTTTTCCCCTAAAGATATAAATACCGGTTCGCTCTAAAAGAGACATCACACACTCAGAGCTGGCGGCGTAGCTAAGTATTTTAAGTCACGTGGTAGCGTGGCCGAGCGGTCTAAGGCGCTGGTTTAAGGCACCAGTCTCTTCGGAGGCGTGGGTTCGAATCCCACCGCTGCCAATTTTTTTTTTTATTCCGGACGCACAGGAAGAAAACTTTTGGAGTTTACTCACAATGGTTAACAAATTTTCATATTTTATAAGTAAATAGAGACCGGAAAATTCGCAGTCGCGGGAATGTCAGAAATGAAAAAAATGTTTTATTATACTATCGTGTTGAGTGAAAGTTTAATTTTTAAAACAGCTTTTTTCGAATAAAATTTTAGTTAGGTAATAAGTCCATTTTCAAATTGTTTTTCAATTAAAGGAGAATGCTCACGGCGACCTATTTCAATTTTAAAAGCACAAACTTTAAAACCTCTCCAGTTAGTAAAGTATATAAAAATATAACAATTACAGAACATTGGTCATTTTACTAAGTGGGAAAATTATAAAAATGATTAATTAAAAAGAGAATGTTAATGACACATACGTGATCTGATCTCAAAGATGATTGCATATAATATATTCCATGGTAAAGTAGGTATATGAAATTCTCTGAAGTTTAAAAAGAGATTTCAACTCCATTAACCATCTATAGAACATCGAAAAAATAAACTAAAAAATTAAAAAATTTGATAAGTAAACTTTTTTTTAAATCTCATAAATAATTGCGTGTAGATGACTATAATAAAATGATGCCATTAATTTAAAATACGTGTGAAAGGGATCTTTCTTAAACTTTCTATTCACACTTTTAGCAAAAAGTACCTGCCCTTACAGTGTTGCTATAGAAATGTCAAGTTTACTGTAAAGAAAATTCACCAAATTTAGATTTTAATAGCAATATTAGGACAGGTACAGTAGGTCAACTGATTTTAAATATAAAAAAAGGATCAAAAGGATATCTCTCAGCATTCCTAACATTACAAAATTTGTTAACTTAAACTATACCTTAATGGTTTTACGATCGAAAGCTTTGGTGTACCAAACCAAACCTATTTTTACTCTTACTTGCAGAAATATTTTTTAATAAGCTTTCTAATAATGTAAGGTTTTTTGCAAAGATGCCTTCATGGTTTACAATAGAAAATGAAAAAGCTATGTAGATAGCGTCTTGGAAACGGATACCTCTTGTAGCTATCGTACAAATGAAGAAAGACGCTATGTCTTTCTTCATTTGTACGTCAGTATACGCTTTTTGATTATACAAGGTTTTTAAAGAAAAGTAATATCCTTATCGTTTTTTGATTGAAAACACAGAGGTGGCTGAAAGTAAACTTTATTATAGAAAATAATTGCTTATTTTCACCTTCTATCACAAAAATATATATTGACTAAAACGATAGTACAGATTCACAGTACATAAATATAAAAATTGTGTTCTGTGAACTGTTTGTGCAGTGTATAAATTTTATAAGAAAAAATATAGTCATAACAGTTTAACAATAGTTATAAGTAAAAAATGTATATTATTATGATTCAGTTACTTTTAAAACATCAAAATTCAATAAAATCTTGGGTTTGAATATATTTTACTTTTGCAAAGCTTTATCGTTGGAATGCTAAAATAGAATTGCTGTTATTAAATAAAACCCTTTTCCCATAATAATGAAGCAAAAATGGAATAAAAAGTACTGAGCCATAACTAATTAATTAAAATAAATCAACTAGATTACAAGATTTAGATTTTGATACACAAATATGTACAGACATTTTATAGTAATAGTGTATTTCGACTTTTTACATTGATGCATACAAAATAATGTATATACACAGAAAGATAAAAAAGAAAGTTTTGAGAAAAAAGGGCTGTAATCATACTCATACTCATACCTTAATCCATACTCTCTAAAGCTGAAGTAGTGAAAACCCACTAATCATTAGTTAAAATTTCACTATTTCATTAGTCTACGGTGGAGCAATTTTAACTAATGATTAGTGGTTTTTTTTTACTAATTCAACTTTAGAGAGTAGAAAAAAAACACTCAATGGGTCCGAAATCACTTCCAATTAAGTGTATTTTCTGACAATATATAGTAATATTAGTAGGTTAAATTGAGTGTAAACATTCAATATTTGAGTGTTTTTTTCGCAAGGGAATGTTGTTAATTTTAAATCACCAATCGAGTATGATATTCACAGAAAAATTAATCTGAATGGATTCGGCTTATTAGTGAATATGGAAATCGAATGAGTTATTCTCTAATATATCTATCCCGTGGTTATGATTGGTCACAGAATATGAAAACTGAAAAATACTGAGAATAATTATAGAGAATAATAATAATATGAATAATTATTAGAGACGATCTTAGTCCATGGTTAAAACTAGGAAAAGTAGCATAATATACAATTATGATCTTTTGCTTAAAGTTTGAGATTCTGAATTTTATTTTTTAAGGAAATAAAGAAATACTTTTAAAAAGGAATTACAAAGTGGATTTATGGATTACTTATCTTTTCTATTCCTTATCTATTACTTCAAAATAATACCATCAAAAAACCTCTATCAGTATGTAAATTGAACATAAAATTTCTGCTTTGAAATTAATTCGTTTCCTCAAATATTTTCATAATCTTTAATTTTAAGTAATTGAAAACGTTTTAAACTATTACTCGGGATGCGCATAAAAAATATTGAGGAAAACCCTTCTTAAAATTTCTTGAATTTTTTACAGACTCTTAACATACGTTAATATTAAAAAGTAAGATTTAATGGAAATAAATACTTTTAAAATTAAAAAATATTTTACAAAATTGATAATATACTTTAATATTGAACAAGATTTATGCATAAAACAAAAATATGAATTAGAAAGCCTCATCGAAAAGAAAGAGATTAAGAAATACCCGTAATTAAAGTTCACTAATTCATCAGATATTTAATAACCAAGAATATGATTAGTCCTTATAAAAATGATATTTTTAGATTTATTATTTATAACATTATTTGTTTTTATTAATATTTGTAATACTTAAATTATCGATTGATAAGTAATTATAATATAAAATTAATGAGATTTTTTTCAATAGAAGTACATCCGCAATTAACGGTTTTAAACAGAATTCGGCAGTTATCTGTTTTGCGATTGTTAAATCTTAAAAAAATCTTGCAAAGGCAACAAAAAATGCGCAACAAAACGTATTATACGAATCTTTTTTTTTTTTATAAAGGAGTGTCTACATAATGTGCCTCGCGCCAAGGCACATTATGTAGACACTGCTTAATAAACAATTATACATAATATTATTTATATTAAATATATATATGTATGTTGATGGTATTATAAAACCATAAAGATTTTTAAACGATGTACTCGTCCACTCGCATGCATACTGAAATGTTCTTCGAAGTGCTTAAAAACGTCACTAGATGGAGTTATTAAAATCGCATGTAAGTTATCGTTTCCAAAGTATAAAAGATACTATCTTTGATTGCCTCATTCGACAATTTTTCGGCGATCTATTTCGCCACACATCTAAGGAAGGAACATATGTACTTCTTATTTTCTTACTTAACATTCTCCTATATTCTCTAACGTACATATTTAATATACGTAGCAATGACTCATTGCCAATGAGCCTTTAACTCCGTCGACTGGAAGTTTATTCCTCATAATAATTACGATATCCTTTGTTATATAGTTAAAACAAACTATCTCTACATTCAGTAGGGATGCGGTATTGGATTCTTCTTCTGGCGATATGCCCAGTTGGGACGAATATATTAAAGTATAAACTTTCAAGTTCAAAAATAATTTCCTCGAACTCAGTCGTAATTATCCCTCGTCGCACAGGGCACTGTCCCTCGTTCTAACAGTATCTCAATTGTATCCTCGTCTTCTCTGCGGAATCGTGATTAAAATTCCAATGTTGGAGTACTACCACTCGTTCTAACATTATTTCAATTGTATCTTCCTCGCAGATGATTCTATTCTGATTAGATCCTCCTCGAAACAGACAAACGAAGTCCATAAAAAGACATAAATGACGAAGATTACGCTTTAACTTATCACTGAAGATCGCGAATCCTCTCAAGAAACACGTTTTCATCAGTTGTTACTTTGCTAGGTTTGATGTGACGATCAAGCACCTCGAGATGCTCCAGCATTTCCTCTACAGAGTGACATGTTGGCGATGTAATAGAGAAGAGCTCGCAGGAGACGATCGTCTATATTGTCGTCGTCTAATTAGCATGGAAATGCCCCACTTCTTTCAAAAAGTACCCTTAGTACTTCAGCATTTTTAAAGCCCAAAAATCCTATAACTTGAGAAAAAAGGCCCAATAGAGGAAAAGAAAATACAGAGGTTCATTTTTTGTTCATCATAATATTTTATGATTTCTCCAAGCTCGGCAAAATCTGAGTTCCGGAGCTGGGAAGGTTTCCTTGTAAGTAATTGCCCGAATAAATCACGTTCCAATTACAACTCAACGATTTTACCACTACTATTTTGAATTTTTTTTTTTTTTTTTTTTCTAACTGTAGAAAACGAAAAGGAGGTGGGTAAATGGAACAGCACAGCAACGTTTAATTTATTTATTTATTTATTTATTCAATTTATTTACACATTTATATGTTCACCGAATTTACATTTATTCACTTATTATTTACATTATTTACACACATATATATTCACCAAATTTACATTTATTCACCTAGCATTGACAAACTTACATGGAGTGGTTTCTCCGTTTTCCACGTTTCCATGTTTCCATTCTACCGCGCTTTCCCGTCGTTTCCTGCGTTTCCAAATTATTCTGTTATAACTTTGGTGATATGTGGCAAACTAATAGACTATTAACTTTTGCAACTGGGCCAGTAAATTCTAATTAGCTTTACGAATAATGACTCTTTATCCTTTTTACAACGTTGATATTTCTACGCTTTACAAACATTTTTCTATATTTACAATAATCTTTGAGTCTACCGGTTTCATAATTGAATCGCGCATTTTATATCTCTAAATGTATTAATTTCTGTTTCTGTCCGCAACCACCAAATCAGCAAATGTATACGTTTTGACTCTCGGTATAGGACACTCAAATCTATCAGGATTTATCGAACAATCTTCAATAAATTTCTCTTGCAGCTGTTCGCCTTTAGATATAAATGTCGAAGATCAACGACGACTCTATATATCCAAGACGGCTGATGAAACGTTTATGAGGTCCTCGTCCTCTAAATTCTCCATCACGATATCCACGCATGGGCGCGGCAGGCGTGGTAGGGCCTGACTAAACGCAACCTCAGTCTTTGTCAGATATTTGCAGCGCTGCATTGCCTTGTCAAAATTACGCTTTAAGCGAATACTGAAGATCGGGAAAAGCCTATCCAGTTGGTCATATAATTTGAAAAAGCCTTCGACGAATTTTGCGTTCCGCGTGAATCGTGCCAATAATTCCTGGTCCCCGACAAGGCTATCGCGTAAGGTGAAATTTTCGTTGATGACCTGATTCGACAAACGTTCGAATTCAGTCGTACATTTAGAGTACGACCAGGACCATCTATCAAAACTTTTCACAGCCTTGATGCTCTCGATTATGTGGTGAGGTTTTGAGTTTCCGAATCTGAAAGGATCATACGTTATTTATCAATAAGTAATAAAACTTAAGTTCATGGGGAAAAAAAAATATTTTTTAAACTATTGTTTTCTGACACTGCAGCCAATTTCTTTTTATTGAGGTCTTTATAGAAATAAAAATTCAGCTCTCAATATGTCCGAAATTGAATATAACATTCCATATTGCCTCCGGTGCTTCTTTAAATCATATATGACAATACTATCGCCAAGGTAATTTATCACCAAGAAAATTAATTTTCTACACTCTATTACTAATAAAAAAATAATTAAATGCCAATCTCCAACTTACATACCTTTCTGACACAGTTACGAGCGTCCTTACTGCCATCTCGATCCTGTCGTCGCAGAAATCATGCCTCGTCGCACTGAGTACTGCGCCTCGCTCTAACAGTATCTCTATGGTGTCTTCGTGTTCTTTGGCTATAGCTGAACTAAGTAGTGTGCAGCATTTTTTGCGTCCATCCGCGATCTCGCAGCCATGGTCGAGCAGCAACTTCACCAGCTTGTGATAGCCAAGGGACACCGCGTCCGCGAGAACAGTGCGTTTCTTGTAGAGCGAGCAGATGCGAGGATCAGCACCGTAGCGTAGGCACAAACTGACGACTGACAGCGAGCCGGAGCGCACTGCCGCGTGGAGGACGGTACTGCCGTCCAGGTCGTAGATATCGATTTTACCGTGGCCCTCTTTCAGGAAGTACTCCAGGACTTCGTACGATCTGTGAAAGAGATTTCAGTTTAGGGAAGGTGTATATCTTTAGTCTGTGTTAAGATTTTTTTTTGGGATTATACAAATTTGCGATATGTGTGAACGAATAATAAAATTTCTACATCATTCAATTGAATTCTTCTATTAGTCTCTTAAAAAGTTGTGAAATTTCTAAAAGAAACTTTTTACACAAGTAAAAACTGAGGTAAATATAAGTTCTTTTATCTGTTGCAAACAGTTAAACCTCTTCATTAAAATTAAAATGTTCTTTATAACATTACATTTCTCTTTAACTACTGAAAAGAACTTTTTTCATTTGATCGCACATAAATACCTACTTTACAATGGTAATATATATTTAGATTGTCAACGTCGGCGTTTCATCTGGGCTACGGGGTGCTTTTATCAATAATGCTCGAATACTCCTTATTAGGGGTATCAAACGACAGCAGTCATCAAAGTTTATAGTCCGACCGTACGTTTCTGAAGGTGGAAACGAATACTCCATCTACAGGTATACTGTGATACTACCACCTCATCTAACTTGGTTGGATAATTCTAATGTCCGCTATCGCAAAATTTTTCTTAAGAATTTTTCTTAATACTTCTAATGTATCTTAACGAAAGGAAGTTAGGCAAATGACTCTCCTACAGACAAGTATATGTATGAAGTTTCTCAGAAATGTAAATATTAAATTAGAACGTTTTTAACCCTTTTTACACAAATCAAACACAAGAAAGTATTAAAATCAGTTTATCAAATAGTCAAGTACGTACAAGTTCATAAGAAACAGTATAATCGTACTCTTATAATAGAGTTGGGAAGAGGCACATCATTTTGCAATGATTCAATCTAATATTTTTATTTCAATAAAATTATTTAATTATCAGTATTCAAATTCAGGTTTAATTGACTCAATCAAATTGTTGTTTTCAGTGTACACTTATAATAATGAGAATATAATATAATAATGTGTCTTTCGAGGTAACCGTTTTTTAACTTCAAAAATGGAATTTTCAATTACGATTTAATTGTACTCTGAATTAAATTAAAGCGTCATTTGTTATAATTCACGTGCAATAAACAGTTGAATTTGAGCTGTGTGACAAATAACATTTAACTTTCCATTGTTTGAGCAAAAAAAAAACGGATCTCTGTTTTAGGATTTTATCCATTGACCACTACCCTATTGAAAAAAATCATGTAACTAATCATATGATTAATCCAGTGATTAATCACATGATTAATCATATGATAAATCATGTGATCAATCATGTGATTAATCATGTGGTTAATCATGTGATCAATCATATGATTAATCACATGATATTATCGACGGAAAAATCATGTGATTAATCACATTATTAATCACATGATTGATCACATGAATTTTTCCAAAATCCAGGAATATGCTCTGCTGGATTTATAACTTAATTTATTTATTATCTAGCAGTTTACCACTGCTATTATAAATGAAAAATAATAGTTAAATGAAACATTTACAATATAATATAATTATTTGTATATTACAGTTATTTAGATAATTAATTTAATTGAAGATATAGACAACTTTATTGTTATTACAATTATAATGTTCCGACATAACTGAAGAATGGGACAAAATAAGAACTTCTAAATATATTCTGCCCTAATGAAAAGATGGGATATTTGGGTTATTGGGTATAGATGGGCAATTGATATACGATAAATGGGCCCTATGGGTTTTCCTTGCGGGTCCCATATGAGTGATATAAAACTAGTTAACATTTTTTTTCGGATTACAAACATTTTATTCGAATAATAATCAATATTACTTCTTATACTACTTTGATAAAAATATATTTTTATTATAAATTAAGGCTACAACTGTAAATAAACAATAAAGACACGTAACATACCTGTATATAGGAATAAGATTATTATAAATGATATTGTTATTAATGTAGAGAAATTATGTTTAACGAGCCTCGTGCTCGCGCTACTCGAAACCGACCCGTGGTAGCAAATTCACACGAAGCCGGAGCCGAGCGCGCCCACGTGTACTCGATTTTGGCAACTACCATGAACAGTTGCGACGACGTCGGCGACAGCGCGAGGAGGCCACTACTTGGCGATGATGTTTCTATTAAAAAAACAGAGAAGATATTTTACATAAAGTCAGCAGCTCAAAATTTTAGAATCGTTTATGCTTTGTGAGTTAACTAATATTTTTTATTCAACATAATTTTTTCTGATTCTTTATTAAAAACCATTTAAAATGAGCCCTGGAACGATATTAGCAAACATTTAAATTGATCCATTTGGAAAGTCTCAGATTCGCTACTTATTAGTATACCTTCATCTGAAAAAAAGAAAATAATAAGTACAGCAGAATATTTTTGATTGGACAAAATTTTTACTGAATCTTTATTAAAGTCCCTTTCAAATAAGCCCTGATCGATGTTCGCAAACCCACTTGAAAAGAATTGTATATTTTTTTAATCTCAGTAGAAACCAATAATTGGTATTTTTGAGAACCTGCTGGATTTGAGATCTTAATATTATTCATATATCTTATGTCATCCCTGGTAAAAATTTTTACGTGATAAATTATGTGATTAGACACATACTAAAACACGTGCTTTATCACGTGATTTGGCATGTATAAAAGCACGTGCTTCTGTACATGCCGAATCAGGTATTATTAAATAATGTGACTAATAACTTGCTTTTTTCGAACCGATTTGGCATGTGTAAAATCACGTGATTTTATAAGTGATAAATCATGTGATATAAGAAAATTTGATATATAATATAAATAAGAAAACTATTACTTTTAATTCTTTCATAAATGATATTAAAATTATGTTGCAAATAATAAGGAGGTGTTTTATAAAAATTGAAAACTGAGTTAAAGGCCTTTTTACTGATATGGCCGAGCGGTCACCCATCCAAGTATTAACCGCGCCGATTGTTGCTTAACTTACGTGAACCGACGGCCATGCAGCCAAGAACTCCTCCAATGATGCCTTTGATCTACTGTTTCTATAAAAGCGATATAGCAAAACTATATCGTACAAACATTAAATTTGCTTTTTATTAAATAATAGTATTTATTTACAAATAATTTATTAATAATAACAAATTATGTATCATAAATATCCTATATATTATGAATATTTAGTTTGAAATGAAATTCGTTGTAATTCTTGTTTTGGATAAAGATAATTTTCTATTATAGTTAGTAAATAAACAATAAATGATACTTTGGTCATGGTACATATTTTAACATTAAAATAAATTTTAGAAAATAGCCAAGGACATTATTATTTAATAAAACACTGTACTACTATTATTTAATAAAAAAAAAAAAAATTTAGTGTTGGTATGATATAGTTTTTCTATATAGCTTTTATAGAAGCAGTGATCAAATACATCGTTGGAGAAGTTCTTGGCTGCATGGCCATCGGTTCACGTAAGTTAAGCAACAATCGGCGCGGTTAATACTTGGATGGGTGACCGCTCGGTCGTGTATCAGTAAAAAGGCCTTTTTAAGTCAGTTTTCATTTTTTATAAAACACCTCCTTATTATTTGCACCATAATTTTAATATCATTTATGAAAGTATTAAAAATAATAGTTTTCTTATTTATATTATATATCAAATTTTCTTATATCACATGATTTATCATGTATAAAATCATGTGATTTTATACATGCCAAATCGGTTCGAAAAAAGCAAGTTATTAGTCACATTATTTAATACGTGATTCGGCATGTGCAAAAGCACGTGCTGTTATACATGCCAAATCACGTGATAAAGCACGTGTTTTAGTATGTGTCTAATCATATAATTTATCACGTAAAAATTTTTACCAGGGATGGATCTTGTCGCTGAATTTTCTCAAAGCATGAAAAATATATAACATCTATTTTCAACAATATTTTCAACAGGCATTTATACTTTCCTAAATTTTCAATGGGAGACGCTTACACTGTTAATTTGTAAACTTCATATCTATTCGAAACTGAATTTTATAAGTAATCTATTATTATGTGTACCAAAGCTAAAATTAAAATACTATAAAAAAGTTGCAATCAAATTAGTTGAAAGACAATTAACAATTGTGTATTCCAATGCGCATACAAATACTTCTTACTCAATAATTTTCAAATAAAATATGATGTTCTTATTAAGGCTTCGTTTCATGAATTTCATAAACTATGTAATCTACAAACTTATAACTCATTAAGATCCATAATACAATTATTTAATTTTCAACTTAACACTGAATAGTTTATGATATTTCATGAAGCGGAGGCTTAATAAGAAAACCATATTTTATTTGAAAATTATTGGTTATGGTGTATACGTCTGTGCATTTGAATTTGCAATTGCTAAATTGTCTTTCAACTACTTTATTGCAACTTTTTTATAGTCATTTACTTTTAGCTTTGGCACACGATAATATAGATTACTTATAAAATTGTTTCGAATAGATATGAAGATTACAAATAAAGTTAAGCGTCTCCTATTGAAAATTTAGGACAGTAAATAAAAATATTATTACTTATTAGCCAGTCAAAAATATTGTTGAAAATAAATATTTAATATATTTTTCATGCTTTGAAAAAATCAGCTACAAGATCCATGATATGAGATATATGAATAATATTAAGATCTCAAATCCAGCAGGTTGTCGAAAAAGCCCTGATCGATGTTCGCAAACCCACTTGAAAAGAATTGTATATTTTTTTAATGTAAGTAGAAACCAATAATTGGTATTTTTGACAACCTGCTGGATTTGAGATCTTAATATTATTCATATATCTTATGCCATGGATCTTGTCGCTGAATTTTCTCAAAGCATGAAAAATATATTAAACATCTATTTTCAACAATATTTTCAACAGGAATTTATACTTTCCTAAGTTTTCAATGGGAGACGCTTACACTGTTAATACACTCTTTTTGTAAACTTCATATCTATTTGAAACTGAATTTTATAAGTAATCTATTATTATGTGTACCAAAGCTAAAAATAAATTACTATAAAAAAGTTGCAATCAAGTTAGTCGAAAGACAATTTAGCAATAGCAAATTCAAATGCACAGTATGCAATATGCAGTATGTATATGCAGTATGCACAGTATGCAATATATACACGTATACTCCATAACCAATAATTTTCAAATAAAATATGGTTTTCTTATTAAGCCTTTGCTTCATGAAATTTCATAAACTATTCAGCGTAAGTTGAAAATTAAATAATTGTATTATGAATCTTAATGAGTTATAAGTTTGTAGATTACATAGTTTATGAAATTTATGAAATGAAGCCTTAATAAGAACACCATATTTTATTTGAAAATTATTGAGTGAGAAGTATTGGTATGCGCATTGCTTACTTTTAGCTTTGCTACACATAATAATAGATTACTTATAAAATTCAGTTTCGAATAGGTATGAAGTTTATAAATAGAGTGTATTAACAGTGTAAGCGTCTCCCATTGAAAATTTAGGAAAGTATAAATGCCTGTTGAAAATATTGTTGAAAATAGATGTTTAATATATTTTTCATGCTTTGAGAAAATTCAGCGACAAGATCCATGACATAAGATATATGAATAATATTAAGATCTCAAATCCAGCAGGTTGTCAAAAATAGCAATTATTGGTTTCTACTGACATTAAAAAAATATACAATTCTTTTCAAGTGGGTTTGCGAACATCGATCAGGGCTTATTTGAAAGGGACTTTAATAAAGATTCAGTAAAAATTTTCTCCAATCAAAAATATTCTGCTGTACTTATTATTTTCTTTTTTTCAGATGAAGGTATACTAATAAGTAGCGAATCTGAGACTTTCCAAATGGATCATTTTAAATGTTTGCTAATATCGTTCCAGGGCTCATTTTAAATGGTTTTTAATAAAGAATCAGAAAAAATTTTGTTTAATAAAAAATATTAGTTAACTCACAAATTAAACATAAACAATTCTAAAATTTTGAGCAGCTGACTTTATGTAAAATATCTTCTCTGTTTTTTTAATAGAAATAGCATAGCCATGTAGTGGCCTCCTCGCGCTGTCGCCGACGTCGTCGCAACTGTTCATGGTAGCTGCCAAAATCGAGTACACGTGGGCGCGCTCGGCTCCGGCTTCGTGTGAATTTGCTACCACGGGTCGGAGTCGAGTAGCGCGAGCACGAGGCTCCTTAAACATCATTTCTCTACATTAATAACAATATCATTTATAATAATCTTATTCCCTTATACAGGTATGTTACGTGTCTTTATTGTTTATTTACAGTTGTAGCCTTAATTTATAATAAAAATATACTTTTATCAAAGTAGTATAAGAAGTAATATTGATTATTATTCGAATAAAATGTTTGTAATCCGAAAAAAAATGTTAACTAGTTTTATATCAGTCATATCGGACCCGCAAGGAAAACCCATAGGGCCCATTTATCGTATATCAATTGCTCATCTATACCCAATAACCCAAATATCCCATCTTTTCATTAGGGCAGAATATATTTAGAAGTTCTTATTTTGTCCCATTCTTCAGTTATGTCAGAACATTATAATTGTAATAACAATAAAGTTGTCTATATCTTCAATTGAATTAATTATCTAAATAACTGTAATATACATATAATTATATTGTATTGCAAATGTTTCATTTAACTATTTTTTTTCATTTATAATATAGCAGTGGTAAACTGCTAGATAATAAATAAATTAAGTTATAAATTCAGCAGAGCATATTCCTGGATTCTGGAAAAATTCATGTGATCAATCATGTGATTAATCATGTGATTAATCACATGATTTTTCCGTCGATAATATCATGTGATTAATCATATGATTGATCACATGATTAACCACATGATTAACCACATGATTAATCACATGATTGATCACATGATTGATCACATGATTTATCATATGATTAATCATGTGATTAATCACTGGATTAATCATATGATTAGTCACATGATTTTTTTCAATAGGGTAGAGACAAAGATAGAGCATTTTCTCGAAATATCTAGAAGAAATCGGTGTCCACGGCGATCTAAATAAATCCATAGTTAAAAGCGTTAACATAATCATGCAAAAATAAGTAGAAAGTTGTCAGAAAGAGCTTCAATTTAAGTTTTTATTCGTTTAAAAAAATATTAATACTTCATGAAGTTATAAGTAATCAAAGATAGCGTAAGAAAATGGTTAACAATTTCCCATTTTTTTACCTATTTTATGGATAATGTTTTTAACCGCTTTCTTGCGCTGTTTTTGATTACTTAAAACTTCGTAAGGGATTAATATTTTCAAACTAATTGAAGTTTAAATCTTTTTCTGACTGTTTTCTGTTCATTCTTGCATGCCAATTTTGACACTTTTAGCTATATACTTATTTAGGTCGCTATGGACACCTATTTGCCCTACTTATTTCGAAAAATTGCTCTGATTTGTCCCTTATAACTTTTGAAGGAATCAACATTTTGTAATTTTTAAAAAAGGGAATGAAAGCTCTTTCTTTCTAGTTTCAATTTATTTTCTGAACCTATGAGTAGAACATTTCTGGTCTAAATAGCTGAGGCTTAAAGAAAGGGGTTTCTTTGCCATTTTCTTCCATAATTTCAACCTTTTAAAAAAATGTGAGACAAAGGCGTTTTAATTGTACACGATTTGTCCCGTATATTTTGTGTTCCTTCAAAAAAAAAATTTTTACCGGTTTTGGGGACGCCAAAAGTTGAAATAAATTCTGGATTTCCTCATATGTGAAGCTATGTAATACTTTGGATAATAAGACTCGGGTGGTGATACTATCAACTTATTTAAATAAGTTGATAGTATCACCACCCGAGTTTTATTATCCAAATTAATCTGTGGCTATCACTAGAGTCATTTAATTACTATGTAATACTTTTTACTTCATTTTGAAGTTGATAGCAATAACAGATTTGATTCGTGTATTTTTGCGAGTTGTTTTCGAGTAAAAGTTCGAACAAAATTTCGATCTTGATTGCATGAGTTCATAAATGTTTTTGGAGCTTTTGAACCTTTTTTAGTTTATTAAATTAATGACTTGGTTAAATAATGTGGGTGATTTTAATACACTATCTTATCATTTACACTATTATAATTAAGTTTAATGAAAAGAAAGGAAGAAATTTTTGAACTATTCGTTCCACCCCTATCTTACAGCAAAAATGTGTCCAAAAGATCAAAATAACTGTACAATAATTAGCAGTCAAATATTTTATAGTCAAATTCAACTCTACAAGTAGTTAAAACTTGCTATCTAAAATCATCGATAAAGGTTCCGATGAGATCAACTTATAAAGTCTAAAAAACTTTCTTTTATGCTGCCTAACAATTCTTTATTGTGCAAACAAACAAATAGAAATCATTGAAAACAAACCAATAAACACTGAGTCAATTGATATTACTAAAAAAGGTGAATACGACTATTTTACAAAATTTCTAGCAAAAAAATAATGTAGCAAATGTACACATAAGCTTCAGATTATTTAATCAGTAGAAATCAAAACAACATCTAAATAAGTCGTTGATTCCAGTCAAAGAAGCTATCGAAAAGACACCTCAAAAATACGCCTGGACGTTTGACCAACTCAAATTATTCCTTTGAGAAATCCACGAAAAATCCGATATCATAAATACAGTCGAGAAGATAATAAATAAATTCCAGGAAATCATCGAATCGCTAGATGCAGCTTATACAGGACACGTATATGTGCCAATCCGTGGACTACAGACAACAACTGGGGTACAAAAACGGAAAAAATTTTTTTTGAGGGCACACCTACCACATAACTTTTTTTCGGTTCTTTGGGGGCCCCTCAACATGAAAATACTCGTGAACACTCATTCTCCGTTGCCCAGCTTTTTTGCCGACGAAATCAATTTTTCTTATGGAAATCTAACATGGGAAAAATGAACAAAAAGTAGTCATCGATGATTAACCAATAGCAAACTATTGAAGAGGCCAAACCAAATTCCACAAAAAAGCGATTAAAGTTAAAGAATAGAGGATAATGTTTTTAGTCAATTCTATGACTAGATCCGTTGAGAGCGAGGAAGAAAATAAATCTTCCACGATGTTTAAAGTTTGCGACGTTTCGTCGACGGATTTGTCGACCTCTTCAGGCTTGTTTATCTCGCAGAGATTCGTCAAAGGGCCTCCTCTCGCCAGGCTTTCACAGGAGGTGACCCTCGCCTTCACTCCAGCCAACGCCGGACGCCTCGAGCCACGCTCGGCGTCACCAGGACGTGGCTGGTAACCTGGAGAGTCTCGCGGGCCTGCGAAACCAATGCGACCGCGAATAACACGTCATTCTTTTTTTTTATTATTCTATTATTCATTTAATTTTATTAGATTAGTTCTTTTGCTCTACCGTTTATTTGAAGTATTATTTTTTTTAACTTTAATATTTTGTTTCTAACGCATTTTTTTCAATCACCTCGACCTTTTTCCTACTTCATCTCATGCTCTCCGACTCTGAGCCTACGTCAATTTCTTAGATCAAATATATATAAATTGGAAAATATTACATTTCGATACTAGTGCGTGTAAGTGATTTTATCCTCGTTTGAACGTTTGCGCCCGAGCGAAGCAAATCCATTGAAATAAGATGTGTTAATAATAATATTTTTATCACGATTATTTTCTATTTTTATTAAAAAAAATATAAAAGAGTGCGAAAAATTGATGATAATACGAGTCGTACGAGTAGAGAATTATTAAACCAGAGAGCAGGTAATGCAGATTTAGTACATAATTTGATCACGTTTATTTTTCTTTATTTTTTTAACCGACTTAATAATATCCGATCGAGCCAAAAAAAATATGGGTAGATAGGAAATTTTAAGACCTTTCAGAAAATTGCCTACTTCCGACCGATATCCAAAACCGGCGACGAAAAAAAAAATATCGATTTTTTTATTTTTTATTTTTTAAATACTTAATATTGCCCAATCAACTATATAATTGAACTTGCACAACTTCAAAATAAGCTTTATGTACCTGCCAAAGATAAATTTGATATTTCTGGCCAGTTTCGATGTATGCCTCAGACAAATTTATGCACACATACACACACACACACATCCATACATACACACAGAGATTTTCTAAAAAACGCATATTTGACTCAAGGAGCTCAGAAATATCGAAAATCATCGAAATCTCGAGGTCGAAAAATATCACCGTTTCAAGTTTTCTCTTTGAGAAAGCAAAAGAAAAACCACGACGACAAAAGAAATGCAAAACTCACCCTTGAGCAGCCGCCAGATGTAAAGGAAATCCCTGACTTGTTACTTTCATCTTTGCTCCGTATTTCACAAGTAGCTCCACCATCTTGAGATCCTTATTCGCAGTGGCGAAATACAGCGCGTCCAAGTGTCCAACAGACATGCTGTTCACCTGCTCGCCAAATTTCTTCGACATCTTCTCCACGGCTCTGTAATACTTTCTTTCCACCGCCAGATGCAACGGCAGTCGACCTGTTTTCTCGTCGTGCTTCTCTAATTGACACTCACAGGCGAGGCGCTCTAAGAGTGCCAGCACGACGTCCTCTGACGTCAACTTAACTGCTAGGCTCATGAGATCCTGGGGACAACACGGCACCTGGTCCATCTTCAACGCGATCAACTTGGCAACCTGGCTGCGACCGTGGCGCACTGCCAGATGCAAAGCAGTCTGTCCCGAGGTGTTGCGGATCTTTAGGTGGACATCGCTTTTTAAAATTTCTTTTACCACCTCTTGGTGGCCGAATCGAGCTGCGAGGTGTAGAGCCGTGTCACCTCGGCAGCAGAGGTTGACGTTCGCCTGCCACTCCAGGAGGATCTTCACTATGGCCAGCTGATTGCGTGCCGCTGCCTCGATCAGAGCTGTTCTACCCGTCGCCGGGTCGCGGGTGTCCACGTTGTACCCCGAGCGTAGCAAGGCCAGTACCTTGACGTCGTCCTTGGCTTTGATCGCGGCGTGCATCTTTAGCGCCGACGGTGATTTCATCTCTGAACGGAGTGTGTTACGAGAGAGCGAGGGACAAGATAATGTCTTGCAAAGTGCAGCTCGCAGACTGATGTGGCTATTCGTGTTTCCGGGACGTTATATATCCGAAAATCTGGGGCTGGACAGGGTAGAAAATTCTGTAAGTTAATTTCTCTGCGGGCATTTACCGGAGAAAGTGATAAACGTACAGCTGATCCTCTAGTTACACACCCTGCATCTTTGACGCATTTAGCTGGCGCCAATGTCGCCATTAAAAGAAACCCTGCGGATCGGGTACTCATAAACTCATACCTAAGAAATGCGGGGCATTGTCTCGTGCGCCTATATATAAGCGCTTGGGCATAATGGCGGCTGTCTCCTGTGCTTTTAATGTCAGGATTCACACGACAATAAAAACTCTAATTTTGTCCACAGAATTTTTCGAGGATTTTGAGATTTATGAAAATTTATGACGCTCAGTTATAAGTGCAAGATTGCATATCGTTGCGCGGTACGAAGAAAAGCCAACTTTGAAGTTACAGGCGAAGAAAAGCCAACAAACTGCTTGCCGCGAAAAAAAGGCAATTTATGCTCTCCCAGACGAAGAAAATCCAGTTTGCGCCGTCCCTGAACGAAAAATGCACACTAACGACATTTCGCGCGAGAAAAAATCCAATTCTGTTAGCGAAAATACTTTTACGTACGCGTATTGATAAATAATGCTGTAGATTATACTTGTAAATTTTAATTATCACAATACAATTACTATTAATACTATTAATAAATGGTTCTAGGAATCCCGAATCAGTGTATTATACTTGATGTAGTTGTCCAATCAAAACATGTATGTTTATAGCTAGATGTTTACAAACAGTGTACATATAGATAGCCATAGTATTATATCCCGTTTAAGTTAGTTGACGCGTGAGCCTCTTGTATGCCGATTGTTATCATATAATGCTCATGTCTTGCTCTTTCTAATAAACTTTACATTATCTCTCTACTTGCTTGTTTTCTCTCACTACCTAATTGTCTCTCCCATCCACTTTCTCGCATCAATACTGATAATTCCAGTTTTTTTATCATTGACTTAGAACATTTGTCAAAAACACTGCAATAAGTCGTTCACGAATGATAGTGTAAGCGCAATTGTACATTTATTGTGCTACTTACAGTGAAAAAGTTTTCTGCCCTCCGGCCGGAAAGCGCCAACTACCTGGCCGCTGCGCGAAACGAAGTTGCCACTTTCCGGCGCCGTCGAACAGAAAAATAGTATACACACCTTGGCCAGTAAAAAAGAAAGTCTCAGATCACATGTAATTGTCAACATCGGCTTCGCCTCGGCCGATGTATGTAATATACTATTTAGGAACGCAGTAGCCCCGGCCGGTGGCACTACTGCGTCAAATACTTGGAAGGCTGTGCTACGCGTCTGCAGCGCGGATCCGTTTCTTTTTTCTTTTTTTTATATATTCGAAAGCGCAATAAACCTGCGATTGCGTGTACACTGAATATACACTATAATTCATGAACGGCGTTGCAGTGCTTTTGACATATTTTCAAAGCCATTGACAAATCAAGAACTGTCAGTACATTGATTCAAGATTCCTAGAACATTATTTATCAATACGCGTACGTAAAAGTATTTTCGCTAACAGAATTGGATTTTTTTTCTCGTGCGAAATGTCGTCAGTTGCGATTTTTCGTTCAGGGATGGCGCAAACTGGTTTTTTTTTGTCCGAGATAAGTCAAACTGGCTTTTCTTCGTCTGGGAGGGCGCAAAATGGCCTTTCTTCGTCCGGGAGGACGCAAACTGGCTCTTCTTCGCCTTGGCTTTTCTTCATATCGCGCGACGATATAACGGCTAGTATAATGTGAAAGCTTTCCGTAATTTCATGTAATCGACACGCATACGACAAGTTTATTACTGCATGTGGTTTGTAGGCATGCGCATACGTATATGTGTATGTTAATCTGAGTTCCGAATTTGAAACTTATTCGCAGCGCAAAGAAAAAGTCGCTAAAATTTCGCTAAGATCTGCATCTTCATTTCACTCATACTTCGGTGCATTTTCATTGCTCAACTTTAAACTATACCAGAGCTTTGGCAAAAATTAATATTATTTAATTCTAAAAAAGTTGATGAAAGCTCTCATTTTCTAGTTTTATTTTCTATTTTTAAAGTTGTATTTACGATTATTTTATATTGACTATAATTATTGTTTAAAAAAGAGTCTTTTTTCAACATTTTCGTAAAATGCGATTGAAACTATCCCTAACTCAAGCTTTTTAGACAGCTTCTTAGTATTTTTAGGTCCAAAAGCACATGCTAAAGTTTAAGCAAAATGCATGACCCGCAGGCATGAGTACGCACACTTCTAGTAAGATAAAAGTAATATTGAGTTCTTAAATTAGGATGCTTGGGATCGGTTGGTCTAACAAATTGGAGTGACCATTATATAGCGACGCGTGATTTGATAACCACATAAGTCCACTTTTTGAGTTTTTGAGGAAAAAAGGGTTTAATGTTCAAGAGTAAAGAGTTAGAAAAGGTTGAGGCAGACTACATATGTTGGACTCTAAAACTAGACTTTTGCATACCGATATACATAGTGCACAAGGAAACAAACACGAGAAAAATGTTTGAAAGATGAAGTAAAAGGATAATTGAATAGGAGAAAAAAGTAGAAAAACTAAGGGAAAATAGGCTCACGTGGATTTTCTGGGATGAGAAAAGAAGAGAAAAGAATAAGGAATTGTATAGTAAGGAAAGAGAAAAATATTTCAATGGCTTAGGGCTTACAAGGAAACCGATCGAGGTGTCCGCCTCCGATTTTCCTGAATTTTTGATATGTTGTAGAGGACCGAAAAATAAGAGACTCGCAATTTTTTTATCGGCCCAATCCCTTATTAAAGGGGTGAAAACCGCCCTTAAAGTTTACCCCCGAAAACGGTTTTTTTTTTAATATCTTAAGTTCTAATCGATATTTTGAAATGAAACAAAATGGAAAATATTTCTCCTTGAATTATGTAACCATCAAGTATAGTTTGGTCCTCGAGGGTGGCAACCCTTACTTTTTATTTTAGAAAAACCTTATTTTTTAAACTATTTCTGCATATAATATTTGCAATAAAATTAATTAATTATTATAAAAATCATTTTTTGACTTAAAATAAAAAATAAAGTTTACGTGTTTCAGGGTTTTTGCAAATAAACACGTCATCAGGGGTAAACAACCCTTTAGGCACAAAATACTTTCAAACTATTAAAATTAATATTTTAAGTTATATATAATGCATAATTTATTTTTATTTGGGCTATTTTTTCTATGGGCCCAATTTCCTATTAAAGGGGTAAAACGCACCCCTAAAAATCACCCCTAAAATAGGTTTTATCTGAATATCCCAAGTTCAGATTCAAATTTAAAATGAAACAAAATGAAAAATATTTCTCTTTGAAATGCCAAATTAGCTACCCTTATATTTTATTTCGGAAAAAATTTTTTTAAAAATTTTTTTTGTATACAATATTTGCAATAAAATTAAATAATTATTATTAAAATTCAAAATCAAAGTTGACTTGTTTTAGGATTTTTTCTAATAACAACATTATTGGGGTTTAGGAGCCCCTTGGGCACGTATACTTACAATTAGTACCTTTGAAATAAATATTTTGAGGTGTATGGTGCGTATAATCAGAATAAATAATCATGGATATTTTATTTATTGCAGATTGATTTGTCTATAGGCTCAATTTTCTATTTAATGAATAAAAATCATTGACAAAGAATTTGACAATTTCGTTATTTTAATGTTCAAAATATAATAGCATAAGATAAATAGAGGAATAAATAATTACATTACTATATTTTTATTATTTCTGCACAAATATTTGTATGCAGAAAAGCTTTTAAAAGCTGAGCCAGGGTTAAAATTTTTTTCATGGTATATTTTGCAATTAGTTTTTTTTTATATATCACTGCTTGATAATTATAGTTTACTTATAATTTTAGAATATTTATGTTTGCGTATTTAGGCATATCACATTATATTTCATTTGTACTTTTTCATAAATACTTATTTTTAAGTAAATATTTTCCTGATTTCTATATATATATATATGAATAAGCGATTTTTTGTAAGCCCATCTTGTAAACATGCATAAGCAAAGATGACTCAAGTGAGCTTGGAGTCCACGGCTGCCTAAAAACGGATTAGTTAGTCAGTATATTTTTATCGGTTCTGTTGCGAGGTACAAATTTTCGAGAGTCCGCTATTTGTTTTTTTCCTACAATAGAATTTATTATTTCATAAAAATCAAAGAATAGAAAAAATGAAGGTAAATCCTATCAACGTCATAAATTTATTATTGGCAGCATTCTCAGGGCTTCAGATACCAGAAAGTCCTGTTAATCTTGTTGAAATGGATTTAGCTGAAAAATTCGAAAATATTTTATACGACAGTATGAATAATTTTAATGCGATTGAAACAATGGAAGAAGAAACATCAGATTTTCAAGAGCAATTTAAAAATTATGAAGTACAAGCCATTGAAGATGACGCAATTTTCAATGAAAAAAAAGATTATGATGTATGTTCATACGATGATGAAGAGTTGAGCTTCGATTATAAAAAGAGAGCAGTCGAATATTGGAGATCAGGTAAAACTAAAAAAAATCGCAGTATAGAAAGTGTTAAACATCGATTTAAATTAGTTAATTCAGAACGGCAACTGCGTTGATGGGCTAGTCAAATCAACAAAGGTGGAACTTACAAAGAAAAATTATATCAAATTTCTGAATTTGTTTTAAAAAATCTCAAAGAATCTCTCGAAGCTGGCCATATTATTCACGATATTGATATACGTAGGTGGGCCTTAGAAGTTAAAAATAATTTAGAATTTAATGATGTTAGATTCAAAGCAAGTGATTTCTCGCTGCGAAAATTTAAGAAAGCTCACAGAATTGTCAGTAGAAAAATCAACAAATTTATAACAAAAAAAAACTCTTGAGGACAAAGAAACTGTAAATCAAGAAGCCAGTAAATTTGTAGCCGACATCAAACTACTGATTTCAGAAGTTGGAACTGAAAATACCTACAATGCTGATCAAAGTGGATTTCAATTAGAATTACATACTGGTCGTACATTAGCAGAAGAAGGAACAAAGACTGTTGAATGTGTTGTGCAATCTGTTTCATCAACAACACATAGTTATACAATATTACCTACAATTAATACTGCTGGAAAATCGCTCTCTCCATTACTTATAGTTTTAAAAGAGACTAAAGATGAATTTGGACCAATAATACAAAAAAATTTATTTCAGCCAGATAACGTATGTTTGATGGCATCTAAATCTGGCAAAATGACATCATGTGAGTGAAATTAAATAAGGTGTACTTGTATTCGTAAACTTATAGCTTATATCTATTTTAAAGATTTTACTTGTAAACTTTTAATTTCAGTAGACTCATATTAAAAAAGATTTACAATAATTAGTAAATTATTTTTAAAATAAGGTATTTTAACGTAAACTCCGAAAATTATAAAAAAGTTCTTGTAAATTATCAATGAATTTCATTATTTATTTTTGTTAATATATAAGTGACTTCATTAATTACGCTATCTCGACAAAAAAAACCGACACAAAAATAAACTAAATCTGCATTATACACCTCAAAATATTTATTTCAATGGTTCAATTGTAAGTATACTTGTCCAAGGGGCTGCTAAACCCCGATAATGCTTTTATTAGAAAAAATCCTAAAACAAGTCAACTTTGATTTTGAATTTTAATAATAATTATTTAATTTTATTGCAAATATTGTATACAAAAAAAATTTTTAAAAAAATTTTTTCCGAAATAAAATATAAGGGTAGCTAATTTGGCATTTCAAAGAGAAATATTTTTCATTTTGTTTCATTTTAAATTTGAATCTGAACTTGGGATATTCAGATAAAACCTATTTTAGGGGTGATTTTTAGGGGTGCGTTTTACCCCTTTAATAGGAAATTGGGCCCATAGAAAAAATAGCCCAAATAAAAATAAATTATGCATTATATATAACTTAAAATATTAATTTTAATAGTTTGAAAGTATTTTGTGCCTAAAGGGTTGTTTACCCCTGATGACGTGTTTATTTGCAAAAACCCTGAAACACGTAAACTTTATTTTTTATTTTAAGTCAAAAAATGATTTTTATAATAATTAATTAATTTTATTGCAAATATTATATGCAGAAATAGTTTAAAAAATAAGGTTTTTCTAAAATAAAAAGTAAGGGTTGCCACCCTCGAGGACCAAACTATACTTGATGGTTACATAATTCAAGGAGAAATATTTTCCATTTTGTTTCATTTCAAAATATCGATTAGAACTTAAGATATTAAAAAAAAACCGTTTTCGGGGGTAAACTTTAAGGGCGGTTTTCACCCCTTTAATAAGGGATTGGGCCGATAAAAAAATTGCGAGTCTCTTATTTTTCGATCCTCTACAACATATCAAAAATTCAGGAAAATCGGAGGCGGACACCTCGATCGGTTTCCTTGTTAGTACAGTTGCAGTGGAAGAAATGAAGCAAAGAAAAATAGATGTTCAAAAAGTTTTAACACTATAAGGATGAAGGATGTAGAGGACCAAATTGTGAATGGTAGGAGTAGGAAGGCAAGATACAAGAAAATGTACAAATATATAGCAGTGAAGGAATTGCCAGAATATTTAAGAAAAGGTAATAAGAACATCGAGCTGTCCACTAGAATTTGATGTGGGTAACATTGAGGGATGTAATAAATACTGACATAAGGTGACTCCGGATTTTTTTTCTGACTTATATGTAAACATTTTTCATAGTACTTACTTCACACAAGAAAAACAATATAATATGAAAAAAGAGCTCTTTATGTTACAAAAAAAAATTTTGTTAAAGAAATTTCAATATTGTTAAAGAAGATATCGCTAATTGAAAACAAATCAAGAAAACACATAAATTTTTGTCATTTTTCATCTGATTTTAATTTTTAAGAACTCATTTTGTTCCTTGTACAATTTGATGTGGTGTTACCGATATGAAAATTGAAAAATTATTTTATACCACTCTAACCTCAAAATCACAACTTTGGTATGATTTTTCGGCGCACGTGGTATAAAATACCGTTCGAAACGAGTTTCCGCACCAGTGTCGAAATGTACTAAAAACCTGCAAAGTTATGCCCAATTTTTTATAAAATTCATGGGTAAATCTACGAACAATTGGATATAGCTTTGCAGGCTTTGAAAATTTTTCAATTTTCATATCGGTAACACTACATGAAATTGTACAAGGAACAAAATGAGTCCTTAAAAATTAAAATCGGATGAAAAATGAAAAAAACTTATATGTTTTGTTGAATTTTTTTTCAATTAGCGATATCTTCTTTAACAATATTTTGTAACTTCAAGAGCCCTTTTTTATATTATATTGTTTCTCAAATTATAATATATGAAGTAGGCATTGTAAAAAATTGGTTAATCTAATAAATGATCACGACGAGCCATAAATTTGTGTAAACTTCTTTATTAGTGATCGACGTTTCGGCTCTCGATGAGAAGCCCTTCTCAAGAAATATAAAGAAATATAAAAAATTCGATTAAAAGTACGCCAAGAATTCTGTCTTATAAACTATTAAAATAATACAAAATATCGTATTAAGTCGAGATATTATCATTGTCAAAGGATTGACGAGAGTCACACAAGTTTTAGAGTTTTAGAGTGACTCGTCAATCCTTTGACAATGATAATATCTTGACTTAATATGATATTTTGTATTATTCTAATAGTTTATAAGACAGAATTTTTGATGTACTTTTAATCGAAGTTTTTATATTTCTTTATATTTCTTGAGAAGGGCTTCTCATCGAGAGCCGAAACGTCGACCACTAATAAAGAATTTTACACAAATTTATGGCTCATCGTGATCATTTATTAGATTAACCAATTAATTATCAGCGAGCATTTCCTACATATGAGTGATTGTAAAAAATTTGTGAATATAAGTAAAAAAAACGCCGGAGCCACCTTAAGGATACGGGAAAAATTTGTAAATTTTGCGGATTAAGAAAGGACAATTTGATACACTGCGAAAAACGATCTAATAAAAATTACTATAATACATAGTGTATAGACTGAAAGGAAATGGAATAAACTTCAACCAAATGCTAGATTACTGAATAGTCTATCTTTGCTTTCTAAATAAGATACGACTAAACTCATCTACAATATCAGATTACCGAAATATTGGAGCTTAATGTATAGAAATAGAGAGTATGATTTCGAGTACCTGCGCGTTTATAAGCTTAGAATGGGACATCGATCAACGTAAACAAACCAGTCGGATGGTTACAATCCGGCCGTAGCACATAATTCGACCGCATAATATACACAAGATGACAAAAACAACGTCAATCTCGCCGAATTCTCTCGAGTACAGATCCGGTAATCAAACAATCCGCCTAATTCAACGTATCCGTCATCGTACGAGCCAATTTAACCACTATACTTTTCACCTATTTCCAGGACGAACATTGAAAGAATGTCGACCATGAAGCAGGAGGAGATATTAGCGAGGGCGCGCACGGTCGTCCAGGGTCTGGACTGGCTGCGCGTCCAGCACAGGGAGCTCCTGAACTGGCTACAGTCGAAAGAGGACCCGGCGGCTCGCGACAGTGTTAGCGACCTCGTCTCCAAGAACGTCGAGATGATCAAGCTTGGGCTCGGCGAGGCGCAAGCTATGCTCACCTTAGCTAGACACCTGCAGAAGGTCGAAGCCGATAAGCAGAAGTGGATGTTCCAGGTGTTCAGACTCCGCCAGGAGAACAAGTGGCTCAAGAACGATTTAGCGGACGCCCAAAAGAAGCTGCGGGCCAGTGAAGGAACGGTACCTATGCTTTACTCTCTTCCTCGTCCTCGACTCCTTAGAACTAATTAAAAACAAAATCTTTTCTTATTTGGATTTTCTAATATGTTATAAATCAGTAGTAAGACTGAACACTATAGTTTTCATAAATATTTCAACTAATTTAATATATGCATTAATAGGTTGCACAACTTGAAGAAGAGAACAACCATCTCAAATTTATGGCTAGTTTGAGACAGTATGATCCGGATCCACCAGTAGATGATGAGAATGCTAAAGACAGACCAAAAAATGATCCAGTCGTTGATCTCCTCTCAGATGATGATGATGATGATGATGATGAAGAGCGAAACAGTGAGTGTATGTAGTCAACCCCCTTCCTTTATCTTCTTAGTGTTCCTGGTGTATGATGTGGGTGTGAATTATTCTTATTTTATTAGAATTACAATATGCACTGTTTCTATTGGGAGCACTATAAGTAAATTATTTTGTAACATAAAAACTTTTAAAAATTCACTATCACGAAAACTTCTCACGTATAAATTTTTCTTTACAGCACTTCTTTAATTTTAGAAATTAAAATAAATTTGCACAAAATCACTGTTTTATTACACAAAATGATAAAATAATAATAATAGGTCGCATGAAATCTGTTATCATACTATTTATTACATATAATTTGTTTAATAACTGTACAATTTAATAGATATGCTTTATTTAAATTTAATTAGACACTAATAATTAGATTTTAATGAAAATTATAATTTAATTTCAACAATTCATTTTATAAAATACTAACTTTTATTTATGCAAAAATAAACCATTTAATCAAATGTAAGAAAAATTGCTAGTTTGCTATGTGCAAGGCTCTTGTAACACATGGATTATATTTTATGTCATAAAATGTCCTCTCTTAAAAATATGAATAAATAGTAGTTTTCGTCACTAGGGCATAAAGTTGAACTTTACGCAGCGAGTGTTGGGCTATTACGAGGTCATAAAGATTTCGCTCGCGTGACGAACAATATGTTTTTTATAGTATGAGTAAAGCACGTCGTCGCATTGTTTGAGTGTGTAAAGTTGAATTTTACGCATAGTATGCGTAAAGCGAAGCTTTACGCACGGAAAACGATGCGAATCGACGTACTTTACGCATACTATGCAAAAAAGTTATTTAACTTTCACAAAAGATTTATACCTTATATTATTAAATTCAACTTTTCTTTTATTAACTCTAATTATACGCATACCCATTATTATAACAAAAGTTAAATTGCTGCATTTTGATACTAAATGTTCATAATCTTTATATTTTAACTATATCTAATTTTGCAATTACAGTAAGATATATTTTATTCGAGAATAATACCACTTCGACAAATTTAATCTGAATAATATCGTAAAAGATAATAATAAAGAAAGATTGTACACATTCTGAAAGAACATTCGCGCCGACACTTGTGCCAATTAATAATCCAAACATAAAATTCTAACTTGAAATGGTTATCATTTTCCAGCGATGTCATCACCATCGCAGTTCGACCAGCAGGTTATAACGGGCTACCAGATTCCTGAGCGACTTCGTACAATCCATAATATCGCAATTGAGTATTGCGACCGGGGACATTACGACATAGCTGTGCTTCTGTGCAAGCAGGCTCTCGAGGATCTGGAAATGGTATGGGGCCACGATCATCCGGACGTCGCGACGATGCTCAGCATTTTCGCTCTTGTGTATCAAGAGCAAACCAAATACAAGGAAGCCATAAACCTGCTGAAAGATGCACTGGCCATCAGAAAGAAAACTTTTAGGGAGAATCATATTGTGGTTGCCGTGACACTCAATTATCTAGCCATCTTGTATGGAAAACTAGGCAAGTGTATAAACGAATTAAAAACTCTCCTCCATTGCTAATTAGTAACAAAACTCAAATCTTTTTTATCTATATTTTTTTTATTTATCGTGAAATAGTACACGGAGAAAAATGTTCTATTAAAAATTACTATGTTTTATTGTAACCGGGGGACAGACTTGAATTCTTAAAAAAATTACTATGTTTTATAGCAAAAATTGCTATAAATGTAGTCAAAATTACTAGAAACATAGCAATTTTTGCTAGAAAACATAGTAATTTTTTTAAGAATTCAAGTCTGCCCCCCGGTTACAATAAAACATAGTAATTTTTAATAGAACATTTTTCTCCGTGTACCTTACGATACAAATGCGTAAAATATAGGTGCTTCCCGTACGAGAATAGTTTGTCGCCCGAGCGAAGCGACAACAGAACGAGTGCGGGTACGCCTACGCAGCGCATGAGTATCATATACTATTTTTCCTATCATCGTGTGCAAAGTTCGAGTTTGCACACGCCTTTGCGTGCGCAAATTACCACTTTTCCACACGCACGTCTCAGCGTGTGGAAGAGTGGTAGTTTGCGCGCGCGGCGCGTGTGCAGGCTCGAACATTGCACAACTCGATAGGAAAAATAGTACTTATACGATACTTATGCGCTGCGTAGGTGATCACCTCCTTTGCGCACTCGTATCGTAATGTACTATACGATACAAAATTTAAATCGAGAATTAAAAATGAATTGTGATATATTTTGCGGCTAGTTCATCAGGTACACCTCTACCTGTGATAAGAAACAGACTCTGCGCAAAACCTGCTGGAGGCAGTGAGAACCGAGTTTCTTTATGATATTAATTTTATTTTCTATTTATTTAGGTAAATACAAGAAAGCCGAACCACTCTGCAAGCGAGCACTGGAGATTCGCGAAAAGGTACTTGGAAAGGACCATCTAGAGGTGGCTGGGCAACTGCGTAATCTAGCTTTACTCTGCCAAAACCAGGGCAAATACGAGGAGGTTGAAAGATATTATCAACGAGCCCTAGAAATTTATGAATCAAAACTTGGTCCTGATGATCCTAATGTTGCCGAGATGAAAAAAAATCTGACTTTGTGCTATGTTAAACAAGGAAGATATAGGGGTCCTGAAGTGATGTATAAATAAGTACTGACAAAGGCTTTCGAGAGAGAGTTCGGGGCTATCGATGGTGGCAACAAGCCCATTTGGCATATTAGAAATTAAGATCAGTTAAACAACCTCTTTATTTGGATTTGACATACAGTGGAGGACTGTGCGGTTAGGTCACGAAGAGGGGTAGAGTCTGCCTTATAAATTATTTTTTACTAACATTTACTTATCAAATTTAACTTAAAACATTCAATTGATTGAATTAATTTTTTTAATTTTAATTACACTGAAATCTTCATTTATATTCACTGGGTGCTGTTATGAATGTTTGCTAATAAAATATGCCTTAATTTTTGTTGTCACAAGCAGCTTGTCCAGTAGATGAGTGACACGCCAAATGTGAAAATGCAGAATGTGTGCTCCATGAAATGTGTTCTACGAATCACACATTTTAATCTATTCGAACATACGTATGTGATACTTTTTATAATAAAACAAATGTGTGAATAAAAATATTGATAAGACGTCCAGAAAAGATTTAATATCGTTTTAGAATGCTTCAAATTCTTATTTTTTTTAGTGTTACAAGTTCAAGATTGCTCGATTTTCATATATTTTGTAATTTCATAACAATTGCAAATATTCATTAGCAAGAATTTTTATATTTAGTCATAAGGTCTGCGTACTTAATTATATTAAGTAACATTATTAAAGTTAAATTCTCAGTAAATGAAAATTTTGTCAATATTGTAATCTGTAACAAATATTTGTTACAACGAAATCTTATAAAAAGATAGTCAAATGTTATATTAGTAAAGATAATAAAAATTGAAAAACTAATTAAAAAAGTCCCTTTTATAAACCATGTACCTATTAATTACTTTATCTTATTATTTTTATTTTATTTTTCACAAATTATTAATTTCATTTCCAAAGTCGTTCTCGTTTATTGACGTTTATGTCTTTGTTAAACATTCGTTTAATTTAATAACTATATGAAAGCGCATTGAGTCTTCAAAAAAATCGTGGAAAACAAAACAAAATTTTATTAAATATTCAAAAATTTGAAAGCTAATTTTTTTATAATATTTTAAATAAAAGTGACAATTTGAGTAATAAGGATGACAGACACGTGAAATTTGTAAAATTGTTGATTTTATTTTATTACCAGGTTTTTTTAAATCTGGTATCTGCATATACTATTTGCATATAAATTATGTAATTTGAAGTGGAGATATATAAAAATATTGAATACCAATTACTTTAAATTCACGTAATTCAAGCTTTAGTAAAAATGTTCTTAAAAAGTAAATATATTCGTTGTCCCTTTTTATTGTTCTATCTTGATTCAATCAAAATTCATTTTTGTAGATATAAGCATGCTAATATCGTGTAATATTAGTTGTTGTGAAAAGAGTGAATTATATTGAATGTTAATAAATATAAATCAAAACACTTGAATATAATTACTTATTATTTTATAAATTTAGTTTGAACGAAGATTTAAAACTATTCATTCTTACATGCTCGTATTTTATACTTGGAAATATTGATTTTTTTAAGTTTTTATTATATACATAAATCTATTTTTGTTCCATGTTGATCGCTAGTGTGATGTTATTTTGTTGCTAGATCACGTAGAATCTGAAGATTTACGATTAAACTTATGTCGCAAAAGCATGCAATACCGCAGGAATTTTTCTCATATTTACATCAAGATCATTGTAGTAAAATGATCTCTTATTATTTTCAAATAGTCGTTTGAGCTTAACTAATGAACTTCTTTTATCTTGGAAAAATATGAGAGAAATCGTGCAAGATCGTATAATTTAACCTGTGTCTCTACATTTTCACGTGATTCAAAGTGCAAAGTCGACGGTGTAAGTAAGAGAAGAAGTTCAATTGAACTACTTCTACTATAATTGGTAGAAAATATACACAGTAGTAAATAAAAGCATTTAAAATACTAAAATACTCAAGATTGTAAAAGATGAAGTAAAATATCAATTCAAATCGTTTCTTAGTTTAAATTTTATCATGTCGATTTTTTTATTTTTTTTTTTAATACACGGACTAAATAAGATAGATTATTTTCTTGCCGGAAATGGTATGTGGTGATGATATATATCTGTGAGAGCGTTATTAAGGAAAAAGAAACGTACATCATACTCTTTATAAGAAAAATATATTGTTGCACATATGAACAATTTTTTTACTTCGCGATTATTCCTTATTACCTACACATTATGAGAACTGTAGAGTGTCTCGAATATATTTAATGTCTCGACTTTTTACTAATTATTACGCTTTTTGAAATATTATGATTATATTGTTGAAATAAAGTATTTGCTTTCAAATTTATACATTTTGAAATCACTATTTCAAATCAGTGTATTTTTGTTTTGATTGTAATGTTTTTATTTATTATAAGATAAAACACGGCTACTAACTGAATTTGCAGAATAGTTTCTCAAAGAGTATCTTAAAGAAGTAGAAAATGTAGATAAATGATTTTAAAAAATCCATTGATTTCTATTATTTTTTATTTTAAATCAAATTCTGATTATTCATAATTTTTATAAATTCCTTGAGCTATTATTCCTTTATTATACGTATACGACATTTGCGACACTGTTATCATGAAAATTTGTTTTCTATTGCAGCAACAATATATAATCATGGAAATTTGTTTGCTATTTCAGCGAATATGATCATAAATATTTGTCTGCTATTAAAGCGACACTGATCATATTTTTATTACTATTTCAATAATAACATTTCATTACCATATGATAGTAAAATTAAAAATATGTGTGTGTGTAAGTATATGTACGTGTGTGAATATATCGCTCTAAGTTTATTATAAATTATGTGTACATATATATAAACTGAAACAGGAAGCCGAAAATGGAAAGAAAACGATGGTCTGATGAATAAACATGGAGAAATTTTAGAATCGGAAATCAGACATAAAATTTTTCACTATTTAATATTTCTAATATGAGAGCACTTTTTACATGAAACTTTTTGTGCAACATAGTATAAATGTTTATAACAAAATAGCCTATTGCTATTTTAATATTTGAGTTAATATAAAAGCAATTGAAAATTACAGTAAATATTTCAATATCTTTGCACCCATTTCAAATATGTATAAGTAGCGCGGTCGACCCGCGTACGCACTTTTAGGATAATATTTACGGTATAATACAAGATATTTTCTTTAAAAAATGTTTCCTTTCTTAGTTGCATTGGACAGAGATATGGAAAAGGGGTAGATGAAAAGGAATAGACAGAGCACTGAATATTTTTACTAAGATGGCATTAGAAATGAATCAATACACCCTTTTATGTATGGAAAATGGAAGCGGAAAGAGGTAACAAATAGCAGATAAGAAGGATAGAGAATAGGTATCCATCAAAATGGAGTAAAGGCTAGGAAAAGCACCTAAATTCGTATTACTATTATAATTATTGGAACTCACAATAAAGAACGTGACCATTAAACTTGAATATTATTTTATTAACAAACCCACGCAACAAGTAAATTAACAACGATGACTATGTATTAAAAAAGGCATTCGCAAAATTTAAAAGGTTCTTTAGAGAATCATAATAATAATAAGAATCGTGATCATATTCATCACTATAGGCATGGCAAGGTAATCTCAAGCGCAGCGTCAGTCTTTGTCATGTATTCGTATGTAACAATATGGTTTGGTCAACACTATGACGTTTTAGTCACCTGCTTTGTGTTTTAAATATTTAATAAAATATAATTACTTTTTATTGTACAGATACGAAATATTTTCTGCAAGGATTTCTGTAGAATTTTCCTGTGGACGAAAACTTTGTGTTTCTTACATCTGTAAGAAATATCTATTTCGTCAGGATTTTTTGCATAGATCCTGCAGGCTTTTTTCATACGGGTATTTTGAATATAACTTTGAATTTGATTGAAAATAGTATTTAATATACACAAAAATGAATTAATTTTTTATTATTAAATTTCAGCATATATTGTTCCATACACTTGTACAAAAATAATCTTTCTTTTTTACATTGTAAATACATTAACACATTTTACGTTTTTTTTTGTTTCATGCATCGTTGTTCAATAGAAATATCACAGTTTTTGCCGAGCAATATATCACCAATTATATAGTCAGAAAGAACGTTGTCAAATTGATGTGTATATATATATATATAGAAAAAAAGTTGATGGTTTCTTTGGGTACCAATTTTTCTGTAGAAATCTGGAAAAGGGCCGTATACTTGTAATTTCTTTGATTTTTGTTGATTGCCGAACACCTGGAACATAGAAATTTTAGTTTAACTATAATCCACCAAACAAATTAGTTTGCAAATTAGAGAAAAAATAACAAATCACACTAGAGACTTTCCAATGATAATTTAACTAAACAATAGACTTCACAAGATATGCTTTAAAGAAAAGTGTGATTTATTGCTAATCACTGTCGTGCAAGAAGAACTGCATGGTTAAAAATTGAAGTTATTACATTCATTACATTATTTTTTTTTCAATTTTTCTCATTTCTCAAAATTTTTTAAAACATGCCTCGACTTATAAAAATTAATAAATTAACGCCGCCAGTATGGCATATATCCGTCCAGTTCTCTTATACATTCCCTCTCAATACCCACATTTTAAAGAAACTTAACAAATTGATTATAAACATCACCTCTTGACCATTCCACCAAAACTATAACATAATAAAGCGAATGTTGCCAACGTACAATCCTTAAAAGTACCCTCACCCCAACAACCGACGACTCAATCGTCTGGACACGACCTCGGACACCTGCTCTCGGCACCCCTATGCGGTGGCGAGAACTCCATGAGACAGGGCGCGCCCGCGGGTTCCGGCGCCAGTTTCGCCCAGATATCCGGGTAGTCCCAGAGTGTGGGGTTCAGCTGCTCGCGACCAACGGGTGCACGCGGCGTCGGAGGGTAGTTCCTGAAGTCGACGAAGCGCTCCAGCTCCTCCATCGCGTTCCCGTAGTCGTAGCGCTGTTGTTGCCTGTGGTGGGGGAAAGTAGAAAAGTATGTGAGTAAAGGGGGTTCAGCATGATTTCTTCTATTTAGTTCTTCAATTATCGTTCGACTTAATTATTTTACGATTGTGGCGTTATTAACCGAGAAGAGTTCTGTACTAAAGATTAGCGTATTTTTATGGTAAACGTGCGGGATTGGCTAATGTACTCATAAAGTTACTATGATTTGTAATAAAAATTGTTATTTTGAAAGTTAATATCTGTATAGAAATTTTTACTGCGAACATTTTGCACCGAGAAAGTAAAGAGTTTATAGTAAAGAGGGCTTCAAAAAATTGTCTGTCTTAGCTTAAACGTATGCGAAGTATTTTCTTTTATGGTGATGTGAAATACCGACATAATTTTCAAACATGGATATCTCAGGAAAATACCAATAGAATCGTCCAAAAAAAATCTGAGTATAGTATTAACATATATGGAGCGCTTGACAAACGTGTTTTTTTAAAAAAAATATGAGAATTTATTTAATTAAATAAAAATCGTACTGTCGGTAAATAGGAATCTGCAATTGACCTACTTTTCAAACGAGCATATCTAACGAAAATGCTAATAGAATCACTAAAAAAATTCCTGGATATAGTGTTTATGTGTACAGAGCGCTTGACAAAATTTGTTTTCCGAATAAACGCTTGAATGTTGATTTAAAAAATATTGAAATTCACGGTTTCACATGGCCTTAAAAGTCTAGTCGGTTAATTAACTTTTCGGATAAACTTTGTTTTACGGTTGAGCTGTCTTAATTTCTTTCAGATTTCAGTTTTTTTCAATGGTCATAGTAACAGTTTATTAATAATCATACATTAAAATTCATTTGAATCGAAGCATAATAAATAATATTTTTTTATCTAAAATGAAAAATTTGAAATTATATAGTTTCTCTAAATGTCATTATTTTTTATCTTAGAGTGAAATATGTAACTCTTTTTTTAAGACGAATGATCAAATTACTCTAATTAGAATAATCTGATGTCGTTGCTATATCACTCGTTGATGAGGGCAATGTGGTCACTGTTGTTATTGTTATATTACTTATAAACGAGTGAGACAACAAAAACAACGCGATTACTTATATTAGTTTCTAATCATTCATCGTCGAGTTACTTTTGAATAAAGCGCATTCTATAAAAAGTATAACGATTTTTTTTAAGTATCCTGATTATAATATTATGTCATTCCTAATAAATTTACCCAATAAAGTAAGTGCAAAATATCTAGATTTGGGGTTGGGGCGTTATTAAAGCATTTACCGATTTAACTGCACTTTCATAAACTAAAATCAAATTTAAGATTGAAATTAAATGAAAGAGATATATACAATTTCTTGAACTTTACAATAAGAAAGAGCTTTCGAATCAAAAATTTTAAAAGCTAATATAACGATCGTAACATCATATATATATATATATATATATATATATGATGATGATGATGATGATGATGTTACGATCGTTATATTAGCTTTTAAAATATACGGTGCCAAAGAAGAAGGGAAGAAGTCACTTCAGAAAGTTTTCGAGATATTGCGATTTAAATGCTAAAGCTTAAAGGCAGTTTCTATACAAAAGTGGACTTATTTCCTTTGTACATTACATTGTAACAGAAGAATAAAAACTTTTTTTTTAATAAAACCTTAATAAAAAAGTGTATTGAACCTCAAAAAAGTAAAAAATGACCTTAACTCGATTTTCATAAAAATTGGACTTATTCCCTTCTTCCTTGATACCACCTTATGCTTACCGAGATCCTAAAAACTTTGCTCTTTTGCATAAAAAAGTACTCTGACCTCAAAAGTTATTAAAAAACATCGAGATTAACCTCTTTTCTCTCCCTCATAAATTTCTAAAAACATCAATCACCTCGGCACCGGGGTGTAATGTGGCGGCGTCGCGAACGGATCGTAAGGAGCGTATTCGTCGTCGGTGTCCCCGTCGTCGAACATCGGCGCGGGCAATCCAGCCGCCGCTGGCCTGCAGACATCGAAGTACTGGGGCTCCTCTGGGACATCCTCCTCGAGGGGTTCGCCTGCTAACCGAGCAAAGTCCTCCTCGAGGCGACGCTCGGTTTGTCGGCTGCGCAGATACTCGCGCGCCGCCTCGACGATCGGATGCTGACGCGAGTACTCCGGCACGAGGTAGGGCGAGTCCATGTCCGGGCAGCCCATCAGCTGGGGGTTCGAGGAATCCGGCGTGACCATCATCATCGGCGGGGTGATGTCCGCGATCGGCGTCACGTTCCCCAGGTCGTCTGGGAAGTCCTGGGGGAGTGGCGTGGGATTTGTGAGAGGACGCGCGGGGTGGATGGTATAGGAGGGGAGGTAAGTTTTTAGCTGGGATTCCGGCTGGCTAGGATTAGTTAAATGTAGTAGTAAAAAAGTGTTGTTTAGTGGCTACCGTTGGTTTGGATAATATAACGTTTGTGAATTTTTTGGTCAGTTTTGTAGATATTTAAGAAAGGATCGGTATAAGGTAAACGAGTAAATGATTACTCGAAATAGGGAATGCATTGACAAAGAGATGCGCTCGATATTATTACAAAATTATAGGTAAGTGCCAATAAATCGGCTTAACATTTCCGTTCAAATAAAAATGTCAGGAGAAAAAAAATTTGAGATTATGGTCGTCTCTGTACTTGGAATACTATACGGAAACTAATCAACACTGTAATGAAATTTTGGAATCACATGAAATGAACTACAATAAAATTATAAACCACGAATGAATTAAAGTATTTCCATGAGTATTCGTAAATCTTACTCCCAAGTTGATGGAATTGCCACCGACATTCGCAACAGCTAACACGAAGTCACGCCTAGCCTGTTGAAGATCTTGCAGCTTGTTGTTGACTACCGCTGACTCGGCGGCATCCTAGACGTACGTTTTTACTAGCATAGTTTCTTTTGTCATCAAGTACATTTATGTCGATACAAATTTTACATCAGAGCTTCTTTCTACCGTTTAAGAGTATTTTCCCAAATTATAGTCAAATTAATTTTTTATCTATATTTACTGGTCAAAATATTTATATTATAGGACAAGGAATCAGTAAGAAGTTATAGAAAAGTTTAGCTGGTAGCTAAAAATCAAACGAATAACTATAGATGGATAGGTGAAAAGTAATTTTTGGAGTGATGTTGCATTAATTGTATAGAAATGAAAAAAAAGAATTTATAAACTATTTAGTCAAAAATTACTTTATTTTCCTCAAGTTGCAAAATAATATTATGTTTTTTACATTGTTTATAATCTAACGATACTTTATATTCCTTTGTCACCATGCCCCAATATTTCACGCGTATCTATCTTATCAACCGAAAATCGACAAGAAACTAAAATATAATACCTTGTGTAGAAATCAAAGTAACATTAACTTTTCAACTTTTTCGTTTTTTTTTTTTTGTTTTAAAAATAAAAATCATTTTTTAAAGATCTTTATTATTTCCCTTAGAGACTGTCTACATAGTGGGTTTTGGGCTTTGAACTTTGAGCTTTGGGCAATGTGTAAAAAAAATCGTTGTCGGTTATCTTGTAAATTCACAATCCGTGGTCAATTATAAAGTTATGTCAGTATTCAGTTGTATAGAAGTTCTGTTCGTCTTTAACCACGCGTTGTGAATTTACAAGGTAACCGACAACGATTTTTTTACACATTGCCCAAAGCCCAAAGCTCAAAGCCCAAAACCCACTATGTAGACAGTCTCTTAAAATTTAACCTTCTCCCCAGTTCTTTGAAAACCAGTCCACGAAGACAGCAAAAAAAAAAAAGATTTTAAAACCCCAAAGGAAAGCGAGAGAGAGAGAGAGAGAGCCGGAGACAGTTAGAGAGCAAAGACAACAGCCTCGTAGCTCAAGAACTTGCAGAAGAGCTCGACAAGCGCGTAGGCAAGCAAATCGAGCGCCCCCCACCCGTCATCCTCCTCATCCCCCGCCACACTAACTTGCTCGTCCAGTGACTCGTTGATGACCTGGGCGCTCTTGTTGGCAATGGACGTGGACGCCGGCGCCATGGTGGACGAGGCCATGTGCGTGGATTCGTTCATGCGCTGCTGCTGCTGGGGCGACGGCTGCGACGGCTGGGGTATGCTCACGATCGTCGTCTTCTCGGGGTTGAGGGTACCGGGTGGTATGATGACCTGGTCGACGGTGCCGGTCTCGAGAGGCTCCGCCTGCACGATGTCCGCGTTTATCGTCGAGGCGAGCTTGCGCGTCTTCGCGGGAACTTTCGGGGCGCCAGCCGAGCGACCTGGACGCGGACAGGGCCCGCCCGGAGGCCTTTGCCGACTGATTCCGCTTGGCCCGGCGATCGGCTCGGGCGGTGCTTCTGGTGGTGGACATGGCGGTGGTTCCTTCGAGGTTGGACGGCTTTTCGCCTGGGGAGAGGTCAAGGGAGTGGAGTTGTATTGGGGAGTTGTTGGTGTTATTGCAATTATATGTGAAAAATGTCGTAATTTAGAGTGACTTGGTAAGGATATCAGTGTCTTCCAAGAGTTAGTTTTTAGCGTTATAACTATGACAAGTATAATTATATGGAATGGTTAACGATTGTTCAGTCTGTGCGGAAGTGCAATTTGAATATTATAAGCTTGGAAAAACAGGAAACGAAATAATATTGACAAAGTTTCATTGTTTTATCAAAATCCTTAAAATGGTGTATGCTATGCTTTGTTGTGTACAGTAATAAAAAATAATGAAATATTGTGAATTTTATGCTACCTTTTCTTATTATTAAAGCTTATACTATTCTAATGCATTTTCGCATAAACGTTGTACTGGGCGGAAAAATCGTTAACTAAATAATTATTTATCGTATAAGTTCTGACGCTGAAAACTATAACTTTTGGTAGGGCCTATCTAGTGATACCATCCTTAATAATCTTAAAAGTCCTTACAGTTCATTTTACAAACATTAATTATTCGATATTAGAACTTTCATCAAATGTCGTCAAGTTGTAAAAAAGTTATTAAAAGTAGATTTGTTAATCTCTTTCAATATGCATTCCATGGTTCTCTATTCATTCAATAAGCTTATCTATAGATAACTTATAATTATACTCAAAAACTCACGGAACAATTAAAATCACATTGTTGAATTGGAAATCACGTTCGAAACTGATTTAAACGATTCGTACCGATTTTATTTGTCTAAACAAGAAATAAAATCACATTTTTCATTCAACATTTTGTATACGATTATAATTTTTCAGTTGACTAATTAACTATCGTAAGAATTAATAAATACAAAAAATTGAAAACAATCTAATCCTTTTAATGCATTTCTGTTACTCCAATATCTTGGTTATCTTTCTTCTCAAGTCTTAAAAAATAAATAAGACGAATAAAAAAAAGAATAACAGAACATCTCATCATCACATACTTGACCGGGCCGTCGTTCGCGACCCATCCGCGCGTCACCGCCAACGGGCGCCGCCGTGCGCTTCGGTCTGCGTTTCGTCACCGCTTCGTTCTTCTCGCGTTCCTTGCGCTCCATCTCCTTCTGGAACTCCTGGGCGTGCTTCAGCCGCTGGGCCATGGCCTTCGTCATCCCGGGCTGCTTGTAGTCCACCTTCTTCGGCGACTTTGGCGGTGGGCCCTTCTTCGGTATTGTCGACTGCACCTGCGCCTTCGACGGCGGGCCTGTGCAGGCATTTACATGAGGATATATATTATACGGGGATATACATATAAGGATGTTTTTTTATTTTTATTCAAAATAAATGGATTATTCGTTAGTTGGAAATTAATATGTTAGAGAAAATTTCATGACGTTGCCTATAAAATTGATAAATTTATCTTTTAAGTGCAAATGTCCAGTTGTTATAATCTACAGCAAAGGTCTAAATTTAACAAATGTTAAATAAAAAAATTCGATAAATTGTTATTTTTATTTTATTGGTTACTTTCATTATTAGGTGATTAATTATCATGGTGCAATCGATGATGAATCATTTGATTGATCATCTAATAGCTATGATTAGAGATTTGATCGATAACGCTAATTTATTTTTTAATGATATTAAGTACTCGTTGCGATACGTAAAAATATCCTTTTACTTTTGATGGTCAGTTTTCGCAAATTTTGAAATTATTTAGAATATGAAAATCTTTGCTGATTCTGTTATAATAACGTTGTACTTTGAATCTCATAGGTAGTAAAACTGATATTCGCGTTTATATTTACCTTCACAGAAAGTTATGCCTATAGTTCTAGAGTATTAAAATTAAGAAACGAGAATTTCTATCAAATTATAACAGCTTCAAGTAATGATTGTATGAAACTAATGCACAAAAATGTTATTGTCTACTTTAATCATTAAATAATTAAATGATTAAATAATTGCTTAAATTATTATTTCTTTTATTTAGTATTTGACTGTATTTTTCATTAAAAAAATCAAAGAATCCATTACATTATGTACAGAAAAATCCAAAATCCTTATCAAAAAGTAACAAAACACCCATTCTGAAAAAATAATTTTACAGAGCCGAAAACGACTAAAAAAGGCTTCATTAAAAGTTCTATTAGCCAAACGAATCTTCAAATAAGCAAAATGAAAAATCTCAATAATATACGCACGGCGCGAAGCGACGGCGGTGACGCCCGTCTTCGGGCACGGGTTTCGGCCGCTCATCCTGACTCAGATGCGATTTCTTCAACGTTTATTAGAATTTTTCTTCAGCGTCGCGCATGCGACGATCGGGGTTGCAGTCCGCGTTCAACCGCTCATGATCGCAGCGACGCGGTGGTAGTGTGCGCCCGCCACTGTTCCATAGCGAGGGAAGGTACGGAAATTCTGAGGAGGCAAATGAGAGGTTTTGTTAGGGGATTTGGTGGTAAAAAGCGGGAGGATGGATGCATCATTTTGTGAAAAAGTTTTATTGGGAAATAATAGAGTTAACCGTATGGGATTGTATCTAAGTATGTTGAGGCCATCAGAAATTAAAAGTCGTCGTCTTATTAATTAGTGAGGAGTATTAATTAAAGAATAGATTTTAATTCTAAAAGTCATAAAATATATCAAAACATAAGATATTTTAATTCATATTTCTGAGTAATGTTGGGTTTGAGATTTTTACGTGACAAAAGTAGCAGCATAGTTGCCATAAAGATCTTTACAATTAGTTGAAAAATTGATTTTTCTGAATATGGTAGAGACTAAATTCTTACGTAATTAATAGAAAAAATGTACTTACAAAAATTTTGGAATTTTGTGTTTTACAAGAATTTTGTCGGTGTAGGCCAAAACTTAAGGTTGGAATTGATTGACAGTTTGTGTGTTTCTACATCGTTTGTTTCAGTTGTTTAAGATGAATTTCAAATCGGAAAAGGAATACTGACTCCATTTTTTGTTCCTAGAGGTGGTTGAAGACTTTTTTAGTATAAAATTTGAAACTTTTCTTGAGAATTAGTATTATGTTTTATCATAAACAGATTTATCATGGTTAATCTATAATGAAAACCACGTTGTAAGTCTTCGACCACATTACAAATTTAAATTCGATACATTTATATGGTTGTAATCATTTGATATAAAATAAATTAATGGTAGGTATACATAGTTTTTTTACTGTTTTTGAAGCAACTAATGCGTTTGATACCTCCTATAAAATAGATATTTTAATGAATCAAACAGAAAAATAATTTTCTACCATAATAATCTAAATCTAAAAAAATCATAAAAAAGCTTTCCATTTCGCAGCTTTCAGCTCACATATTAATTATATATGTTTGTACAGCGCCACCTATTTAACATTTTCGACTACAATTTGCAATTCCTCAGTCATTATTTATATAGTCTTGAAACGGTCAGCAAAATATACTGTTCCAGAAAATAAACTTCTGTTGGCTTCCGTTTTACGATATGATCACTTCACACACGATATACCAAAATATTACTTATTAAAATCTTTTTGCTGCCTATTCATTAAATTAATCATTGACCTAAAGAAAAATCGAAAGTTTAACTTAAATTTTGACCTGAAATTTTATCACTGTTTGAGAATGTTATAAATTAATTGAATTGTACTCTTGATGTTTTATTATATTGAGATGTATTTCTTTTTACAATAATAATTCAAATTAAAAATAAATATTTCATTTGTTATTTATTACCTTTTATTTATGAATTATCGAGTGATTAGATAAAAAATAATTCACTTCTTTTTATATAATATTACCTTTTCACTCATAACTTTTTATAATGTTAGAAGTGTTACGAATTGCCCTTGAAAATTTGAGATTTACGAAAATGTTACTAAATTAAAATAGCTCCACTCGCGTAAAAAGAACCACTTAACCGGTTTACTCAAAATTTTAAAACCATATACTGATAAACACTAGATCGGACATAGAATGTAAAAAGTTGTTTAAACCAAGTATGGAATAATGATCTTTTTAAAAACTGAAATTCTTTAAGGATATTATTCTTATAAAAAATATAACAACATACAATCTTAACATACTAATATTTTATATACTCTATGTAATATAAAATTGTTTAATAAAAATTTAAATGCATATACAGTTTAACTGGCCTTTATCATTCGAGCTTATCTTAGAAACTTCTAAAAAAAATCTCCGTGTTCGCGCGCACACGATCGGAATCAGTTTAAAAACAGTTTTGAAATATTAGCAATACTAATATACATTAATTTATAAATATGTAATAACAATTTAAAAACTCAACATTTGTATAATTGATATTTATTAGCGCTAAAAATCATAATGTTCAAACTAGTGACCTATAAATAGATGGTTTGGGAAAAATTCAATTTCAAATAAAGATATAAATATTTTTTTAACTACGTTATTATATTGTACATTATTATAGACGAAATATTTCATTTTTTGAAAGAAAAGTTAAATTAAATACATATATAACAAAAAAAAAAATGTAATCCCGAAATATCTCTGAAATTTACAAACCAATCGTTATACACTTCTCCAATATAGATATGGAAGTCTACCATATTCCACAAAATTTTAAAGCGATTTAATCAATTTTACTGTGCTTATCGGATGTCTAAAGAAAAGCGACTATTTAATTGTTTACAAATTATATTTTTTATCCAGAAAACATCGACAGCAATACATGAAAATTCAACAAGTTATAGGTAAGTCGTCACATAAACTTATATTTAAACAAAAGATGAGAAAACTTTTTTTTTTATTGCAATATCTTTTTTATTTTCAAAATCGATAAGTATAAATAACTTTTATGAAAAATCACATTTTCAATAGACTGATCAAAAAATAATTTTTGCTTTAAGTTTTCCAAAAATTGTATATTTCGATTCCAAACGTTCTATAAAACATATCACGCCTTCTCGAAGTTTCTTACAATCACAAAACTTAAAGAAACCTTCCTTAAACCTTAAAAATCTCATTCCAAAATCATTTAATTCATACATTTATCGGACAACCACGAGAAAGTCGCGATCTTTACGAAAATATAAATATAATCATGTCATATACGAATAATTCCACCTCCTCCGCGAGTCTCTTTATTTTATACCGCGACTCGTTCTTTCTATGTCCACTCCCCTACCTTTCTCCTCTGCGCTCGACACACGACACACATGATCGCGGTCTGCGCGAAAAGTGTCTGCGTGGTCAGTTTCGGAGTTCGCTCCGCGGCGGTGTGTTCGGTTACTGCGTATCATAACCTCTCTGCGTCTTCGTGTGTATATACCTATATATAATACGTACGTTGTACGTAGCACGTACACACGTACGCATATATAGGTATACATCGCGCGTTCTTTTGGGTGTTTACGTGAGAGAGCCGAGAGGAGACGACGGCCGCCGCCACGCGCAGTGGACGACGTGACTCTGCCAGTGACAATCATGGCTGGTAAGTGTACGCTCCTTCTTTCCTTGTATCTCCCCCCTTCGATCATTTTTCGATTAATTTTCGCGAAAAAGGCCGTTTTGGGATGGGCAGAATAGTTTTTCGTGATTCGCGGTAATGTGGAGTGGAGATCCGGTTCGGTGTTCTGTTAGCCGCGCGGCGAAAGTCGCGAGTGAATTTGGTGCCGATTGTTGGCGAAGGGCGAAAAGATGAAAGCTATATACGTATACGAAGGTTCCGCCGAAAATAAATGCCGATCGTCCTGTCACGGTGTACCTATATGCGTGAGATGTAGGTTCGGTTACTTACATTGTCGTATTTACGCGATGAATGTGCAGTTTTAAACGAGTTGCCCATTAACATGTTAATGTTTCGAGAATTATGCCGAGTCCGCAAGCCTACTTACACTAATGGTCTGTCTGTGCTTCGCCTTTTCGTTTCAGCGGAAAATCCCTTCAAGAGTCTGCTGCAAAGCGTCGACGTCTCGGGCAAGTCCAAGAATTTCTTTGACATCACCAGCTTTGGTGAGAAATATGGTAAGTTCATTTCTTTCTATTCGTTGCAATGCCTCTCAGAGTGAAAGTCAAATGAATGAGTGTGTCAGAACAACAGTTTTATGAGTGCCAGTTATTGGTTTCAATTGAGCCTCTCTTTTCTACAGACAGGTTGCCATTCTCGATAAGAGTTCTACTTGAGAGTGCGGTGAGGAACTGCGATGAGTTCCAGGTGAAAAAGCAAGATGTCGAGAAGATCTTGGACTGGGAGAAGAATCAGGCTCTGGCGGAGGGTGTGGAGGTGGCCTTCAAGCCTGCCAGAGTGATCCTACAGGTAAACATTGAAATGATCTAGACTTTATCTTTGATACGGATGGTCAACAAAAGAGAAAACTAATTTTAAAATGTACGACCAGTGATTTTGGTATTTCTTAATCACTTGAAAGAACTGATTGTGCCAGAAAAAAAACAAATGCTTTTATGATATCAATCATTTTTTGATTAATCACTATTGATAAAAATATGTGTACATTTTGCAGTTTGATAAAAACTAATGAAATCTGCACTAAATAATTTCACTTGTTGAATCAAGAAAGTAGATAATAGAGTTTAATAGTATCAATAACACTATCAGTTGATTCAATTATGCAAATAGCACTTACTGATTTCCATGCATGGAAGAACATTCAGGGTACTTTGCTATTACGTAATAATGTTTTTGCAATTCATGTTGTAATGAAAGGTGTGTTTACCCAAGACCTATATTATCTTTTATTTATTTTATTGTAAATTATTCTTATAACTATGTCAAGAACTTTTATCATAAAATAATAAATTGCAAAAATTGCAATAATTCAAATTAAGTTTTTATAATGTAAAAAGTTTATTAAAAATTGTAATATTACATTTTTAAATAAATGAATATTTCTAATTATACATAGGATTTCACTGGAGTTCCAGCAGTTGTTGATTTTGCAGCTATGAGAGATGCTGTTAAAAAACTTAATGGTGATCCTGATAAGATTAACCCAGTATGCCCTTCTGATCTAGTCATTGATCATTCAGTTCAAGTAGATTTTACTAGAAGGTAATTAATAATTAATAAAATAGTTTTAATAGTTACAGAAATATATATTTAGTATCAAATTTGAGGCTCAAATAAAAATATATTTTTTAAATTTTTAGTGAGGATGCTAGCAAAAAGAATGAAGAATTGGAATTTGAGAGAAACAAGGAGAGATTCATGTTTCTAAAATGGGGTGCCAAAGCATTTGAAAACATGTTAATTGTACCACCAGGCAGTGGAATTGTTCACCAGGTCAATTTAGAATATTTGGCCCGAGTTGTTTTCGATATGAATGACTACTTGTTCCCAGATAGCGTAGTAGGAACAGACTCACATACTACCATGATCAATGGTCTTGGTGTTCTCGGTTGGGGTGTTGGAGGTATCGAAGCTGAGGCTGTTATGCTTGGTCAAGCCATATCTATGCTGGTACCCAAGGTCGTTGGTTATAAATTAGTTGGAGAATTGAACCAATATGTCACATCGACTGATCTTGTACTCACAATCACAAAGGTAAATGTCAATTTTATATTAAAATTTTTAGATAAATTCTTCAAAGTTTTAATAATTACTTAGATTATATAATTTTTACACAAAATAAAATAATTCATAAAATGTTTTTCTAAACAAATTTTCAAGAAAAAACTATAAAAACAAGATTAAAAAGCTAGTTAAAAAATGAATTCGTTATTGTTATACTTGATAATAACTTTCGATTTTCATATATTGACATAAATATTTATTTATTTTTCAGAATTTGCGACAACTTGGCGTTGTGGGAAAATTTGTGGAATTCTTTGGACCTGGTGTCTCTCAATTAAGCATTGCTGATCGAGCCACTATCTCCAACATGTGTCCCGAATATGGAGCAACTGTCGGTTTCTTCCCTGTCGATCAACAAAGTTTAAATTACCTTCGCCAAACAAGTCAGTATTTAAGTCTTTTGAAATCATCAAAACCATTTAATAATATTCAAAACTAAATAAAATTTTGAAAATTTCTAGGTCGATCGGAAGAGCATTTGGAGAGAATCGAAATATATCTTAAGGCCGTGCGTATGATCAGGAACTACGACGATGCAAGCCAAGACCCTATCTTCTCCGAAGTCGTGACTTTGGACCTTGCAACAGTCGTTTCCAGCGTTAGCGGACCCAAGAGACCTCACGATAGAGTTTCGGTGTCTGACATGAAGAAAGATTTCAATGCTTGTCTTACAAATAAGGTGAGTAAACACATATTTTGCAATAATTTTTATCATACCCACTTTATTATATAGTCAAATTAATTAAGAAAATGAGTAATTTTAAAGGAATTTACTTTGGCAATTAACGTATAAAAACATTGAAAACTGAGCAGAATTTGTGATTCAAAGTCAGTTATCAAGTTTTCAATTCGAGGACATAAACGTTAAAAAGTCAAACTTGTTACAATATTATTACTACCAAACATACTTACATAATTGTTCTTCAAACTGCTAGACAACAATTCTTTTTTCCTTCGGAAATTAACAGACTGCAGACAAATGTGTTAAACGTCGTTTAAAAAGTACACGTACGGGACAAACATAACCCAGTGACGTATCAAATCACCGTCAAACAGGATCATGTTCACCTCACGCTGTACTTGGCACTCCGTCGTTCCTTCATCTTTTGTATCCTGAAAACCAGTGAAAGCATACCTCGCAGTCGTCGCTGTGATTTTGACTGGCAGAATTTTAGGTAACAACTGCTGTGATATGAAATTTAATGCAACACATCACAGCAGTGTTCCTTCGAATTCCACCACCATGGCAGCCCCGCCAACTTCTTTCCACCGTCGATGAAAGTTTCCAACGTCGATATGTTCGCGTACATTTTACCTTGCTGATCTAGCTTTATGATCCTAAAATTCACCATACAGTTAGATCACCAAAGAAAAATATACGGAACTTTCTTCCTTTAGCTTTGGCTGCTCGTTCCTATGTCACCATCTGTGGTATCGCTGACGAATCTCGGAGCTAGGGACGAGTAATTCGATCTAGTCACGAATTCCAGTGACCACGCGCACTAGATCGATACTTCGCCCCTTACGTCGAGATGCCGGATCTTGATTCTTCGTTATTTAATTTTTTCTTTTATTTTTTTTGTTCGGTGGTGAATGTTGAACAGAGGCAAACATTGGATGAATCCTACCCGGTGAGGCGTCAACGTTACCCTGACCAGGAAAGATTTCATCCGACACCAGCCTTCTTTGATAATTTTTTTTTCTTGTTTATCACTTTGGTTTAACTTAAAATTAGAGTTTACAAATTTTTTAATTAGTTTGATGATTTGACGAAAAAACTTAATCGATTTGTAACCAAGTGACGTCAAATTATCAAACTTTAACAAATTAACATTTTACAAAATCCAAGTCTCGACGAAGTTATTCAGATACATGTGGCGCAAATACAGCTGACAAGTGATAAAATACATTCTTACAAAGAATTTCAGTAAAAAACGTATTACGTGGACTGAAAAAATATTCGTCGAACGTCACCGTTGTAACAAGATACTCTAATGATTCAGCTAAATATTTTGAATTCGAAGTGCCGTATCGGTAAGACTTTAGAACCGTTTCAATACCATCTACTAATTCAAACTAAAATAATATAAAACGATTTTATCAAAAAATAACTAAATTTCTTTTCAACCCGATTTTACACTTAAAAAAAAATTCTACTTAACAACAAACCGTACAATTTCAAACACGCGGTTCACGGCCAAGATAAAGTTTACAAACCCTTCCCATAAGTATCATATCCCAACGAAAAACCCCGAACTCGCGACTCGCGACAACATCAACAACCGGCCGCGAATTTACCTTTGCTCCTTCCTCTCACCTCGACACTCGCACTGCCCATCACACGCGAATTGCACAGTAGGTAGGAGTTGAGTCTCTGTATCTCCGATCGCCCCGAACGTGACTGACGAAGCGACGAGCGCCGCGGGCCCATTTATATGCGCGCTCGCGCGCAAGCACTGCAAAGACGCGCGACGCGCGACGCTGATGCTTTCCCTCCCCGCCGGGACCTATGATGCCCGTGCGCGCGCTGGAAAAGCGGGGAGGAAGAGCAGAAGCGACGATTTTAGAGGGAAAGTTGTAGGTACCACGGGCCCTGTGTAAATCATCGCGCGGTCGGGTTGCCAGGATTTTGGATTAGGTAGGGCGGAACTGAGTCGTCGATTTTTTTTCGGAATCGGGATGAATGTTTGGTAGATGAATTAAAGTACCATATAGATTTGTGTTATTGTGGTTAGTAAAGCTCGGGGTTTGAATTAAAACTATTGATTGTAGTTTTGTTTTGAAAAATATTTAAAGCTGACGGTTTGTATTGAATTCACCCTTTAATTTGAACTCTGTACGATCCTAGTTTAGTGGTTTTTAAAATTAAAGATATTACTGGCAAACAGTTTTTTAAAAGAGTTGAAATGTTATTTTTCTTTATTTAGGCAGAGACAAAATTTAAAATTATCGAAAAAAATGTTCACGTAATTATAACAAAAAATTTATATTTTTTATTTATGCTTTGCAACTAAATAGTTTTATTTTTACTATTGTGAACTTTTTATACGACAAATAATGTCGTACCTGGTACTAAAAATTACAATAAATTGTCCTGTAACATAACTTTCTCGTATATTTGATTTTTTTTTTTTAAATCATATACCCATCAATCATTTTTGTTTAATGTTGCGATAAATCATACAGTAACTTTGACTAAAAAATTTTTCTCATTTTTAAAAATTATCGACTCATTTATATTAATTCCAATGCCCAGATCCCAAATTACAGAACCTTTTTCGCTCATAGAACATAAAACTCTCTCAATCCACCTCGATCATTTCAAAAAACCCATTTTACAAACTCGACGAACAATGGATGGTATATATGTTTGATGGAAAAGATCGCGATCGATTTTCATGCGACGAAGCTCTCCTTAAACACGAGCTATATCGCGTTTCCGTCCTCGCGTGCATTGCTTTGGAAAATATAATTAGATTGCGATTTGCGCGGTTCGCACTTCCGATCGTCGCTGTGAAACGCGAGAATGTAAACGCGAAGAATGGTTATGGTATATAGGATTTGTATAGCTGAAAAATGTATAGCTTTGAGCGTCAATTGACGATCTTAAATTGAAGAAAGTGGAAATCGTTAGTGTAAAATGTACAATAAATGCCTGTGAAACGAGACGATAGTGTAAAGCTTGATTAAAGAAACGATTATTAAAAATAATCGCATGGAAATTATTGAGGATGAAGAAATGCATGTATAGTATTATGCTGACATCTATTATTCGCTGATCGAAAAGGAGCTTGAAAGTTCGGTGACCTCTGTTTCTGAAAAATCAGTCTAATATTGTTTCGCCACCGTATATTACGGAGCAAGCAAAAATTCTTTTCTAATATAAATTTAAAAATGTGTTCTTCACTACCATGCTATAAGCAATAATGTAACATTATACGTTAATGTAATCACTTGCTCTTGTTCAAAGCATCAATGTTGTCATTGCAATTTTTTAAAAATAATTTTTGTAAAAGTTTTATCATATAGCTAAGCAAGAATTTTCATGAAAAATACTTTTGAGTAAACCTTGGGAAAACCTTATTGTTTCCTACGAAACTATCGACAGTTACAGACTTACAGACAAATCTTTGAAAATCAGATAACGATCCTTTAATAACGTTCGTATATACGAAATATATATGTGTTTCGAGCGCGCGGCGCGTTAGTCACTCGCCTACAACAATGTCATTAGCCCCGCATTCCCGTGTCAGGAGCCGTTGACGTCTACGTCGACGATGCACCTTTGTCAAAATAGCAGTTATTCCAGACAAATGACGCTTGCCTAATGCTGTACGATTTGCGATAAGTTATAATGGAGATGATGACAACAAAGGGATATTCGTTATTTATTGAGTTTTCCGAGTTTTGCTGTATGGAAAGTCGAGATATTTTTTTGTATCTATTTTGAATTTTAGTTTAGGCGAAATATGTTAACAAACGTGGTAGTAACAAATGTTAACGTGAGTTAGTAGGTAATAGACAATTTTTCTCGTGTACATCTTTGTTTTTAATGATGTCCATATCAGTTAAACTTTTCTTTGTCATGATTAGCATGTGTCTATTTGAATTCAAAATAGGCGACTATTTTATTTATGTTGTACTAAATATTATATTGTTTTCCGTGTGACTATTGACTTCTGTAGGGGCGAATTACAATCACAAATAAACAAGACCTATAAATTATATTCAACTGTATTTACTATACTTTATCTTCTTCACATTTTGTGCTATTTAAATTAAAATTTTACTTATTTTTTCTTAGCACTTTTCATTATACACATTTTACTTATTAAAAGGCAGCAAATATATTGGTGTAAAACAAAATAGTAAAACATATATATAAAATACACTAAAATCTTAAATTTAGTGACAATACATCAACCTCCCATCATGTTTCCTCGCCTAATACCCATGAATTTTGAAGCATATTAAATTTTACTACGCCCCTTATTTCTCCGACAATTCACGCCGACTTACCCTCATAATTCACCCCGCGAATTTCACGTCGCAGCCCCGAAAATTTCAATTCTCTTTTACAAGCGCGCTACCCCTATATACTTATATATAGCATCACGGGCACAGATGCGAAATTCCTGACCGCTGGATTTTCGGTAAAGTGAAAGTTTTCAGGCGAGAGAGAGGGAGAGAGCAGAAAAGTTTCCGAGCTGCAGGCGATTATGAGACAAAGCGCTGATATCGCGTTAGCGGCGCATTAGGAGGATGCGTCCGGGAAAAATCGTGTGTGCAAGCGCATGATTCATTTTAAATTACAGTAGCGAGTTTGCGTTAGGCCGGTTGACGAAGAGAATAGATAATTTTCGTGAATGATGTTTGGAAGGTTTGAAGTAACGATGGGAGTTTCTGAAAATTCGAAAATGAATGTTGTTGATGAGTATGTTGCCGAAATCGTTGATAGCAGTGTCGATATGTATGGTAATTGGTAGCGGTTAAAGTTTTCACGTAGGTAACGAGGAATTTTGATTATTGCAAGTTCTGTTGCTTAAATACTTTAAGGACATTTTTTTTAATCGATAATTATTTAAAATACACTAACTATAAATAGAGAAAAATTTTGTATTAAAAAGTACTGAATCTGATTCTAAAGAACAAATTCATAATCTCATGAAAATTACCCCAGTTTATAGTAAAAATTGCCATAAATATAGAAAAAATTACTATAAATGGTAGTTATTTTCATGATAATATGCATCTATTTCATTTTACAATCATCAAATATATAGTAATTTTTAATATAAAATTTGTCTCTACGAACAACCTAACTTTTTTCAATGTCTCGTACCAACATGTCAATGACATTCATAAAAAAACAATACGCTTTTCCCAAGAAAATTCTTCCATTCATCCAAAAATAATCACTATATATAAGACACCTACATCAAATCGCTGATAATCAAAGTCCAGAAACAGGGTTAACACCCGCATGACGAGCCGCGCGTGCGGCGTGAAAATCGCTGATGGGCAGTGCGCGCGCGCGCAAAAAAGGAAAAAAGGAGCGCGCGGCCCGCGAATTCTGCATGCGAATATAAGTATTCGAGCCTCTTGATAAACGGACTTGTGCAATAATGGCTGTCGCAACTTACATTCTGTGAGCTCAACGTCATTCCGATGGATTTGCGAATATTAGTTTAAGTGTCACGACGTGGAAAGTGGTGGGATTTCGTGTGAGCTTCGAGAACTAAATCATTATTTGTTCTTCCATGTATTTCTATTCTAATTCTAGTCATGTTTTCCAATGTCTGCTGGAAATTGATATTCATAACAATTTATTTTCCGATTCTACTGCATTTTACTTTAAGCAACCTCCACTCTTCCAATTATTATCATTCATGAAAGGTTAAAACGTACTTTGATTATAACCCTACAGAACCTTCGCTTTTCTTACACCCTTCATCCAAACGAACGCTCTAAAAAAAGTCCAACGATACATCAATGAATCGACGACCGCCAATTCGAGGACCCATCCGGCCGGTGCAACGCTCGCCTATATGCGCGGGGGTTCATTGGTCCACGCCGTCAGCGAAACCGCGCGCGAAAAGCCGTTTGGAAACACGAGTAGGTACTCGCCGTCGACGGGCGAGTGTCCGTTCGGTTCGACGTAAATGAGACAATACACGTTATAAGCGATATAGGAAAGGTCGCAGCGGTGAACACCTGCGCGATGATGTGTTTCTCGCTGCTTGGTTCGAGAGGATTGTTGTGGATGATGCGATTAATTCATTATGATTTTGGGTTGTGATGATTATAGAACGTGCAGAGGACGGATTATTAAAGATATAGCGCTGTGGAGTGGAGAAATTTTATTGAAATTGATGACGATTATATCTGCTTCATATTTTATCTTATTTTTAAAGCTTTTCAGAAGAATATTTGTTCAAGTTTTCAAAACCCAAAGATTGGATGATTATTGCATGATACAATTTCATTCATGCGAAGTCTTACTGTCAAAGATTTTCTATTTAATTATTAATATTAAATATTAAATAAGAATCTTTTACCGCGTGACCTGCAAAGATTATACGGAATATTTACTTCTTTCAAGGAAGCCTTTTACTCTCTTATTTCGAATACTCATTATTAACCTCTACGGGGCATTTTTTTGTCACCATAACGCATATTACTTTGAGCGGCAAGTATTAAAATTCATCTCTATACATGCGCAGTACTTTTGAAAGCTAGTACAACGCTGTCGTCAAATTTACAGAAGTTTCGGACCCAGATTTTACCTCGCAGAAAATAAGCAACCGCTAAGTTTCCCCAACCGTCACCGGCGAAAATCTTCCATTAGAGACAATAATACATGTACAAGCAATCCTATAATCCCGTTTCGGAGAACCAAAACGACGGGGGAGAAGTACCAACCGATTGACCGTCGATTCATCCCGCTCTCTATATAATGTTTCAGGTCGGTTTTAAGGGTTTCGGCCTGTCGCTGGAGAAAACCAAAGCCGAGGGCGTGTTCCAGTTCGAGGGCAAGGACTACGTGCTGAAGAACGGCTCGGTGGTCATCGCCGCCATCACCAGCTGCACCAACACGAGTAATCCTAGCGTCATGCTCGGCGCAGGTGTGTAAGGAGAAAGTTTGCGGGGGGTTGAGCGACGAGTTTGCCGTTTGTTGGGAGTTTCCGAGGAATGATAATGATGCTGAATTTGAGTTCGATGGGGAGAAGCGTAAAAGTTGTATTGGGGATTTAATGCGTTTGCTAATTTAGCTTGATACTTGTGCAATGTTGAAATATTCTTTTTAATATTCAGTGCTTGTACGTATGATATATATAAGTATATAAAATGTTGAAGATCCGTGTTATAGTTAATTTCTTTTTTATATTTTATTTACTTATTTAACCAGCATTATTTATTAAAATTAATTAAAATTCGCCCTCCGAAAATATGTTTAATATTATATGATCTATATTTCAATTGAGTCAATCGAAACTAATGAGTTAGGTATTTTATACACTGAGAGAAGAATATGTTTATATTTAACATGGTATTTTAACTATTAACATGGCATTGTGACTATTAATATATATATATATATATATATATATATATATATATATATATATATATATATATATATATATATATATTTTTTTTTTTTTTTTTTTTTAATAATTACGATGCCATGTTAAATATAAACATTTTGATAAGCTATAATTTTTGCTACCATTATATATAGTAAATTAACGCTTCTACGGAAATCACCTATAAAAAATCCAATCGAATTTTCATTCAGTTCTTGAATGTTATAAATCGTAAAAAACATTTATAGCAATATTAAATTACCATACTCGAAAAAAAAAAAAACAACTGTTCATGATAAAGTCTGTTTCTATTACCAATTTTATGACGACCTTAAATACTTATGCTATTTGCATTATATATTTATCAATATTTTCTTATATCTCGTAACCCCCATTCAATTTAAACGATTTATTAATTTACCCTTTACCTCCTCAACACTATCAAAACTTACAAATAACCGATGAAACCAAAAACTTGAAACCACATCTCCATAAATCTTTCTCTCTCCTCATCTCTTCAGGTCTACTGGCGAAGAAAGCAGTGGCAGCTGGTCTGACTGTCGCCCCCTACATCAAGACGTCCCTTTCGCCGGGTTCGGGCGTCGTGAGTTACTACCTGAAGGAGAGCGGCGTGTGCCCGGCCCTCGTTCGCCTTGGCTTCGACATCGTCGGCTACGGCTGTATGACCTGTATCGGCAACAGCGGTCCTCTCCCCGATTCCATGGTCGAGGCTATTGAGAAGGTGGGCTGAAATATGATTTGAGTTTCTAAGGAGATTTTTATAGAGGCTAGGTTTATAGGGGAATATTCGAGGGTTTATTGTTTTATGTGTCGGGGTTCGCTTAGTGGTAGTTTGGAAAGGTTTGGGATTCTTGGGACAGGAATTTTTTTTATTGACAGACTTTTAAACAAAAAGTTATAGGTGTCGGTCTTCTGAATCTTTATTGATTTTTAAGCATTTAGAAATTTTTTGTAAACAATCTTTATTTAAATTAAAAAATGAGTTCCATAGTTAATGATTGAGCTAAAAAAAAAAAAAATAAAAAAAAAAACGTTCGATAATTAGATATATATGATAAAAAAACTCCTATAATAAATACAAATAACTTGTTTATTTTAATATAGTAAAATAAAGAACAACTGAGTAAATAACAATTGACTAAAATTAATTGAAAAAAATTTATTTCATCTGTTTAATTAACAATTGATTAAATAAATCAATTGTAGAACGAGCTGGTCTGTTGCGGCGTGCTCTCTGGTAATCGAAACTTCGAGGGCAGAATCCACCCGAACACCAGGGCCAACTACTTGGCGTCCCCACTCCTCGTCATCGCCTACGCGATTGCAGGCACCGTAGACATCGACTTCGAAACCGAGCCTCTTGGTAATCATCAAAACTCATCAAATCCAACAATACAAATAAACAAGCATTCTCATGCGTAAAACGTCTTTGTTAAGGTCTCGCGATCGACGGCAAGGAGGTGTACCTGCGTGACATCTGGCCAACCCGTGCCGAGATCCAGGCGGTCGAGCAGAAGTACGTCATCCCAGCGATGTTCAAGGAGGTCTACAGCAGGATCGAGAAGGGCAGCAAGAACTGGGCGAACCTGATGGCGCCGGGCGGCAAGCTCTATCCCTGGGACACGAGCTCGACGTATATCAAGCATCCGCCTTACTTCGATGGCCTTACCAAGGTAATTTGACATTGGTAGAGTGGTTTTTGTTCTTAGTTTGTTATAATTGATTTATTTTGTGTTTTTTTTTTGTTTGTTTGCAGGAATTACCTCCTATCAAGTCGATCAAGAACGCTCGCGTTCTGCTGAACCTTGGAGACTCGGTGACGACGGATCACATCAGTCCTGCGGGTAGCATAGCACGCAACTCTTCGGCTGCTAGATACCTGTCCCAAAGAGGGTAAGTTGGACATTTTTTGAGAATTATAAAGTTACCGACTACCAGTGATCGGTAAGATCGTCGATGTGAAGATCGGTATTGCAATGTTTTTTACTTTATACGTTTCTAACAGCCATTTTTAAGTAGATAATTGCAAATTTTATTTGAAAGCTGTTTTTAATTAAAGATAAATTAAATAGAATGATTGTTGTAAGATTATTTAAAAGTATCTTTCTAAAATCCTTATTTGTTTTATCACAAAGATTAGTGCTTATGGCTTTGTGGAGCAAGTATATTACAATAGTACATTTCGACACGGGTGCGGGAGGTGATTATTTAACTCATATGACGTTTTTCGCACGAGCGAAGCGAGTGAGAAAAGTCATATGAGCTAAAAATCTTCTTACGCACCAGTTTTGAATCGCATTTTATACCACGAGAGTCGAATAGTCATATTAAAGTTATGATTTTGAGGTTAGAGTGGTATAAAAGTTTTCTTTTCAACCTACAAAGCATTGATTTAATAGACAAAATTGAATCGGATTACAGATTGAATCCCAAAGACTTTAATTCCTATGGTTCTCGACGAGGAAACGACGCAGTTATGGCTCGAGGAACTTTCGCAAACATTCGACTTCTCAACAAATTCATTGGCAAGGCTGGAGCTCGAACGATTTACATTCCTACAAATGAAGAGGTATTGTTTATTTAAATTTAATCGAATTTGTATCTACCTGCATTTAACTGCATGTTATGAACCTTTTAAGTATCCCAATGAGTAAGAGTAAAAATATCACTGTTTATAAATTAAAACCTCGATAAATTAATTAATTACAGATGGACGTGTTCGACGCGGCAGAGAAGTACCAAACGGAGGACACGATGCTGATCGCCCTCGTCGGCAAGGAATACGGCTCAGGCTCGTCACGCGACTGGGCTGCCAAGGGTCCCTACCTCCTAGGCATCCGCGCCGTCATCGCCGAGTCGTACGAACGCATTCACCGCTCGAACCTCGTGGGCATGGGCATCGTGCCACTGCAATACCTGCCAGGTCAGACGGCCGAGAGCCTCGGGCTCACCGGCTACGAGACCTTCGACATCGACATTCCAGCGAATATCCAGCCCGGCCAACACGTACGCGTCAAGACCGACAAGGGCCAGGACTTCGAGGTCATCGTCAGGTTCGATACGGAGGTCGACCTCACATATTACAAGAACGGTGGTATTCTTCATTACATGATACGCAGCATGATTTGAGTGGACTCAAAATAAGCCGGGGTGTGTAATAAGGAGAGAAAGAGATCAGCCACTTTGGTTTTACCTTTTTTTAGATAATGCTTTTGTTGGACGTTTTTTAAGGTGAGGTGTACAGTGATTGGATAGTGATGTTCTGTGTTTCTCGAGTTCTTTTTTTTATTTCGGCGAGAAGTAATGATGGTTTTGCGTAAATGTTTTTGTGCACCTGTGCTGCTGTTCGATCCTCGTCAGTGCGTGAAAAAAATTATGTTAGAGTGTAGGACTTTTTTTTTATGGCCCCATGCCTTTTCGGATATAGAGATGTATATATGGCGCGCGATGGGTTAAACTCCATTTGCGCTGTCTGTTTATGTTCTGCACTCGATTATATTAATATTATTTTAAATTTTTGTATTGATTCGTAAAATAATACAAAACTGTTAAATTCATACGAAAAATGTGTTCTTTATTTCGTTACGATGGTTTTATTTTCTTTCGTAGTAGGCTACATTATTTTTAAGACAATAGCTGTACTTTATATCTAAACAAAAATATGGGTTTTAAAAGTAAATGTGCAATTTGTTCATTTCGTTAAACGATTTGTAAAAACTGCACAAAAACATTTACAATGAAGAATAGGTATAAGAACAAAAATTTCTATGAAAAATTATTGGTTAAACAGTAGCAACTTCTGTACATATAATAATTGTTCTATAATTGTGTTTTGTAACTGTTGATTAAAAGTTTATAGAAGTAAAACAGATAATTAGTTAATCGGAAAATTAATTTTATTACCTGAAGTTGTTTTAATTGTTTTTATTGAAAATTTTATAAAAAAAAATTCTCTATTTCTAATAATTGTACAATATACGCTACTCAATACCGTTTAAAATAGTTACAAAATACATTTTATACAGATACATCTATATGATCGTATACATGAAACAATTCGTTTGAGAGCACATGAAACTAATGAAGCTTAATAAATTTGTTGAATAAATTAAAAATAAATATATTTATGCAGCATCATATATCGACGCTCCCTACGAAAACTAGCACGATTCAGATTGCCACGAAGACTAGTCCATTTGAGCGTTGACCGCGAAGACTAGCACGCCCCATTATTTGCGTTGAAGACTAGCCCGATCCGCTTGATTGCGGCGAAGACTAGCACATTCCACTGCCTCTTATGTAAATTAATACGGTGATGCGAAGTGCTAGTTTTCGCGGCAAGCTTGCGAATCGTGTTACTTTTCGTCGTAAACTCGCGAATCGTGCTACTTTTCGTCGCAATCTTACGAATTGTACTATTATTCGGCGCAAACTCGCGAAGGATGCTAGTTTTCGCGGCAACCTCGCGCATTGTACTAGTATTCGCGGCAAAGTCGTGAGTTATGCTAGTTTTCGTTGCAGTTTTCTGAAATGTGCTAGTCTTCGTAAGGAGGCCAAAAAAGGTGCTAGTTTTCGTAGGGAGCGTCGATATGATCATAATGTGCAGAATTTTATATAATATATATATATATATATATATGTACAATGTTGTTTTCCCTGAATGATTAAATCAAGAAAAAATATAACAAAACAATAAAATATTTTCTAAAATATCGTATTAAAGCTTGATCGGTTGAGAGAACATGATTGAAAAAGTATCTCTTACTCCAAAATATAACAAATAAAATTATAATTTATGACTTAAGAAAAGTCTCTTCTGAAATTATTTTTTTTCTTCTCAATCAGCATTCCTATAGATTGTCAACATGTTAATAATTCATATTTTTATATTTTACTGAAAAAAGATATCTTGTACAAAGAAATTTAGGTGACCACGATTACTTTTCTTACATATGTATCGTAATATACTGTACACAATAAATTGTTAACAAAACTTTCGATTATACATTTCTCGCTTCTATATTTGTACACATTTCTTTATCACCCATGAGTTTTTGATTGATTATTTCTTACAAGCAACCATCAACTAAAGAAAAAAAATTAAAGTATTTAATTTTTTTGCATTCTTTATTTGACAATTCACAATAGATACATACAAAAATAATATTGATTATTCCCAATTGCGTGTTGACAGAACCTGTGTGAGTTCAAAAACTACAATCCCACTGTGAATAACCATTGCTTATTAGAAATATCAAAAATACTCAAATAAAAATTCTCTGGAGAATACTTATTCTTCAATATGAATAAATCTATACAGTATTCAAAAATTCAACAAGGCTAATAAGGCTTTCACTAAGTGAATAGTTGAATTTTAAATTTGTCATCAATAAAAACTATTACCTTAGTCAGTAACAGTAAATAACTTACTATAATATAGCATTATTAAAATTCATCATGAAATTTGATTCGTCTAATTACGTGTTCCATCTTTCGAAACTTAAAAACTTTTCGTATTTCATAATTTCGCGGTAATTCTTCTTAATATTTGGTTCTCCCAAAAATTTGACTTCAATCACATTCTGATCAGTAGCTCCATATAAATGAGTGCTATCAAATGAAACACTATAAACTGGGCTAGACATTCGTCGAAGGTTCATGAAATATAACTGAAAAGTAAATAATAATTAGTAAATTTAAACAATTATATCCTAACAGTAAAAAATTAATTCTGTAATAAATAAATAAATTAATTCACAATAGATGTCTACCTGAACATATTCCGGTTTACGTTGATCCCACAGTACAGCTTTACAATTGAACTGAGTTCCCGTGACCATAGTGTAATTATAGTCTGAGGATATACAATAAATTGTTGCATCTGTGGGATCTGACCAATAGCTGACGCAGTTTCCGGTTCTGACGCAAAAGTAAACTATTAATTTTATTAAAAAAACAAAACATCTAAAAATACACTTGTATTAAGATATTGACTTGTATTTACCTTAAATCCCATTTTCGGATACAAGTATCATAGCCACAAGTAAGTAAAGTGTTTGGATTTTCCCACACCATATCTAATATTCCAGCGCCTGTTCTCCAAGCATGGCTTACATCAGTTTGAGAAAAACTGAAAAGATTATATTATAGATTAAATAAATAAGTCAATATAGGTTTTATAACTTATGATAACTAACGTGTAAATGAAAATTTTTTCAGAGAAAATGGGCTGTATAAATGCTTACTTTGTTATATCATATATATGAAGTGGGGGATTGCCTCCAGTAGTGCCTGCGGAGCCTATAGCGACTTTGGTACCAGTTGGATCAATTAAAAGGGACCAAATGCGGTCAATGACTCTAACACCGGCTAATGGTGAAGTTGATAGGAATTCATTTTCTCTAGGAGCAGTCCATGCTTTTACTGCACCATCAGCAGAACCAGAAATAACTATGCCGTTAGATTCGTCTACTGCTTCTACATCTCTGGAATGCGCTCTTGGAATACTGCAATAAAAATGGTTCCCTTGATACATCATATCTTTTGACCAAAACTTGATGCTACCATCCCTGTAAAAAAAGTTATAAACATAGATTAAAATCTGTCATCATCACTCATACTATTTCTTAATGACAAGTATTTACCTGTGACCACTGATAATGTAATTATCCTTGACAGAAAATTTACAAATATCGCTGCTTGTGTCTTCCTGGTAAAATTTATTGCCATGGTGGAATGGGTCACTCCTCACATAACCACACATCTGATTTCCACCACTCCACCACAAGACATCTCCTGTCAACTGCAGCCATGGCATTAGCTTTGTTCTTTGGGAAAATAGGACATTCTTTTGATACCATCCATACTCCCAATTGTGTGTCACTTCCCATTTTGCACGGGCAGACAGAACTGGATTGCATCTGCAGAAAGTTATTGGAAATTAATGAGAATGAAATACAATTTTAAAGATATTGTAGTACAGGTACTTATAATAAAGATTATAATTAATTTTTAATTTAATCTCAAGTAGTAATTAATTACCAATAATGTAGATTATATTAATTATTCAACCTAATTCGAAAATTTTCACAAAAATTAAAAAATTATTTGAACTTTGAATAAATCAGAACTGATTAAATTTTAAATAGAAACTGCTATTTGTATGTCAGAGTGCGCAAGAGCAGAAGAAAAAAAGGTAAACACGGCTTAGATCGTAACAGATCTCCGGTGAAAGTATACCGAGTAAGTATCGGGTGCAATGACCTTTCGATTTTACTCGAAAATTCTGTTGGTTATATTTCGAATTTGAAGTTTATATTTGGAAGAAAGAAAATCTGTTATAAATTTTATGCAAACTAGCCATCTCTAAGCGCGCTTTGCGCGCCGTAATTTTAGCAAGCCTTCGCGCCACTTTTGTTTTTGTAACCTAGCAACCCATTACTCCCACCAACCAAATCACAAATAAATTGATATAACAAATCCATCATTTTTTAAGGTAGGAAAAGCAAATAATGATTAAAAATAGAAAATGAAATTAATTTTTTAGACTAACAAAACAGCTGGTCAAGTAAGATTGCTGGTGCACATAGCCTGCGAATTTGAAATCGGAGCACACCTTGCTCCAAAATGGTTTTTACTGTTAAAAATCAAACAAACCGATATTAAAATATTGCTATTGTTATTAAAATAAAATTGTACGAATCACCGACATCAATATTATTATTACTATATATTTAACAGGCATTAAAACGTACTTTTTTGAACTTCGGGGCGCAAAATTACACTTTTGATGCCTGTTTAGCGGGCGCGTTTGCGTCCTATGACATAAAATACAGTATTTACAATATAAAAACGTACTGTTTATGTTTAAGTAATATAGAATGTTAAAAATTATTTAGTATATAAAAAATTATTCAATATAAAAAAAATTATTTAGTATAAACTATTTGATGCATAAAACTCATGAAATGATATTATAATAAATCTTAAAGTTTTTGAATACACGGTAGAATTGAGCAACTGGTGAGAAAAAGGTTAATACGCATGTTTACAAACTGGACCGTTGACAATAACACGCACATACACACAAAGGCTGTACCTCTTTGACTTTTCGGTCATCGAAAACGTTATGATATAATAATAATTACAAAGAATTTTGTTTACCTGCTAATATTAATATATGTTTATTGATATACTTTTTAAAAATTTTGTTTATACAAAATTTTTATAATTTTTGCTCATATTATAATTTTTTATGAGTATTTTTTTCCGCCCCTCACCACCATCCTCTTAATCTACACATTCTTTGGTTGATTCTTGTCGTTATAACATTTTTTTTCTATTAAAAATTCATTTCGATTTTAGCGTCCTCTGGTTCAAAAAATAGTATACGCAATAAGGGCGTAAAGTGGGTGATTCACGCCCGAGTGGAGTTTGTCGCCCGAGCGAAGCGAGGTGTGTACTATTACATTATATTTCGGAGCAAACCGCTCAACATCTTTTTCCGTACTACATCCCAATTAACGCTCGATTCAACAAACTCAAACAGCGCCGGCCAATTACGAAATATTTTCGCCGCTCTTGCGCATCCTTTTTTGCGTGATTGTTTCGTTACCTCATCGGCCCAACGGAGACAAGATAACAGCTGGCTCTCGGCCGTCATACTTAATAAAAATAGAAAAAAAATGCCAGATCAAAAAAAGTCGCGCGACACGTCTATTATCTACCTATACATCGGGAAACTGATCTTGAAATCTACCAACCAGCAGCGCGAAAGCTCCGCTGTAAAAAGTGTCGATGAAATTCTCGTAAAATAACGAAAGAATGACAATTCATAACCATCATCTCGGGACTATTTAAAAGCCCACATATATCTAAATTCGAAGAAAAAAACCCGAGCCTCGCGCGTATCATATCGTCGACGAAACAGCTGTTCGAGCATAATAAAACACAAGCCGCCGACATAACCTCTCCAACATACACCCCCGCACCAACTGCGTACATCCGCACCTCCTCCCAACGACTTCTATATATAAGTACGGCCAGTTTCTGTATCGCCAGAAGCAGAGATCACCGCGTCGCATTTTTCACACTCGACTGCCCCCGAAAGCATATAAGTACCGCCTGTTCCATTATCAAGGACTTTTTCAGCCCCCGCGCCGTCAAGGTCGACAGCTCTGACCTTCGTCAGATATGTGCTTCGAAACGAAAACACGTCCGCCGTTTTCCATTGATAACCAAATAACACGTATACCTGGACAGAAAACGCTTGGAGACTTGGTTGGTAACGAGGGTGAGCTTGCTGCGCTTGTACCAGAGCACCTCGTCCCGGGCGACGCCGTTGAATCGTGTGCAGACGGCGCTGAGACGCACCAGGTCGAACGCGTGGCAGTAGTCGAAGATATGCAGGAGGATCTCGAGCGGCAGCTCGTCCAGCCTCACCGCCCTCGGCGGCAGTAGTTGCTGTTGCTCTGGCTGTTGCTGCTGCTGCGGTTGCTGTTGCTGGTCGACCTCGCCGTCGTCGGCGTTCTGCGGTGGTAGTCGTGCGTTCGTCATTCTTGATGATCCCGCGGTAGTTTGTCGCCTCTGCCTCGTGTCTCCATAAATGTCTCGCCTCGATTTTCGAACGACAGCACACGGCGTGCGTAAGTGACAACTTTTCTCACCGTGAGCTTGTGATCATGTTTGTTGTGTATATTGATGAGAGCGAGAGAATGGATTTTTCCCTACTGCTGTTGTGTCGTCGTTCCCGCGTACTTGACTTCTTACCTACTGCTTGAGCCATCGAGGGGATACCTATTACCTACAGCCGCGGTGTTGGGGTGGTGCTGCGTCCCGCTCGCACTCACGGATGTTACAAACCCAGTGGTCACAAACTAAGGTCTTCAATATAGAGTGGCAAGCGAATGTAATATTTGACTAAAGAAATTCTAGAATGGCCTTAGGGTTTTATATAGGTTATGGGATCGTCGTCCAATAAAGCTGCCTCTACACGGCGTGCCGCGAGCTGCGAGCCGCGTGCCCTAGACAAAGACAGCGAATTACGAATCCTATAGGATTTCGAATCCTATAGGATTTCGTATATCTGTTTTTGCCTAGGGCACGCGGCCGCGGCTCGCGGCACGCCGTGTAGAGGCAGCTTGTACAAAAGTACAAATAGCACAAGAAATAAATTTATTCCACTTTCTCAAATTATAAATTATTAAGTGACATATATTGTTATTTTATAGTTTTAATTTTGATTTAAAGAAACAGCTCTATGCTAATGTATTACGTACAAGTATAAATTTAAATAAACAAATTAAGGGGGTCCGAAAGTAAATTAAAAATTCAAATTTCGCGCCACAATATGGCAGACAAAAAAATAAGTAATTTGCCTATAACAAATAATAAAAACAATATTACGGAAAACCAGGACTGCATTGCCCTCCGTTACATTATTATCTATCATTTTACAACGTTTGCAGTTTCTATATAAATATTTCGCTGAATGGCATTTGAATTACTTGATTTTGAGACATTATTCAAATGCCATTGAGCGAAATATTTATATAGAAACTTCAAACTTTATAAAATGGTAGATAATAATGTAACGGAGATCAATGCAGTCCTGGTTTTCCGTAATATTGTTTTTACTATTTGTTATAGGCAAATTACTTATTTTTTCGTCTGCTATATTGTGGTGCGAAATTTGAATTTTTAATTGGCTTTCGGACCCACTTAATCGTAGGTACAATTGATGTTACATTTGTGGATGATTATAGATATTACATAAGATTATTAAATATTAACTGGTTAACTTGAGAGTTTCTTAAAATCTTATTTTTTTTTACTAGTTGCTATGTAAAAAATACGAAAATTAATATAAAAGTTAATTGAATGAATTGAATTTGTTATTAGATATTGCGATTCAAAATCCTTAATTGAAATTAATAAAGAGAATCTAATATGTATTTATATTAAGTAATCTTACTAATCTTATATCTTAAATTCTTAAAGACTTATCTACCTTATTATGTTATTAAAATATGGAATTAAATATAAACAGTTATAATTGATTTATACATTAAATTATATATTATTTATCCTTGAATTTAGTTATTATGATAGTTATTATGATTTAATTCATATTAAATGATCTCAATAATTTTAATAATCCTAACTTCTTAAAATCTTATCTAGTTTGTTCTTCTTTATTTAACACAGACTTAAATACAGTGCAACCCCGTAATAAGCGCGCCTAGGCCCGTAAGGGGATAAGAATTTTTTACATAAACGTATACCCCCTCCACGCACTTTCCCCTCGAGTATCTAGCGCTTTCTGTCTCTCTTTCTCTCTTTCTTCGGCGCATGACCTCTCAATAAGTGTTCTGACGATCGTCAGTTTGTTGACAACGTTTAAGTGCACGTAATACAACGTTTTGAGACTGAATATCGTTTTCAGTATAGGAAATTGTGCTGTGCATAAAAATTTATACTTTTAAGAATATTTAAGTGTACGTGTGTTGATTAAAATGAAATTTTTCTATTAAAAAGTCTCTTGTAAACTCTGTTTTGCTTGGCGCGCTTATTGAGAGGACAGGTTGTGAAGTCTAACTCGAGCTGGTAGTTTGAGTCGGAATGGGAATACCCTGTTCTTAGAATTGAGCGAGAAACTAGGGAAAAACGCGCTTATTGCGAGAGCGCTTATTCCGGAGTTGCACTGTATAAAGAGTTAATTTATTTGTAAATTGTCTATCTTTAAATTGGCTATTATGACTCGAGTCTCTTAATTGACTTAATGACGAGACAACTTGCGAAAATATATACATAAATATGTATGTTATCTGATTTATCCATCGGATTAGGTGTTGATTGGGGCTCTTCCTTCGATATGGACGGCCGTGGACCCAATTTCAATCACCCGTTGTCCTGGTATTCACCCTGAAGTCCCAAGGGAAACCACAGCCTCAAAAACTTTGGGTAGGACGACGCTCCTCACTCTGATTGGTGTGGATGCTTATCTGTTTATGGTTGACTCGTTGTATGTCGGAACTCGTTGAAAACTCGTGGCAGATTAATGGAAGCTCGTTGAAGACTAGTCGAAGCTTGTTGAAGCTTGTTGAAACTCGTTGAAGCTTGTTGAAACTTGTTGATACTCGTTGATATACGTTAAAAGTTAAACTTGATGGAATTCGTTGAAATTCATTGAACTTGGTATAATTCGTTGAAATGCGTTAAACTTGATGTAACTATATAAATTCGGCGTAATTCTTGAAGATACGTGGGTGCTGATAAGTCCAAGGTTGGATTCTTTCTCTAAGCGAGACTGCCCGCCGGGGAGCTGCGTACTCTTATATATGGTCAGCGCGGACCTGAAAGCTGTTGAGGATGATCCGTCTCCCTCTGGTGGCGAGGACTTGAAATACATCCATAGCCTGTGGAAGTGCTGTAGCTGTAGGGCCTGTAGGACCCCAAAATCTGAAAAGAGGCTCCGCCCCCTTCTTCTGTGGTGGGAGATTCTGCTTCTCTCATTGGTTCCCTCTTTTGGTCGGTTACCTACTACGTAATTTCATGGAATCCGAGATTTCCGCAAAGTACAACTGCAAATCGTCTTCCGGACACGGATTCGTGTTTAGACGCTGGACAATGACTTCTGTAGCAGAAGTGTATGTGTATACATGTATGAAAAATATATTTATGTAGATCTAATCACGCATGTTTTCGTTATTTTCGTTGAAAAATAGAAGAAACAATTTGTTTTTGAAACAGTGTGCGAGAAGTTCGACTTTTTACACCGGGTTTCCGTACGAAAAGTACTACTTTTTTACACTAGTGCGTAAACCAAGTGCTCCGAGGGCAAAGCATTACTTTTTCACACGAAAAACCATTGCGAGCGGTCGATCTTCTTGGCACCCCGTTTAAAAAAATTGTATATGCAACTCATGTATAAAACAACTTGTTGCATAATGTACTATATTTCTTTTGGAGAATTACAATTTATTGTGCTGCTGTCAACCGCGGAGCAGCTCCAAAAGTGCATGCCTATCTTCTATACATTGTGTGTTAATATTTATAAAATAAAACCTCAAAAAAGATTTTTATTATTTTGTATAGTAACATTTTTAAAGAAGCACAAAGGGAATACATTTACTTGGTGTCTTTCAGATATATAGATGTAACTTCTTAATAAATGAAAAGTTTTTTCCAAAACCCGATATAATTCTAATATTCCAGCTTTAGTACTGGTCGTGTCTGCTTTGCATGGTTTTATGTTGCGCTTCGCAATGTCACATAGTTATTGCTTCAATAATCACATTTTCAGTTACGATAATAAACACCATTAAAATTAAAAATAAATTAGCTACTCTCAACCAAAGCATACGAAAATAGTAAATTGTACGACCAAGGGAAAAAATGAAAAAAATGCACATCGTATTTTTTGCTTTTTTTTAAATAGTGCAGAAATAGACTCTTTTTATGCCAAGAAAGTGGATAGAGATTTGGGATTTTCGATTAGTCCGCCATACTAATAAAAATAAACAGAATAAATTTTTCTTCTTTCTCCCGCTACGAGTTTTTTCCTCCTGCTGGATGGAAAAGTTTCTCCCTTGCGGGAGGAATAGTACATTACGATACGGATGTGAAAGTCGAATGCGGTAAAAATCACCTTACGCACCAGTGTCGTACCGTATTTTATACCACGAGAGCCGAATAATCATATTAAAGTTATGATTTTGAGGTTAGAGTGGTGTAAAAGACTTTTACTCACTCGCTTCGCTCGTGCGAAAAACGTCTCCTGCGGTAAATAATCACTTTCCACACCCGTATCGTAATGTACTAATTTCTTGATGCCCTGGTGGAAAGTACGTGGTTTCGCCATTGTTTTCGATAGCGAAAGAAGGTCATTTAACCATTACTAGGGCTTTCGCCACTGACAGGAGCTTTCGCCACGCATGCTTCTGAGTTGGTAACTAGGCAACTGCAGATTTTATTAATAGATTGTTTTAGAGGTTTTGTCAACATATTCAAAGTCATTAACCTATATGTACAACAAAAACAATCACTTCTGATCATCAATCAACAAGCGATTTATACTGCTTTAATTTGTGAAATGGATAAACAGTACATTACGATCCTAGTGGCATAATAGTTGCGCACTTTACGCTCATAGACATAAGAGAGATAGACTGCGGGTGTAGGTTAGTGAGAGTGGCACCCGTTGGGAGAGAGACAGATGCATAGAACGTATATATAATCGAAGGTAAGCTGTCTCTCTCTAACGCATGTGCGCGAACATGGTTAGAGGTGCCACTCTTGCTAACCCACACCCGCAGTCTATCTCTCTTATGTCTGTTTACGCTACGCTCGGGCGCTTATACACGCCGTGCCATAAACAACAACTTATGACATGTGTATCGTACATTATTTTATACCACTGACTGCATAAATCCGCCATGTCACGGATAGGCGTGACATAAATGCGGATTTATGCCACGTAGTGCTATAAAGATTGTTCATTAATAATGAATTGTCCTCATCCGACGAATCTGAAGATGAGGAAGAAGTGTGTAGAAAATTGATGTTTTCGAACGTGATGTTTTCGATGCCCGCCCCCCCGACCAGCAACACTCGCTGCGCTCGTGCCGCAAATGTCGAGGTGGGCATCGAACTCAACACGCTCGAGCTTTGATGAAATGAAAGACTCCTAAGAGTCAGAGCAGAAAAAGTGAGAATTAGTCGGGTTACATGCGAGAAGCTGAATGCATGCTATTACGGTGTTATCATTGTCGGTGGCAAAATATATATCGGCAAGACTATAAATTATGTAATAGTACATTATGATACGGGTGGAGAATGTGATTATTTACCGAAGGAGATGTTTTTCGCACGAGCGAAGCGAGTGAGAAAAGTCGAATGCGGTAAAAATCATCTTACGCACCAGTGTCATACAGTATTTTATACCACGAGAGCCGAATAATCATATTAAAATTATGATTTTGAGCGCTATAAACGTACTTTCCACCGGGCATCAAGAAAAATAATATACGGTACACAAGACGAAAGATCAAGGCCCACTACTGCGTGATATGCCAACTTCACGCAGTAGCGGAACTTCAACTTTCGTTATTTGTACCGTAATGTACTATTCCTCTCGCGACTTACTAACGATCGGAAAACTAAATTTTCGATCCACTTTACAGGCATGAAAAAGGGCATTTTTCTTTAAAAAGTCAATTGTATACTTATCCTCTATTAAATACAAAAAGATATATGAACCATAAAAAGTTACTGCAAAGAGACATAGGATCAGAAATAATAGTCTCATTTTTGGTTCAGCGTTTGGTTACTTCTTTCAAAAAAGTTTTAAAAAATATTCATTTTTTGTTTTTTTTTTCTGTTATATATACGAGCAGCTATTATAATAAACAGTAATTACTACTTATCAATGACGTCAAGCAAACGATTCTTTATCATAAAAAGAAAAAATTTAGGAGTATTAAATGATTATAATCTATAGTTTTCTGTTTTCATTTATTACGGGAGTACTTTAGTTTTTAATAATTGACTTGCTCTTGAAAAAAGCAAAGTTAGCATAAAGATCATTATAAAAAGTAATCCACTGCCTTTTCGCGGAGGCCAACTCCGAGCCTGATTGTTCTTGTACTTTGCCTATTTTTAAAAGATACAAATAAAGTGTCTGACTATTATAAACTCTTCGGGTACATTGTTTTATCATTACCCTAATTCTTAAAAAACATTTTATAAAATCCCTATAGCAAAGAAAAAAGAAAAAAACAATCGAGAATAGACAAGTTTTTATTTTTACTTTTTTGGAACAATTATTATTATGTTTCTTTTTTTATAACCATCAGATATCATTGCAAACTTATTGCAGTCATCTACTGTTTGGAATAATTTCTGAAAAAGTAGATTACTTAAAGAATTAGTAAAGATCCAAAATTGAAAAAGAATAATGTAAAGTACTGAAATGTTGATAACAGCGTAATTCAGTATATAGGCTCCGACATCTCCTTTAGAAACATTTCGAAGAAAATAATTAGTAACTAAACGGAAAATATATCTAACTAGTTTCTATTCTTTATTTATTTTCTAATAAGTGCAGGCTTTCATAGACCATTTCTCACATACAACACACCCGCGTGGCGTTGTTTTGTCCTAAGTTTTCGTAATAACTCCAAATACTGTTTTTGGTGTGGCGAGGAACTACTTAACAAGATTTTCTGCAAGTACACCTAACAAGGTCTGTATTAGCAAGGGGTAGATGAAATTCCAGTCTCGCTTGAAAGGGTCTTACCTTTGCCTTAACGTATGTTTTTGAAGAGTTTTAAAAAATTGCACTACCTAATTTTGGAAGAAAAATTCAATATTTCCATCTAGCAATGAGAGTACACAGCCTTTGAAAATCGGATTTTAATAAGGCTTTAAAAGTCGATTTCTGGTATCTAAAAATGAAGCGCAGTGCTCACAATTCCGTCAAATGGGTCCTTTTCCTTGAGATGTGAGCAATCTAATCTCAAATATACTCTATTTCGTTAAACAAAGATGGCTCTTCTATTGCCTGTTACTTTGCAATTATTTATGGTGCGAAGACGAGCAAAAATTTTCTAAAAGTAGACAACAAAATCTATAATTTAAGCTCTGATTCATTGAAAAATATTTATTTTTCAGTATCTTATAAGCAATCAAAGGTAACGTAAGAAAATGGTTTAAAAGAGGATCCATTAAGTCGCTTAAAATGAAGACAAATTTTTAACCATTTTCTAACGCTACCTTTGATTGCTTATAATTTTCTGAAAAATAGTACATTATAACACTGATGTGGAAGGTGATTATTTACCGCATGAGACGTTTTTCGGACGAGCGAAGCGAGTTGTGGAATCGTGCGTTCTCAATAATTGTTGTGAAATATAAGGTTTGAGTAATATCCTAGCGAAAATTGAAAATGTTAAGAAAATGTGAAAAAATGTAACAAAAATGTAAGAAATAGTAAGGACTCGAAAACATCTAGGATATTTGGTCCGAGTAAAATTTATCGCAATTTCATTAAAAGCTGTGAGCTCAAAGTCACAGCCAAATTTGTTGTTATTTGAGCGTTAATGGGTTGATGCTTTTTTGTATTACTTTTATGTTATTTATTTAATTTTATTTATAGGCGTTAATAAAACATAATTCGTGAACTAGGAGTTAAAGAGAATATTAAAAAATAATTGATTATTTAAAGATTTGGTATTGTTTATATATTTTCCAACAATTTTAGATGTAGCCACATTAGTAAAAAACATTTTTAAAGAAAGTAATTTTTGGTCAAAACAAAGAATATTTGTCTACGCTAGGTTATAACGCTTTAAATTAAAATAGGAAAATATTTCGAGATATGATGTTCATGCAGCAAACACACATTGCTAAGGTGGAATAAGCTTGCAAGTGCGCGTGTGTCCGTGTGTGTTTGTGTATGGGTAAGGATAAAATAAACATAGCCTTCCGACATTAATTTTTCGTATTGCTTTATATTATAGTAGGACAGTAGTTTTACATTATTGTCACAATGCCTAGACTTTCTAACGATTGTAGTACATGTACGGCTCTACCATAATTACTATACCACAAAGTATGAGCCTCCATTTTGGCAGATGCAATACGGCTTCTTGTTTGGATCGTTAGGACTCATGCCGGTAACGGCACAAGTCCGTGTATAGCCACCGGGACAGCGTTTCGAGTCGTCGTTTTCGCACTGCTGCGTCATAGCTTGCGAACAGCTTTGTCCCTGGGCTTTGGCTTCTGTATCAAGAATATAAATATACTCTATACATTTTCACATTATAGAAGAAAAGAAAAAATGTGTTATTATGTTTTGTGACAAAAATATTTCCTAGATAAACTTTCGGGATGTTATCGGTATACGGTCCCTGACAAAAGATATTTTTTATATATTTTTTATATATATCAAATAGTATATTATGATACTCTCGCTGCGCTCGGGCACTAATTTCACGCACGGCACTAGTGTATCGTAATATACTATTATCGTATAGTTATAACGTTAAAAACTAATTTTTGGCAGGGATGATGTAGTTATAACATCCTTAATTTAAGTGATAAATGAGGAATGTTGTTCCAAAAGTGGATAGTTGTACTTTTATAGAATTTGATTAAATGATAGAAATGCATGTTTGTTTTACATTTTAAATGTATACTTCTAAAATTTCACGTATTTATGGGCGACTACATTTTGAATTTAGACAATGAAATTATTTTCCATATGTGTTCACTTCAAAGTAAAATGTAGCCAAGTTCAGAATTACTTATGGCTGGACACCTTCAGTTAAATATAAAAAGATATACGAACCCAAAAATATAACTACAAAGAGACACAGGACGAGAAACAGTAGCCTCATTTTTCCTTTAACGTATGGTTATATAACTGTTAACGGATGTTTTAAGAAATAAGCTTGAAAATTTATTTTTTTCGTTGCTATTTATAGGGGCAGTCACTGTATATACAAGCAGTAATTTTTGCTTATCAATGACGTCACTCAAACATTTCGTCGTTGTATATATCAACAAATTATTTTAGTATATCAGATAATAATAACTATTTTAATCTATTTGTTCTTGAATAAAGAGCGATAACAAATTTTTTTAAAATAGTAACAAGGAAAATAAGTATTAATTACCTATAATAGAATTCATTAAAACTTTACATTTTTATACATACTTACAAAATAAAACAAAAATTCTTTGCCTATTTTTCGAATTTGATTTTTCTTCCCATTAAATATGCAGTAATTGTAACAAATATTTTATAAAGTCTCAATGTAAAACATAAATTTCTTAAGATGATGTAGTAGCCACGCTGATTGGTTGAAATTTTCCTAACCTCAAAAACAATATCATAAATAAAAAACCGCTGCTAACTGCTTTAGCAGAATGCTTTCTCAAAGAGAATTGATAAATTACATCAAATAATTTTTTTAAATGTACATTTTAATATAAAATTTCATTCTTTTTGCATATCTCATATTCCATAAATACAATAAATTATTCAAAATGATCAAGAAAATTATATTTAAAATAGTAATTATTAAATTGCAAATTAAAAAGTTTAAGGTATTATCAAATGCTATTTATTGAATTTATAAATTAATTGCATTTCTTCGAAATTTCTTCGGCGTTTTCTTCGAAAACTTGCTAACTCGGTATTTGCTTCAAAACCCCGCCAACTCAGCGAAAACTTCGAAAATTCACCAACTTATAGAGTGATTTCAAAAACCATATAACTCGGCGAAGGTTTAAAATATCCTCTAACTCAGGCGTTTTTTGTTTTAATTTTGTAGTGGTAGCTCTAGGATGTTAAAGTACAATTTCTGTATAAGTGATGAAAAAAATTATTTACGATTTTTCCATATTTTTCTTTTTTTTTTTTACCGACTTAATATTATTCGTTTCGACGGACAAAAATATGGATTGATAGATAATTTCAAGACTTTTAAGAAAATGTGACTACTTCCAACGGATATCTAAGCCCAATGCCGTAAAAAAATATTTTCGATTTTTCCATATTTTTCTTTATTTTTTTTTAACCGACTTAATATTATCCGATCGGACCGACAAAAATATGGGCAGATAGAAAATGTCAAGACCTTTCAGAAAATGGACCCACTTCCGACAGATATCCAAACCCCGGAGGAAAAAAATTATTTTCGATTTTTCCATATTTTTCTTTATTTTTTTTAACCGACTTAATAACATCCGATTGGATCGAAAAAAATATGGGTAGAGAGGAAATTTCAAGACGGTTCAGAAAATGGGCCTACTTCCGACCGATATCCAAACCCAGAGCCGAAAAAAATTATTTTGGATTTTTCCATATTTTTTTTTATTTTTTTTAAACGACTTAATATTATCCGATCAGGCAGACAAAAATATGGATTGATAGGTAATTTCAAGGCCTCTCAAAAAATGGACCTACTTCCCACCGATATCCAAATTCGGCGACGAAAAAAAAAATTTCTATTTTTCAATATTTTGCTTTATTTTTTTTAACCGACTTAATATTATCCGATCAACTACATAATTGAACTTGCACAACTTCAAAATAAGCTTTAAATACCTGCCAAAGATAAACTTGATATCTCTGGCCAGTTTCGAGTTAAGCTGCGGACAAATTTATAACACACACACACACACACACACACACACACAAAAATACACACACACACAAACACACACACACACACACACACACACACACACGCACACATACATTTTCTAGAAAATGCATATCTCGACTCAGGGAGCTCAGAAATATCGAAAACCATCGAAATCTCGAGGTCGAAAAATTTCACCGTTACCAAGCTTTCTCTTTGAGAAAGCAAAAAGTATACAATTGTAAAACGTTATTCAGCATTTAATAATTTTTAGTTGAGACAAACAATGGGAAATACGACGCGAGGTGAGGATGCCGTTTCACATAGAAAAGTGTAAGATGACCGTCACTTTTACGTAATTTCACGTGTCAATTTTAAGAATATTGCATTACATAAATTATTAAACATTTTGATTATTGAAAATACTGTGACCCCGCATTCTTTACACGATAACAAATCGCTAGCAACTTAATTTTCAATATCACGACGTAAATTTCGCGTGAACAATGGGAAATACGGCTCGAGGTGGGGGTCACTATTGGTAAAGTTCGCTCCTACATCCCCTTAATCAGAAAGAATGATATGTATACGCCAAAGATCTGATAATTTGCATTAAATAAATTTTTATGGAGTTCAATTTATGGTTTTTGGAATCATTGAATCCGATTTTAATGCATTTTTTGGAAAATGTATGCGTGCGTACATGTGTATGTGCATGCCAGCGTACGTGCGCGTGCATGGGGTAAATTTTGAGTCCACGTACCTCCTGTGCAAACGAATATATCGGGCTGTAATTTTGCAGGTATTTCGACACAAATTTAGACTAATTAACTAATTAGATTTTGAATAACGCCTTATATAGTATTAAACATGATTTTTACTAAAAACCTAAAATTGAATAATTATTCTTTTGAACCTAACATATCTAGAATAACTTTTCATTTAAAAACAGCTTCAATCTGAGCTTTGGTTCATTAATACACACACACACACACACACACACACACACACACACACACACACACACACATACACACACACACACATGTGGAATTCTACAGAAAATTACCCCTAACTGTGGTCGAAAAATCGCAAAAATTCAAAGTTGAAGCACACCTCCAACAACTGGTTTTTTCTATTCTGTAGCAAAAATAATGCACGAAAAGTGTGTCGAAACAAGGAAATCGGAATAGTGTTTTTCAAGAAGCTACATTTAATTTTTCTTATCGAAATTTAACATGGGAAAAATAGATGAAAAGTAGTCATTGATGATTAACCAATAGCAAGCTACTGAAGAGGCAAAAACAAATTTAACAAAAAAGCGATTAAGGTAGAAGAAAAGAGCTTTAATTTCAGACTAGAATCGTTAAAATCGGTTGATTCTGTGCAAAGCTCGTGAATTTAAAAATTGCGAAAAATGACCAAAAATAAGCGACTTTTCTCAAATCCACGTAATTCTTAAAATTTTGATCATATTTCGTAATTTTTCGCAATTTTTAAATTCACGTAGCTTTGCACAAAATCGACTGATTTTAACGATTCGAGTTTTAAATTAAAGCTCTTTTCTTCTACTTTAATCAATTTTTATGAAAATTTTTTTTAGCGCTTCAATAGCTTGCTATTGGTTAATCACCAATGACCACTTTTCGTCCATTTTTCACATGTTAAATTTCCATAAGAAAACTTAAATGTAGCTTCCTGAAAAACACTATGCCGATTTTCTTGGTACAACACGCTTTTTGTGTATTATTTTTGCTACAGAATAGGAAAAACCAGTTATTGGAGGTGTGCCTCAACTTTGAATTTTTACGATTTTTCGACCACAGTTAACCCAATAAGCAAAAAGAATTTTTAATGAACTCTTTAAGACTACTTTATGAACGCTTTTTCCATGAAAGTAATCATAAAGAATTCTTATTGGACCACTTTATCTGATCTCGAATGTCCCATCGGTGCTGATTCGAATCGTCTACATATGTTATGATGTACTAATACTAATAATCTTTTAAAATACTTAGTGATTACTTTATGATTACTTTGTGATTACTTTCCATTGATATTATTTTGTTTTATTAAAAATATTTTTGAAAATATTTTATACAAAGTAATCTATAAGAATACTTTGTGAATACTTAGAAAATCATCCTCAAGCGGATATTCGGTACTACTTAACCCATTAACGCCGGAGCGACCATTTTGGGACACTCGAAGAAACAAACATTTTCTCAGCTACATAGAGTGATAAAAGCGATAACCCATCGGTAAAATGAGCTGTATTTTCGAATCCCGGTATTAGTTTTTAGCTATCAGCTCTCCTAAGGGGTGAAAATGGGGTGTGAATTGAAGAAAAAGTAAAAAAAGGTATGGAACAGATTTTTCTATCCTTGATCTCACGTTTTTTCTTTTTTTTTACTTTTCTTCAATTCACACCCCATTTTCACCCCTTAGGAAGAGTGATAGCTAAAAACTAATACCGGTATTCGAAAGAACAGTTCATTTTACCTATAGAGTATCACTTTCATTGCTCTATGTAGCCGAGAACATGTTTTTTTCTTCGAGTGTCCAAAAATGGTCGCTCCGGCGTTAATGGGTTAAAGAATTCTTTTATCCCAGATTTTTGCTAATTGGGAGGGGTAATTTCCTGTAGAATTCGACATATATATTATGACGGGAAATAATTCTCCGTCATTTTCCCCTCTCTCCCCGCATTACCTCTGTATTAACCTATCGAGATTATGTTACAGGTGCAGACGGCGCGGAAGGACGCCTAGCCAAGAGGGAGGGAGAGAGAGAGAGAGAGAGCGCGAGAGCTCGCGCCCCCTTGCCCCCTCCTCAGCTCCCTCCTCAGCCCCCCTCACCCCCCCTCAAAATAATGTCATTATTTAAATAGTTTTCGTCTAATATTTCAAGTAGTATCCTTCGTCGGTTTCAACCTATTTTCGAAAAAATTACAACCATTTTCTAAAAAATTTGGAAATATTTTTAGAAGAATATAAATATAAAACTTTTCAAAGGATATAAATAAAATGCCGTGATTAAAAGGAGCCTAGGGTAGCGTAGATAGCAAGATTGTAATTAGCGACCTTGAAAGCTCCTGTATAAAAATTTTAAGCAAAATCTAAGCTTGCTTCGAACTTTTGACAGCAAAAAGATGATTCCTCTAGGGCAAGGCTTTTGTTAATAGTCAAAGAACCTTCCAACTTTAAAACAATATGGATTTGTTGATACAAAAGTATTGCACTATGGTCAAAGAGGTGATTCCTCCTAGGCAAGGCTCTTGTTAACTGTCAAATTACCTTACAAATATATAATGTGGATATCTCAGGCGTATAATTTTTCAACAATTCGTTGAAAAAACTTTCAGAAGGATTGAATATATAGTCAGAAGCAATTTCTTTTAAAAACTTTTAGAAGAATATAAATAGGATATCGTGATCGAAAAGGTGATTCCTCCATGACAAGGCTTTTAATAACAGTTGAAGAATATTCTTCGACAAAGATAACGTAAATTACGAGTTACAATTAAAAAAAGATACGGCAATCAAAAAGGTGCTTTCTCTAGGAGAACCGTCCAACTTTAACAAAAGCACGTAAATGTACTCCAAAGAAATAGACATTATGAAAGGAAAAAAATTGTATGTTATAGAACTTCAAAAGGATTATTGAATACATTCAAGCTATAGAAAAATCATGCACAATCATTTTTAAAGCTACAGGATAAACATACGGTCAAGCTCAAAAAGGTGGTTCCTCCAGTGCAAGGTTAACAGTTAAGGTATCTTCAAACTTTGACAAAGGAAATGTAATATTTTGGACCGTGTAACGTTCTATTTTAGATAGAAGGATATACATGTACAGTCAGAAGCAATTACTTTCGAAAAACTTTTAGAATGATATAAATAGAATACCGTGATTAAAAAGGTGTATCGCCCAAGGCAAAGCTTATTTATTTATTTATTTATTTATTTATTTAACCAGAAAAGTTACAATGCAGTTTACAAAGTAAAATCTATTAGAGGTAAACATTGTTACCTGTACAATAGTCTGGTTGCATACAACTAATACTATATCTATAACTTAAAACTAACAGATTACTCATTCGAGTAACATAAACATTTTCATAAACTTTATTTCATTTAACAATTTTATGTTAACATTTAATATAATTACCAATGACTTACTAAAGTATTAGATGGCCAATCAAGGAGATTCAAGACCCAATTCATTAAGATGGGAACCTACACAAAAAATATATGTCGAAGTGAAAAGTATACAGCATGCAAAACAATTGGATGAGATAAACAAATAACTACACGATCATATTAATGAAGAAGATGAATGTGATTTAATTAATCAAATCAATGAATGCAATAATGATATCACACAAGGACAAATACCATTGATTTGGAATCCAGAACAAAATAAATATCATGAAGTAGAAAATTTAAAAAATGCCATTAAACTTGACAGGTTAAACGAAATGGTGAAACACTATGAAAAAGAAGAAAATAAGTATAATGAATATTATAATAACTTGCTTAAAGAGTAGGATATGAACTGTTTTTTGTTGCTTATGGTAACAATTAAAATCATACGCATGGCTGTTGGCGAGGTATACCACTTAAAAAAATCCAACGCGGGTTATGCTATTGAATAAATGCATATGAACGATGGCTCTTCATGTAATTATTTTAATAGTTAAACAGTACCACCAGGGTGGCGTGTAAAACTGTTTTTTATTGCTTATGGTAACAATTATTAAAATAATAAATTATCTATGACTTTATCACACAGTAATTTTTATCAAAAGGATATAATTTAAAATATTTTTATTATATTAATTTTTTCAACATATCGGGGGTTGGCGAGCGGAGCGAGTAGGGGGGCGAAGCCCCACTAGTGTGTTTGTATATATATATATATATATATGTGTGTGTGTGTGTGCATGTGCGTGCGCGGTTGCGCGTATGTATGTGTGTGTGTGTGTGTGTGTCTGTGTGTGTGTGTCTGTGTGTGTGTGTGTGTGTGTGTGTGTGTGTGTGTGTGTGTGTGTGTGTGTGTGTGTGTGTGTGTGTGTGTGTGTGTGTGTGTGTGTGAAACAGGACTTATGTTAACATCGCGGGTTAATGTTTATGTAAAATTAACACGTAAAAATTATGCGGACGTCCGCATAAGTACCGTAAAGTCTCGCACCAGTTCAGAAATTGTCTGCATAAGTTACGTTCCGTACAGATATGTATGTATGTATGTATGTATATATGTATGTATGTATTTGTGTGTGTGTATGTATGTGTGTACACACACACACTTTAGATAAGACAGGCCTATAAAAAAAGACATGTCTGAACTCGCAGTATAAGAAACATATTTTCTTACATATTTTGAGATGCTCAATCCATATCTAAAGTCAAAATAAGGGGGTTGCCAGGCTGATTATGGTTAAATATCGTGTTATTATCAGGAAATCCTGGAATCCTTTTCCTCCGTAATTTTACATAGAAAATTACGGAGATACCTTTTATGCTTTTATTTCCTTATGAACAAGGATCATATATAGCAAACTGATTTTTGAAATACGCTTGAAACGCTTTAATAATATTTTTTTCTATGTATAATTATTAAAAATTAGTAAGTTTTCGCACAACCAACTTTAATTATATGTAAAATTATATGTAAATAAAGTTATTTTGCTTCCTCCTAGAGGAAGCTTTGTGATAGTAATTTTTTGACTTATTGTAAAAGCATGTTATAATTGTTTTTCGAGGTGTTAGGAATCAAAATACATGATTTTTGAAAAATGTCTGTATGGATGTGTGTGTGTATGCACACACATACTTTAGATAAGACAGGCCTATAAAAAAAGACATGTCTGAACTCGCAGTATAAGAAACATATTTTCTTACATATTTTAAGATGCTCAATCCATATCTAAAGTCAAAATAAGGGGGTTGCCAGGCTGATTATGGTTAAATATCGTTTTATTATCAGGAAATCCTGGAATCCTTTTCCTCCGTAATTTTACATAGAAAATTACGGAGATACCTTTTATGCTTTTATTTCCTTATGAACAAGGATCATATATAGCAAACTGATTTTTGAAATATGCTTGAAACGCTTTAATAATATTTTTTTCTATGTATAATTATTAAAAATTAGTAAGTTTTCGCACAACCAACTTTAATTATATGTAAAATTATATGTAAATAAAGTTATTTTGCTTCCTCCTAGAGGAAGCTTTGTGATAGTAATTTTTTGACTTATTGTAAAAACATGTTATAATTGTTTTTCGAGGTGTTAGGAATCAAAATACATGATTTTTGAAAAATGTCTGTATGGATGTGTGTGTGTGTGTGTGTGTGTGTGTGTGTGTGTGTATGTGTGTGTGTGTGTGTGTGTGTGTGTACGCCTGGATCTCAGCTTCTACTCGACCGATTTTGACCGGACAGGTACCATTTTTTTGTTTTTTCTGTGTGATGGCGGGTCAAAGTTTCGTTTTTTGATTCGCTGATGCGTTTTTGTTTTATTTCGAATTTTCGATTTTCTCAAAATTGATTTTTGCTTTTTTTTAATGATAAGATCGAGATATTTGAATTTAATGGATAGCATTCGAAAGAGCATTAAAAGACCTATATTTTCTAAAAAAAAATTTCTCTAGCTATCGCGGTTCTATTGTATTAACAAATACGTGTTTTGTTATGTTTTTTAAAGCTTATAACTCCTAAACTAAACGGTCAATTTTCTTGAGAAAAATCATGGTAATGCAGAATATAAATAGCAGCATCCTGTAAAAATTTAAATCATTTTGCCGACTAGTTTTTCAGAAAAAAATTGAAATGTGAAAAAAATGAGTTTTGTATGTCCAACGATTACGGGAGTAAAATTGACTTAATCGCTTTGGAAATATCAGGAAATCCTGGAATCCTTTTCCTCCATAATTTTACATAGAAAATTACGGAGATACCTTTTATGTTTTTATTTCCTCATGAACGAGGATCATATATGACAAACTGATTTTTGAAAAACGCTTAAAGCGCTTTAATAATATTTTTTATTTTTTCAAAGCACTTGAAACACGGATGCAATAATCTTGAAGACGGCACACTCGTTTTTCATAATGGCCCTTCTTCAATGCGAGTGACAACGGACAAATTAAATATCCATTGTTACACGAAAAAAATTTTTTTGTCCGATATCTACCAAATTCATAACCAATGGTAGAAAAATAGTGACTAAAAACCTACGGTAGACCTTTCATCTGTTCTTTTTCCACCATTGATTATGAATTGCGTAGATTTTGGACAACAAAATTTTTTTCGTGTAACAACGGACATGTAACTTGTCCGTTGTCACCAGCATTGAGGAAAGGTCGTAAGTGTTCGACACTCCACGTCATGCGCGGGCACGCCATGCCACGCCACCCTACGCCACGGTCCATTTTTTTTCTTCCTTATGAGGTATCAGCACCAGGCAACGTTCTCATGAACAGTTTCTTCAAACAAATCTTCAAATGAAATAATCTTAATAATCTTCTTTAATCTTTCATCTATTTAATATTTGTTAATTAATAAAAAACTAGTCTTCTCCTTCTTAAATCTCTAATTCTCAATCAAATTGTCTTGTCTTCGACTCTCGGATATTTCAGAATTCCTTAGACATCTCATGTAGATCGATTCTCGAATGTTCGAAACTTCTTCAGACGTCATCGTGTAAATATTCTTCTGTATAAGAAACTCAGTAAAGATGGCCGCTCCCGGAAGCAGGCTCACTACGGGAGCTCCAACCTGCTCCTAGACACGCGGGTTTCAACTATAAACACCTGCTTTTTCATATAAATTCAGAGCTCGAAATTCTTGTTGTTTTGAGAACCTTCCATAACCACTATTCTCCGAAGTTAGACAACTATCTTGATGTTAAACAAAATGATTGTGAAAACTATTGAATAAGATATTGATTTTTAAAGTATATAAGAAGATGACTATAAATCTTCTTAAAAGCGTTACGTACTAAACAAAAAAATCTTGAAAAACTTCAAACAAGCCTATCATCCATAATCCCATACAAGAGGATATAGATGATATCTTGTTTCAATAAAAAAACTTTAGCCGCTGAATATAAAAGGAATAAATCAAAACAGAAAATTCTTTAAAAGCATCTATAAACAGAAACCAAATTTCCTACAAAAAGATATATTTTCAAAATTGATTAAAGTCATATTCAAACAGGATCCTTCAAACTGTATTCTAGGTTATGTCAATTTTCATAAAGTGCAATACGCTATCACCTTCATTCTTGAGATAATTAGACAACTTAATAATAGATAACAACTATCAACTGTCCCAGAAATACATCACCAACAAATAAAATGGACAATAGTAACATTCTTGAAGTAGTTGAGCCCAATGATAACTGCTCTAGAATTCGTCACCAGGAGGCATCACGTGAAAAATTTTGATCCATTAATATCTTCGACATCCATAACTTAAAAATTCCAGTAATTGTATCAACGTGTTTCTCGTAATTATCTGAGCACTGTCCAAATTATATTTCTTCAAAAGATGGTCAATCAAGCCTTGAATATGAACTCTTTATCCAACATGTGCACTCAATCAGTATCGGATACACTACCAATTAATATCCGGCACTAATTAACTATACTAAATCAATTAAAAAAACAGATCAATTATCAATTTAAAAAACACAATAAACAAAAAACCGTTACCAATTCATTGGCCCGTGGCTTCCTCAAACTTAATTTGCTTATTCCTTTAATGAATTTTTAATAACAAAATTTATAATTTTTGCAACAATATATGACATAATTATAATTAAATTCATTTATGAAGATTAAAAAGTATTAATTTTTAAATTATGTATAAAATATGAATAAAATAATAGGTCTGATATTTTTAAATTATGTGTGAAATAGTATATTACGCACCATGGGAGGAAAAAACTTGGACAATCCACAGCTCGTGTAAATCGCTCGCCTTCGGCTCGGGTGGCAAACACGAGCTGGGGGCTGGCCAATTTTACTCCCGTGGTGCGTATACTATTTTTCCTTACATCGAGGCCGAAAATACCATATTTCCGTTTCGGAGCCGGGCGGGAATGAGGCACTTTCGGCCCGGTGTGAGGAAAAATAAATAAACTAATTGATTGTAATATTATCGTCAAAACCTTTTAAAATTCTTAATTAACCTTTACTTCAAATTATATTTTCTTTGTGGAATTGCACACATAGGGCACGTGTCTCTAGTAGTTTGCTGTCCGTATTTGTGTGCTCTTTCAGCAATTTCCAATCTAAGAAAAAGGTTCTAACCTTAAAAATAATAAATGGCTATTACAAAACAAAAGCAGATATACAAAACGCGCGCATCGGCGCAAAGCGAATAGCGCATGTCATTTCCATTTTCTAGTATACATAAATACGTTCCCGAATAATTACGATTTTAAAAGAGTTTTAACCGCAAATATCTTTGAATTCATAAACGAATTCTTTTATCCTAAGAATTCTTCTAATAAATAATATACAATCTCTACATCTCCACCAAATTTCAAAAATGTTAAAACAATTTTAATGTAGTTATATCGTGCGACAACAAAGACAGTCATTTTCAAAAATACTAAAATTTTAAATATCAAACATCTCAAAAAATAACCATATAATCAGGATGAAATTTTACAAAGGTATTGTCTATATCGCATACAAAATAGTCTATAAATTCCAAGCTGATACATGAAGTCGTCATTGAGATATTACAATTTTGAAAAAAAAAAACCATAAAAGAATTTTAACCTTAAATATCTCTAAAAATCATGAGACAATTCTTTTATCTAAAGGACTTATACGATAATATATAGACTCTACATTTCCACAAAATTTCAACATGATTAAACCAATTTTTGTTTTCTCTAGTTATCATGGGACAAAGAAAATAACTTTGTAAAATACGAAAATTTTCAAAATCAAATATCTCAAAAAGTAATCGTACGATCTTGATGAAAATAGAATACATATTATCTATATCATATACCAAATTGTCTATAAATTTGTAGCTGATACATGGAGCCGTTCTCGAGAAATTGCGATTTGAAAAAAAGGTTAAAAAAATTTTAACCTCAAATATTTCTGGAGCAACCATTTTGCCCAAAGAACTCGACCGAAAGCTATCCAAAACCTACCTCTAAAAGGAATTTCAAAGCGATTAAGTCAACTTTACTCCCGTAATCGTTGGACATACAAAACTCATTTTTTTCACATTTCAATTTTTTTCTCAAAAACTAGTCGACAAAATGAATTCAGATTTTTACAGATTATAGCTATTTATATTCTGCACTATTATGAGTTATAAGCTTTTAAAAAAAAAAAACAAGTTTTTCTTAATAACAAAAGAACCGTGATAGTTAGAGAAATTTTTTTTTAGAAAATATAGGTATTTTAATACTCTTTCGAATGCTATCCATTCGATTCAAATATCTCGATCTTATAATTAAAAAAAAGCAAAAATCAATTTTGAGAAAATCGAAAATTCGAAATAAAACAAAAACGCATCGGCGAATCAAAAAACGAGTTTTTCACCCGCCATCACACAAAGAATACAAAAAAAAATGAGACCTGTCCGGTCAAAATCGATCGAGTAGAAGCTGAGATCCAGGCGTATACACACACACACACCCCACACCCATACATCCATACAGACATTTTTCAAAAATCATGTATTTTAATTCCTAACATCCCGAAAAACAATTATAACATGTTTTTACAGTAACTCAACAAATTTCTATCACAAAGCTTCCTCTAGGAGGAAGCAAAAAGAAAAAAACTTTATAATAAATTCAAAATTCTTCAAACTAAACTCATTGTTGGGGTCCGGTTCGTGGGTCCCAAACCGAGTAGAGAAAATTAGGAATAGAAAAAGCCAAAAAGGAAGATGGAGAGAGAAAGTGACCACTTGCTTCGGAGCCCACGAACAGAATCTTCCACGGTCCATTTGTGGCGACTCACTGACTACGCCGAATAGCAGTGCGTCGACTCCCGGGTTTCGAGGTTAGGAAACGCGACGAAATTTTCTCTGTGTAGGCAAACTTATTATATACTTTACGGTCAAATTTCAGATAAATCTATTGGAAAATAAAGACGTTATTTGAGAACTCGCAACGTCGCATAATGTTAATTACGTCTTTATTTTCCAATAGATTTATCTGGGAAATTTGACCGGGAAGTAGGTAATAAGTTTGCCTATATGTGAATCACCACTCAGAATTTAAAGAACGGTACAGTAGAGAACTCTGCCGGTATATAAGGCATTCCTTAAAGCGAAAATTTTGATAGATATATGGGAGCGTCCAGCAGAAACGGGCCACCGAGCGCACGCGGTGCCTTTTTTCGCGTAAAAGGCGCTCTGTTTAACTCGCTCATAATCGTATGCTGCGTCTTTGAAAAAAAAACCAAGGACCTATATCGATAGATTTTTTTCTGCTCTTTCCAACTGCGCCATTGTTTTTATTGCGAAACGCGTTCTTCCGGACGAAAACTCGAGTTGAATATTGAAAGCCATTTTTCTCAAAGTACACCATTGGAAAGTACAACTCTTAAGCTTCAAAACCCTATCTTGGAGAAGTTGGAGAAATAAAGGGTTTAAAAGTAACAACATGAAAAAGACAGCGCCGAGGGTCCGCGCGAGCCCCTCGCGCCCGTGCGTACGGCACGTTTAAGTGCACGCTCTATTCAATTCGCTAATAATCGTGTACCAAGTCTCTGAAAAAAGAACTAAGGACATATATCGATAGATTTTTTCCTGCTCTTTCCAATGGTGCTATTATTTTTATTCCGAAATGCTTCCTTCTAGTTGAAAATTCCATTTGAATGTTTAAACTCTATTTTTTCAATAAAATATCAGTCTTTTCTTCAAAATAAATTATATTCTTCAAAAGTACAAGTCTTAAACTATAAAATATTATATTTTTTAGTTGAAACATGAAAAGTTTAAAAATAGTAAGATCAAAAAGACAGCGACTGCCCGAACTTTTTACGCTATGCTCAAGGGCGGATTAATACACGCGATGTGCTATTTCGCCCTTTCTTTTTTGTAAATATAAAATGTTTTGTAACTTACAATGCCAATGCGTGGACATAATTTTGTGGATCTAATTGTAACAGTTAGTATAATATTACAATGAACTTTGTTCATTTATATAACAAAATTTGAAAAACATAATATATTAAACATAAAAATATCCATGAACGTACTGAAAGCAGTGAAACAGAAATTTAAAATAACCTTATAGATTGTTTAATCTGGCATAACGATATTACCTTTTCCTTTAAATTCTAATTTTTTTACATTTTTTTGATTTTATAAGAATTGTCCTTTTTGCGACATCCGCTTCTTTCTTTGTTTGAGTTTTAAGTACTTTTTCTTTTTTGATCGGTGGATATAATTGAGAATCTTCTGACGCTGAAAATCTTTTAAGTTCTAACTTTTTGGCATCATTTAATAATTTAATACAATGAAACAATTGAGTTCCAGGTATTGTCTTAGCTGAGGCTAGCCTGTTTTGTAGCTTTTCTGTAGCCTTTAAGTAATCGTCTTTTGATGAAAAAAAGCACTCAATATTTTTGAAATACTCAGTTGCCCATTTGTATAAATCTTGGAGCGTCAATATATAATTGTCGGATAATCCCGAACAGAAGCATTTCGGAATAAAAATAATAGCACCATTGGAAAGAGCAGGAAAAAATCTATCGATATAATATGTCCTTAGTTCTTTTTTCAGAGACTTGGTACACGATTATTAGCGAATTGAATAGAGCGTGCACTTAAACGTGCCGTACGCACGGGTGCGAGGGGCTCGCGCGGACCCTCGGCGCTGTCTTTTTCATGTTGTTACTTTTAAACCCTTTATTTCTCCAACTTCTCCAAGATAGGGTTTTGAAGCTTAAGAGTTGTACTTTCCAATGATGTCGTTTATTTTGAAAAAAAAACATGATATACTTTGAGAAAAATGGCTTTCAATATTCAACTCGAGTTTTCGTCTGGAAGAAAGCGTTTCGCAATAAAAACAATGGCACCATTGGAAAGAGCAGGAAAAAATCTATCGATATAGATCCTTGGTTTTTTTTTCAAAGACGCAGCATACGATTATGAACGAGTTAAACAGAGCGCCTTTTACGCGAAAAAAGGCACCGCGCGCGCTCGGTGGCCCGTTTCTGCTGGACGCTCCCATATATACAACGACGAAATGTTTGAGTGACGTCATTGATAAGCAAAAATTACTGCTTGTATACACAGTGACTGCCCCTATAAATAGCAACGAAAAAAATTAATTTTCATGTTTATTTCTTAAAACTTTCGTTAACAGTTATATAACCATACGTTAGAAGAAAAATGAAGCTATTGTTTCTCGTACTGTGTCTCTTTGTAGTTATATTTTTGGGTTCGTATATCTTTTTGTATTTAAGGCGGTCTTATACCTATAGGTCTTTCTGGCCAAAATTACCCAAAAAATGATAAAAATTATTATTATAATAAAATAATCAAAATATATTGTAAATATTACTTATTTTGAATAAAATAAGCCAAAGCATAGGTCCTTAAACTCATTTCATCCTCAGTTATAGCATTTTCAAGAAAAAAAGTTTGTAGTAACTTTTCTCTGAAACCGCATGAGGGATTTTCATGGGACAAAGTGCAAATTGTTCTTAATTTATGTAGTTATGGGCGTACGAGTTGCAATTTTAAGGTTTTTATGTATAAGTATTATTTTCATGGGAGAAACTGATTTTTTTGCAATAATTCTTTGCATTTATTTGAATTTTTAGGGTTTTTGCCATGAAAAAAACCGCTGCCAATTCATTGGCAAGATGCTTCCTCAAACTAATTTATCGATTCCATTTTTTAAATTTAAAAAACAAAACTGCTGCCAATTCATTGGCCCGTAGCATCCTCAACCGTGATTTGTTGATTCCTTTAATTAATTTTTAATAACAAAATTTATAATTTTTTAAAAAATTTATTGCATAATTATAATTAAATTCATTTATGAATATTAAAAATTGTTAATTTTTAAATTTATTTATTTATTTATTATTTATTTGTATCAAATTTATACAAATTTTGAGCTGATAAATAAAGTTATCATTTGAAATAGAAGTAAAATATCTATATTTTATAATAAAACAAATAGCTATCACAGTTGTTTTGTTATTAACAAAAACGTGTTTTTTTTTTATATTTCATAATTCATATTTTTTAAGAAAAAAAAAATTTATAGCTATCATTGTTCTTTTGTTATTAACAAAAACGTGTTTTTTAAAAAAGTTCATAACTCACAAATAAATTATAATAATGCAGAATATAATGCATTCATAATGCATAATTCATAATTATAATAGATTATAATAGATATAATATTTAAACATTTTAATTCATTTTGTTGGTTGGTTTTTTAAAAATTAAAAAAAATCATCGAATGCCTACTCAATGACGTTTTCTCATTCCATATCACCTAGCGGTAGATATCGTATCGGTAGGTAGCGGTAGCGGAGTTATGAGTTTTAAAAAAAAAAACACGTTTTTGTTTTTGATGATAACTAAAGAACCGTGATAGATAGAAAATTAATTTTTTTTTAGAAAATATAGGCATTTTAATTCTCTTTCGAATGCCACCCACACCATTCAGATACATGTAGCCTTTCTCGAGAAATTACGATTTTAAAAAAATGTAAAAAAATTTTTAACCTCAAATATCTCTGAAATTTATGGACCAATCATTTTGCCCAAAGAACTCGACCGAGAACTATAAAAAATCTACCTCTAAAAGGAATTTTGAAGCCATCAAGTTAATTTTACTCTTGTAATCGTTGGACATACAAAACTAATTTTTTTTATTTTTCAAATTTTTACTCAAAATTTAGCTTACAGAATGTATTCAAATTTTAACAGATTATGGCTATTTATATTCTGTATTATCACGATTTTTCTCCAAAAAATTGACCGTTAAGTTTAGGAGTTATAAGCTTCTAAAAAAACACGTTTTCGTTAATAGCAAAAGAACCGTGATAGCTAGAAACTCCTTTTTTTTAGAAAATATAGGTATTTTAATTCTCTTTCGAACGCTACCCATCAGATTCGAATAACTCGATCCGATCATTAAAAAAAATCAAAAAACAGTTTTGAGAAAATCGAAAATTTGAAAAAAAAACAAAAACGCATCGCCCCAATCAAAAAACGGATTTTGGCCCGCCATCACACAAAAAAAGCAAAAAAAAATGAGACCTGTCCGGTCAAAATCGACCGAGTAGAAGCTGAGATCCAGGGGTACACACACACACACACACACACACACACACACACACACACACACACACACACACACACACACACACACACACACACACACACACACACACACACACACACACACACACACACACACACACACACACACACACACACACACACACACACACACACACACACACACACATCCATACAGACATTTTTCAAAAACCATGTATTTTGATTCCTAACACCTCGGAACACAATTATAACATGTTTTTACAACAACTCAAAAATTTACTATCACAAAGCTTCCTCTAGGAGGAAGCAATTGTTAATTTTTAAATTTATTTATTTATTATTTATTTATATCAAATTTATATAAATTTTGAGCTGATAAATAAAGTTATCATTTGAAATAGAAGTAAAATATCTATATTTTATAATAAAACAAATAGCTATCACGGTTGTTTTGTTATTAACAAAACCGTGTTTTTTTTATATTTCATAATTCATATTTTTTAAGAAAAAAAAAATTTATAGCTATCATTGTTCCTTTTTTATTAACAAAAAAGTGTTTTTTTAAAAAAGTTCATAACTCACAAATAAATTATAATAATGCAGAATATAATGCATTCATAATGCATAATTCATAATTATAATAGATTATAATAGATATAATTTTTAAACATTTTAATTCATTTTGTTGGTTGGTTTTTTAAAAATTAAAAAAAAATCATCGAAAGCCTACTCACTGACGTTTCCTCATTCCACACCACCTAGCGGTAGATATCACTGCGCGTTTTTTAAAAATAAAATATAAATCTTATTTAATTTAGAGATTAAATTAATGATAACATCATTGGAGTTATGAGTTTTTAAAAAAAAAACACGTTTTTGTTTTTGATGATAGCAAAAGAACCGTGATAGCTAGAAACTTTTTTTTTTAGAAAATATAGATATTTTAATTCTCTTTCGAACACTACCCATCAGATTCGAATAAATCGATCCTATCATTAAAAAAAATCAAAAAACAGTTATGAGAAAATCGAAAATTTGAAAAAAAAAACAAAAACGCATCGCCCCAATCAAAAAACGGATTTTTGACCCGCCATCATGCAAAAAAAAAACAAAAAAAATGAGACCTGTCCGGTCAAAATCGACCGAGTAGAAGCTGAGATCCAGGCGTACACACACACACACACACACACACCCACATCCATACAGGCATTTTTCAAAAACCATGTATTTTGATTCCTAATACCTCGGAACACAATTATAACATGTATATAATTATTACAACAACTCAAAAAACCGCTGCCAATTCATTGGCCCGTTGCTTTCTCAAACTTAATTTTGTGATTCCTTTAATTAATTTTTAATAACGAAATTTATAATTTTTGCAACAAATTATGCCATAATTATAATTAAATTTATTTTGAAGCTCTGGTAGAAAATAAACCAACTCGGATGGCTTATCTACTAACTGTTGGCCAATAATTTAGGCCAACGAATAAGAAAAATATTGACCAACGGTTAACCAACGGTTGGTGGACTATCAATCAATAATAAAACATTGAGTAACTCATAAAACAATAATAGAAATTAATAAGAAATATAGATATGTAAAAAGATTTTGATACATAAACAATAATAAAAATTATTGTAATACATTAAAAAAATATTTGAATGAAGTTGGGAGTAAATTTATTTGAAGGTTAAGTAGACAGCGTAGCACGTGGGCTATGCTCCGAAATTACTGTCCGCATCCCGCTTTCCGCAAACAAGCACACATCCACACAAATACACACATATTACATACACACGAGTGCGATCGCAGGTTCATGTGTTATGTATAGGTAAAAGTATTTAACTGCGCAGACTCATACGAGTCACGTGACGGGATTGCCGGGATCGCGTGGTTTTGCTTCACTGTAAAGGTCAGATGGTAACGGAGCACCGTGTAGAAAACGGAGTAATACGAGTACGAAAAATTTATGTAGGATACTTTCAAATTTTAAATGTAGAATACCTTTTATGTAGGATTCTTTCAAATTTTAAACATAGGATACTTTTAAATTTAAAAAAATGTAAGTATCCACCTGTACATGTCCTGACTTACGTCAAAAAGTCACGCACACTACACATTAACACGCCCTAACCTCAATTTAAACAAACAAAACTATACCCGTTACCGATTTAACCATATTTATCTGAAGAAAAATACTATTAATATGTGGGTTTTGATTATTCTATGAATAATACAAATTTTGAGAGTTTTATTTAAATAATAAGTGTGTAAATGATTTTTATTTAAGATTTTTAATATTAAGCATTCATTGACCAAGCGCAAGAGTGATTCCGTGACGAAATAAGCGGTATTTATCGGTAACTGTTGGTTAAACGGTTGGGCAAATCCTTGCGATTTGGCGAACGGATGGCGTACGGTTGGTTACAATTTCTACCAGGGAGATTAAAAGGTATTAATTTTCAAATTTATTCATTCTTTTACTTATTTATATCAACCGCCATGAAATTTCCAGGTTTAACATAATATATACATATATACATATATATAACATCACTAGTATTCTCGAAGCGCGCGGTGAGCGCTGTGATTTTATCGAAACTACACCACTTTTGTTTTTGTAACCTAGCAACCCGTTACACCCACCAACCAAACCACTAATAAATTGATATCATAACTAATCCATCATTTTTGAAGATAGGAGATAGGATTAAGGAGTTATAAGCTTTTTTGAAAAAAACACGTTTTTGTTTTTGTTCATAACAAAAGAACTGTGATAGCTAGACATAAAATTTTTTTTCCAAATATAGGTATTTTAATTCTCTTTCGAATGCTACCCATCCGATCCAGATACATAGAACCGTTCTCGAGAAATTACGATTTAAAAAAAAGGTTAAAAAAACTTTAACCTCAAATATCTCTGAAATTTTTAGATGAATCATTTTGCCCAAAGAACTCGACCGAGAACTATACAAAATCTACCTCTACAAGGAATTTTAAAGCGATTAAGTCAATTTTACTTCCGTAATCGTTGGACATAGAAAACTCGTTTTTTTCATTTTTCAATTTTTTTCTCAAAAACTAACCAAAAGAATGGATTCAAATTTTTAGAGCTTATAGCTATTTATATTCTGCATTATCGTGATTTTTCTCAAAAAAATTGACCGTTTAGTTTCGGAGTTATAAGCTTTTTAAAAAAAAACACGTTTTTGTCAATAACAAGAGAACCGGGATAGCTAGAGAAATTTTTTTTTTTAATTATAGGTTTTTTTACGCTGTTTCGAATGCTACCCATTAGATTTAAATATCTCGATTCTATCATTGAAAAAAAGCCAAAAACAATTTTGAGAAAATCGAAAATTCGAAATAAAACAAAAACGAATCGGCCTAATCAAAAAACGGATTTTTGACCCGCCATCACACAGAAAAAACAAAAAGAATGAGACCTGTCCGGTTAAAATCGATCGAGTAGAAGCTGAGATCCAGGCGTATACACACACACACACACACACACACACACACACATCCATACAAACATTTTTCAAAAATCATGTATTTTGGTTCCTAACACCTCGAATATCAATTATAACATTTTTTTACAACAACTCAAAAAATTACTATCACAAAGCTTCCTCTAGGAGGAAGCAAAATTGCTATCACAAAGCTTGCTCTAAGAGGAAGCAAAAGTAAATTTTTCACAACAAAACTTTATTAATAAATAAAACTGTTTTCTTTGTGGTTCTTTGTTGTTTGTTAAACAATTTGACTGAATATAAAAAATATCTTTTTTGTTATTTCATTTATGTATCCTATACAAACAATTAATTATTGTTATAAAAAATTTTAAAGAAATACATTAGTTTAAGAAAGAAAAGTATGTATTGGCAATAATCTAATAAATATTTGTTTATTATACCACATACGGCATTAACCATTCAATTTTAATTAGATTAATTTTAAACTCTTCTGCTTGCGTTTGCACAATAGCATTTACATCATTCTTTGATCTTCAGAGAACAAGCTCATGCTTGCAATTGACTATGATTTTGCGATAGTCTTCCGCAAAGCCGAGAATCATACTTAGCGGTATGGATACATCAAAGTAGCCCGCATTATCAATTATTTTCTGAGTTTCTGCAATATCGATCCAACCTGCATTTTTTCAAGTTTTGCATAGGATTAAATGATACGAAACCCTTCATTAGACTTGTCAAACCAACATTTTTACATTTATCAATCTCTACAGCATTTATTTCATATCGAATTTCTTCGAAGAGATGACAGAGGGCGTTGTTTACAAGCTTAGTATTGACTGCAGGTGTACCATCTGCCTTAGTTAATCGACCATGAATATGTAATGAACTGCGTGAAGGTAGTAGACAGAGATTTTGATGTTGTATGGCGATTCGAATTTCATCGCTATTATTGAAAGCGGATGAAGTGTAAGGCTGATGTGCATGCACTTCACACTGAAAAACCTTTGAGAGAGCGGGTCTACCACTTGAGAAAGTCGCTGCCCCAAAGACAAAGGTAGAGTTGCGCGACGTTATTTTGGGGTAAAATTTCTCCCAAAACGGGCGACTGAGTGTACCGTTGCCAAGGGAAACGGCTGGTAGATGGCGCGCGAAACTCTCATAAACCGCGCATAAACATCCGTTAGGGGTAATTATTCTCCCAAAATTGGGCGAGACGTTATGCGAAGCGCGGGTAGAGCTACACTGCCAGTATTGGTACGTTCCTTCTCCCTGATGTTTTTCAGTGCATAATGAGTGATAGATTCATCGAATTCCATGGGTGACTGTACGTTCAATATGTCTTCCATCTTTGAAACAGCAGAAAAATAGACAAATTATTTTCTTCCGTTTCTTGTGACCTGTAGGCCTAGACTTTTTAGGAAGCGAATATTCTGTGGTATTAGCTCTTTCACTGCTCGTTGATGACTGATCTTCTCGAGAGATGGTTTGTTCTTAATATAGCTTTTTCGGTTTTATACGATTCCCATAATTATGATGTTGCTTTGATGCGTAGTCTAATTTTTATAATTTCTCCATGAAAATTCACAAAGTTTCCGTCTTGATCAACAATGAGCAACTGTATATTATCGATAGTATGAACTGCGATTGGTAAATAAATAACTTGTATTGGAATTTCAATAATCTTATAGCCTGGAGGAACAGCTGGAAAAAATTCGTGTATTGTATGTATTTTTCGTTCATTTATATAGGCTCCAACTGTAATCTTGCACTCAACTCGCAAAGCGTTAATCTTGAGAATAGCTACAGGTAAATCTGATTCACTCGATAATATCTATGGGGTACGAATAGAAGATAATGTAATGAAAATTGGTGACTCACCTATAGATTTTACAAAAACTTATGTGAAAGTTCAAAATGTAAACTATCCAAAAATAGCAGGTTTACTTCAATTGCTCTTTCAAAAGCAGCCTGACTTGATGCACATAGTTTCCAATGATATTGAAAATTATTGAAAAATCGTAGAAGTGACGAATACTTTTAGAAAAAATTATAGTGAAACTCAACCTCTGCGTAAGAGCAATAGTAGCAAATATAAAGACTTCATAGGTCCCTATTTCGATAAATCAATAAACAGAAATGTTAGTGGCTCAGGCCTCTTGCCTAAATACAAGATTGCAAGAAAAGGTATGCGTATGGACTATGTATACTGGGATGATCCTAACGAATTAGTTGATCGTCTTCGCTTACTCTTGGCTGAACTGAAAGCCAGCAATCAAAGCCACACAAATGAGATTCATTCAATCATTGAAGAACTCAAAGAAGCAGATTACATACATTAAGATGTCTTGGAAGAGAGTTCACTTTGATGCTAAACCAGTTGTTCATGTGACGCATGTGTGGTCCTATGCCAGTCGAGCTGCACGTCACGGAGCATGGGAACAGATAGCACGTGATCGAGAGAGTTTTCGGATGCGAATTCAGAGACTATCTGAAATTATTACACCTGTGCTCATACATAAATATAATACACATTTGAGTATAAATTGATTTTACTCGATAATATTGCAGTCAGTTGCAACATGAGTGCTGATGTATTCGGACGTAATCTCGAGCGTGCTGAAGGTAGTCATGGTCCTCCGGGTGTTGGCTTCAAAGTAACTTCTGACGGACAATACGACATTGACGGCAAGATGCTATGTAACGTTGCTGAGCCTAACCAATTAGGTGATGCTGTTAATTTGGATACTGTACAGCGCATAGTTAAAATGGAAATCAGAAGCTTGTATGAAGTAACTGCTAAATTAAGAGCAGATTTGGACAATTTAGATGTTATTATTGAGTCTCATAGAGATGAAATGGATGCAAATTTTTCAAAAATACATTCTGTAATTCAAAGCTTAGAAGATGCAGCAAGTAGATGAAGAGGTAAAAATCTTATTCGTCATGTTCAGCGATGGGTGGCGCCGCTCGGTGGGTTGTTTATCAACTAGTTTGTTTGACGAACAACGTCATTCAAACTTGAAATTCAAATGAGCTTACGACCATGTACCTTATAACTATATCCGAATTATTTGAGTATGTAGGGGATGGGGTTCGAAAATATGTTGAAGGGGAAAATGTGTATAATGCGAAACATATAATTTATTGCGGTATTACAAGGCAAGATGATAACCTTATCGAGGTTATGTGTCTATGTTTGAAAACTTCGTGTTTATTTGGAGTACCTCATGAACTGCACATTAAAATAAGTTCAAGTGTGCAGAAGAACGGTTCTCAAATACAGAGAACGATTTCTTGTATTTGTTCGTGCAAAGCAGGTCAATCTGGTCGGTGTAAGCACTGTGAAGCACTTGTGAAGTAAGTGTGTAAGCACTTGTGAAGTAAGTAGGTAACGCATAAGATTTTTATTCATAGAATGAAATAAAAAATTATTAATATATATTTTAGAACAGAAAAGGAATCCATACAAGTAGCTACATGCACTGATGTTAAGCAGCAATGGGGAAAATTGAAGGATGATGCAAAATCTATGTATGAGGTATTGCCTGTAAAAAAATTCTACCACGGTACACCAAATGACAAAAAGTTTCCAGAGTTGTGTAATATTACGCAAGCTCAAGAGCTACTTAAAAAAGGTACATGGGAATTAATTAATTTTAAACAGCATTTTTATAACTAATTGTTACATTTTCAACAGAGAATAAAACTTCTATGATATGAAAACTGGAAAGTGGATATGGTACTGCAGGGAAAAAGAATACAGATCCTAAATTCATTTGCACTGATGTGTGTAAGCACCTAGTCAGCTATCAAATCCATTCGCCCATCACTAGAACTTCAAAGCTTTATTTTATATTCAAAAATAAACTGTGTAAAATTATAAGATTTAGCAATTTGAGTTTAGACGAGCAAAACTTTTACTGGAAACAAGTAAATCTTGATGTTGACAAAGCTCTTAACTTATGCAGCGATACACAATATCAAAAAGGTTCCATTTGGATAATGGAAAGGCTCAAAAGAATCACCACGAGCAAGGCCTATCACTTTATAACGTACTTGAAAAATAGACATCCAAATTGGAAGAACAAAGTTGAAAAGCACCTTGCAAGTGGTGAAAATTTCAAGGGTTCGTCAAGTACAGCTTACGGATTGAAGTGTGAAAATACTGCTAGGAAGTGCTACGAGAGGACAAGTGGCAACAATGTGACAAAAGCTGGTTTATTAATAAATCCGTCAATACCATGGCTTGGTTACAGTACTGACGGATTTATTATTAAAGATAAAATAATAAAAAAAATCATTGAAATTAAATGTCCTGTAAATAGAAAAAATAAGACAGCCAGTGAGTTATTACCAACAGTGCCCTGGATAGTCAAAACAAATAATGAACCCTGGTAGAAAAGTGCTGGTTAAGCATATTCTGGCCAACTTATGGTTAATTTTCTACCAGGGGAATTTACAGTGAAAAAGAACCATGTGTACTATTGCCAGGTTCAATTGGGTATGTTTGTCAGCAATGTTACAGAATGTGATTTCATTATTTATTCATCGTTTGATGATACGTGTTCAATCATGGTAATTCAATATGATTCAGCTCTAATTACAGAATATATACCAAAGTTAAAATGTATATACTTTCATTATATGTTAAGCTGCATTGTAAAGTATTTTGAAGAGAAAGAAGTCAAAGAAGCTAACAGTATTAAAAATAAAAATCATCAAGTTTTGATGGACATAACTAATAATTAGAGATTAATCGTTTAAAGATGCAATATGATTACTTACTTATTAGTTGAGAAGAATACTTTATCAGTTAAATATTTATTATTCTATTTGAGATTTTGTAATGATCATAATATAAATGTTTTACTTTAAATGTTTTATTTCATAGAAATAAGATGTACATAATTGTTCAATAAGAAAACTATATTTATAAAAAAGACAAAATACACATTATTTATTTACAATTTATCTTTACAATTTTTTTCTTGTTTTAAAATTTATCATGTGCGAGCAGTGGACTTTTTAAGTTGACAAGTGCAGCTATTACTTTACAAATCTTGTCAATATGAGGAATCAGGTGCCATGCAATTTTATGTTTAACTATTTTGAACATTTTAAATCGTTGGATGGTTCTTTCTACGTGTATTCTTGCTTTTGCAATATCATTTGTATATTCAGTTTCTTGACAGCTAAATTGTTTTTTTTTTTTACTAATTTAGGTGGCATTATGAGTTTTATAAAATTCTCTAAGCATTAAAATTCAATTTCAAATCCTTTATCGACCATAATTGCATCTCTGGTAGGTTCCAGTTTCTCCATGATACAAGATTGATTGAAGATAGCTTTATCAGAAGCTCTTCCTCCATATGCGTCACTAATGTAACTTATGTACTCACATGGTGCTACACCAATTAATAACTTAATGGTTTCACATCCCTTATAGTGAGAATATAACCTCAAATGACATTTCAAACATCGAGGCGTTTCAACTGGAATTTCAGTGCAATCCAAAACTACTTTTGTATTTTTTAATTTTTCAAAACACTGTGGCATGCTATTCTGATTCTCTTCGTGTGTTGGCCAGCGTACCATATCTTCCAAAAGTTTTGATAATAAATCTATCATGTAAATAAAATTGTTTGAGCAACTTTGTCGACTTAGTTTAAACAGTACACCAATACACTGAAAAGATAAGTTCAAGCGAAGTTTTATCAAGCACAGCACTAATCTTTCTTTAACAGAGTTTGTAAACTTCCGAGCGTAGTTCTTGTCTTCACATATGGTTACAGACTGTGTTAAGCTGTTAAGTAGTTGAAACGATACTCCTGTGAATGCTATCAAATTTTCATATGTTTTCACTAAATCTATAAATTTTGTTTCAACCCTTTTCGTTGCTTTTTCAGCTTGAAATGTTTCCATAATGCTCTGCACAAATTGTTGATCTTTATTGCTATTTTCTGAATCTTTATTTTCTGAAAATTCTTGACATTCGTTAAATGTTTCATTGCATGAAACAGATGCAGAGGCGTTGTCTGGAGTTTCATGATTATATGAGTCACATAGGGGGAATTTGTTTTCACATGCTTCAATTTTTCTTTTTTCATCAACATCACTGCCACAAAACTCATGCATAACCTCATCAGGAGAAACTAAAGTATTTACTTCATTCCGTTGCCTAAAATACCAATTAGTAATATAAAATAAAATGTAATTTTATAAAAATCAATATAGATATACAAAAAATACTTACACATGCATCGAGTGCTTTTTTAGTATGTTTGGAGAAAACTTTGTTTTAGCTGCTTCTGAATACGTCAGATTTACTGAAGGAACAGATATTTTTTTTAGTTTTGCTCCAGAAGGATTTAAAGCTATAAAAAACATTAATTTAATAAAATTGAATAATATATATATAAATAAGTATATGTATTTTTAATAACTATTATTCTTACACTTACTTGGAATATAATCTTCTTTTCTAAAATGTGTGCTGCAAATAAATGTATATTTCCAGGATGCTTTGCAGGTTAGATTACATATCCGCACCCACTCTTCATGGATCTTTTCGTTGGAAGGCAACCGGTGCAGGATAATATTGGCATCTGCATCACTCTTTTTACATCCCGTAACACTGCATTTACGAATTTTTTTACTTTTGGAACGACTTTTTCGTCAAACAAACTAGTACGGTTGTTTATCGCATAGCGCCGCCACCCATCGCTTAACATGACGAATAAATAGATCTCCAATTATAAATTTACCACAGTATCGGCCAACCACTCATCGAAAATGGATAAATCCAACAGTACTGCGAACAGCAATATACCATATACAAAACTTTCTGACAATAGTCAAGAAGATAAAAAGAAGAATGAATCACAATGGAAAAATTTTATGAATAAATTTTCTTCTAATACTTTTTCCTTACCTGAACGACAAAATTACAAGAGATTTCAATAATTCAGAATGAAGGTCATGCAACAGCAAGTCGTTAAGGAGCTTCATACATCTGCACGTCGAAATTACCGACGACGCAAGTTTACTGTACGTGGCATGGATGAAACATGGCAAGCTAATATAGTGGAAATGCAGCCTTATGCTCGAGCAAACAATGGCTATAGATATATGCTCACTGTTATCGATGTATTCTCCAAGTATGCATGGGCTGTTCCTGTAAAGCAAAAGACTGGCAGTGATGTCACAGCAGCAATGGAGTCTATTTTGCAGCAGGGATGCCAACCAATAAATTTACAGACCGATCGAGGCAAAGAATTTTACAATACTACATTTCAAAGTCTCATGCAACGATATGGAATTAATCTCTATTCGACATACAGTAATCTTAAAGCATCTATTTGTGAGCGTTTCAATCGCACCCTCAAGCAGAAGATGTGGATGCAATTCAGCTTGCGTGGGAAGTATAAGTGACTTGATATCTTGTCCAATTTGCTAAAGTAGTATAATAACAGCAAACATCGTACCATTCGAATGAAGCCTAAAGATATAACATTGGCCAATGAGGCAGGAGTACTTGCGAAGTTTGCTCGACAGGCGAAAATAGTGAAAAAGCCAAAATTTAAGATTGGAGATATAGTAAGAGTTAGTAAGCTAAAGCAAGCATTTGAGAAGAGTTATACACCTAATTGGTCAACAGAAATTTTTACAATAGGTCAAGTGATGGCTACTAATCCAGTTACCTACAAGCTAAAAGACTATCGAGATCAACCCATTGCCGGTGCTTTCTACGAACAAGAACTGCTGAAAGCTAAATATCCAAATGTCTATCTTGTGGAAAAGGTGATTAAGAAGCGTGGAAATAAGATTTATGTTAAATGGTTAGGGTTTGATAACTCACACAATAGTTGGATAAGCAAGTCAGATGTGCAAAGTTTAAATAAATAAATATGTGATGTACCTCCTGTCAAAAAAGTACCCGGAAAAGTTTTTTTAAATCTCCCGCGTTATAGATATTTGAAATTTTTTTTTGTTGTATGTTGGCATCACTGTACCAAATTATGATGTCAAGTTTGAGCGCGTTCCATCAAGCAGTTTGTTTACGCCAGCTGTTATAGTCAGTTAAGCTCAGTAGTGCGTCACGATTTTCACAATGAATACAAATATTGAACAAAGAGTTTGCCTCAAATTTTGTGTTACCAACGAAATTTCATGCGCGGAATCTTTGAAAATGTTGGAAAAGACTTATGGGGAATCAGTTTTATCAAAAACACAAATTTACGATTGGTACAAAGCATTCAAGGAAGGTCAAGAAGTGTGTGAAGATTTGCCTCGGTCCGGACGGCCATCGACAGCATCCACCGAGGAGAACATTAGAAAAGTGAAACAAATCGTATTGGAAAATCGCCATTCAGGCTTAAGAGAGATAGCACAAGAGCTAAACATCTCCCACGAGTCAGTTCGTACGATTTTGGTGGATGTTTTGGGCATGAAACGCGTCACCTAGAGGTGAAAAGTGACCCGGTTACAAAGTTTGGCGGTCCGCGGACGGTCCAAGGACCGTTCGTGGACGAGTGCTGTTTTTGACCAAACGGTCACTTTTTGGAAAAATTTGAAAGGTTCACTTTTATGTCAGAGTCGACCTGCGACGGCCGCAACTGTGCAGTGAAACGCGAGACTTTCTTGTTTTTTTAAACTAATTAAGGTTAGTCGGTAACTGCAATTTTGTTAGAAGAAGTAACGGCAGTTTATATTATAAGAAGAATGAAACTAAATGTCTTGCTTCTGGCTAATTTTAAAAGCATACCGCATGGACCGACTAAAAAGTTAGCATTGTATCAATGTAAATATTGCAAAGTATGCTTTCCACATAACTAGAATGAGCAAGCATCTTACTGATAATTGTAAAGGATGTCCAGAAACAATCAAATCTGCAATCAAAAGTAAACAACAAAAGCAAAACTTGAAGAAAGCAGTCAAGGGCGATTTATCTGGAATAAAGATAAAACGAGAAGCTTCTGATTCCAGTGAGAACAAATATCTTCAAAATATTAAACAAACAAACGAACAGGCCTTAGTCAAAGATGAACCACGTCTATCACTTGAAAAAATAACTGGTTATGTAGACATAACATCGTCCAAAGATCAAGAGTACATTGCAGCATCACTGGCCAAATCACTATATGTTAGTGGTAAGAACTTAAAGCTTACAAATATTTTTACTTAAATCTAAATAAATAAAAAAAAAAAACAATATTTTGTGACCAATTGAAAAATGACGGTAATTTTTCAGCTATATAGCTGACTATTTTTTAATGTTTGAGAAATAATTTATAATAAATTTTTAAAAGCTTAAAAATATTTTTACCTAAATGTAAATAAAAGATGATATTTTGTGACCGATTGAAAAAAAGACGGTCATTTTTCAGCTATATAGCTGATTATTCAGCTATATAGGTGGTGAAAGTAGATTTTTTAATTTTTTATTAGATTTATTTATTTTTATTAAAGTAAGAAAAAATATAAACAACAATTTTTTAATAATTATATTGATAAAGGTACGAAATTAATAATGGCATCATAACCATTTAATTAGTAAAGTATTGTTATTAAAAAAAGACGATATTTTGTGACAAAATGAAAAAGAGACCGTCTTTCTTCAGCTATATAGGTGGTGATAGTAGATTTTTTAACTTTTTATTAGATTTATTTATTTTTATTAAAATAAGAAAAAATATAAACAACCAATTTTTTAATAATTATATTGATAAAGATAAGAAATTAATAATGGCACCATAACCATTTAATTAGTAAAGTATTGTTATTAAAAAAAGACGATATTTTGTGACAAAATGAAAAAAAAAACCGTCTTTCTTCAGCTATATAGGTGGTGATAGTAGATTTTTTAACTTTTTATTAGATTTATTTATTTTTATTAAAATAAGAAAAAATATAAACAATCAAATTCTAAATAATTATATTTATAAAAATAATAAATTAATAATGGAATCATAACCATTTAATTAGCAAAGTATTGTTGTTAAAAATGACGATATTTTGTGACGAATTGAAAAGAAGACCGTCGTTTCACATTCAAAAATTAAGAAAAATTCTTGGACCGTCATTTTTGTCACAGGACCGTCTTTTTTGCGTCAATTGACCAATTTAAAAAAGACTGGTCATTTTACACCTCTAGCGTCGCCGCTCGACTTGTTCCAAAAGAGCTGAATTTTCTTCAAAAAGAGTACTGCAGACAGATCTCTTTGGGCATGCTAATTCCGATCCTACATCCATGGAACGCATTATAACTGGAGATGAGACATGGGTCTACGAGTTTGACATGCAAACAAGTCAACAGGCATCTCAATGGCAAACAAAAGACGAGCCAAAACCGAAAAAACCACGTCAAAGTCGATCAAAAGTGAAAGTCATGCTGACTATTTTCTTTGATATTCATGGTTTGGTGCATCATGAATTCCTACCAGAGGGACAGACGGTCAATAAACAATATTATTTGAGCGTTTTGAAGCGTTTCCGTGAAACAATCCGACAAAAACGGCCAGAATTGTGGAAGAACAATTCGTGGATTTTGCACGCCGATAATGCACCACCGCATAGAGCCGCAGTTTTAACCGAATTTAAGGCCAAAAACTCAATAAATACAATCGAGCAACCACCGTATTCACCAGATTTGGCCCCATGTGACCTTTTTCTGTTCCCGAAACTAAAATTACCTCTCCGTGGAAAACGTTTTGAAGCGATCGAAGCCATAAAACAAAATTCGTTGAGGGAACTGAAGGCCATCCCAGAAAACGCTTATAAAAAATGTTTTGATGTATGGAAAAATCGTTGGCACATGTGTATTGCATCAAATGGGGCCTACTTTGAAGGCGACAAAATAAATATTGATAAATAATTGAATATTGTGTGTTTTATTTAAAAATTCCGGGTAGTTTTTTGACAGATAGTAGGCAACATATAAGATAAATTCTTTTATTTATAAACCTTCATTTACAATCAATTGCAAGGGATAAATTACCTGAAGATGTAAAACTCAACCCAGAAGTTTTAAAATGTTTAAGAGGTCGTGAACATAATATTATGAGTATAATGCCTCCTCTAAAAAGAGATTGCATTCATTGTATGCAAAACCTTAATGTAATAAAAAATGAAAATTAAATTTATTATCTGTATTAATTTATTTATACTAGCACTATCCCTATCCTTAAAATTTCACTCTTATCGAAAAAAAAGAAAGGCGCGACTGCTGCTCTTGCATCATGGGTTATCGAATATACCTTCGTTAGAAGTGCGCATCAAGGTTCTATGAGCTCTATAACGTTATACTCACACAGCATGCTACGCGCATTATTCCGCATGGGGATTTCGGTATATGAGCGGATTAATGGGGATGGGGGTTCTATAAGTTCACAGGTGGCGGTGTGACGTCACACGTTTGCGCATATTTAATAATTTTAAATTCTGTCAGTAAGACAAAAGAGTGTGGATAAGGAGAGCGCAATTGAAATACTCTCGAGTTCCATAAATCAAAGCGATAAGATATACTTCTTTCAGGATGGTAATGAGTCATACGGCTTGTGCCGCTACACTCGCTCGATGACATTTGATCTCATACAGTATGCTCGTGATGCACACAGCAGCCCCCGATCGGACCGATCCATGCGAAAGAGGAAGAGAGAGAGAGAGAGAGAGAGAGAGAGAGAGAGAGAGAGAGAGAGAGAGAGAGAGAGAGAGAGAGAGAGAGAGAGAGAGAGAGAGAGAGAGAGAGAGAGAGAGAGAGAGAGAGAGAGAGAGAGAGAGAGAGAGAGAGAGAGAGAGAGAGAGAGAGAGAGAGAGTTGTATACGGCAGCTCTGATCGCCAGCGCGCAGTCGAAAAACTCATGGGTCATCGACGCTTATTCATTATGCGACGTTATCGCATGATACATCATCGAACATTGGGCAGAGGGATGGGGGCTGCCCGTGAGGCGACCGCGATTAGTAATATTTAATGACGTCAATCGGGATAAAAATTGTTTATCCATAATTTGACATCTTCTGCATGGTCGCACAATTGCGCATTTTTAAAACGTTTGAGGGATATTGTGCAATCTTCAAAAAGGCTCGATGACGTCACTGCGGGGCCTGCTTCTCGAATGTTCTAGAAAGTTTGTGACGTCCTGTTCCATAGACGAGGGGTGGGGTGGGGGAGGAGGGTCGTGGATGGGTGAGGTGGTGGGGGGAGGCAGAACTCTCCTAGTAAATAGTTTATCTGTAATTTGACACCTACTAGGGGGTCGCAAAATTGTGCATTTTTAAAACGTTTTAAAACGTTTGAGGGCTATTGTGCAATCTTCGAGAAGGTTCGATGACGTCGCTGCCTCACCTGTAATTAATTCGCACCTGTCCGTGTCGACCAATCAGAGCGCTCCGCTGAGCCAGTGGGCGAGTGGTGGGGGAGACAGAACTCTCCTAATTTACCTACTACAATACATTAAATTTTTAGTCCTAAATTCGCTTATGAATACAAATAATCAAGCACTAAAAAAACAATCTTTCTCTATCTGAAAGCAAAAACTCTGCAAAACAAACTGTTGAAATAACATGATTATGTATCTTAGCTTATTTGAGATTTTGAGTTGTCTGATGTGCAACTGTGTTGACACTATGGTATTATAGTTTTATAAGTATATACAAAAGGGACTATTAATATAGTAATTTGCTGTCAAATTTCGTTGACGGAATGGTCACTGTACTAGAACCGAAGTGCAAAATTATCATAACTCAAAAGACGATTCCACTGGATTTCAAATTCCAGAATATGATTTGTATTATTTTTATAATAAATCCCGTATTTAAATTTAATTATTTTTTTTATAATTCTTATACTAATAAGTCTTAAGTAATGTTTTTTGATATTTTAAAACACATACAAGTAAACGTGTTCCTACACGGAGAGAAATTTTAGAGTAAAAATTACCAAGATGCCTTGGTAGCGCATGGATAGACTGTCAAAAGCCGTGATATTCCCTGGTTTCTAATACAATTTATAAGTTTCCCAGGAAAAACTACCATAACTACTTAAAAAAAATACCAAATTATCGGAATAAAAATTACCAGACAGACTGGTAAAAATTGAGATCTAGTCATTTTTACAAGGTAACCTAAGAATTTTTACTAAGAAAACTGATAAATTTTACCAAATAACCTGGTATTTGTGTACTCGCGCATGCGCACTGCGCATTATTGTGTTTCAGAAGATTGATACTAGAGGCGTGCGCGACGTTAAAATGAAAACAATACACATATTTTGAGTAAGTAATAACGGCGATTCAAATGACTGTTGGTAACAGCTTCCGTGGCGCAGTCGGTAGAACGTCGGACTCTCAACCCAAAGATCGTCGGATCGAATCCCGCTTCCGTAAAAATTTTTTTTCAGTTTAATGTTTTTTCATCCTTGTTTCTGTTTCTATTTCTATATTAAAATACTATATATCCATCAATATGGATAAAAAAAGTTAATTTTTTTAATTTAAATTAACTAAAAAAAAATTTTACCAAGGCACTTTGGTAAAAAGTTTGAAATTGTCAGTCTGTCCATCCATTACCATAGAAACTGGTAATTTTGTCTCGAATATTTGTAATTTTCACTACAAAATTTCTCTCCGTGTATGTATACCAGAAACCTATAGAAAAGGCAAAAAAAAGGAAAATCAATTTTTTCGTCATTTTGAAGATAGTAAGCTCTTTTAACCGTATCATTTTTAATTTTTTTAATTTTTGATCCAAGCTAGTTCTTTTAGGCTCAGAATAACATATATAATTAAAAAATTCAATAAAAAAAAATTGATTTTTTCAAAAATTTTAGGTGTAAAACCACCTTAACTGAAGGTGTCCAGCCATAAGTAATTCTGAACTTGGATACATTTTACTTTGAAGTGAACATATGGAAAATAATTTCATTGTCTAAATTCAAAATGTAGTCGCTCATAAAATACGTGGAATTGTAGAAGTGTACAATTAAAATGTAAAACAAACACGCATTACTATTGTTACGTGTGCATAGTACGCAACCCGATCCGCCTCGTCACGTTGTGCATACTATGCACACGTAACACTATCATTTAATCAAATTCTATAAAAGTACAACTATCCAATTTTGGAACAACATTCCTCTTTTATCACTTAAATTAAGGATGTTATAACTATATCATCCCTGCCAAAAATTAGTTTTTAACGTTACTAGCTACTTTTAGCGCGCTTCGCGCGTATCATTTATCTCTTTGTTTTTTTGTTTTTGAGGTTATGAACATGATCAAGTTTCATTTTAAAAGTTTGTTTAAATAGTTTAAATTATACGATAATAACGTAAGTCTCATAAATAAAATCAAAGTTTTTCTTATACTATTCAGTTTTAAATATTCAAAGTCAAGAATTCAATCTTCAAAATTCAAACATACTCGATTTTGGCGCTTATTCTATGTAGACCAATCAAATGAGCCAGCAACAACCAATCAAAACAGTCTTATTGTGATGACAGATTTCCTCCATCACTTTTTTAAGAGAGGATAACTATACGATAATAGTGTATTACGATACACTGGTGCCGTACGTGGCCCATATGGCTCGACGTGAAATTAGTGCCCGAGCGCAGCGAGAGTATCATAATATACTATTTGAATCGAATATATCGCTATGTATAACTAACGCTAAAAAATATCTTTTGTCAGAGACCGTATACCGATAACATCCCGAAAGAAAGTTTATCTAGGAAATATTTTTGTCACAAAACATAATAACACAGTTTTTCTTTTCTTCTATAATGTAAAAATGCGTAGAGTATATTTATATTCTTGATACAGAAGCTAATTAAGCCCATGAACAAAGCTGTTCGCAAGCTATGAAGCAGCAGTGCGAAAACGACAACTCGAAACCCTGTCCCAATGGCTTTACACAGAACTGTGCCGTTGTTTTAAATGCGCTTTGAATTCCTTTTGATTATTTGTATATGTTATCGACTGAGATGCTCTGAGCACATTGAGCACTCTGCAGCACCGACGCGCGTCAGTTGCGCTCAAGCTATTATACCGAGCGGATGTATAACTGTTATCTTTGAGATTATTAAACTTGAATTATTCTTTCTGCTCACGTATTTTTATTTGGATTGCTTGCCTCCTTGATTCCCTGTCCACCGCATATTCGAGAATTAATGAACTTGCAACAGCCGTTGTCGGCAGGACTCTTAAAGATCCAAACAAGAAGCCGTTTTGCATCTGCCAAAATGGAGACTCACAGATTGTGATTATACGAGGGTCATTTGACAAGTACCTAGCCTCACCGCCAGATGGTGCCACTATCGCACCAGAAATACACTACAGTGCAGTATCTTCCAGTAAACGGTTACAGACGAAATTTCAGCCGGATCGGAGTTGTAGTTTATTTTTGAGAGCGTGTGAAAGCAAATGTGTCCGTTGATTTTTGAAAAAATGGAGAAAGAACAATATCGGTCGGTGATTCGATTCTTGTTTTTGGAAGGGAAATCGCGCAGTGAAATTAAAGAACGCTTGGATGCAGTGTATGGGGATGCTTCTCCTTCGATGGCGACCGTTAAATTTTGGTATAACGAGTTTCAACGTGGTCGTACGTCGGTTTTTGATGATCCACGCCCAGGTGCTCCGAAAACAGCCACTACGGAGGAGAACGTGACAAAAATACACGATATCGTTTTGTCAGACCGCCGATTAAAGGTGCACGAGATAGCTGCGATAGTAGGCATCCCGGAAGAACGCGTGTGGCATATCCTACATGAGATTTTAGGCATGAGGAAGCTGTCAGCAAGGTGGGTGCCGCGTTTGCTGACTGCAGACAACAAGCGCATCCGTGTGACCAGTTCAGAGCAGTGTTTGGAGCTGTTTAATCGCAATCCAAAAGAGTTTTTGCGTCGTTACGTGACCGTCGACGAAACATGGATTCACTACTACACTCCAGAGACCAAGGAGCAGTCAAAACATTGGACCTTACCCGGTGAACCTGTTCCGAAGAAGGCGAAGACGGTCCCGTCGGCCGGAAAGGTGATGGCCACTGTTTTCTGGGATTCTCAAGGTGTGATTTTTATTGACTATCTGGAGAAGGGCAAAACGGTCACAAGACAGTACTACGCCGAACTATTGAGCCGATTTGACGCCGTGTTAGAAGAAAAACGGCCCCATTTGTCTAAAAAGAAAGTGCTTTTCCACCACGATAATGCACCGGCTCACACTTCTGCACTCGCCACGGCTAAATTGGTCGAATTACGCTACGAACTGCTGCCCCATCCACCGTATTCTCCAGATTTGGCTCCATGCGACTTTTTTTTGTTTCCGAACCTAAAAAATTTGCTCGCCGGGAAGAGATTCCACTCCAATAACGAAATAATCGCCGCCACGGAGGCCTATTTTGCAAACCAAGAGAAAACATTTTTTTCAACGGGGTTAAAAAAATTGGAACACCGCTGGACCAAGTATATTCAACTAAAAGGAGACTACATTGAAAAATAAATTTTATTTTTTGTAAAATTTTGGTGTTTTCATTTGTAGGCTAGGTACTTATCAAATGACCCTCGTATAGTAATTATGGTAGAGCCATATATGTACTACAATCGTTAGAAAGTAGGCCTTTATAAATTCCTTACAATCGATTTCGCAGCATTGTGACAATAATGTAAAACTACTGCCTTACTATAATATAAAGCAATACGAAAAATTAATGTCGGAAGGCTATATTTATTTTATCCTTACCCATTCACAAACACACACACGTGCACTTGCAAGCTTATTCCACCTTAGCAATGTCTTCGCTGCATGAAAATCATATCTCGAAATATTTTGCTATTTTAAATTATAAGGCGTTATTACCTAGTGTATAGACAAATATTTTTTGTTTTGACCAAAAATTACTTTCTTTAAAAATGTTTTCTACTAATGTGGCTACATCTAAAATTGTTGGAAAATCTATAAACAACACCAAATCTTTAAATAATCTCTGAAATTTGGTAGAGATGTAGAGTTTGTATATTATTTATTAGAAGAGTTCTTAGGGTAAAAGAATTCGTTTATGAATTTCAGAGATATTTGAGGTTAAAACTATTTTAGCCCTCTTTTAAAATCGTAATTATTCGGGAACGCATTTATGTATACTAGAAAATGGAAATAATACATCCAACCGAGTACTTTATGGGATAAATCGTCTTTTTACAGTTTCTCGTAATAGCCATTTATTATTTTTAAGGTTAAAGCCTTTTTCTTAGATCGGAAATTCCAGAAAGAGCATACAAATACGGACATACATACTACTAGAGACAAGTGCCCTATATGTGTGAAATTTCACAAAGAAAATATAATTTGAAGTAAAGGTTATTTAGAAATTTTAAAAGGTTATGACGATAATATTACAATCAATTATTTTATTTATTTTTCACACATAATTTAAAATAGGAGGAAGCAACAAAATCATACCTAAATAGTATATTACGACACAAGGCCAGAAAGTTGGATTTCCTGGCCGGCGCCATTTTGACGCCCGAGGCGAAGCCGAGGGCGTCGATGCGCGCCGGCCAGGGCATCCAACATTCCGGCCAAGTGTCGTATACTATTTTTCTTTATCCCCAGCCGAAAGTACGTCCATATAGTTAATATCAACTAATAAAATAGCGTTCTTAGCTGCTAACTACGGCTCGGCCATATGTATAAGAGGCCTGCTTCAGCGCCACTTTACATATCGCGGAACATAAGGCTCGACTTCTGCTTTTTTTGATGCCCGCCCGACTTTTGCAAAACCGAGGCGAAGCCGAGGTTGTGCTGGTTGGGGCGGGCATCAAAAACACTAATAAAAGATGCTTGAAAAACGTGATGGACCAAAAATATGTACATACTTAATCGCAGATGCTGATTTTAACTACCGCCCAACTTCTTAATGGTTCCTCTGTTTGTCCTTTTCTATCCCATACATTATAGAATGAAAGTCAAAAAGCTGTCACGTATAAGTATATAGCTACACCATGTTTTGAAACTCAAAATGTAAACATCATGTCTATATATATATGTGTATAGAAGCTTTCTGACAGTGTGTGTGCAATATAAGAACATAATTGATTATGAGAGTTATAAATATATTATTCAATATATTAATAATAACATAAAATTAATTTAATACGCCTATATCTTTTCAATTTTCCGATTTGACAAATGATTTTCTTGTCATCACATTTGGAAGGGTTAGCATAGTTTAGGTTACAACACGTGCGCTGTCGCGGACGTTGCCATGCAACGATCAACAAAGAGCGGCCACAAAAGTCGCTCCTCCCGGCGCGAAATCGAGCCGGGAAGACCGTACTTTCGGCTAGGGGATGAAGAAATATTCATATTTTATACATAATTTAAAAATTAATAGTTTTTAATCTTCATAAATGAATTTAATTATAATTATGTCATAAATTATTGCAAAAATTATAAATTTTATTATTAAAAATTCATTAAAGGAATAAGCAAATTAAGTTTGAGGAAGCCACGGGCCAATTCATTGGCAGAGGTTTTTTTTGTTATAGGGATTTTATAAAATGTTTTTTAAGAATTAGGGTAATGATAAAACAATGTAGCCGAAGAGTTTATAATAGTCAGACATTTTCTTTGTATCTTTTAAAAATAGGCAAAGTACAAGAACAATCAGGCTCGAGAATTGGTCTCCCCGAAAAGGCAGTGGATTACTTTTTATAATGATCTTTATGCTAAAATTGCTTTTTTCAAGAGCAAGACAATTATTAAAAACTAAATTACTTCCGTTATAAATGAAAACAGAAAACTACAGATTATAATCATTTAATACTCCGAAATGTTTCCTTTTTATGATAAAGAAACGTTTACTTAACGTCATTGATAAGTAGTAATTCCTGTTTATTATAATAGCTGCTCGTATATATGCCACAAGAAAAAAACAAAAAAATGAATATTTTTTAAAACTTTTTTGGAAGAAGTTACCAAACGTTGAACCAAAAATGAGACTATTATTTCTGATCCTAGGTCTCTTTGCAGTAACTTTTTATGGTTCGTATATCTTTTTGTATTTAATAGAGAATAATATACAATTGACTTTTTAAAGAAAAATACCTTTTTTCATGCCTGTAAAGTGGATCGAAAATTTAGTTTTTCGATCGTTAGTGACTAGCGAGAGGAATAGTATATTGCATACCTAGGCCAGTAAAATAAGAAATGTCTCAGATCACATGTAATCTGAGACATGTGATCTGAGGCTTTCTTTTTTATTGGCCAATGTGTGTATACTATTTTTCTGCTCGACGGTGCCGGAAAGCGGCAACTTCGTTTCGCGCAGCGGCCGGGAAGTTGGCGCTTTCCGGCCGGAGGGCAGAAAAAGAATTTTTCTTCATCCCCTAGCCGAAAGTACGGTCTTCCCGGCTCGATTTCGCGCCGGGAAGAGTGACTTTTGTGGCCGCTCTTTGTTGATCGTTGCATGGCAACGTCTGCGACAGCGCACGTGTTGTAACCTAAACTATGCTCACCCTTCCAAATGTGATGACAAGAAAATCATTTGTAAAATCGGAAAATTGAAAAGATATAAGTGTATTAAATTAATTTTATGTTATTATTAATATATTGAATAATATATTTATAACTCTCATAATCAATTATGCTCTTATATTGCACACATACTGTCAGAAAGCTTCTATACATATATATATAGACATGATGTTTACATTTTGAGTTTCAAAACATGGTGTAGCTATATACTTATATGTGACAGCTTTTTGACTTTCATTCTATAATGTATGGGATAGAAAAGGACAAACAGAGGAACCATTAAGAAGTTGGGCGGTATAGTTAAAATCAGCATCTGCGATTAAGTATGTACACATTTTTGGTCCATCACGTTTTTCAAGCATCTTTTATTAGTGTTTTTGATGCCGGCCCCGACCAGTAAAACCTCGGCTTCGCCTCGGTTTTGCAAAAGTCGGGCGGGCATCAAAAAAAGCAGAAGTCGAGCCTTATGTTCCGCGATATATAAAGTGGCGCTGAAGCAGGCCTCTTATACATATGGCCGAGCCGTAGTTAGCAGCTAAGAACGCTATTTTATTAATTGATATTAACTATATGGACGTACTTTCGGCTGGGATGAAGAAAAATAGTATACGACACTTGGCCGAAATGTTGGATGCCCTGGCCGGTGCGCATCGACGCCCTCGGCTTCGCCTCGGGCGTCAAAATGGCGCCGGCCAGGAAATCCAACTTTCTGGCCTTGTGTCGTAATATACTATTCCACCGGCAAGGGAGAAATTTTTTCCATCCAGCAAGAGGAAAAAAACTCGTAGCGGAAGAAAGAAGAAAAATTTATTCTGTTTATTTTTATTAGTATATCGGACTAATCGAAAATCCCAAATCTCCATCCACTTTCTTGGCATAAAAAGAGTCTATTTCTGCACTATTTAAAAAAAGCAAAAAATACGATGTGCATTTTTTTCATTTTTTCCCTTGGTCGTACAATTTAATATTTTCGTATGCTTTGGTTGAGAGTAGCTAATTTATTTTGAATTTTAATGGTGTTTATTATCGTAACTGAAAATGTGATTATTGAAGCAATAACTATGTGACATTGCTAAGCGCAACATAAAACCATGCAAAGCAGACACGACCAGTACTAAAACTGAAATATTAGAATTATATTGGGTTTTGGAAAAAACTTTTCATTTATTAAGAAGTTACATCTGTATATCTGAAAGACACCAAGTAAATGTATTCCCTTTAATTCTCCAAAAGACATATAGTACATTATACAATAAGTTGCTTTACACATGAGTTGCACATACAATTTTTTTAAACGGGGTGCCAAGAAGATCGACCACTCGCAATGGTTTTTCGTGTGTAAAGGAAGACTTTTTCGCACTATAGTGTGAAAAAGTAATGCTTTACCTTCGGAGCACTTGGTTGACGCACTAGTGTAAAAAAGTAGTACTTTTCGTACGGAAACCCGGTGTAAAAAGTCGAATTTCTCGCACACTGTTTCAAAAACAAATTGTTTCTTCTATTTTTCAACGAAAATAACGAAAATATGCGTGATTAGATCTACATAAATATATTTTTCATACATGTTTTTAACGTTATAACTATACGATAATAGTATATTACGATACACTAGTGCCGTACGTGCCCGAGCGCAGCGAGATTATCATAATATACTATTTGAATCGAATCTATCGCTATATATAACTAACGCTAAAAAGTATCTTTGTCAGGGACCGTGTACCGATAACATCCCGAAAGAAAATTTATCTAGGAAATATTTTTGTCACAAAACATAATAACACAGTTTTTCTTTTCTTCTATAATGTAAAAATGCATAGAGTATATTTATATTCTTGATACAGAAGCTAAAGCCCAGAGACAAAGCTGTTCGCAAGCTCAGACGAAGAAGTGCGAAAACGGCTACTTGGAAGTACCCTGTCCCAATGACTATAGACGGAGCTGTGCCGTTGTGAGGCTCCAGGTGGGTTCTGGCGATCCAAACAAGGGGCCGCATTGCATGTGCCAAAAGGGCAACGAACAGTTTTTCCTTCCCGTATCCGTGCAGAAATTCAAAAAGTAGGAATTCAACTAGTAGGAATCCTGTAGGAAATCCTATTTGGATCCCGACCGGGTGGTGTCCCACTTTTTTCTGGGATTCGAATGGGGAAATCCGATAAGAATGAGGACTACTTTTCGGTTACAATTCAATCGTGATTTTAATTATTCTACGATGAGATATCTATGTATTATTAATTAACGAACATTTATTTAATGTTATATAATTCATTTCTTATCAAACAAATAAAAGCGATTTTTAATAAATAAAATATAAATAATAATACGGATATAAACAAAAAAAACTTTTAACCCCATTTTCGCGCTTATTATTAATTATTTAATATATTTACGTTATGCACAAGTTAATGTTTATTTAAATGTTTATTAAATTGAGTATTGTTATTGAAATTAATTATTTTTAATTTATAACATTATTTATATGCATATTAAATTATAGAAAGTCTGAAATTGTAAATAAAGCAATTAAAAAGTTTTGACGTCAGCGGAATTTGAACCTTGGTCCTTTCAGCTGGTAGTCCAACGCCTTAACCATTACTCTAAGATGGGTATTGGTATACACAGTTCTGATTACGACACTTGCATAGTTCAACCTACTTTATTTTTATTATATAATAATTATTATAAATAACAAAAAATAAATATTAATAGGGCTTAAACATTCCTATCATTAATCAAGTTTTTTCAAACAAATGGGCCAATCTATTGAAAAACTATTATTTATTATTCTTACATGTTAAATATGGCTTTTACAAGATTTCCCTATTAGAATCAGGTTCGGTTTCCTGAGCTCTCTGTGGATAAAACAGAAATCTGCCGACAACTTCGTAAATCAGACCCGATACTTCCCGAGAAATCTAATTTGAAAATTTTAGTAAAACCCTAGCGGAAATATTTTGTTCAGAAAAGTTAGAAACTATTACTATTGATGTATTTTCTGTCTTGATACAATCAATTATTTAACTATGTTTGAATATTCGCGCGGTAATCTGTAAGGATCTTTGATCCTCGTAGTACTTATCATTATCTAACAGTTTTGAACGTTAACTGATTTTACTTCGTGCGCAGCACTCTGATTTCCGACGCGGTCATGTATAGACGCAAAATCAAGTCGTGCCAAGTACCTCGCCTTTTTACTCTCTCTCTAATCAGATAAATAAAGTTCAAACTATTTATTAATGTATCCAAGTACAGTTTATTTAACGTGTGCCCTCGTACTCAGCTTCCTAGACTTCCACATCCTTCAACTATTAACCTTATATGCCCACGCTATTACTCAAAATTGGGTTCCCGTTTTTCTCATTCAATTTTAAACTTTTTGAAAAAAACTCTTTGATACGTTGTACTTCTTTATTAAACTTAAAACGTTCCTGCAAGAATATTCAGCATAAGAAATGGTCGATGGTTATAATTATGACCAGAAAATTAATCATAATTATGACGGGGGAATTCGTCATAATTATGACCATAATTATGCTGAAAGAAATGCTGAACGATCGACAAACGTATACAAAGGTCACGTGACCTCCGTCGCGCTCGCAGCTCAGGCTGTTTATACCAAGCGCTTGGCAATTCTAACCTTAATGTCTTACCCGACCACTCCGCTTATTTTGACCGGAGATTCAAGCTGTTCTGGCTGTTTTTTTCTCCCAGTGTTTTCTCATATATAAGAGATATACAATATTATTTCGTTCATTGGGTCCAAATATTTTCTACCCTACAGACACCAAAGTCTTAAATCTATATCAACGAGCAACTGAATTATGGATCTCCTATTCAAAGGAACCAAAATCAACTTTCAAGATGTGACAATTGTAGCGAAAATGTATACAAAATATTCTATTTAATAAGATAGAAAATTTTGTATGCTTATAGGTAGTGTCTTTAGCTATAATTTACACAAAATCAAAATTGATTTTGGTCCTCTCGTATAAGAGATCTACAATATTATTTAGTTCAGTGGGTCCAAATATTCCTATGCTACAGACACCCAAGTCTTAAATCTATCAACGAGCAACTGAATTGTAGATCTCCTAAGCGAAGGGACCAAAATCAACTTTCAAAATGTGAAAACTGTAGCGAAAATGTATGTATACAAAATATTCTATGTAATAAGAGAGAAAATGTTGTATGCTTATAGGTAGTGTCTTTAGCTATAATATACAAAAAATCAAAATTTATTTGGTCCTCTCGTATATGAGATCTACAATATTATTTAGTTCATTGGGTCCAAATATTTCCTAAGCTAAAGACACCCCAAGTTTTTAATCTATCAACGAGCAACTGAATCTCCTAAGCGAAGGGACCAAAATCAACTTTCAAGTTGTGAAAATTATAGCTATAGACTGTACTGTACCTATAAGTATATAATATTTACAACTTTCACTATTCGATAACTCACTTATAGGCTGGGTGACTTTATCGCAAGAAATATTGGAACCGCATGGACAAAATGACTTGATCCATATTTGATATTATTCCTTCTGACTATAATAGTTATAGCATGTACGTATTACTTTTCCAAATAAAATTTATACTTAACATGATAATTTTATAAAAACATACATTTTCTTTAATTTTACAATAAATTGTTTTCAAAAACATATACTTAACCATTATCGTCACAAAGAATCATATCACATATAAAGTCATTTGATCCATCGGGTCCAAATATGTCCAGTGGTAAAGTCACCCAGCATATATTAAGTACTTATAAATGTGGATTTTTCATAATAAATTACGGTCTTAATTTATTTATATTGTGACCAGTTCTATTTATAAATAAGTAATATCAAAGAGTTATCAATTTACTGTTTTATTACTTTAGAAAAGTAAACCAATTGTAACTTTTAGTTTCTAACCTTGATTTTGTGTTCACATTTCACAAACTATCGACAACTGTGTCACCTACGTATCGAGAACTGTTCTGGGGTCGAAACTAGTTATCGAGAACTACTCCGGCGACATTATATTTTTAATAATTATTTTCTCCCTTAATATTTATTAAATCTGAACTTTTTTCATTTACTTTATTTGAACTTGTTTTATAATTTTCTAAAAAAAAAAATAATTGTTTTCTCTAATAAAAATATTGGTTTTTAGAACAAAACTTACTTTGCGTCTTACGCTACCGAGAACTGGTTCCACTACCTTATATATATACATACACAGTCTCCTGGTAGTACGTTATAGCTATTAGTACCACAGTGCGACCGTTAGCTGTTAGAAATTAGCCCTGTCTCTATCTCTCTTTCTCTAGCTCTCACTGCCTCTTTTACCTTATACACAAACAATCTTCTACTGCGTAGTGCGTAGTAATATATACCGCGCGACCATTACCTGTTCGAGGTTAGTTTGGATTTTTCATGTAAAATGAAGGGAAATCGATAAAAAGTTTACACCAAAAAAGGCAAGCGACAAAAGTTGGATAAAGCAATACGTCATTTTTCAATCCTTTATAATGTATTAGTTAACCCAATCCCTCTCTAACCTCGTTATCCCTTCAGCATAATCATGGCCATAATTATGATCATAATTATTTACTATAGTCCCTCTAACCTCGTTATCCCTTCAGCATAATTATGGTCATAATTATGTCGCCAGGTGACAGGATTTATGAGCATAATATGCGGCATAAAATGGTCATCCGCCATAAAATACGGCATATTATATGGCCATATGATGCTCAACAGTTCTACCAGGGGTATCAAAGAGTTTTTTTCAAAAAGTTTAAGGATGTTCAATGGTTACAGCAAAGTTAACAGAAGTCTTTGAAATTTTAATATATCATTACTTAGATAAAGTAAAAGCAGCTTGAATTTTTTCAATATTTTATACTGAGCATTTTTTCGAGAAAAAAATTCATGAAAATCGAGTTTTTAACATAGGCTCTTATGGGAGAGTGAGGTTATGTGACCTTTGGACATAAAAATCTCATATAAAAAGTTAAGAGATTAGGTTAAAAGACCTTTATTTGAATAGAAAAATAATCAAAGAATAAAAACTTAGAGGGATCTTGACCGCTTACAGGGCATTTGGAAAAGAAGTAAGTGAAAACGTAAACAAAACACCGAGTTCGTCGGCTGCGCGAGGAGGTGCGCGGTGAGCGGGGAGTGCCCGCGGGGAGAGAGGGGCGTCCCACGCCTTGCCCCGCAGCATGACACCATTGAACATCCTTAAAATTGAAGGAGAAAAACGGGAACCCAGAATTGAGTAATAGTGTGGGTATCACATCACCTTAATAAAAGTTATAAACTGTTAAAAATAGTAATAAAATGTAGGATTTTGGACGTCAGTAATTATTTATAACTGTTTGTAACATTTTTTAACAGTTAATAATAGTTATTAAATTATTTAATAACTATTAAATATTTATTAATTATTATTATTGTTGGAAAAAGGGCGTAGAATCCTCAGTTCGCTGAGTTTGACTGCGATACGCGCTCTCTCTCCTCTTCCCCCACCATCTCGTATAATGCGACTCTCCGAGCGCCGGCGAGCGTTTGACACTTCCGAGCTAGAGCTGGACTGGAGCACACGTGCCCTTATATATTAAGTGCTGATTTACTTGAGATTATTTAGGCTAAGTTTTTGTATTGTGCTGGACAAGAGAGGATTTAGAAGCGAAGGTAGAAGAGAACAGAATTGGATGAGAATAAAGAGTTTTGTTTATATATAGATTTGAAGTGTTTTATTTACGAGAGAATACCCATAAATAACCACATAATTCCATCAGTGGCGGATCCAGGGGGGGGCGACGAGGGCGATCGCCCCCCCCCCCCCCTCTCTGCAAAACTCAAAGATAAAAATATTCCGAGGAAGGTACAGAATTGATTTTGTACTTTAAGGTAATGTGTACTTACCGACAAATTTTAGAATGTATATTTCTTTTGCAAATAATAATAGAATTACTAACAAAAAAAATTGAGTATAGTATTTACATATACGGAGCGCCTGAAAGAGCTGTTTTTCCAAAAATTTACTCAGAATTTATTTAATTAAATAAAAGCCGCAATGCCGATAAGTAGGGATCTGTATACTTCGAATTTTGTCAGTTTTAAAAAGTGTTTATCTCATGGAAATGCTGATAGAATCGCACAAAAAAATCTGAGCATAGTATTTACATACACGGAGCGCCTGAAAGAATTGTTTTTCCAAATAAACGTTCGAATGTTTATTAACGGGGTGGCATAGTCCTACCGTTACCGACCGAGCAATTAACACAGTTTCAAGCTTATTAAAAATAAAATACGTAGAATCACAAAAAATCAAGAGAACACCCTTCTGTGGTTTTGAACGTTCTATCACCCAGTAAAAATTTGAAGTCGAAATATCAAATGGTTTTTGCAAAAACTTTGAACGAAACCGAATTTTGTTTTGTTCAAAGTTTTTGCAAAAACCACTTGATATTTCGACTTCAAACTTTTACTGGATGATAGAATGTTCAAAACCGCAGAAGGGTGTTCTCTTGATTTTTTGTGATTCTACGTATTTTATTTTTAATAAACTTGAAACTGTGCCAATTGCTCAGTCGGTAATGATACGGCTATAGCACCCCCTTAATTAAATAATGAAATTGGGTTGATTTTGAGGTTCACATCGCCTTAAGTAATAAAATACAGTTTAACAATCGCATCAAGCGTAGAATATTGTAATATTATTATACGGGTGATTCTTATATTTTGAAAAATACTCTCTATCTATTTCAGTATTAAGTTCAATTCGAAATCAACTTCCAAAATACAAAGTTATATACTTGTATAGACTTTGCAACAAACTTTGCCCACTACCCGTACCTTTTTTTTTTTTTTTTTAGAAATTTTATTAGCTATTCACCAATCGCCCCCCCCATTTCCCAGTGCTGAATCCGCCACTGAATTCCATCAATTATTAATATAATAATACTTTTATATTAGTAATTAATAATTAAATAAAAACTAAAAACTAAAAGTATTAACTAATATAATTAATTATTAATTGACTATTATGACTAGAATAATATGGCTGTTAAAAAATTATTAATTATTAATTATCATTATTAATAATAATAATTTAGTAATTATTCAATTTTTCTTAAATACATCGAATTGAAAATTATTTTAAACTGTTTGAAACTGTTTAAAACTGCTAGAAACTGTTTGAAACTGTTACAAACTATTATAATTAGAAAAAGTATGTCCGAAATCTTACATTTTGTAACATTTGTAAACAGTTTTAAACAGTTCTAAATACTTTTAAATAATTTTTAAAAATTATGAACTGTTAATAACATTTATAATTTACGACAGGGAAGTTAGCAAAACCTGTTTAATATATGTCTAAAAACCCGAATAAAATCCGTGGTTTCAAATCTTACGAATAGGCAAACAACATTCAAAATATATTATGTATAACAAATTCAATTTTCTCAATAAAGGAGTTTTATAAGTAATACCCATTAGAATCTGTTTCGTTTTTTCTGGGAGCGGAATACACGTAGGATTCTTATCCGTTTTTCTATTTAAGAGCAGCGCCACCTGCTGACTTCTGTAAATTTTGGAGAGTTCTGACCGGATTTTGTCGAGGAAAACTAATGATCATTTGAGGCTACGTAGGTTCGAGGATAACAAACAGGGTTCTGGTCGGATCCCAGTAAGTTTTACGCATTTAGTGAGGAATCATGGAAAACTTGTCGGAATCCCATCAAATGTAGGGAGGACTCGGGGAGATTTCTACACGGGTAGACTTATAGAGATAGACCTGCGCTGTCTATAAGTCTATCTGTCTATGGTCCTTCCTTAGTATAAATTGAGGGATCGAGATTTGTTCGGTTTTCGAGCGTTTTTGCGAGGTATCTCGAAATCTCGAATCGACCTCGAAACTCGAAAGAAATCGAGAAACAGCGCAGAGAGGGCGCGCGTAGCGCGCCAAATTACCGTTAGTGGTTATATGGTAATTATGGTAGAGCCATATATCTACTACAATCGTTAGAAAGTAGGCCTTTATAAATTCCTTACAATTGATTTCGCAGCATTGTGACAATAATGTAAAACTAACACACACACGCGCACTTGCAAGCTCATTCCACCTTAGCAATGTCTTTGCTGCATGAAAATCATATCTCGAAATATTTTGCTATTTTAAATTAAGGCGTTATTACGTAGCGTATAGACAATATATTATAATAGGGGAATCTATAAACAATACCAAATCTTTAAATAATCAATTATTTTTTAATATTCTCTTTAACTCCTGGTTCACGGATGATGTTTTACTAACGCCTATAAATAAAATTAAATAAATAACATAGAAGTAATAAAAAAGCATCAACCATTAACGCTCAAATAACAACAAATTTGGCTGTGACTTTGAGCTCACAGCTTTTAATGAAATTGCGATAAATTCTACTCGGGACCAAATATCCTAGATGTTTTCGGGTCCTTACATACGATTTCTTACTTTTTTGTTACATTTTTTTCACATTTTCTTAACATTTTCAATTTTCGCTAGGGTATTACTCAAACCTTATATTTCACAACAATTATTGAGAACGCACGATTCCGTGTACTCGCTTCGCTCGTGCGAAAAACGTCTCATGCGGTAAATAATCACCTTCCACACCAGTGTCATAATGTACTATTTTTCAGAAAATTATAAGCAATCAAAGGTAGCGTTAGAAAATGTTTAAAAATTTGTCTTCATTTTAAGCGATTTAATGGATCCTCTTTTTAACAATTTTCTTACGTTACCTTTGATTGCTTATAAGATCCTGAAAAATCAATATTTTTCAATGAGTCAAAGCTTAAATTGTAGCTTTTGCTGTCTACTTTTAGAAACTTTTTTGCTCGTCTTCGCACCATAAATAATAGGCAATAAGAGAGCCATCTTTTTTTAACGAAATATAGTATATTTGAGATTATATTGCTCATATCACAAGAAAAAGGACCCATTGGACGGAATTGTGAGCACTGCGCTTCATTTTTAGATACCAGAAATCGACTTTTAAAGCCTCATTAAAATCCGTTTTTCAAAGGCTGTGTATTCTCATTGCTAGATGGGAATATTGAATTTTTCTTCCGAAATTAGCTAGTGCAATTTTATAAAATTATGTTCAAAAACATACGTTAAGGCAAAGGTAAGGCCCTTTCAAGCGAGACTGCACGGAGAGAATTTTAGGAGAGGAGACATCTTAGTGGTAGCAACGAATATAGACGCATATAGAAGCGTACGTCAGATGGGGGCGAGAACGAAAAAAAATTAGTTCCGCCTTGACCGAGTGATGGCGCTAGCATTGACTTTGTAGTTTGTATGCTTCTCTTCTCACTACTGTGAATCGCGGCTCGGCGGCTCGCGCGCGCGCCGTCCGCGGCCCGCCGGCCCGCACCGTTCACGATGATCCGGGCGCAAGCGCCGTAAAGCATTATGACTGCATGGTGATTTGCAATATGAAATGTTATAAAATTTTTTTATAAATAACAATTTAATAATGATTAAATAAAATTTAATTTACAAATAAATTATATCAAATATAATTAAAAGTTAATAAATTCTTACAATTATTTGATTAAAAAAATAATAATTGAAAGAAATAAAAAAAGATATAAATTGTTATACAAGAAAGTAAATAGTAATAATTAGTTATGTAGTCATATATGTACAGTTATTTAACTTGATATATCATATCACTTTTCGACTGTATGCAACCATTATATTAATTTTCATATTCACTGTAAAATGATATATTGTGTATCAAGGGTGCACTCAACGTTGGATTTAACAGACCGAGTATTTATAAGTACAAGTCGAAGGCAAGTTAGCACGAGTCTCTGCAAACTCGCGATATAAAAAAGCCCACCAGCCTTTGGGTGCACATGATATTATGTTTTCTGACAGTTTTTAATTTTCGAATAATTTATTCATCATAATCAATGTATCAATAAAGGTTTAAGAAGAAAGACGCGGGGGTATTATATCAGACAACTAAATTGTCAGATGGGTGATTTTAAAGAAATTTTTTAAATTTATACATATTGTTTTACATTTATATACATTTATATACACTTCCATAAAATTAAGAAAAAAAAGTCTTATATAGCGAAAATTTAAAAAAAATATATAAATGTATATAAATGTATATCTGTAAAAAAACTAAATATATGTATATTTACAAAAATACAAATTTTCAATACAACTATTCAAAATGTAAGAAAAAATATATAAATGTAAATAAGTAAAAATTTTTGTAAAAAAAACTTATATAAATGTATATAAACATATATAAACGTAAAAAATGTTCCAATTACAACTTTTATAAACACTTATTATATAAGTTTATATACATTTTTTTACATTTATATACATTTTCCATTTCCATCGGGGATGTAACGCGTTCTTCGCACGAGCGATGCGAGTGAGAAAAGTCACACGAGCTAAAAATCATATTACGCACCAGTTTCGAACCGTATTTTGTACCACGAGAGCCGAATAATTATGTTAAAGTTATGATTTTGAGGTTACAGTGGTATAAAATGTTTAAAGTTTAGTATATAAAAATTTAAAAAAACATGGCAAGAAGTCCATAATATTCTCATTAAATTATTTTAATATGATATGTGATATCGATATTTTCAATACCATTTCCACCTAACCATTAAACTATAGAAAATGCGGTGATTAAGGGAATTAAGCCCTACGTTGACAGATGATCTAAAAATTTTATGGGAATACATCTTTTACATTTTTTGGAATGTTTTTCCTCTAGTTAAAAGTCTGTAAGTTTATGCAATTTGTTTTTAATTTTTATAGACGAGAATTTTTTTAATATTTATTTTTGAAAAGAATTCCTTTCGTGTTCTGAATAGCTCCCGTTTGTAATTGACAGTATCAGATTTGGAAAATATTTTAAACGACTTTATATTTAAGATATTCCTTGAAGCAAATGGCCACATTATATTTAATAAAATATCTATATAACATTTCACCATTCTGATAAAATACCTCCCCTGTGGATAAAAAGATGCTGCAGCAATCTCAAAGTAATGGATCAGGCATAAAAAACGTAGAATCGATTTTTAAAATTGAAAAACACAAAAATCGACCCTGCGTTACCAACATGATTGTTAATTCTACTTAAATTCATGGAATGTTCATTAATATGTTCTGCTCTCAGTTAATACGTGTTTGCATAAATAATTTTAACATATGTTTTACACATTATTTCAGTAATTTAATTTCATTAATTATTTAAAAACAATAGAAATAATATGCAAACTCGATATTATTCGATGGAAACCGAGCGGGAAGGTGGCAGATATTTTCCATCAGGATAGGATAGGAAATACAGGAATATTAGGTTAAGGAAGAAAAGGTAATGAATATTTTTAAATATTCCTAACATGCACTAAAAATTAAAATCTTTTGCCTGTAATCAGATATTTTTTCATTTCAATAATCTACAAAAAAATGCAAATTAGTTACCATGCGAAACTATTCACCACAATTTATTACAAAAGATAAAACAAAATTATAAGTTATATTGCTTTATGCACGTTACTACAAGTAATTGTTATTAATTTCAAGTTTATATCTATTACGTGAATCAATACTGAATTCAAGTACTTTCTGATTATCCGAACAAAGTATTATAATCTAAATCATTTATGAACGTAAATATGGATTATAAACAAAAAGACGATAATTGATACGGCATGACAGCGCTCATACCCCAAGAACTATAGAATAATTTAGTATAAATGATGTCTTACAATTTAATATAGTATATACATGCAATATAAAAAAAAATCGTAGTGTATAAAAAGTGACATTATATTTTTAATAATTTTACTTCAATAATTTTACAAAATGAATATTGTAACTACGAAATGGAAATTACTATTATCAAATTAGCAATAAAAATGTTTATAGAATTAAATACAACTACACAAACTTTTTTTACATGAAGATCTATGATTTATAAATAAATTATCACACAGCATTGAAAAAAGTGAAAAATTTCTACGAAGCAAAATGAAATTGAAAATTAATAACTAGTATTTTACTTATTTGAAGATAATCATAAATATTATAATTAAAAATCATGCTTTATATTAATAAATGGCCATTAAATGTCACCTTTTATTGAATCACAAAAATAATTGTCTGTAAGGAAATCAACATATATTGACGTAAGCTCAGGTTAGCGGAGAGCATTCGGGGAATGAGGATAGGAACTCAGGTTTAATAAAGTCCAGAACACTATAGATATTTTAATTATATAGAAGATAAATTTTATATACGGTAGAGTGGAAATTAGAAAAAAAATAACTAAATCTAGAATTAATAAAATTAACGCGGCGGCTTTACGGGCATGCGAAATGCTCACGAGTAGCTGGTCCCTCTAAACCTTCCCCATAGACTATATTCTTTTTTGCATTGAGCGGAAGCTAATTCCGCACTAAGCGAGGAAGTCAGGGGCTCCTTTTGCCGTTGGGCGATCTAAGTCGCCCTCAGCGGGAGTATCAGGCGGAGGTCTGCTCTGTCGAGCGATCTGGCACGGAGTCACGAGCGCTGAGTCCCGTCTCCGGCGTGGAGCGGCGATCAACTATGTGCCGAAAGTTCGGGGGCGCAAGTCAAGCTTCTGCGCTCGTAGGAGGGCGAGCTTCTCCCTCGCTGATTGGCTCAGCCGACGGCGCGCGAGAGAGAGGGAGAATGAGACTTCCTGAGTGCCTCTGGCGGGCCCGCGGTCGAGCAGCGGCGGCGCCGAGCTTCCGCGAAGCTCTTCGAGGCGCACCGGCTCGCTACCTACCGGGAAAAAGTCGAGCCTCGGGAATTCTCGGACTAAACGGCCGACAATTTTGCTTGTTGCTCATTTCAATAATAGCTGCGGACGTCAATATTCATATTAGCTTAAGACAATACAATAAGCGTAACAACTTGTTGAAATTTTATCATGAAAAAAAAAATTATTTCCTTTGTGTTAAAAAATACATATTCTAATTTAGTTTCTCATTAAGTAATACAGACATTAATAAAATTTAATATGTTCTTTTTTTACTCATGACTCAATTTCTGCAACTTAGCATTAGGCTTGTTACCAGCAAAATGTCTTTTTCTTGAACTTTTAGCATCTCGCAAATCATAATTTATCCATTTCACCTTATTAAAAATATTAACTCTAATAAAAAACACAATTACAGCCTCACGATGCGATTTACAAGGTTCGTCATGTAATCCAAAACTGTGCATGATATTTAAGAATTTCAGCTGTGATTTTATCAATTAAAACTTTACTAACTTCTGTCTTGTAACTTACTTCAGAAAATAGTGTATCAAAAGTTTCAATAGCTGTTATAATGATTCTATAAAAAGCGTCAGAAGGAACGCAAAGATTTCCAAGTTCATTGGTCACATTAAATACTTTATACGCTTTAAAAAAAGTAATAGATCATCGTTACTTTCCATGTTACAATTAACTCTAGTGAAAAAAACTTTACAGTCAGAACAATTAAATTTTGAAATACATTTCATAGCTATATATCCAGCAACATACTTTATTGCTCCCCGTAAAGGAGTACATGAATTTTGGCGATTGTGAGAATTTGTCAAAATACTATTCATTTTATCATAAGTTTTGGATGACAAGCTCCTATCTATATTATTCAAATTCTCACTCCCTTCATTTAATGAATTAGATACTTCTTGAAATTCATTATCATCAACATCACCTACAACTATGTCTGAATCAGACATCTCTTCAACGAAAGTATCTTCATTTTCATCGAAATGAACAGATTCATTTACTCCATCGAATGAAATTTCACTGCAAACCTCTTCAATATCATCGTTAATTAATTCATCATTTTCATTACTTACATTTACTTCGATGATACTGTTGCCATTTGCAAGAAAATTACAAGTAATACGATCCGTATTATCGTCAATGTCTTCAGTAAACGCGGGCACAGGATTGGTCATATTTTCTAACGATTCTTGTAAATCAAGGTTAGTACTTTTCGTACAAATTGCTAGTAACGCTACTGTTTCGTCAGGTTCGCAGTTTGTTAATTTCGATGAAGACGTTAAATTTGCAGTAATACTATACTGTAAATTATGCCTCACTTGCATCGCAGTTGGATTTTGATTGTGACCAGAACGACTTCTTAAAACAGAAAATAAATTTTCTAACGGATCTTGATTTAAACGCGTCGTTAACGAATATACTCCCTCGTTTGATGCCATATCTTCCCATTGCAAAAGTATACTGTTAATCGTAAAATAAAAACCGTCAAAGCATGGCGGATTACCGTTTTTATCAACGTATTTTCAGGTTTCGATCCAATTCAAAGAATCTTTCAAATACTGTACTACTTTGAGGATTTAAGTTTGACAAAGGACTACGCAAAGGATTACCATCTCGAGAACTTCTACTATTTAAACAATCAAAAAGGTCGGTTACTTTTTTAATAAAATTTGCTGTTGCAATGCAATCGGGATGAATGAAAGGTTTTTCTGATGTGACCGCGCATGTTAATAAAGCTGAAGAAACACTGTTACTAAAAATTTGAGCCGCAAGACTAACGTTCATTAACTGAAAAGCATTAGGATCTAGATATCTGTCTGTTAGTTTAGGGGCAGATTTAGTTGGAAGATCTTTTTCATGATTTCTTAATTTCCGAATCGCATCCCATGACACGGGTTTCTCATTAATTTCAAATTGACGTTTGCGAAAAGTGTTACGAAGGCATTTAAGTAAATGGGGAGCATCAAAACTGAAGAAAATTTTACGATTGTTTCGTTCAAGAAATGGTTTATTTTTGGTTATTCCCAATTTTTTTATAGCCGATTGATTTGGCGATCCTTGATCGCATACCATTGATTTTAATAGAAAACCAGTACCTTCAACGTAATCTATCACATCTAAAATGATTTTGTACAATAACTTTCCATTTACACTGTTATGGCGAATATAGTAGCAAATAGGCTGTCTCCAATCATTTTGCCTACCTCGTAACATAAAAACTAAAACATGATTACCACGATTTGCATTGCGACTATGCTTTCCCATATCAGTGTAACCTTCAATCAAATCCTTTTTTGGGTTGTAATCTAACTACGTTTTTATGCTCATTTCATCCCACATTAATACGCACTCGCGCTCTTTTACTGTTATTGTGCTTGATTTTATTTTTAACAATTCAAATAACTTAATGTTATTTCCAGGCTCCAAATCAAGTTCATTAATTCATCGTTTTATCAAACTAATACATGGTGTTATGATAAGGCAAACTTCTTTTGGTCACGCAAATAACAATAAGCTTTTGGAGATATATAAAATAAAATCACAGCAAATTCTTTTTCATCATTAGACCACTTTCTGAGTTTGACATGATTCATTTGCATTTTAAAAAAGTTTAATATATTTGCATTAAGCATTAAATACTCATCATAAAAAGAAACTGCTTCCTTAGATTTTTAATTTTACGTTCAAGATTTTTAATTTTTTTATCTCTATTACGAATATCTTTAGAAAGTTTAATAGCCTTTTGTTCATACACATCTCTTCGTACACTCATTATTTTAGTCACATACTGTGCTTGTTTACATTGTTTATCTTTTTTGTTTAACTGCTCTTATAAACTCGCAGTTTCATGTTGTAATTATTGAACTGAAGTTTCATACTTCTTAGTTTGAACATTTGCATTTAATGATTTTCCGGTAGAGTCACAATTAAAGTTGGACTTGCTTTGCATTCCTGAACAAGATGGCTCTGCTGCATCAAAGTGTTGAGGAATGTTATGACTAGTTTCTATTAAAGAAGATGTTTCTAAATCAATTCCCTCAAAGCTTTGTGGCATGTTGTTACTTCTTTCTGTTATAAAGGGTGTTTCTAAATCAATAACTGATCTGTCTTCAGAGGTAGGAGGAAGATCAATTCCAGAGCCATCATGTTCTTCAACGTTACCGGAATCATTCGAATCAGTATCTGAAGCCTTTTGAATAGGTATAGCCATATTTTTCAATTTTGTCATACCAGAACCGATTACAAAATTGTCAGCAGTAAAATGGTCATTGCAAAGTCGCTTGGCTTCCAGTTGTTTGTCATCCAATTTAAGAAGATTGTCATTGCCTGAGTGAATGATCCAGTTTAGTTGTCTATGTAAACGAAATATATGATTGATAGAGGGAAAATTTAAGTCTTATAAGGACTGTATCTCAGATCCGGATCATGGATTTTTCTCAAACTTTGAGATCTGTTTTTAGATGTTAAAATATAAAACGAACCGGAGTTAGACCCTCACGCTTTGATAAACTGAAGTTATGAACATTTTTAACTGCATTTAAGGAAATACTGAAAAAAAATGCTTGCTTTGTTTCAGCAAAACCCGTGAGCCGGAACCCTGAGCCTCTCCGAGTTAGTAAGAGAGGAAAAGGATCCTCTAACAAAACTATCGGAATATGTAATCTTTAAAAAGAGCTATATCAAAGCCATCACCTTATAAAATTAATTGCCTAATAATTCTCAAAAATATAGATATAAAAAAGACCACTTTTACTAAAATGAAAAGATACGTTAATTCATACGTACAAATAAATACATAAATGCTTAAGGTGGCTCCCGAGCGATATATATGTATATAAATATAAAAATTTTTACGATGATTACTTCACATATTATAATTTGAGAAACAATATAGAATGAAACAATAGTTCTTGAAGAAACAAACACAAAATTTTCAAAGAAATTTAAATATTGTTCAAGAAGATATCGACAATTGAAAAAGAAATCAACAAAACCCATAATTCTTTTTCATTTTTCATCCAATTTTAATTTGCAAGGTCTCATTTTATTCTTTGTTCAATTTCAGGGGACGTAGCAATATAAAAAATTCGAAAATTTTCAAAACTTGCAAAGTTATAAGCAATTGTTTGTGATCAAGTTTATGGATTTTCTCAGCAAATTTTTCATAGATCATACGAATTTTGGCCCAGATACTCGCCTTATTATAAGTACCGGGTAGTCCTATACCGAGCCGAATCCATCGGAAAATAAAAAAATGCCCGAGCGAATAAAAATCTGAAAAATCGATTTTGAACATAATATTAAAAAAAATAAATTTCAGTCAAAAACAACAAATGCATCTGCTAAAATTAATTTAAAAACAGTACATGGTGCAACTAGGGAGGAAAGTTGACTTTTTCTAGCGAGGGTGATAATTGACAAGTGGTTCTCGAGTGATCAAAATTATCATCCGAATTTGAAAAAGTCAATTGCTCTAGGGCTTCATCAATACCAAATCAGAGAGTCGAAGTCGGACGGCAGCTTCGAGTCTGCGCAGTAGAGACTGTCGCGGATTGGGCGCTCGCGCTGCACACCGTAGCGCGCGCTTTCAAATGACAAGTGAATTTAAGCTAGAGCCGGGTGTTACGTAGACGTGTAATACAAGGCAAAGCAATTATTTCAATAATACAAGGCAAACCAATTACTTAAATAATTCTTAACACCAAGTAGGCGGGGGATGCGAGTTCAACGCGTGTACGGGAGCGCGCCAGACGTGCATACATGGCAAAATAATTATTTAAATAGTTCTTAACCCCAAGTAGGCGGAGGATGCAAGTTCCAATGCGTATACGGAATCGAGTCAGACGTGCATACGAGGCAAAACAATTATTTAAATAATTCTTAACCCCAAGTAGGCGGGGGATGCAAGTTCCACGCGTATACGGGAGCATCACCCACCTACTAGGGCTTGAGGATTATTTAAATAATTATTTTGCTATAATATACGTCTGCCTTATTCCAGTATAAGTGTGAAACTCGCATCCCCCGCCTACTTGGGGTTAAGAACTATTTAAATAATTATTTTGTCTTGTATGCACGTCTGACCCGCTCTCGTATTCGCGTGGAACTCGCATCTCCCTCCTACTTGGGGTTAAGAATGATTTAAATAATTATTTTTCCATGTATACACGTCTGCCTTATTCCAGTATACGCGTGGAACTCGCATCCCCCGCCTACTTGGGGTTAAGAACTATTTAAATAATTATTTTGCCTTGTATGCCCGTCTGACGCGCTCCCGTATACGCGTGGAACTCGCATCCCCCGCCCTATTGAGGTTAACAATTATTTAAAAAATTATTTTTCCATGTATGCACGTCTGACGCGCTCTCGTATACGTGTGGAATTCGCATCCCGCTCCTTCTTGGGGTTAAGAATTGTTTACATAATTATTTTGCCATGTATGCACGCCTGATGCGCCTCCGTGTACGCGTGGAACTGGCTTCTTCGCCTACTTGGGGTTAAAAATGATTTAAATAATTATTTTGCCATGTATATACGTTTGCCTTATTCCAGTATACGCGTGGAACTCGCATCCCCCGCCAACTTGGGGTTAAGAATGATTTAAATAATTATTTTGCCATATATACACGTCTGCATTATTCCAGTATGCGCGTGGAACTCGCATCCCCCGCCTACTTGGGGTTAAGAACTATTTAAATAATTATTTTGCCTTGTATGCCTGTCTGATGCGCTCCCGTATACGCGTGGAACTCATATCCCCCGCCTTCTTAGGTTTAAAAACGGTTTAAATAATTGTCTTGCTTATTGTTGCACGTCTACGTTATTCCCTAATATGCGTGCACCTCGCAGTTCCCGGCTATTTGGGTTTAAAAATTATTTAAATAATCGTTTGGCTTAATTTTTCATGTCTACATGATTCCCTTATATGCGTGGACCTCATATCCTCCGCCTAGTTGGGTTCTAAAATAATTTAAATATTCGTTTGGCTTATTTTGTTATCGTAACTCCCTCATACCATAAGTAAATACTCAATCTTTATAATCAGTTATATTTTTAAAAGTAAATTCAGCTTGGAACGCGCAGTTTTAACGCGCACCACGATGCGCCCCATGATGCACCCCGCAGTATAGATACTCCCTTATCACGTTGGCTGCATCGACAATTACTAAATATTTTACGCACGCATGCGCGTGCATTCGCGTGCACGCGCTTATGTAACGGGGGCCTTAACAAACAGGCACGCTTTTTCCACCTACATGAGTTTCGTGCGTAGGCGAGCGGATGTTTTATAAATTAAAAACCGCTGCCAATTCATTGGTACGTGGCCTCCTCAAAATTAATTTATTGATTCATTTAATCAATTTTTAAAGCCAAATTTGAAAATTTAACACAATAGAACACGAATTGATCGTGCAAATAAAATGTAAAAAAAGAGAAAACGCGATTAATATCGAAGTGCAGTCAAAAGTATTGTTAAACGTATTTCTCGGCTTCTAATTCGCCAGCGTATAGCTAATTTCATGTATCGGCGAAGCGCGCTGTAAATTAACCTCAATAAAAAACAAAATTAAGTGAAAAACGCGCTCGCGTAGCACGTGTCATTTCCATTTTCTAGTATAGATATACCCGAAAAATTACGATTTGAAAAGAGGGCTAAATCAGTTTTAACCTCGAATATCTCTGAAATTCATAAACGAATTCTTTTACTCTAAAAACACATATAATAAATAGTATACACTCTACATCTCCGCCAAATTTTAAAGAAATTAAAACAAGTTTCCTCTTGTTATCAGGCGACAAAGAAAATGACTTTGTAAAATAGGAAAATTTTGAATATCAAAAAGTAATCGTACGATCTTGATGAAAATTCACATACATAATATCTATATCACATACAAAATTGTCTAGAAATCTGAAGCTGATTCATCGAACCGTTCTCGAAAAATTACGATTTAAAAAAAAAATTTTTTTAATTTTTACCTCAAATATCTCTGAAATTTATGGACCAATTATTTTGCCCAAAGAACTTGACAACGAACACCTTTAGTCATATTTCTAGAGCAATTTAAAGAAACTTAAAAGTTTAGTATTACAAAGCTTCCTCTAAGAGGAAGCAAAAATTAAAATACACAACGATGTTTGGCACTAATTCAGCGTAATAAAGTCTTGAGAAGCAGATTGAAAGTACAGATTTGTGAAAAAAAAACTGCTGACAATTCAGTAACTCGTGGATTCCACAAAATTAATCTACTTATGTCTCTTATTAATTTTTAATGCCCATATTTTAAATAATAGCACAAATTTAACGTCGAACGATAAATCCATTAAACAGCAAATCAGCGTTCAGGTTTCGTATAAAAAACGCGCCATATGATGGTCCAGAAGTCATAGCGACAATAGTTAAGAAAAAAAAAAATTATTTTCATATCTCGTTTATATGAGCGTGTATGTAAAGGAATGTTATGTAGATACGTAAAAAACATTATTGAAAAATTGCAAATTAAAATTTTCATCTCGATTGTCTCATAAAATTACAAAAATCATAAAATTTAAAAACGTTTAAACCAATTTCCCTCCATTGTTACTGTACAACAAAAACAACAATTTTTAAATATCAAATATGTCAAAAAGTAACACGATCTTGATAAAATTTGCACATCTATTAATTACATCATATATAAAATGAAATAAAAATTTTCAAGGATTCGAAAATTATCGTCATGTTAAATATACAATTCATATATAAAAAGAAAATGTTCGTTAACTGGTGACTGTTCCAATACTGGTAGTCACCCTATACACACACACTTACAACAAAAATTTATCAAATTTAAATGGTTTCATTATTACAAAAATAAAAAGAAAATAAATTTAATAGCTAAATAATTAAAATTATTTTAAAGTTAATTTATTATTTAATTAATTTATTATTAGCTCAGAAATATAACTTATAATAGTACATTTCGACACGGGTGGGGAAGTCGATTATTTAGCTGGTGTGACTTTTTGCACGAGCGAAGCGAGTGCGAAAAAGTCACACCACCTAAATAATCGACTTACGCACTAGTTTCGAACGATATTTTATACCACGAGCGCCGAAAAATCATATCAAAGTTGTGATTTTGAGGTTAGAGTGGTATAATAATAATTTCATTAATTGTTTGCCAGGTCTCGTCCAAAATAACTCTATAAAGATTATCAATCAATGTTTGATAATAACAATTTCAATTTCTTTAATATAAAACTATTCATTATAAAGAAAAAGTTAATCAAAACTTAATTAAAAGTTAATCTAACCGTTCTTCATCCTTTGGAAAGCGATGAAAAATCAGTGTAGGGTTTTTCGCCTTCGTGTTTGTGCAACTTTCATACCCACAACGTGCTCGAGATGGTGCCATGACTCAAATTTCTCAAGAAATTAATAAAAATAAGGTATGAGACAGTGTTTCATGGGTCAACAGAGGTTTTCGATTTTTAAAATTGATTCAAACTGAAATCAGGTGGATTTTTTTTTACATATATCTGGTTTTAAGCTTCTAGAATGATAACAAAATTTTTGTTTTAGAAAAAGAGTTAAAAAAATTATGTAATTAATTAAAAATCGCAGCTACTTTGACGTCCGGATTATGAGACACGGTCGAAACGATTTGTCCGGGTGTCTCATAGAGAATGGCCATATTATGAAACACTCTTTTACACCCTATTTATTGGAAAAGAACTCTTTTATTTCAAAATTTCTATGCTAATTATACAGTAATCTTTATTCCTCAGCATTACTTTGGTCAATCACAGATAAAAAACTAATATAAACCTTGATTAGAACCTTTATCAAAAATCATAATATAGAACCTCAAAAGTCTAACCTGACTGATTTTGATTCCTCCGAATAAGAGATTCCAAATCCAGTTGTTCGATAACTGATTTATGGGCTGGAAGACTTCATTGTAGGAAATAATTGAACTCAGTGGACCACACAATTTCATATTTGACATGATTTTATTTAGTTTATTTATAATTTTATTTTTTTCATTTTATTTTAATTATTATAGAAAATTTAATCCATGCAAACCATAACTATTATAAATTAAAAAATCATATTAAATATGAAATTATGTGGTTCACCGAGCCCAATTATTTCCTACAATGAAATCTATCAGCCCATAAATCAGTTATCGAACAACTGGGTTTGAAATCTCTTATACGCAGGAATCAAAATCACTCATGTTAGACTTTTGAGGTTATGTTTTATAATTTTTAATTAAGATTTATTTCCGTTTTCTAGGTTTCATAAATTAAAATAAAGGTGACGAATGAAGATTGCTTGATTATTAAAGTAAAAAGTTTGTAATAAAAGAGTTTTTTTCAATAAATAGTGTGTAAAAGAGTGTCTCGATAATGGGGACAAGGTGAACCGGGATTATGAGACACGTCTAATATTGTACCATAAATACGGACTTCCGAAAACCAAATGTACGTATTATGAGACAACTAAATAATTTAATAAACTTTATTAAGTTTGTGATAACTTATCATTTATTTAGAATCTACAGCTCTTAATCTTTTAAATAAGCTAGGTAACATATTTTGGAATCATTTAAATTCCTTGCAATATATAAGCTAAATAGTCAGTGCTCTTGTCCCTACTGAAAAATCTCAGGTGACTTCTCAGGCGAAATCTCAGGTGAGATCTCATGTAAAATCTCACGCCAAAATCTCATGTGACTATTAGAAAAAAATTACTTTAGATGAAATCTCAGGTGAGATCTCATTCAGTTAAAAAGAGTTACAATAGTTATTTTCGATACAAGTGTGTGTGCGAAATCAAGCTTTGCTCATGGAGTGTTAAAAATTATTTTACACAAAATCTCAGGTGAGATCTCATCCAGATAATATTGTAGCGAAGAAATAAAATTACCTGAAATTTCATTCAGATAATATTGTTGCAAAAATAAATTGTCTGATAAGATCTCAGGTGAGATCTCATCTAAAAAATAGCTTTTTTCAACACATGCATGAAAAAGACCCTTTTTCTGCATAGACAAGTGAATCGGAAATGAAGTACTTTTTCGCCATACCTTGGCCGAAAGTACCACTTTCGCTCCCGGCTCAAAAACGCGAATGCGGTATTTTCGGTCCGGATATGGGATACCCCATACTAACATAAGAAATCTCAGGTGAGACCTCAGGTGAGGACTCAGGTGAGATCTCAGGTGAGATCTTATGTCAAAATCTCATGTGACCTATGTCAAAATATTTTGGTGAGAACTCAGGTGAGATTCTCACCTGAGTTTCCACCAAAAATTTAATTTTTCTTTTTCGTGAGATTTTGTATGTCTTATGAAAACTTTCCATAAAACTCAGTTGAGAATCTCACGTGAGTTCTCACGAAAATATTTATTTTTTTTTTATTTTCTGCCACAAAATTTTGTTAACTTAAATAAATTCTATTTAACATTCAGACAATAAATTCAGATGAGAACTTATGTGAGAATATCAGCTGAGTTTTTACTAAAAATGTAGTTTCTTCTACTACATTTTGCATGTTATGAAAATGTTTTGCCCTAATGAAAATTTATGGCGAAAACTCAGCTGAGAATCTCACCTGAGTTCTTATGTAAAATTTAATTCTTTAATTTATTGTAGTTAATTGTCGCAAATGGCAGTCATAGTAGAAAGTTAAGTAAGTTAGGAAGCTGATGGTTCTACTGCCTAGGTAGTAATTAAATAAAAACAAAAGTTTTTAAAAAATTTATTCCGACGTTTCGGACGGTTTATTTCCGTCCCTTTTCAAGGTCAAAAAACTATATATACAAATATAAATAAGTGGACACAATAAGAGACCACTAGTCAAAGTGCTTTGACTAGTGGTCTCTTATTGTGTCCACTTATTTATATTTGTATATATAGTTTTTTGACCTTGAAAAGGGACGGAAATAAACCGTCCGAAACGTCGGAATAAATTTTTTAAAAACTTTTGTTTTTATTTAATTACTACCTAGGCAGTAGAACCATCAGCTTCCTAACTTACTTATCTTTAATTTATTTCCGCTAAGTTTTTATACTTAGAAAAAAAAATTGTATGTAACGTCAATATTCAAAATTAAGATAAGATCTCAGGTGAGAATCTCACCTGAGTTTTCATCAACAATTTAAATTTTCTTTTTCATGTCATTTGTATGTGTGTTATGATAACTTTCCATAAAACTTAGTTGAGAATCTCACGTGAGTTCTCACGAAAATATTTTTTTTTTTTTATTTTCTGCCACAAAATTTTGTTAACGAAAATAAATGGTATTTAACATTCAGACTATAAATTCAGATGAGAACTTATGTGAGAATCTCAGATGAGTTTTCACTAAAAATTGAATTTCTTCTACAAGATTTTGCATGTCATGAAAATGTTTTGCCCTATTGAAAATTTATGGCGAAAACTCAGCTGAGAATCTCTCCTGAGTTCTCATGTAAAATTTAATTGTTTAATTTATTTCCATTATTTATTTATAATTAGAAAATTGGTCAACCCATATCTCGTGTTTGTCACCCCCGCCTTCGGCTTGTGTGGTAATTTAGATGAGATATTGCCTGCCCAAGTTTTTTCCTCCCTAGTTGCGTAATATAGTATTTTTGCCTAGCGGACCGAAAGTACCACTTTCGCTCCCGGCGGCCGATCGTGAAGGTTGTATTTTCTGCCTCGCCAGGTAAGAAAATCGTATACACAACGTTTATAATCAAATTAAAGAAAGAGAGAGAGAGAGAGAGAGAGAGAGAGAGAGAGAGAAGGTGCCGAGCTTACAGGACGAAAGCGCGCGACGAAAATCCAGCCGAAGCGAAGGTGAGCGTCATCACCCAGGGAGCGACGAGAGTACCCACTCCGTCGGCGACAGCGGAATGACCGGCACGACCTGGCAGCCGGCGAGCCGCCAATTGCCTTCACTAAGGGCCAACTCGGTAGCGGACTCGTAATTTCCCGCCTTAGAGCAGAGCTGCACAGAACGGGAATACCGGTGATTTCAATATCTGAAAAAGACGAAATGAAAAATCACAAAGTATTTATCCGAAAATCACGTTATTTGAACTGCTTTTGAGCACGTATAGTTTTATCATGTAAAAACGATGAAAGTAAAAGGTGAAAAAAGTAGAATGATTAGAAGGTTAAGTTCATGTACTTATTTTTAAGTAAGAAGAAAAACTTATCTGAAACGAATGCCAGTGACTCCGTAAATCAGCAATGTTAACATTTTTAATGAAGACGATTTTTATTAATTCAGCTGATTCTTTCATACTAATGAACTCCACTATTTAACAACGAGAAAATTTTATTGTAAACAAACATCAAGATTCTATATCTATAGAAAGACTATCAATCAATAGTCGTTGTTATGGTAACGAAGCGTATATTGCTGAGCAGTTTCAAATGACAACATTATTTGTTTAACTGTATTTTCGATTTAGTTGTAATTTTTACACTTTAACTCCACCATTACAGCAGCCAAAGTCAATAACATGGGTAGTACAACAAAGATTGAAGATTTCTGGAGCCGCAGACATCCTTTTCAGATAAGTCTCTCTTCTTAGGTACTTAAAAATACGTACATGAAACTTAACCTTCTAACCATTCTACTTTTTTTACCTTTTACTCTCATCGTTTTCACATGATAAAAACTATACGTACTCAAAAGCAGTTCAAATAACGTGATTTTCCGACAAATACTTTGTGATTTTTCATTTCTTCTTTTCCAGATATTAAAATAACCGGTATTCCCGATCTATACAGCTCTGCTCTGAGGCGGAGAATTACGAGTCCGCTGCCGAGTTGGTCCTTGGTAAAGGCGATTGGAGGCTCGCCGGCTGCCAGGTCGCACCGGTCATCCCGCTGTCGCCGACGGAGTGAATACTCTCGCCGCTCCCTGGGTGATAACACTCGCCTTCGCTTTCGTCCTGTAATCTCGGTGCCTCGGCTCTCTCTCTCTCTCTCTCTCTCTCTCTCTCTCTCTCTCTCTCTCCCTCTTTCTCTCTTTGATTTGATTATAAACGTTGCGTATACGACTTTTTTTGTAAATATAAACTTTTAGGCAAGTTCAAATAATACAAGTTCCTAAAACTCAGGTGAGATTCTCACCTGAGATCTTATCTTAATTTTGAATATTGATGTTACATACAATTTTTTTTCTAATTATTAAAACTTAGTGGAAATAAATTAAAATTAAATTTTACATGAGAACTCAGGTGAGATTCTCAGCTGCGTTTTCGCCATAAATTTTCAATAGGGCAAAACATTTTCATGACATGCAAAATCTCGTAGAAGAAATTCAATTTTTTGTGAAAACTCAGCTGAGATTCTCACATAAGTTCTTATCTGAATTTATAGTCTGAATGTTAAATAGAATTTATTTTCGTTAACAAAATTTTGTGGCAGAAAAAAAAAAAATAAATATTTTCGTGAGAACTCACGTGAGATTCTTTACTGAGTTTTATGGAAAGTTATCATAACACACATACAAAATGTCATGAAAAAGAAAAATTAAATTGTTGGTGAAAACTCAGGTGAGATTCTTACCTGAGATCTCATCTTAATTTTGAATATTGATGTTACATACAATTTCTTTTCTAATTATAAAAACTTAGTAAAACAAATTAAAGAATTAAATTTTACATGAGAACTCAGGTGAGATTCTCAGCTGAGTTTTCGCCATAAATTGTCATTAGGGCATATAACATTTTCATAACGTGCAAAATCTCGTAGAAGAAATTCAATTTTTAGTGAAAACTCCGCTGAGATTCTCACATAAGTTCTCATCTGAATTTATAGTCTGAATGTTAAATAGAATTTATTTTCGTTAACAAAATTTTGTGGCAGAAAAAAAAAAATAAATATTTTCGTGAGACCTCACGTGAGATTCTCAACTGAGTTTTATGGAAAGTTATCATAACACACATACAAAATGTCATGAAAAAAAAATTAAATTGTTGGTGAAAACTCAGGTGAGATTCTCACCTGAGATCTCATCTTATTTTTGAATATTGATGTTACATACAATTTTTTTTCTAATTATAAAAACTTAGTGGAAATAAATTAAAGAATTAAATTTTACATGAGAACTCAGGTGAGATTCTCAGCTGAGTTTTCGCCATAAATTTTCATTAGGGTGAAACATTTTCATAACATGCAAAATCTCGTAGAAGAAACTACATTTTTAGTAAAAACTCTGCTGAGATTCTCACATAAGTTCTCATCTGAATTTATAGTCTGAATTTTAAATAGAATTTATTTTCGTTAACAAAATTTTGTGGCAGAAAATAAAAAAAAATAAATATTTTCGTGAGAACTCACGTGAGATTCTTTACTGAGTTTTATGGAAAGTTATAACACACATACAAAATGTCATGAAAAAGAAAAATTAAATTGTTGGTGAAAACTCAGGTGAGATTCTTACCTGAGATCTCATCTTAATTTTGAATATTGATGTTACATACAATTTCTTTTCTAATTATAAAAACTTAGTAAAACAAATTAAAGAATTAAATTTTACATGAGAACTCAGGTGAGATTCTCAGCTGAGTTTTCGCCATAAATTGTCATTAGGGCATATAACATTTTCATAACGTGCAAAATCTCGTAGAAGAAATTCAATTTTTAGTGAAAACTCCACTGAGATTCTCACATAAGTTCTCATCTGAATTTATAGTCTGAATGTTAAATGCCATTTATTTTCGTTGAAAAAATTTTGTGGCAAAAAATAAAATTAAATATTTTCGTGAAAACTCACGTGAGATTCCCAACTGAGCTTTATGGAATGTTTTCATAAGACACATACAAAATCTCATGAAAAAGAAAAATTAAATTTTTGGTGAGAACTCAGGTGAGATTCTCACCTGAATTCTCACTAAAAAATCTTGGTATTGGTCACATTAGATTTTGACATGAGATCTCACCTGAGATTTTTTAGTAGGGAAACGCGAATGTAGTATTTTCGGTCCGGGTATGACGAAAAATAGTATACGCTCCACTCTTCGGCTCGGGTGTCAATTTACACGACCTATGGACTGTCCAATTTTACTCCCGTGGAGCGTATACTATTTTTCATCATACCCGGACCGAAAATATCACATTCGCGTTTTTGAGCCGGGAACGAAAGTGGTACTTTCAGCCAGGGTATGGCGAAAAAGTACTTCATTTCCGATTCACTTGTCTATGCAGAAAAAGGGCCTTTTTCATGTATGTGTCGAAAAAAGCTATTTTTTAGATGAGATCTCACCTGAGATGTTATGAAACAATTTATTTTTGCAACAATATTATCTGAATGAAATTTCAGGTAATTTTATTTCTTCGCTACAATATTATCTAGATGAGATCTCACCTGAGATCTCACCTGAGATTGTGTGTAAAATAATTTTTTAACACTCCATAAGCAAAGCTTGATTTCGCACACGCACTTGTATCGAAAATAACTATTGTAACTCTTTTTAACTGAATGAGATCTCACCTGAGATCTCAACTAAAGTAATTTTTTTCTAATAGTCACATGAGATTTTGGCGTGAGATTTCACATGAGATCTCACCTGAGATTTCACCTGAGAAGTCACCAGAGATTTTTCAGTAGGGGTTGCTTCCATTCAAATAACAGAGTGCTATCTACATAACGTTCATGCGTAAATTCTGTATTATTTTTTCTTAAATATGAAACGCTTCAAAACAACCTACAAATTCACATACTTATAGCATTGAAAACTTATGCTTATGAATATAATTTTTGTTTGATAATATGAGCAATAATTATTTTCAAAATTTAGTTTTCTTTCTGGTGTCTCATAAACGTGGACAGTGTCTCATAATACGGCCTTTTACCTTACTTTAAAAGAAAGTCAAGACTCTTGAAGTGAAAGACGCCATCGGAACTGCAACACTCCTGCCTCCGCTGTCAGAAAGACACTCCCGCCTTATTACACGCTTCCCGCGCGATTGCCGAAACAAAAACATTACATTACCTAGTTTCATAGAATAGTTTATATTATTTTAAATGCAGTAAAATCTTTTAAATAAATCAAAACAATAATAATTTGTAAAATAACATTTTATTTGAATTCATTAACAATTATTTTATTAGTCTGACATCTTATATACACGTGTATATCTATATATACTCTTCTTATACAGGCTTATATATCTATATATATTGGGCGGCAGTCAGCACCATCTCGCGGATGGATAACAGAACTAATCGGCTTGCTATCCAGTCAAAAGTTTCTTAAGCCGTACGCTTCTATATGCGTCTATATTCGTTGGTGGTAGTGTAGTAGCTAGTAGCTACCCTACGATGTTCGAGTTGCAGCTATGCTAAATTAGGACCGCTGCCGCGCTAAGTTTTGGGAGAGCGGCTGCTCTACGCGTGTAGTGCGAATGTTATACTAAAATGGGGTTATGTTATACTAAACTCGGTCTGGCGTTGCACGAAAAGAAGGAAAGCCGTTGCACTATTTCTTTCGGACTGCGATAGCGCCACTTTAGCTTCGCGCGAATATTACACTAGTGCAGCTGCGATCCTAATCTATATAGTACAAGTCAAATGGTGCGTTTCGTAGCACGGACGGACTACCTAGGAGTTCTTCTTTCCTAAAATTCTCTTCGTGTGGAATTTCATCTACGCCTTGCTAATACAGATCTTGCTAGGTGTCGTTGCAGCAAATTTTGTTAAGTAGTTCCTCGCCACACCAAAAAAACCGCTGCCAATTCGTTGGTACGTAGCTTCTTCAAACTTAATTTACTGATTCCTTTAATTAATTTTTAATTCCAATATTTAAAATTTAATACTTTATTTTGTACGGTAAGACTATGTTGAATGGTTTGTGACTTTTTAAACAAGGATGATCCAGGCTTGCATAGAACGTCTTCATATCGTTAAAATACCCGTCATTCTCTTCAAGCATTACATTATTCAAAAAAATAACGAAGGAACGTTTTTTCGATCCAACATTGTCTGTCCTGTAACGTAATCCAGCGTGTGTATGTGTGTGTGTGTGTGTGTGTGTATCTCATGTTGTTATTGTACAATAACTCAAAATCTCCTTTTTTATAAAATAATTTTTTTCTCAAAAACAAATGAAGGTCTCTTGAAATTTTAACCAAATATAGTCTTCAATGAGTGTAATAAGTGGTTAAAATTTCAAGTTGATAAATAAAATATTTTTTGAGAAATTAATTTATGAAATATAAAAACGTTTTCCTTAATAACAAATGACAGAATGAAGATAATTTAAATATTAAAAAAATGAAAATATAGGTAATTTAAATACCTTTCAAGAAAATTCATTATGTTATGTAATAATGGCTGTAAGATATAAAAAAAATTTAGATGGAAATATTGAATTTTTCTTCCAAAATTAAGTAGTGCAATTTTTTAAAATTATATTCAAAACATACGTTAAGGCAAAGGTAAGGCCCTTTTAAGCGAGACATTCTCGAAACAACACATGCAGTAGAAAAGAGAAACAGGATACAAAACACATTAGTGCCAAGGGTATGTGGCGCAGGAGCGCCACTTGCTCCGTTATCGACTCTGTGTATGTATTCCTGCTGCTCACACCTACAAATAGAGAAGAATAATGGAGTGGGTGCATAATAGGAACTTAGGAGGAACAGAATCTTTAGAATAACGAAGATTTGAATGAAATACGTTGATTAGAGCAAAAATAAACAATTTATAGATTTTCTGAACATTTCCGGTTTCATGCGAACCTTGAAAAATTAACCTATAATGTGATCCTAAACGATCTTTTATGAAATTTTATCTATTATTATAAAGATAGAAGAGATGCTGATAGAAAAATAAAATACATAAAAATGCATAAGGAATCATTGAGAAAGCAAGTATATATAGCATAATATCAGTTTGTTAGATTTTTTTTAAACCTTTATGAACCATTACGAAAGTTTCTGGATTGCCATGAACTTTTACGAACTATACCGAAATCGATCGAATATCAATAAACCTTTATGAACCATTACGAAAGTTTCTGGATTGTTATGAACCTATACAAACTATACCGAAATCTATTATATTATTATTATTATATAATTAATTCTAACAAGATTATCGTTTATATATAAAATACAGATAATAACACATGAAGTATTTTTTTTATTTAAAACTTTATTATTGAACTTCAAAATTATTTGGCATAACACCAACATACTTTACGATTCTTAATAAATATTGGAATAAATATTAATAATCTTGAGCATTTGTTCCGAACGATTCCACGGTTACTAATAGCCAGAAACATGATGGTTCACCAAAGTTCTGAATTGATCGTAATGATTCATTATACTTCAACAAGGTTCGGAACCTACTAATAGCCAGGAACATGACGGTTCACCAAAGTCCTGAATTGATTGTAATCATTAATTATACTTCAACAATGTTTGGAACGAACCAACCAATCTTGAATAAATATACCAAATTATTTTGAAACAAATCTTAATAGATCAGAAAGGTTCTAAAGAGATCATCAACATTCTTAACGGTTTACCTCCATGACAGTTCGGAAGAGTTCGGAGGAAATTGGTTCCAAAAACCGGAAAGGATCGGAAAGATTCTTTAGATCCGGACATTTTCGAACCTTGAAGATCATTTTTACCAGGGAATATATTATAATACTAAAAATCTGTATAATAATGTCCTAAGATAAATGGATTTTTACTCCTAGCGAGGTTTTTCCCCATTCTACACTCCACATAGTAGTTCAGCCATACAACCGTTTTTGCTCTCTAACTTCTGATAGTGTGGAAATACCCTCACAGGGCAACGCACAACTTCCTCTATTTTGATTTCCTTCTTCAAGGAGAGGTAACTGGAATCGCCCAGGCTCCTCCTACGTGTATTCATTTCTACGTAAGGGGCTCCTGGACGGTGATCCGGGCAGGCTGTACCTCACTGGTAGGGGGCGACGGAGGGGGCCCCCACCATCCCTTCTTTCTTTGTATAATAATGTCAATTGAATCGTTAGAAAAGCATAGTTTTAGGTTTTTTACAAATCAATTTCTATGCGTTATTGTATAACAATTTGTAAAATTATAAGACTACTTATAATATTTATATTCACAGAAAGCCTAGCTGTATTTAAACAAAAATTAAAGTAGAAAATAATGATGTTTCTTACAGGCTTAAGCGATGGTACATTAAAAATAAAAAATTTCTCATTTTATTTATTTTTTCATACTTTCACGTACGTTTCAACTGGAAACTGAGGTCTGTCTTCGAACATGAGAAGTAAAAAAATACGGTCTTTGAGTAAAGTGATTTTATTGATCTGTAGTTGAATTTGAATCGAACTGCATACACTTTTTCAACATGAAAAAATTATAAAAAAATTATCAAATTATCGATTCTTTTCATTTTTTCATTCTAAAATTTTTGTATCTATTTTTTTTAAAGAGAAATAGCTTAATTTTAATAGCAGGGTCTTCAAAATTTATTTATTATTAGTAAACGGGATTGGAAATTGAAATAAATGCGAAACCAAGTTTATTAAAAATGTATATTTCATTTATTACGAGATATACAAAAGTAATAGAGTATAAGAAATAGTCAACAAAATAACATTACATTAAAAAATGACTTATTAATACGGTACTGTATACAGTAGCAAAACATTCTGAGTATATGTATACATATAGTGTTTATACAGTTCCACTGTTGATAAGTTTGTAATCATTAAACTTTTTATGAAAAATTAATAATGTGAGTATAAACAAAAGATTATCTTGTTTAACGTACAATAAAACTTTGTATTGAGTGATTGTTCGCCGTTATTTATAAATTTACAAAATATATAATTTTCGAATCGACACATAATCCTAGATTACATTGTAAAATATTAAAACTGTATCTTTGACAGAATTTTGTATCTTTGACAGAATAATTATCATTAATAAATCACTTTGACATGTAAAATACTTTAACGCATCTTTTCGAAATTTCGAAACAATATTACACGAATTTCCTTGAAAATTCTATCTATGTAATTAATTATTAGCTTTTACTGTAAAAAAATATAGTTAATTTCGTATAGTAATTTGAAAGGCATCTATAACGCCTTTATATATTCATTTATAATACTCAACAATCTAATAAAAAATCGGAATTTCAGTAGAAATATTATTTGAATTAAGTCACTGTTCATTTGCATCGTCACATGTCTTCACTGCTTCCTCAGGATTCTTCCATTCACATTTTTTTCTAGTATCTGGAAAAGTCAACAACGTTATTAAATATGGCTAATAAATTACAAAATTTATAAGAATTCTAAATAAGTACCAGTCTCTGGCATCGCATGTCTCAGGTAAGTCAAATGCATAATTAAATATGCAACAGATGTTAGAACAGCTAATGTTGCATAAATTCGCATGGTAAGTGCTCCTCCGAATTCTTTATATAAGATACCACCAATTAAACTGCCGATGGCAAATCCTGTAAATAAAGTATTAATTTGATAATTATCTTTATTCACAAATATTTTTATAAAATGTATTAGATAAAAAAAACGAAACTGATTTTGGCATGCGAATAACAAAGATATCCTATAATAGTACTTTTATCAAACATTTTAATAGCTGTAATAATTTTTAAGTATAAGTATGTAGGCATTTGTGCCAATCAACATAGTTATATTTTCTCGTTTTAATAAATAGTAATTATAATCTCATTAATTATCTATTTAGTTCTAGATATATTTAAGCTTTAAGTAATTACTATTAGGTAGGTCTATTAAGGGTCACTGCTTATTTGACGTCAGGTTTATCTCACCAAATCTTCAACGCTTCAATTAAGCTTCAACAGATATACCATTAATTTTACCACATCATTTTCTTGAACTTCTGATTATTATTATACATAAATTAATATACAAAGCGTATCCCTACCTACATCTATTATTCCAGGTATGTATCTATAACAAGCATACTATCTAAACCTAATCCGCCCCAACTATCAACGACCACCTACCTAATCCATCGTCCATGCCGGCTACGATACCCTGTACGGTGGCCGATGTACCTGGCGGCGCGACGACGCTTGCGTACGCGACGATCGTCGTGTAGCACAGGGCGTAAGTCGGCCCCTGCATGAAGAACTCGACGAGGACGATCCAGCGTGGCGTCGGGGCCAGCGAGATCAGGCCCAGCCGCAAAGCGTAGCACGCGAAGCAGAACACGAAGCTGTAGCCGTAGCCGATACGCTTCAGAATTTTACCTGCGAGAATGTACACATTTTGGTGCTTGTATTTTATTGCTTGGATTTGCGAAGAGCTGTAAAAATGTAGGAGGGTTTTTTACCTGATAGAGTGAAGAATATGACTTCACCCCCTAAAGTTTCGGCGAACACTGTCAGGCCCTCGATCAGTTTGATCTCGTGCATGTAACCGGTTGCCATCGCAAGATCCTCTAAGTACCTATAAAGTAGTTTTTTTTATTTCGTTAAAAAATTTTAATCTATTATATGTTTGTATTTTTCTTATTGTTAACTTACCAGAATAAGAAATAAATTATGAAACTGTCCACAATACCGGCTATGGTCGCGAAACACAGAAAAATAGCAATTGGTTTAATCTTGATGAGACCATAGACGTTCTTGATAATACTTTCGGTACTGGATATAATTGGAAGCTGTAACATATTTATTTTGGATAGGTATCAGTCATTTGGAATGCTTTTTTTTTAATTTTTATATTAGTTTTACTTATAAATTTCATTGAAAATATTTAAAATTTTATAATAATAAATATTTTAAAATCGTTACAGTATTACGTAACAACAATAATTATTATATTGCTTTAATTTATGTATTAAATTTTAACGAATTTATAACTTTTATTTATTTTTCTTAATTTTGTATTATTAATTTTAGTTTTATAGTGATAATTATAAAACTGCAAATGTTGTTACTTTTTAAATATTGAAAAGTAGTATATTTGTATTATGCTACTTTAGTCTAAGATCATTTTATGTTTATTTCTTTACGTACGGCTTTTTTATAGAATTTTTGCTTAAATTGTAAGTCACGTAACTTACCACGGAATTTCTAAAATTCAAAATTGTAATATTTGGAGGGCAGCACCTCTCGCAGACAGTATATCACAAAGCGTCCCCACTATACATTCCTCGCATTCCTGCAATCCCTTATATAAATTGAGCATTCGAGATAATCTATTTTGCCCTCGAACGATCTCGAAATCTCGAATAATCGAATCCGTCTCGAATCTCGAAAGGAGAGAAACAAAAGACGAAACAGTGGCACGCGTAGCGCGCTGATTAACGCTAGTCCCTTATATAAATTGAGCATTCGAGATAATCTATTTTGCCCTCGAACGATCTCGAAATCTCGAATAATCGAATCCGTCTCGAATCTCTAAAGGAGAGAAACAAAAGACGAAACAGTGGCGCGCGTAGCGCGCTGATTAACGCTAGTCCCTTATATAAATTGAGCATTCGAGATAATCTATTTTGCCCTCGAACGATCTCGAAATCTCGAATAATCGAATCCGTCTCGAATCTCGAAAGGAGAGAAACAAAAGACCAACAAACAGTGGCGCGCGTAGCGCGCTGATTAACGCTAGTATAGTAAATAAAGGATCATGGGAGTAAAGTCTGTTGTATAGAGCGCGTTGTGCGTACAGGACGTCTGCTGGGTAAGTTCTGGAGCAGTGGTATAGTTGGTGCGGAAACTTTGCCGTCGTGTCTTTACAAGATGCAATAAATTTACATAAATTTACATAAAAAGAAGAATTAATTAGCTCCGAACAAAAGAAAAGAAGTGATTCCGGATCAGTTCAGGCATAATAACTATCAGACAAGATACAATGACATCGCATTCGATGGACGATTGTGAAAGCAGCGACTCCAGTGAAACCATCATCGCGAAACCCGTTGTTTCACCCGTACCAAACGACGACCCAGCACTAGCAGCCCTGCCCTCACTCAAGCGCGCGCCTCTGCCACCCGTCAAATGCCAGGGGGTGATCTTCGGCGACTTGGCTCCCGTCCCGATCGATCCAAACATCGATCCACCGCCCTACCATTGTTTCAACTGCTGGCGCCGTGGTCATCGCTTCCACGACTGCAAGCGTCCGCGTAGCTCCATTCTCTGCCACAACTGTGGCCGCCGGGGCGTCAAGGTAAAAGACTGCCCGCGCTGCAGTCGCGCGCATCTGAAGCATCTCGACAGGTACGGACGCGCCGCCACGTGGGTACGCGACACCGAACCCGTGCCAGCAACCGGCGACGAGTTCGACGGCGTCAGTGAGACGCTACGAGCGGCCATGGACGATCTCTTTCGGGGCCGGGGTACGCCGTTCGTCGCGGATCTCGCGCTCATGATGCACACGGTGAAGCAGCTGTCCGGTGAGACACGAGCCAAGATGCTGAAGCAACTCATCGACGAGTCCACCGAAACGAAGGAGAGGAGGACCTATTGGATGGAGAAGCTAGGCGAAAAGTTTTGAGGAGCGTTTATGGCGTGTGCGCGTTTTGAGGTTAGGGGGGTTAAATTTTTGTTTACTACGTGCGTTGCATGCGGGAGACCGAGAATGTTGCGAGAATATAACGACGATGAGGGAGCGTCGGTAAATGAAAGATCTTCGACGGTAATTAAGTGTGGATATTACGTTTTTTTCGTTTATTTTCATAAAATTATATTTTATTTTTTACGTTATTGAGTTGTTTAGTTAGTAAACAAAGTTCATTCATTTAAGTGTCATTAATTTTAATATTAAGCTTTTTTTGGTTTATAAATTTGCTACGTATGCTATAAAAGTATTACGAAAAAAAGACGATATTTGTATCGTGTTTAGTGTTAAATTGATTAGAAGTTTGTTACTTATTGCGGTATCTTGCATTTGCGAATTTAACTCATTATATGGTGGAGATACTATCAAACAATCATTTTTTGTAATAAAAGTTAGAATAATTGAAAAATCAATTGACAAGAAATTCCCTAATATTTTTCTTATGTAACCTTTTGTATCCAGATCGACACAGTAATGTAAGTGTCTGTAAGTAATGTAATATAAGTGTTATAACTCTCCAAGAGATAATAAATAAAATTAATAAAATACTTTAACTATTTTTATATTGCAAATCCATGGGTCTGAAGTTTGCAACGTTGGAGTACAACGAAATAAAAAAAGTATTTCATTATATTTCATATTTATGGTAATAATATTAATTTTGCGTGTAGATTTAGTGTTTTATAGAATAAAATAACTTTAAAACAAAGATTTACATAAAATTTCCATTGTTTAAAAACTTTAATCAATCGTGAAAAATTATTCCGTTGTATTCCAACGATGCAAACTTCAGACCCATGCAAATCCCTATACTAATTAAAAATTTCAATTATTATATCATTAAGTATATAATTAATTGTTATATTATTAAGTATATACAGTAACCAGATATACAAGAACCCCAGTAATTAACTACCTACACGGAAAAAAATTTGGAAGCCTGGGATGTCGGAGGTATGGAATTAACAGAAATCCAAAAAATACCGTATCTGTATGCGTCCAAAATTGAATGTAGTCACTTCCAAATTGAATTGCGTGGACTCCAACAATTTCGGTTGTGTACGGATCTCAAAATGGGATTATGTGTATGCCATGTTGGAATGGCGGGGACTCCGAGACTTTCGGTACCATCGGGATCTGCCCGATGGAGTCCCCAGGCCCCCATTCTTGGTATCTCGGCGGGTCGACTATACATTCGGACGTATTTCACGCGCGCCGCTTCATAAATATACTAATATAATATATATAAACAGTTCAAAACGTGTGTGCTATATTATACTATATAATAATACTTTGATATATAATGATGAAACGCATATATATAAATATATGAGAAAAACGCGCGCAAATGCGGACCGTTCCCCTTCTCTCAACGCTGTCGCGCCACGATACCAGAGATGGGGGCCTCAGACGTCCAAAATGGAATCGCTACAATACCGAAAATCTCGGAGTCTGGGGCTGACCGAATTGGAGTTCAGAACATACGTTTTTGAATCGTGAAGACTCCGAAGATATTGGATTCTTACAGGTTCAACTTTGGATGCGCCTTAATTCCAAATTCGTCATAAATTAAGACAATCGATGGTATTGCACGGAGTCCATATATACCGGTGGTCTGGAGATCCTAAATTTTTTTCCGTGTACGATCAAAAAATACCCGACCATCGATTCATAAAAATCTCAAGTACCTCTAATTTCGAGCAGCATCCCATATCGATGAGCGTGAACGCGGAGACGAGCATGAACGCGGGGGTGTAGGACTTGATGGTATCGTTGGCGGACCACCAGTCGACCGCGTAACCGGCCATAAATGCCGTGATGCCGAAGCCAATCGAGCCCCATACCCTTTGCCTCCCGTAGCTCATTTGTCCGCCTTTGCCTATAGCATTAAAAAGGGCTTGATTGATTTTTGCAACATTAAGATGACGAGTTTGTTTGTGATATTGTTATATATAGGGGTTTTGAAATAACTACGGTTTCAGGTGTAAAGTGGAGTAAGTTATTTGAGTAATTATGGCTTATGCTATAAGATTGTAAATTTGAAAAGACAATAATTTTCTTATAATTTGATAGAATCTCGATAGTAATTGAAGGCAATTCAAATTTGTAATTGATTTTTCAGCTGTGTAATAGTCAAATAATATTAATAACTATTTTTAAAAGTCATTATAATTTACCTGGAAAAGTTTGCGAATTATTTATTATTTAAGTAGGTACTATAATAATTTTCGGATGATTTATGAAATGAGCAGACATTTCTATTAAAAATCGCTAATAAATTATAAACAAAAATTGTATTTGCTATGGGGATTATCTCTTAATACATTATGTAAATATGTATATTAAAAACCTTATGGAACATATATATAATAGTAAAATAATTACTTTAATGCTTTCATTTGAAAAACCACTACTTAATCATATTATTATAAAATGTCTAAACTTATACTGAAAAATATTCAAATGAATTCTGAGAACAAGATTTCTAACGGTCAGGATTAATGACGGTCCTTTTCCAATTACACAAATCAATCATAAAACTCACCCAACACGTCGAAGCAGATAGCGTCGCTGATACAATTCGAGACGTTGAAACCGATGCTCCCGAGCGCCATCAGCAGTACGAATCCCCAAAACGTAAGCGATCCATAGATACAGGAACTCTCGTCTTTCGAATCGTCGCAGGTCACTTTGCACGCGTCATCCTTGACGCATCTCGTCGTGTTCACCGGGGATACGAAGCACGACGTGTTCGGGGATATCACAGCCTCTCGGGTGGAATGGAAGTAAATCGAGGCCTGAAAGTCCCCACCGGCGTCGCGGCACCGCCAGCTGCAGAGGCTCGAGCGGCCGTCGTCCACGCAGGAATCTGTTACATTGATTTTCTGGATAAGAATTTAGTGCTTGAACATTGGTGAAGATAACGATCGCGTGTGTGGGTACGGGGGATGGGATTGTGGGTGAAGGAATTTGGTTGACGAATGGTAGGTTTGAGCGTATGAAATAAAACGTTAAAGAAAAACTTGGAGTATCAATGAATGCAGTGGAAATTTTAGTTTAAGGTTTTAAAAAAATTAAAAATAATTAAGATCACAGTATTTTGCAGCTGAATGCGAGACTTTACCTTCAGTCATTAATGATTTTAAATATTTGTTTTTCTGTTACTTGTATTGTGAAAAATAAACAGAATCAATGTATACTCGTGATAACATAAGTATTCTTTACTTCAACTGACGTAGTAAACGTTTCAATCAAAATAATACATTCTGAACCAATCTCAACATGAACATAATTTTTATCACTTTGAAACGTTCGAAATTAGGCCAAGAATACATACAAAAATAGACCTTATTTGATTTTTCTTTTTTAAAATAACTGATTTTTCATCTGATTGACAAAAGCAGTACTTCCCGTATGGAAAAAAGAAACGTATAAAATCGTAATAAATCCTATGAAACCGTAGCAAACCGTAAGAAACCGTGTAAAACCATAGAAAAGTGTTGAATTTCGGACAATTTCCAGTGTTAATTCCTACGGTTTTCTAAGATTTTATACGTTTTTGTACTATTTTGTACGGGTTCCTGCATTTATTATTTTCACTCGAAAAACTTGTTATATATACGAAAAATTTATGAATCGTATAATAAAGAGTATGAAAACATGTAAAACCACATTAATCCGTACATAAACGTAACAAATCGGTAAGATTTTTTAAAACTTATGAAGATATACGTTTTTATACACTTTTTTACATTTTTTTTATGTTTTCTTACATTTTCTTAAATTAATTAAATTGAAGAAAATTTATAAATCGTACAAAAACAAAAACGTACAAAAACGCATGAAACCGTAAAAAATTTGTCCGATAACTAACACTTTCCTACGGTTTCCTACAGTTTCTTACGGTTTTCTACGGTTTCGTACGGCTTCCTAGTTCCTACATTTATTATTTTCATACGGGTTATACTTCAATAACAAATCGTCGGCTGGGGGAGAGAAAGTCCTATCTCGGCTTCGCGTAGAAAAAAGTCCTAATCTCGACTTCGCGCGTAAGAAAGTCCTATATCTCGGGCACTACGCGTTTTTACTGACGTTTAAGTTGAGAACCGCTGCAGAGTTTTGAAAAATCGGTTTACGTTTCACGATGGGCTGGTTATGCTAGCGAAATTATTCCTCTATCTTACTATTATACATCAACATATACTTTCATTGCGAAGTTGTCAACTCAAAGACAAAATTTAAAGACAAACGCTTACGCGCAAAGCCGAGATAGGACTTCTTTCCACGCGAAGCTAAGATAGGACACTATCTCTCTCCCAGCCGACGAAATGCAGTTATAAATAATCAACTTTATTTTATGATTTACATTGTGTTTGACATGCAATATTAATTTATTAACAACTTCGACACTAATTGCAAATCACATCACTGTAAACAATCTGAAATGACTTTCTCAAAAAGCAATTTCTTTTTTGCTAACATTTCGATTATTCACATACTTCATTCTTCCACACAAAAATCCCCTCACGAAACTCTATCAACCTCATCTCAAATCCACCTCTCATAATTGCACACAAATACACAAAACAAATTTCAAAATACTCACCGTATCAGCGCAGTCTACGAGGCCGTGGCAGGTCGCGTTGCCGAAGCCATCGTCGGATAAGACGGGCGCCGGTAGCGCCGGCAGGAAGTACATGAGCACGAAGCAGCCGCTCGTCGCGCCAAGTAGGCCGATGAAGATCGACCGGCGCCAGGGCCGGAAGTGGTCCACCAGGAAGCCGAAGCTCGGCTTGGCGATCAGGAAGAGCAGCGGTAGGACCGCCGTGATGCTGCCCATGATCAAGGGCGAGACGCCCAACTGCTTGCCGTAGACCGGGAGGAACGGTAAAATCGGGCCCATTGCTGAGGAACGAAGTTGATGTGGTTTTTGAGTAAAATGTATTGTGGGAAATCTTGTTTGGAGAGTGATATGTCACTCATAGAAAAAGTTCATACAAAAACGATTGTCTGAGAAAACAAATCACATGCGGGATTTTATGCCACATCTTATGTGAAGGTTTTTGCAGGGGGTCTTACACCTAGTGGCTTCTGAGGCCAAAATCAACTGAGAAAAGATCTAGTTTCAACAATATGCAATATATAGTATAAATATACGATATTTTTTTATAAAATGGCCCAAGATATAATCTGTAGTCCTATTTCACTCGGAGATATAGCATTTTCAATTTCTTGTCATTGGTGCAACTTTTTGAAAACACCATTCTATGGATTTTCATGCGACAAGGCCTAAATTACTTGAAATTCATGCAGTTATGGCACGAAGGGTTGAAAATATAAGATTTCCTGAAGCAAATAATTTGTAAATCCTAAAAACCACAAAAATTCATAAAATTCATGAATTAAAAGTAGTTTTTTCTATAAAAAAAATATTTGCTTCAGTAAATCTTATATTTTCAACTCTTTGTGCCATAACTGCATAAATTTCAAGTAATTTAGGCCTTGTCCCATGAAAATCTATTGAATGGTTTTCTCAAAAAGTTGCGCCAATGACAAAAAATTGAAAATGCTATATCTCCGAGTAAAATAGGACTATACAGATTATATCTTGGGCCATTTTATAAAAAAATATTGTGTATTTATACTATATATTGTATATTATTTAAACTACATTTTTTTTCAGCTTCTTTTTGGCCTCAGAAGCCACTAGGTGTAAGACCCCCTTAAGGATGTCGGTGAAGAAGATCGTATATATAAGATCGTAAGATGAGATTATATGACGTTTAACGTTATATTTGAGCACGAAATCTCATATTAACTATATTATACATAAGATCTCGTTTAATCTTTATCGTGAGGTACTTGCAACATAGTTGCAATTTATTTGTAATTTAGCCGCTTAATGGTACTTTAGATAAAACATTTTTAACTATCCTATAATGATTCTACAACTAAACTCTATAAATAATAGTCTGCTATCTGTGTCCTTAATCGCAGACATTTCCATTGCTAAAATTACACTGCACATATTGTATATTAATAGTCATGCGAAATCTTGCTAAATAAAGATAAATCTAAGTTTAAATATTGGTATCAAAACGCGAATTAAAAATGTGTATAATGAATAGTATAGCAAATGAAAGTAAACATACTTGTTACACCAGATGCGTTTAACGATAATGCGTTTAATGAAAAACATTTATGTATTTAATTAATTTTATCATTTCCTAAAAATTCTTAATATCGAAACACTGTGAAGAGAACCATCCCTAAATACATTAAAATTATACAGGCTGCAAAGTGAATAACATACCTGCCATGAAGAAGAAGAAATGCGCCTTGACAGGCAGCTGCTGCTGGTTAATCTTCACTTTTTCCATTTTGCTCACTGGCAATTGTCTTTTGTACCAATATTATATGTAAATGCGTACATCAACTGTTTCGCATGTAGAGGAATATCAAGATGCACTTGGCGACGTCTTGCTCATGACTATAGCTGAAATGACCAAAATTATTAGCAGAGATTATTTGCAAGAAGGTATCTCTTTATCTTTACGATTGATAAATTATACGAATTTAAGATAAAGCGGCGATAAGGTGCCAATCAATATTTACACGAATCGCTTCATAGTCAAAATAGTTAATGAGATTTTTGTAAAATGGGAAAAAGCTATTTATTTAATGGTAACCAGAGCCATCGAAGAAATTTATAAAAGCAATAGCGACAGAAATTAGAAACGATTAAAAAGTCAAATTTGATTAAGTGATAAGAAAAAATTTATATATTTAATTTTTAAAATCCTACCTTTGATGCTTTATTTTAGCAAATATAAACTGCTTTAAAATCTGCTTTGTCGCTATATATGCTGTAAATTATATTTACTCCAATGTTTTGACGGGTTCGACAGAGTTTAGTTATTTATCCTTCGACCGCAATGAAGCAATAAATAGGAATAATTCATTATCGCTTAATTGAAATATAATAGTTTGAAGAAGATCTACTTTATATATTACAATTATCTCTTTGATAACTACTATATATAATCGATTGATTGATATCGGTGACATATCGAATGATCTTCAAGTATAGAAGGTTCTATGTTTACATTTCCGTTTCTATTAAATTATAAGATGAGCTGTTTTTAATTTATCACATGAGTTTGTTAAATAGCATTTTAGTCTTCACTAAGTTTATGAACTTGTGTACACATGCATTAAATAATATGTATCTGGTTCAAAATTATCATACGAATGAGGTTTTACAGTTATTAATAAAATATCATTAACTTACATCAAGTTTTAAATTCAAGCAGTAAAGTCTACCTCTATCATAGCTTACATCGCGATGAAAAGATTTTTAATTTGAAATCGATTGAAAAATCATCATCAGCACGAGTAAATAAACCTATTAAAGAAATTAGCTATAAATTACGTATTTTGTCGATCGCGCGGACACTAACGTCTATTGATTTTTTGCATGTGAAATCCCATTATCGTCATTAGTAAAGATACTTGCCATGATTGAAGAAAATTTTGCTTCTCTACAACGTATAAAAAAGTACATTATCAGCGTATGGTATGTACATGCCAGTCATTTACTGTTTTACATACCGTTCATTTCAATTGCAAAACAAATGGCAATTAATTTTTTCTACCTTTCCAAAGATGACTAAGATCCTCAATTCACATAATTTCCATTTCTCTCGCTAAACATTAATTCATTTACTAACAAAACGCACTTAAATACTTGAAAAAACATAATCCACCAGACAAACACGAACCAAAATACACCACCGCACCGTACAAACTCAAAACACAGCCGCACTCTCCTCACCTCGAAACCGCTCCGCACCTAGCTGACAGCATAGCCGGCTGAACTTGACTCGCTTTCCTCGATCCGCTTTTTCGCGCGCACTACACGCTGTTCTCCTCTGCTCTACTCTCTCCTCGTCGTCGTCGTGGTCGTGTGCGCGGCTGGCACCGATAAAAATTCTCCGCAAAGAGTGCGCGCGCTGTGTGTGTGTCTTTATCTGTGTCGCTGAGGCGACGAGCAGGAGCTGGAAAAAAACGCGCGTACGTGAATACGAGAGAGAAAGAACGGGTTCTGAGCGAGTTGTGCGATGTGGTGATTGATTTGCGATTGGGGTTGGGAGGTAAGAGTTGGGATTTTTTTTTTAGAAAGAGGATGTTAGGCTTTAGTTTTTCTATAGTATTTTTGGGAAATTTAAAAAAAAATTAGTTAAGTGTAAGGTAAATATAAAGATGTAATTTTTATGTAATAACTGTGAAACGTAAATAAATTAATAGTTAATTACGATTAATATCAAATATAACTATATAAATTTGTTTATAGATTCGAGTGTGTACATTAGAGATTTAACTTTATATTTACTGCGTTTATATAGGAATAAAATAAAATTATATAAATAAGGGAAAAAGGCGATTGCTTTTTAATTTGTTAAAAAAAAAACATAAGTGGATTTTTCATGCATGGCCAAATAAATTATTCATATAATTTTTCCTCTATTTATCTGTATAAGATATAAGAACGAGTGAAAAAATATGAATATAATAAAATTGTTTAAAACTGATAAAATCTATTTTACTGTTTAACCGTTCATTTTTTACTACTCTACAATAGTATTAAAGAGACGACCGACCTATGCCAACTAATATACATTTGTAAATTAGCTACTATGTTTCGGTAATCAAATACTTGGCATGCTATTCGGGCGGCTATTTTGAATATTTCATACGGCTGAAGCGAATAATGCACTTATATTAAATGAGTAATTAGTGATAGCTATTTATTTTTATAAAGTGCAACTTTCGGTGTCTATAGTCAGTTTATAGGTGATATATGAATTATCTAATCGGCACTACTTATGGTCTTTACAAAAACGTTCTGATTATACTTTGACAAATGTAAAAATTTTTGACAATTTTAGAAATGTAAATAAAAATAAAAATTGATTTCGATCTTCATCATAAAAAGTATTTATATTTAGAGTCTATCAATTTATGCTCTCGTTCTGTAAAAAAAGTTATACGTTATCTTTTTGAAGTTTGTAAAACTGAAAGAGAAAGTTTGGATATAGATTGTGAAATTTTATACTTTTGAACGTCTATTTATTAGATATATTTGAAGTAAGTTGAATTTATAATATTAATTAGAAACCAATTAGTATAACTCTATCGAGGAGAGTGCACACCCTATGGGTAGTGGATCTTAATGGGGCTTTGAAAGTCGATTTCTGCGGTATCTAAAAATAAAGCCAAGGTCTCACAATTTCATCAAATGGGCTTTTTTTCTTGAGATATGGCCAGTCTACTCTCAAATATGCTCTATTTCGTTAAAAAATGATGTCTCTTATAGACTGTCAGATGTCACTTTTGCAAGTATTTATGTTATGAACTTGTCAGGAAAAGCCAAAACTTAAGCTTTGTTTCGTTGAGGAATATTAATTTTTCAGGAAATCACAAGCAATCAATGATCAAGTAAGAAAATGGTTAAAAATCTTTTTAAACGATTTAATTGGTCGTGTTTTTAATTATTTTCTTACGCTATCTTTGATTGCATGTAATTTCCTGAAAAATTAATATTTTTCAGCGAAACAAAGCTTAAATTTTAGCTTTTCCTGTAGATATTCAGAATCTCTTTTGCTCGTTTTCGTATCAAAGTGACAATCGATAGTAAAGACATATTTTTTTTTTTAACGCAATAGAGCATATTTAATCGACTCCGGATTTTATCAAATCCGCGTTAAAATCCATTTCTCGGGAGGTATGCACACTCCTTGTCAGTAACGTGGCATACAAATTATAATTTATTTGACACGCTTCTTAGCTCATTATTTTTTTGTCGTTACCAGCAATTAGTCATATTCTCGTAAAAAAACATAAATTGTACACGTATGAGAATTATCGAAGATGTCAACTATAATTTAAAATAATGTTATGTATTGGTATTATTGTAAAGCGTCATTTTAAAAACTCGACTCACAAATTCAAGAGAAATTTGAGTTTTAAATGATAGCTTTAAACGCTAATAAAAATGTAGTCTGGAGTGGAATGCAGAAGTGAGGTACTCTTCTAAACTGTTTTTAAACTAGATTTATAAATCGCCAATAAATTCAGGTCAGCTTAATAGCATTTAACAATATAATTCTTTAGCGTAATAGATTCCATTGATTATAGCTTGTCACGTGCACAACCTCAATTAAGATAAGCTTACATTTTCAATAAATGTTATTTTTTATGAAAACTGCTTATATTTAACTATAAACCTTCTTAAGATTTAGCGTTCGATTAACATGTATCTATATCAAATAACGTTCTGACTGTTTTTGACTATACTCTATGGTAAGCAATGTTCTTCAAAATATACAAATTCAAAATATACATTAAAAAATTCGCTTCAGCTCCAATATGTATCGAATATATTTTTTGGAATCTTGAATTCTTTATTCACACGATGATAAAAGTTCATTCATTCCACTGCCTGGCAACGCACCCACTAAACCACTTCCTACTAAACTACTTCCAAAGTAAAACCTCAAATCACCACTATACCACTCCCAAAATGGCTTCTTATCTCTCAAAATCACATGAAATTTGTAACACTCACGCACAAAAATGAAAAGAAAAGAAATCCACAGGCGCGTCTAGCTGTGAGACATCCGGCGCAACAACTAGCTGTACGACGCGTTGTACTTATACTCCTGCTGTTGCTGCTGCTGCACCAAAGAGAAACCGTTTAGCTATCACCGAAGATAGCCGAGAACCGCCGAGAGCCGCTGACGCATTCAAAACGCCCCGCGTGGGCTTGGTATTTTTAGACCTGCGGGCTGTGTGCGCTTTTATTGCGCGAACACAATGGGCGGCCGCTTTGTCCAATTCGCACGCGTGAGTATATAGGATGATGTTTTTACTAATGTATAATGTCGTTTGGTGGCACGGGGGGGGGGGGGGGGGGTTGATGTCGCTGCGGGTTTATTTCATTGATGGAGACGCGACTGGTTGGATCGAAGAAGATGCTTGATAGGCATCGATTGAACGATGTTTATGGGTGCAGAGTGCAAGCGTATCATTGGCTGGTACGGGGTTGCAGAAGTTGAGCACGATGTCGATTATTTAGGAGTTGACCGTTTTTTGGAAAAGTTTGTTATCGATCGTTTTTGTAAAGAATGACTGTGAATTCTTTTTTGAGAATAAGTTTGATATTTTTGTTTTAAGATTAGATAATGTACAAAGATAATTTGTAGATGATAGTGAGGAAAATAGTAAATATTTTGCACCCAAAGAATTCGTAAAATCGATTAGAATTCAGTTTAAAGTGCGCAAGGAAATTTGCATCTAAATCAGTATAACAAATAACTTTTGCCATGGTAAATTTAAAAAAAAAATGTTAACTTCTAAAGTTTTAAAATTTATGTTTTTATAATTGCTTTTTTCTATTATTCAAAATCAATAGTTCAATCAATATCAAAATCATATATTTTAATATTAAAAATTATATTTTGATAAAATTAAGCCGAGGTTGAAATAATTTCGTTGTAATCTTCCGTCCAACACCAAAAAGCGTTCATAAATAAATAAACATTTCTTCTACAAAAATGTGGCAATAATTCAGAGTGAAATTTCTGGTATTAATGAATTCACGTTCTCAATTTTTGTAAATAATATTGTATGTCATCTGTATAAAGTTTTACAAAAAATAATTTAAATTTTCTGTCCAACATTATCTTGCACAAGATGTTTACAGAAACACAGTTGTGTAGAAGAAACAATTGCAAACCAGTATCGTCTGCTTCGATTTTGCAGATAAGATAAGGACTAAATTAATTTCAATATTGCAATATATATATATATATATATATATATATATACATAGACTTGCATATAAAAAACTGTAAAAATTCAATAGTTATTTCCTGAAAAAGAAAAAAAAAAACGTACGTTAGACACCATAGATTCTTAAGTATGCACGACTAAATAAAATGAAGCTGTTAGGTAGACGACCCATCGTGCACCGATGCAAAAGGTGCTGCTTTTGATATTTATTTCTTTTTATTTATCACAGATTCCTATGTATGTACGACTAAATAAAATGAAGCCGTTGGGTAGGCAACCCATTGTGCACTAATGCAAAAGGCGCTGCTTCTGATATTTATTTATTTTTTATCTACTTGTTTTTACTAACCAAATGCATCACATAAAGTCTCAAATAATGAAGATGATTACGATTTTGAAAATGATTTACTAAAGTCTACTTTAAAACATATTTAAAACCGATTCTTTTGTAAAAATTTATTATTATTATGTAATAACAAACTTCTTTAACTTCATAACGCCAGAGCCATTGAGTGGGGCATGACGACGACGAACAAACGTGGACGGCTGCTGTTGGAATTGGCCGCGAGGCTAGACCTAACAGTAGCAAACGTGGGACAGGCGACGACATACAGGAGACCCGGCTATGGCGCATCCATCCCAGACGTGACCTTTGTGACGACTGGACTTCTCCGAAATGTCGAGGGGTGGCGGGTGTTCGAGGGCTACACGGCCAGCGACCACCAGTACATCATCTTCGGAGTGACCGACAAAGCACAGAACAGAACAGGGACCGCCCAAACTCCCGCGGGATGGAACATGAAAAAACTAGACGTTGACAAACTGACGGCACAGCTGGACAGTGAACCGGACCCGACAACGGCGATCCCTCGCGGCATCGGTGGTAGGGAAAAGGCTGAAAAGCTAACAGAGGAAACGTCGGGGCTCTTGAGACGGCTCTGTGACGCCTCTATGCCAAGAAAACGGACGAGACGTGACAAAGAACCGGTGTACTGGTGGACCGAAGATATCGCGCGCCTCCGACGCGAATGCCTACGGCTCCGACGGAGGGCCCAGCGCGCCCGCAACAAAGCGGACGCGATGGCCCACTCGGAGGAGTACCGGGTAGCGCGCAAAGAACTGAGGCGCGCTATCAATGACAGTAAAAAGGAAAGTTGGACCAAACTGATTAACGAGGTGGACTCAGACCCTTGGGGAGCGGGTTACAAGATCGTCACCCGCAACCTGAGAGGCAACAATCCACCGGTAGTCAGGGACGAAGAAACGATGGACAGAATCATTGACGGACTCTTCCCTACACACTTTGAACAAGGGTGGGGGGTCGACGATACTAGCGGCGACGAGGTGCATGAGTTCACCCGGGGTGAGCTCAGCTTGGCTGTTGCGCAGCTCCCGGCGGGAAGGCACCAGGTCCGGACGGTATTCCAGCGGAAATCCTCGGGATTGTTGCAAAACGACGCCCGGGGATACTCCTGAACCTATATAATACATGCCTGGCGGAGGGCGTGTTCAGCAAAGATTGGAAGACGGCGCGACCGATCCTCATTGACAAAGGAAAGGGTGGGGACCCGGACTCGCCGTCATCCTACAGACCGCTGAGCTTGCTGAATACACTTGGCAAGCTCTTCGAAATGCTCCTGAGACCGCGAATCCAACAGGCGGTTCGGGACGCTGGCGGCCTGAACGACAGACAGTACGGGTTCAGACAAGGACGGTCGACGATAGGAGCGATCCAAAAAGTGATCGACTCCTTTGACAGAGCACAGACTAGACCCCACAAGAACAGGCCAATAGTGCTCATGGCAACACTCGACGTACGAAACGCTTTCAATTCGGTGAGGTGGACGGACATCGTGCGGGCATTCTCCGACGCTTTCCCGCTGCCCCCATACCTTCTCCGAATCCTCAAGGACTATCTACGAGACCGTTACATTACGTACGGGACGCAGACTGGGGTTAAGAAAAGAAAAATGACGGCGGGAGTAGCGCAGGGCTCGATCCTTGGCCCCGATATTTGGAACGTAGGTTACGATGAGGTGTTGGATCTTCCGATGCCGCCAGGGGTCTATCTGGTCGGCTACGCAGACGATCTGGTCATCGTCATCACGACCAAGGATACACAACTGGCTCAGATGAGGCTGACCCAAGCCATGAGACGGGTGGACGAATGGATGCAAAGCCGGGGACTACAGCTGGCCATGCAAAAGACGGAGTTACTATACCTAACTAGGAAACGGATAGACACGACGATACCCATGACGGTAGGGACGTCCGTTGTGCATCCTGGACGGTCCGCCAAATACCTGGGGGTGACCCTGGATACGAGGATGACCTTCTGGCCGCACATACGTGGCGTCGCTGAGAGAGCGGCATTAAAGACCGCCGCCCTCGCCCGCCTCATGGCAAATACGAAGGGACCGAGACCGAGCGTACGACGACTGCTTATGACAGTGACCAACTCGATGCTCCTTTATGGGGCCGAGATATGGGCAGACGCGACGCGAATAGAGAAGTACCGCAAAAAGATCGCGGCGGTACAAAGACTGGGAGCGCTGCGAATCGCGTGCGCGTACCGCACCATCGCAGAGGTGGCGGTACTAGTGATCGCAGGGGTTGTCCCAGTAGACCTTCTCGCTCTCGAGCGGAAGAGGATCTACGAGTACAGCGAAGAAAGGGGAAGAGCGAGGGCCTCCATAGACGCACGGACGACGACGCTGACATCCTGGCAAACGCGATGGACAGACAGCGACAAAGCCAAGTGGACGAGACGCCTCATAACGGACGTGCGACTCTGGCATAAGAGAGGAGCTGGGGAGGTGAATTTTTACCTGACCCAGTTCCTATCCGGACACGGATACTTCCGCCAGTATCTGCATCGGATGGGGAAGGTAACGACCCCGTCCTGCAGGTACTGCGGACATAATAGACACGACGCGGAGCACACATTTTTCGTGTGCCCCCGCTGGATAGTCGCGAGACACAGACTACAGACGAAGACAGGTGACATCACACCGGAGAACGTCGTGACACTGATGCTGTCAAGCAAACAAAACTGGGACGACATAGCACGCTACGTGACTCACGTACTACAAGGCAAAAAGACTGACGGTTGCCTTGAAAACTGATACAGAAGACGAAAAACAGACAGACGAGACAAGATATATAAGATTGCCGTAGGGCATAGAAACGCCGACCGGTCCGAAGTAATGTGTATAACAGTTCCGGACCGGATTCCGGTGAACGCCGCGGGAAAGGTTTTGGGTGTTTAGGGGGTAGAAATCCCTCACACCGCGGAGCCCGGCGCTTCGTGATGGTCTTAGTGGGCCCCCCTCCATGCTGTAAGCAAGGACGGGGGCCTCGGAAGATTCACCTAGTACCTCGGAAAAACAAAAAAAAAAAAAAAAAACTTCATTTTATGCATGCATATGCACCAAACAATAAAAAAAAACTGATAGCTTATGAAAATAAGTAAAATATTTTAAACTATTTTTTCGAGATATTTTTGATTTTATATATATTTTATTTTATATTCTTGTGTCAACTTTAAGTGCTCAAAACTTCTTGAGCAATCAATTATACGTGTATAATATTGATCAATATTTTTTTCCGTTTATTTTTGTAACATAAATGCTTTTCAGAGTTATCGATCACCAATAGCAGAAACATAATTTTTATTATAAAATAATTACACATATTTAAGATTGAGGAAAAGGACCGATTAGAATGTATTGCCGATGTTAATTGCGCTTTATTTTTAGGTGTCCGAAATCACTTCACGAATTCTTACGAGAGTCAGTTTTCAGAAAGTCAAGTGGTCTCGTTGTTAGTTTAAATGTGTAATATTAATAATTGTTTACATCCTACTTTTTATCCATCAATATTGTTATATTTTTGTAAAACAGAGTAAATACAATATGCAGGGTGAGCTGATAAAAAAGCAATTCAATGTTTTTACGACTGCTGTATTCATGTGCGTGAAGACGTGACTACCCAAATATTTGTTCTTTACATTTGCAAATATCCGTTGAGCTTTGAAAGCTCGTAATATCGTAAGTTTTACCGAATATTGCAGTCGTTATATCTTCTAATCTCGAGAGCGGAACGACTTCGTTAGCTTTGTAAAAGTGCTAAGTTGATGGGCATGCATTGCAAAAGTTGTATTATACGTTGGTCATGTTGAGAGTGTAAAGCAAAGAGATGAAGTTCAAAGTGACATGCTTTATTGTGTTTTTGTGTGTGATTTTGTGGACTAATTTTACGGAGGCTGGGACAAGTAATGCCTAATTTATTTCTTATCTTATAGTTTTGTTGATTTGCTAAATAAACTCATGGTTTTTTGTTTGATTTTGATTACAAGTACGATATTGCATACCCAAAAGAATGATAAATAATGCCAACGGACTGAATGATGCATGTGTCAAATTAAGTAAAAGTCAGCATGAAATACAATGTGTCGTAGCAACAGACAGGTGATTAACTATTTCTTTATTTTTACTATATTTATATGATAAAATAATTTTCTATCATTCACTGAGTATATTTAAATAATATTTATTCACATGACCTAAGTAAATGAAAAAAGTTTTCGTTCAGTATTCGAAATAACTTGAATTGTAAATTAGTTTTAAATTCATCATTTTTTAAGTTAAATACATGAACACAGTTTTGTAACTTTCTGAAATTCAAATTTCCTGGAGATTAGATAAACTTTTCGTTTTCAATAGTTCATCATACTTGGCAGCTTCTTTCATGAAATTCATATTTTAAATGGTAGCTTTACTTATATTACATAACTCTGGGTACAATCTTGAAATTATAAAAAAAATTTATAAAGTCAAATTTCCAAATTACAGGATCACTTGCTTCGATTATCTTTTAAATGGAAAAGCTGACTTCATGGTATCCGAACCAGAAGATTTAAGGATGATTCACACTTACAATCATTCTAACATCGTTGTTACTCATGAGCTGAAAAAATTCGCTAAGTGTTAGTAAAAATAAAACATTCTCGTTGCTTATTCACTTACAGAAAGTTCATTCAATAAACGAATTTTCTAGCGCAGCCACAAAGAGACGTAGAAATGGTTGTCGTTGTGAAAAGGGCATCCGACAGCTCGCCATCCACTAAAGGAAAAAATCTATGTTATCCGGGACTTGAAATCAGCAAGATACACCGGTTTGATTATTACTATACAACGGTAAGTCTTTCAATTCAATAAAAACATTGCTAATTGAAATAGTATAGTACCCTGGTAGAAATTGTCTCTATCGAAAATAGTCAGCAAATTAATAAATAGCTAGTGAAAATAGCTAATTTCTGGGTAGTAATGAAACCATTTTTTCGGTCATATTCTCTATTTAATGGAGATAAGGTAACCTTAAAATGTTTTTACTAAATTGTAATCTGATCATGTGTTTAAAACCAAATATTAAAAAAAGATAGCTAACCAAAACGTAAACACGAATGATTGGTATTTAATTCATTTATAGTACTGTTTCAGGGGATACAAATGAAAACGATGATTTTTCCGTTCGATTCTGTCTCTCTCACTCCTCATATAATCACCATATAGCAAGCCTCTTACTAGTCATTTTCTAACTAAAAAACTGGCCAACTTTGATATTTTTTAAATACTCATAAATAAGCTAATGTAAATTTGTGAAAAAACCTATTATTCTACAATATTATTCTGTCTATTAAATGGTGAATATGATCGGAAAAATCGTTTCATCGATGGATAGAAATGTCTAAGAAAAGTATCTAGTTTTTGACGATTATTGGTGAAACTAGCTATTTATTAGACAAATAATAGTAGTACAGTTATTATTACAAAGAAATTCAATTATTCGCAGTATTTCGAGAGCTGGTTGTTTCCCAAAAACTGTGACCCAAATAAGACTGTTCTAGAAAACCGAATAGCCAGCCTAGCCGAACACTTTAATTCAGCCTGTATAGCCGGCCCTTGGTCTTTGGATCGCGCGATGGATTCCGCATTAAGTATGTTGCTTTAAAATACGATTTTCAAAATATTTTGAGATATTGTAACGTTTACAATATACTTCAGAATCTAAGTACAAGAATTTGTGCGGGTTGTGCAGCAATCCTACCGCTTGCAGCGAGCAAGATCTGTATTACGGTATGAACGGGGCTTTGATGTGCTTGAGGCAAGGGTTTGGAGAAGTAGCCTGGCTGAGCAGGTCTAAAATGTCAAAATATGTTCCGGTACAATACAATCATATTTTTGAAATATTAACTTACAACATTACGATAGAATACGTTCATTGCAGCTGACGACTATGTTAATTTAATGTTTGCAGCAATTGGCATCTAACGGATACTCCCTGCTTTGTCCAGATGGCACATACAAAAGTTTCGCTGGCGCGAACAATACCTGCACATGGATAGTAGATCCTCGACCTGTTATTATTGCGAATAAGTATGTAAAACTCATCACGAATCATGATCAGATAATTATATACAAAAGAAAACAATAGACATATCTTTTCTTCAGAAACGTAGCGCAGATCGTCATTGATACAGTGAAGGACAAAGGCGAAGTGCGACCGATATTTTATTCGGCGATACACGCGTCTTACGTATTCTCGTACCTGAAAAAGTTAGATGAAGCCGAGACTGTCGCAGATTATCTTAAAAAATGTAAATGACTTTGTATAGATAATTTTGAACTCTTAAACCTTTACCATGCTGTTCATCATTCTTCCCACGACAGTTCCAGGCTACTTTCTTTCCACTATAAAGTCGCAATCTTCGTGCAGCTCCATTGTGCCCATCCGATGGTGCGTCTCGTCCATTTCAGAGTCCAGAAAATGCAAGTCCATCCAGCGAGCCGCGGACGCCTTGCAACTCAGTCCCAGATTCAACTGCGTTAAAATGCAGAGCAGGAATCAATGTGTGGAGGCCGTCAACAGTGGCAAGTGCGATGTCTTTATGGTGAAGGTCGAGGAGGTGGCCAGGGCTGAGAAGTGAGTTTTGAATTTCATTGATCAATCAAAGTCACATCTAATTGGGACTTACTGAAATGTCTGATCTGAGTGCGATATCTGTCGGGGGTCTGTAAGCTTTATTAACCTTTATTGAGCTGATTGGTCGGTTATTTAATCTATAGTTGGGAATTTAATCTTCAAAATTTATTAATTGGATAAATCAATCGCTGTGCTTTAAATATGGGAATTTTGAATAGGATAATTATATTGCAGAATAACTTTATAGTTTATGAATAATATTATTTATAGTATTCAAGGATTCAAATATTTTGAGATTTAATTTTGCAATTCAATCTACAGACAAGGTTTAAAATCCATTGTCGAAATAATGGGCAATAAGAGGGATCATTCAAATTCCATCGCTGCGATCGTTAAGAAGAAGTCCAGGTTCAAAGAGTTAGCAGATTTGAAAGGTGCCAAAGCATGTTTTACCGGGTATAGAAGTGCTGGTGCGTATTCAAAATCATCTTTGGCATCAATCAAAAACATAGTTATAAATTAAATATGTAATTATTTTTGATTCTTTAGGATGGAATGCTTTTTTCTGGCAGTTGAAAAATAAAAACCACGACTGGGATTGTACCAAATACCAAAGCGATACCAAAGCGATTTCGACATACTTTAAGGAAAGTTGTGTTTTAGGCATCGATGCAGAGGCTACTAAACTTCCGAATAATTTACACTCACTGTGCCGCAAAGAAGGTATTTGACAAACATTTACAATTGTTTGTCGAAAAAAAAATAAGACTCCAAAAGTATTTACACTGTTTACTTGTTTGTAAACTTTTACACAGAGTAAGCATATATTTACCTACAGATCCACATGCAAACACAAAGAAACTAGAATTTCTAAAATTACAAAATTCATTCGCATGAAAAACCCTTTTAATAACAGTCCTATAAGAGTCAACCCTTATGAGCGCGCCGCGCAGCTCCGTCCCCTACACTTTGCGATAGCGGAAAAATACGCGGCGCGGTAACAAATTAAGCCGGGACACCAGTTCACCTTCGTGAAGTGGTTATGGAATAGGGTACCGAGACCGGTGCAAGTCTCGCTCGCGTTTCCACGACGCGCAGCCTTGAACTTCACCTCTTGAAAGTTCAACAGCTTATTCTTAGCGCGAGCGCGAGTGTCTGCTTTCTGTAGATTATTTTTGGTACGCTTATATTGTTGGTCAAGATGATGGTATTCGTGTTTATTTATTTATATGAGTTATCTTGAAATTTGAACGGAATTTTTTTTTTTGCAGAATCAAACTTGGGACCCGACGAAAAGGCATTTAAGTGCTTAGTGGACGGTGCGGACGTTGCTTTTGTCAACGTCACTGCTGCGAAACTTTATGCCTCGCGTAAGCATATTTTGTGCTATTCTAATCAATATTTTCGAAAAAATTCTGGCGCATTTAAATTGCAATAATAACGATGATTTATTCATTTCAGGCGATTCTATTTTCAACGTGAATTATAGATTGCTTTGCCCTACAGTTAATGCCAGCAATTCTTGCATACTGGCGAAAGTTAGCTTAGGCTCGGTAAATAGTTCTTCCAATCAACGAAATTTCAGCTATACCAATTGTTTAATGTTCTTATATTGATGTGAATGTTAGGTTTTAGTGTCCAAAAATATAACGAAAGTAAAGAAGGATGACATCTACCTCATGTTTTTGGCATTGGACCGGTACTTTGGCAGAACTTTCGATAGGGAAACGCCGATGTTTGAAATGTACGAGCGATTCGAAGGAGAGTCTAACGTGATCTTTCTGGTAAATAGATTTTTTCCCTAAACTTTCTACATTTCTGAACGTATTTAATCATGTTTACTATGATCTTTTGCGTATAAAGGATGCGACGATGAAATTGGAAAGGACAGTACCAGGCTTACATTATGCCGGGAATTCCGAAGATTTTGACGTTTCGGTGAAGTCACCTTGTAACGCGCTAAAAAGTGGCGTTGACGAGCAAAGAATAGCAAACGTGATTCTTGTATTATCAGTATTCAACGTGTTGAGTTGGCAATATTTATATAATTTATTTTCTTAACAAAATAAACAAGTTTAATACCATCCTTGTTGGTATAGCTGTTTTTTTTTACTATTTACATAAATGTACCTATGCGTATGAATGCCCTATTTTTCGTAGAATATATTATATTGTTTATATAAATTATCTTATTGTTTTATTTAATGTTGTTTGATAGCTAGAAAAATAAAATGAAAAATTTTTATGGAATCTTAGAACATCATTAAATATCATTAAAAATATTACTTATGTCGACTGCAATTTAATATCAACTGATAAGAATTTTTCCATCGGTCTTACAGTCTTACAAATTAAATTAAAATAATTAATATTTATGGCAGTCAGATTGCCCTTGTTTATAATCACCCCCGCAGAATCTGAAATAAAAACTTAATTAAAATCTGGAAAAAACTTTGTTAGCAAAGGACGATCTGACTGCCCACCACCACCACATTGTCCGACGTTTCGAGCCTGCTCCGGCTCCTCCTCAGGGACTGAAATAAAACCCGCGATACACCTCCTTATATACCATGCACCCATACCCCCTTCTTTTCTCTTACCCCACCACCCTCCACATTCCCCTCCCCAACTTGCCATTCTCACTTAAATTAATAAAGAATGATAAATGTTATCTAATTTACTTGACTCTATCATTAAATTTACATTATTCCGATTTCTTAGAATGTGAATACTTTCAAGGCTTTCCCTCTTATATTTATTCTTAATCCCCTGTTCCAAAATATCCACACTCCCAAAATCGAAAGAATGCAAACTATTTAAACAATGTTCTTTCAAACCCGATGTACAACTTGAGCTGCGTAAACTATATTGATGTTCATATATTCTCTTTTTCAAATATCTACCCGTTTGACCAATATAACAACCATTACAATCCCTACAATTAATTTTATAAACAACTCCCGATTTCAAACATTTATCATCCTTGTCTTTACAATTACTAAATAACCTTTCTAAATTATTATCATTTCTAAAGAAAACTTGAATATTATGTTTACTAAAAACCCTTCTAATCCTTTCCGACAAACCTCTAACATATGGTAAACTAAATTATGCATTCTTTCCATTTCTATTCCTTGTTTGATTATCTACCCGCTGCTTCAATCCACCATTATAAATTTCCCACACTCTCTCATCAATCATTTTATCAATAAATTTTACGGGATAACTATTTTTAATAAATGTTTCTCTAACTAAATTTAAATTCCTTTTCCTAAAATCTTTATGTGACAATTTAATCGCTCTGTCAATGACACCTTTGATCGCACCTGTCTTGTTTCCGAATTGGTGGTGAGAATCAAAATTTAAAAATCTACCTGACCATGTAGGTTTTCTATACCAATCTAATTTCACTCTATTATTATTACCTCTAATGACTCTAATATCTAAAAAACTCAATTGATAATCTTTCTCAACTTCTTTTGTGAATTTAATTCTATCATGGATAGAATTAAACACATCCACCATTTCATCCACAAAACATTCTGGTACAACTGCAAAAATGTCATCAACATATCTTTTAAAAATAATTGGCTGAAAAACCAACTTAGACAAAGCAATACTTTCCAATTTTTCCATTACTAAATTGGCTATAACAGGTGACAAAGGTGATCCCATTGGACAACCATATCTTTGTTCATATAGACTATTATCAAAAGAAAAAATTGTGTTTTTAAAAACCAAATTAAGTGCCTTTATAAATTCATCTTTTGTTAAACTAGTATGTACTTTAATTTCAGACCATTTATCTTGTATAATATCATTCAACAACTCTAAAGGTATAGTATTATGTTTAGTAAACATAATATTCAAGTTTTCTTTAGAAATGATAATAATTTAGAAAGGTTATTTAGTAATTGTAAAGACAAGGATGATAAATGTTTGAAATCGGGAGTTGTTTATAAAATTAATTGTAGGGATTGTAATGGTTGTTATATTGGTCAAACGGGTAGATATTTGAAAAAGAGAATATATGAACATCAATATAGTTTACGCAGCTCAAGTTGTACATCGGGTTTGAAAGAACATTGTTTAAATAGTTTGCATTCTTTCGATTTTGGGAGTGTGGATATTTTGGAACAGGGGATTAAGAATAAATATAAGAGGGAAAGCCTTGAAAGTATTCACATTCTAAGAAATCGGAATAATGTAAATTTAATGATAGAGTCAAGTAAATTAGATAACATTTATCATTCTTTATTAATTTAAGTGAGAATGGCAAGTTGGGGAGGGGAATGTGGAGGGTGGTGGGGTAAGAGAAAAGAAGGGGGTATGGGTGCATGGTATATAAGGAGGTGTATCGCGGGTTTTATTTCAGTCCCTGAGGAGGAGCCGGAGCAGGCTCGAAACGTCGGACAATGTGGTGGTGGTGGGCAGTCAGATCGTCCTTTGCTAACAAAGTTTTTTCCAGATTTTAATTAAGTTTTTATTTCAGATTCTGCGGGGGTGATTATAAACAAGGGCAATCTGACTGCCATAAATATTAATTATTTTAATTTAATTTGTAAGACTGTAAGACCGATGGAAAAATTCTTATCAGTTGATCATTAAATATCTGTTGAAAAATCGCATTAGCATGACATGTTGCATCAAAAATCGCTTATGTTTTATGTTTCTTTTACACCTCATTACTCATTAGTCAGTAAAATGTGACATGTGGAATGTTGCACAATCTCCACTTCATTATATATTCCGTTTCGACTGTATATACGTCAAAATGTTTTTAATGAAATGTCTTCGTATGGGTTTAATACGATGTTTTTACTTTCAAATCAAAGTTATTTTAATTTAGAAATGGTTAAAATATACATACCTATAAGTGTATATAATATAGACTCCTCAGTAAATTATAAAATATGATTAAGATTATTCGAAAATTTTATGCGATAGTCGGTACTTTTTTACGAGTTAGACGTAAACAGTTTTTTTTTTTAACGCTGTACTGCTATGTATTATTTATCAACACTAATGAAAATTATCGCGTTATCATTATGGATATTTTAAATCATATGCGTAATTTCGATAAACACATATCGTGAGTGATTCATTACTGTATCAGGAAAAATTATTTTCACTCATTTATTTTTTTTTTTTATTTGATATGCGTTAAAAGAAACATTGTTTCATATAATATTTCTACATTCCATTCAAGCAATTTTATTGTTATCAAATAAATCTATGATAGACAAATATCGACTTTGCTTAAATAACAAGCACTGCATAGTACTGCGTATAAAAATACAGATTATAAATTTATAGTAAAATTCACGCAACAACATTACTATAAACAATCAACTCACCAATTATATACAGATCTCGATAACCCAACAAATAGCCGAACGGTGAAAAAATACACGTTCCCCAAGGAAAGGAAAAAAATTCCGCGCTCGTGCCTCTACATGTCGCGATAGAAAAAAAAGAATTTAAACAGCTATACGCACTCCCCCCCTCCCTGCCCCGCAAATAAGCAAACTAAACCGACACCGATTTTTATTACACCTACATCACGCCGCCGCTGCCCTCCCCCACACACGTATAGTAGTAGCGTCGAAGTGGAGGCTCCGCGAGATCCGCGCGCGCAGTCGTGCCGATCCGCTCGTCGCGTATACGTGTGTGCGGCCGCTCGCTCGCCTTGTTTATACACCCGGCAAAGATGAAAGTGAAAGTGTATAGTTGAGGAGATCCGCCGCGTGTGTATGTGCGTCTATACACGTGATACTTTCTTCGAGTGCACGCGATATCAATTCCTTCGTACTGTGCGGTTAGGTGTGCTGCGAACGAGTGTGTAAAGAGAAAAGAAGGATGACCGCGACGAAGGTGACGATTGTCGTCCTGGTGCTCGCCGCCCTGGGCCTCGGCAGCGCGGGTCCACGTACGTATATAATATACTTACGGATACATATTATATTCGCGTATAGCAGTGAAAGTTTATGCGAGTAAATCGATATCTGATATTATTTGCAGTGTTATATATACGTGCGTGTAAAAGTGGATTTCAAAAGGTGCGCGCGGCGCGTTTGCGCAAACGAAGGTACTAGGAAAACGCGGGTATGACGCGCTCTGGGATTCCCGCTGGTTTTTGTGGTCGATTTTTATTATGAGCACGCACCTGTCGACTTTTTTTTGTAACGTCGGGGTTCCTCGAACCCCGACTTATCAGGGCTATAATCTTATGCTGTATTGATACAGTTATAATTCTGGGTTTTAGGAAAGTGAGGGTGAAATTTTAAAGCTATAATACTTACAAATTTCGAACTTTTGTAATGAATTTTTTTTAGTACTTGGAATTTAAGATTGGTTTTAATTCTATGAATATTTTCAACAGTTTGCTTAAAAGTGCGCAGATTATGTATACTTGTATCTTTGGAAATGTACTTTATTGTTCATCAGACAATGAAGTTCGTGTTTGAAACGTTTCAGTAGTCGAATAAAAATTTTAATGCGTAATAAATAAATCATTTTTAAAGAACGTAAAAAAAATGTTAATATTCTAGTATGTTTCTGCTTATATGGAGTATTGAATTTACGTGGTAAATTTAATTTTAACCGTACTTCTAAAGAATTATTTTATCGCATCTGCATAAATAAAATTCCAACTAACAAAATGTTGAAACAAAATTTAATGTATTTTGCACTCTTACGAGTGTAAGTTACGCTGTCACGACACAGGCATTAAAAAATCTGTTTTTGTTATTAAAAAATATCCAATGATAACCAGTACGCTAGCCTGAAAAATATTTCATTTATATTGTACCTACTTATTTTACTGTCACTGTAAAATCGTAAAAAGCGAGCAAACACGTCTGAAATTGCTATTGACCAGTTTCCTCAAAAAAGCTAAAACAAACGTTCCCTTCTCTCTTTCCCACTACACCAGTTTATTTACATTACATTCGAGCAATCATAAACACAAGTGTGTCCGCTGGCCTCTCTTCTGGTCTTTCCGTGCCGCAATAACTATAGCTGCATCTCTTTCGCTCACGCGCGCGACTATCTCGCGTTGCGCCTATCATCATCGCGCAGACAAAAAAGAGACAGCGTATACCCGCTTGTGCTTTTGCTTTTCCTCTTTTTTGGCCTTGGTTTCATCGCCGTCTCTCTTTGTACGAAGGAGTCACGATTGGATTCGAGCATATATATAGAGTCGGGATGCAAATGGATGTGTTGGGAATAGCGCGTGATGATGATTGATTAGAGTATAGTGTCGGGTTTTAGAATCAAGGTTGAATGGCGTGTGGGATTCGAGTTTCGCGATGGTCGGGCAGATGTATTATGTTTGCATACAGGTAGTTATTGGCACGTTGATGTATGGTGGGAAATTATTATGAATATGTATTGTGGGTACTGGTTTTATAGTAATTATGATAGTTCATGTATAAATAGAGGAACATAATGAAACAGAGAAATAATAACTATTTTTTGTTTTTATAAATAATCTCTGTAGCAGCGATACTTATATACATATATGCATGTTTTCTAAGTGTATAATAGGAATACGAAATAATCATTGTATATTACTAATAATAATCATTACTATTACTAATAAACTAAATTATACAATATTTGGATCGTCTGAAGATTACATATGTACCTTTTAATAAAACAGTTCACGCAACGAACGTTTCTTCGAATATCTGTTAGTATTTCGTATGTTTGTTTTTATGTACAAACATGTTATATATTTTCGAAACTAGATAATTTTTCGTAATTCTCAAACGGATGCATAAAAGATGAATAAGGAAAAAATAACGAAACCTGTTTATAAGATGCTTTTTTATAACTATATAATCACACGTGTTAACCGATTTCGTGAAAAAACCAAATTGGCGCTATAAAAAATTTAGTTGAAAAATAGTACGAAGTGGTGGCGTAGAGAGTATTACGCGATTTATTGCTTCATCATTCATAAAAATGACATAGAACGCTCTGTTCGCGGTGTTAAAATACGTAAATTAGGCGGTTAAGTGGTTCGAAGATGAAATTTCAGAGGAGATTATTCTTGAAGATGACGAAACGAACTTACGTACATTATTAAAAATAGACTTCAAATTTAAAAATCAATTGAAAACAGTAAAATGGGATCGTATTTAAACAAAAATATACGAATTATACAAAAAGCACGGAAATTAGAATCTCATATATCGACTACTAGGAACTGAAGTTCTGACAAATTACTTAAGAAAGTTATTCTAGCTTTATAAACAAAACCACGCAGTACACCGATAAACTCACATACAAATGCAACCCCAAAAAATAACTATTTTATTCTTCCACTAGTGAAATTCTGCGCGACCGTGAAGCGGCTATCGAGGACGAACGACGCCCTGAGGCGCACCTGCAACGATCTCAAAAAATCGTCGAGCGACATCAATTGTGTAATCGTCGAGGACCGGTGAGAGAGCTTTATATATACGACTTTTTTACGACTCACCGCCTGCGCAAACATTATGTTACGGGGCTGATTATACTCACTGTTTCTTTTCCACAGTCTTACGTGTCTGCAAATGTTATCTACGGGGTTAGCCGATTTCGCGGTTCTCGAGCCCGAGGATCTATCCGTCACGACGATGAATGTGATTGACAGCAACAACTTTGCGGTTACGCACGAGCTCAAGATGTTTGCCGAAAGTTAGTCTGCTCTTATATCTGGATTTTTTTTAATCCTATATATTACGCCCGCGAAAAAGAAGGGATTAAATGGGGAATATTGGGTTGTTTCAGCCAAGCCCCAGTACGACGTGGAAATGATCGCGATAGTGAGGAACAGGTTCGACACCAACTGGACGACCAAGGACAAGAGGCTCTGCTACCTCGGCTTCGAGATGGGATACAAGCCGAATTACCAATACCACTACACAACAGTAAGCATCGCGCTATATCCCACTCAAAAATGAAGGAAAAGATTATTTATTTTTCTTGTGTGCCTCTTCTTGTAGTACTTTGAGAAGTGGCTGATAAACAAAGACTGCGATACCAACAAGACTGAGCTGGAGAACCGAATAGCCGATCTGTCGCATCATTTCGGAGCGGCGTGCATAGCCGGGCCTTGGTCCCTCGATGCCGCTTACGACGGGCAATTAAGTGAGTCCTTCCTGGATTGCCCCATCACCATAGCTACAGCTAAGGCTAGAAATTTCATGCACTTTACATTGAAAATGTTGTATCCGCATTAAATTCGCTAGAAACGAATTTGCTAGAAATTTCCTACTTTACTGTTGTACTTGAAATTTAATGCACTTTATATTGAAAATGTTGCATCTGCATTAAATTTGCTAAAAACGAATTTGCTTGATTATTTCCTGTGATTGTGCTTGAAATTTCATGCACTTTACATTGAAAATATTGTATCTGCATTAAATTCGCTAAAAAAGAATTTGCTTTAAATTTTCTGCTATTGTATTTGAATTTTAATGCACTTTACATCGAAAATGTTGTATCTGCATTAAATTCGCTAAAAACGAATTTGCTTGAAATTTCTTGTTATTATGTTAGAAATTTAATGCGGTTTACATTAAAGTTAACATTAAAATTGAAGCAAATACACATTAAATGTAATGTACTGGTGCATTAAATATTTCGTACATGTACATTAATGCAATAGCTATGCATCTAATTTAAAATTAATGTGCACCTGATTGAATTGTACAGTAATATTTGTGGTAAAATGCATAAATTTTCATGCAAATATACCCTAAATAATTTTTAATGTCCAAGTACATTACAATTCAAGTATAAATGGCGCTGAAAAGTGCATTAAAATTCATGTTATTTTTAACAGTGTATTCATTATATTATTAACTTATATTTTAAGCGCTATTTTCAAACCTTCAGTGTTAATTGCCGCACGCCAACTATATGTAAATTCGAATAAATGAATATTCACTTATTCGAATTTACGCATCATAGTAATGCGCTCTTAACTTGTTTTCAAACGATATTTCTCATCATACTTTTGGACCTTTGTTTAAAAAGAAAAAAAAATTAAAATATCCCTGCTGACATAATCAGACAATGCATTATTACAATCAAACCTAATTTAATTTCGTAGAATCCAAGTACAAGAACCTGTGCGCCCTGTGCGGTAGCCCGAGCGGATGCTACGAGGGCGATCGGTACTACGGTGTGCAGGGCGCGATCTCCTGTCTGCTGGACAGCGTCGGCGACATCGCCTGGGTCAGCCGGAGCGCCGCCGTTCCGTACTACTCGGTATACAGACTTTTACTTTGTTTAAGGATGTTATGGCTATATCGTTTCTGCCAAAAGTTAGTTTTTATCTCGTTAGAACTCCGATAAATAATTATATGGAATAGTTAACGATTTTTTTGTCGAGTACGTCTATACGGAAATGGCATGCGAATATTATAAGTTTTAAAAATCAGGAATTCAAGAAAAATTAACAAAATTTCATTATTTTAAACATTTAATATTCACAATATTTTAAAAATTTTGATAAAATAATGAAACTTTGCCAATTTCGCTTCGATTCCCGATTTTTAAAGCTTATAATATTCGTGTTTCATTTCCCTATAGACGTACTGTACGGAAAAATAGTTAACTATTACATATAATCATTTATCGTAGGTCTAACGCTAAAAACTAACTTTTGATAGGGACAATATAGCCGTACCATCCTTAATAATGCACTGCGTAATAATATATAGCAACGTTAATAAATTAATCTGCGATAAAGCGCTGAATAAATACTACTAAATATACTTATTTTTTTCCTCGTTAGGAGCTTTCGTCGTACGGCTTCAACCTTCTCTGTCCCGATGGCATGTTTATCCCGCTGTCGGTAAACAAAACCTGCACGTGGATCGCCGAACCGCATCCTACGATCGTGGCGAGGAGGTAAAGATACGAACTTTTTAATCGTTCGTTGATTTTGTTGCGGGGTCTATTTCTCACGCATTCATTTGCATGATATTTTGATGCGTGGATTTTTTTTTATTATTAATTATTCTAGTTCAATTAATGGTACCTTTGGTTTGTGGTTAATTGCGCAGCGATGTAGCCGATAGCGTATCGAGGATCGTTACTGACATGGGAGCCACTGGGAAAATGTTCTATCCGGTGATTCACGCCTCGTACAAGTTTTCGCACTTGAAGAATCTCACGCCCACGTTGACGCCCGAGGGTTACATGAGGAGGTGTAAGTTTGCATATAGCTTTATCAAGCGAAAATTCTTAATTTATGCCGGAGTTGTTTGTTCAACTCTTATAAGATGAGTATTTTTTTAGAGTATTTGTTTATTTTTTTTAATTTAAAAATAAAAAGAACTTAACGTTTTAATCTCAATATTCGAATCGCAAAATATGGTTGTAACCATATTCATCTAATTGACTGAATTAAAAATGCACGATGAAATAACATACCTCGATGTATAATGTTTCATTTTTTAGTATAATATGCGTTGAGAAACTTAGTTTACATCTATCAGATGCTACTGTTATTTCGGTCGAGCATTCTGGGATATTTTCTCATGCGACTATGAAAAATTTATAAGCTTTGAAAGAGTATATAGGTAAAAAACAGTGAACACTGAAAATAATCGTTATTTATTTTTCAATTCTTACTAAAACTTTAAATATTGAAAAATTATAAGTAATCTTTAAAAAAAAAAAACTATGAAAAATTCAAAGTCTACTACTTACCCATGCCTTGGTTTCTTTATTGACATAAACTGACAACGTTACCCAAAAAAATACATCTACAAAACTATCATTTCAACGCTCCCTCATTTTTCTGCTTGCAGTTCAGGGCTACCTGAGCTCAAAGGTGCTCGCCGAGTGCCAGCCCGACCGCACGATCCGCTGGTGCATCAGCTCGAACGCCGAGGCGAGCAAGTGCGGCTGGATGCAGGCTGCCGCCGCGTCCGTCGACATCACACCTCGCATCTCCTGCATCCAGCAGAAGGATCGCAAGGCGGCCCTCGAGGCCGTCAGGGACGACCGCTGCGACCTGTTTGTCGCCAAGCCCGACGAGGAGATTCACGCGAGAGGGTAATGTGAATTTTGTTTGTTTCGTTGTAGGGTGTTAAGGTAAGAAATATTTTGAAGTTAGTTGATGTTTTGTAAATGGATGGATTTTAGATAGAAAGCTTATATGCACGAAATTTACATTTTTATAGGAATTTTTAAATATGCGTTAATGAAAAATAGGGTAATTGATTGTACAATTTACAGTATGAACCTGACACCCGTTGCTCACATCATTTCGAACAAGGATTTGGAAGCCAGCAGGTTTGCGGCCCTTGTAAGAAAAGACGCTAAATTGAAGAACTTTGATGACTTAAAGGGCAAAAAAGCGTGTTTTACTGGCTACAAAAGCGTAGGTATGAACCAAATGCTTTTTAAATATACTTTTCTTATTAGAGACGTAGCTTTAAAAAATAAATTCATCAATTATGAAAGGTTTTCTTATTTTTATTGCGCAGTAAGTCTAAAAATAATTCATCAAAATGAGATACAATATTTCATGTGTTATTGTTCCAAAACATATGGCCTTCTGTGAATTCACGAGCGAAACATGGCCCCAATATTGCCACGGTTTGAGATAACAGTAAATTAAACAGACAACGAAACTCAAAGATAAAATATGTTTTATTAAAATTTTTATGTGATTCTCTACAACTACTAATTCTTGCTGTTACAATATTATAAGTTTCACCCTAATCAATTTATTTCGATAATAACTGGATCTATGAATAAACTAAAATACCAAACTTCGAATTTCTCACACAGGCTGGAACGCGTTCTTCTCCATCCTGCGCAACAGCACGTCCTACTACGACTGCGCGGACGACAAGGCGATAGCGCAGTACTTCAACGAGTCCTGCGTCCAGGGCCTCAGTGCTGCCAACACTTCGGTGTCCGCGAACCTCTACTCCCTGTGCAACCGCACCCAGCGCGATTCCAGCCTGGGGGATGAGGAGAACACGTTCAAGTGTCTGATGAACGGTGGCGACGTGGCGTTCGTGAATATCAGCGCTGCTAAGAAGTATTTCTCAGGTAATCTTGGAACTGATGGTTACAGTAGATTATTGGTTCGTTTGAATAAAGAGCATCTAAAAAAGATAGATTATCGTCTTCATCTTCGCTGATACTTTTATCTGGTAGGTTTTTGTGCGCTGTAATTTAGGCTATCCCAGAGTAGAGAGTACGGTAATAATAGTAAAGAAAGATAGTTCTATATAATAATATTTTATGGAGAATTGCTTATTTTGATAATAAACTGTAAGTTGCTAAAAATGTTTGTTTCATGATCTTCAAAGTATTTTTTACAATTTATCACAAAAAAAAACTATGATTGAATTGGAAGAAAACTCCGATTTATGTTCGATAATAATAAAAATTACTCCTTATACAAGTTTCAATCTTGTACCAAAACATTTATTTGAAATAAAAAAAAAATGGTTAATTATGAGATCATTATTAATATTTAAAACCTTTAAGTCAATTATTTCCATAAATAAAATAAATTAAATAGAAAACAATAATTCTTCTATTATAAAATATTTCTTTCTATTATGCATTCTTGCACGGTTAACTTAAAAATAGAAATATAAATTCTATAATGATATTAATAGCGCTGCATTTGCAAAAACAACAAGAAACTTTTTTCCGCTTACTAATTAATTACCGCATTGTCGTTCGCAGGATTTTCCATCTTCCACATGAACTACAAAATGCTGTGTCAGGACATGGAACACGAGGGCCACGATGCGTGCTTCCTGGCCGAGACCACCTTGGGATCGGTAAATTCAACTCCTCTTAAATCATACGAAAAATCCTTTATCAAAATGAAAAGGATTCTCACACGTATTATCATAATTCACAGATCTTGATAAACAGCAACGTTACACAAGTGAGGCAGGAGGAAATCTACCTGATGCTCCTGTCCCTCGATCGATTCTTTGGAAGGACGTTTGACCGCGAGACCGCGATGTTCACGATGTACGGGCCTTACGAAGGCCAGTCCGACGTCATTTTTCCAGTGAGTATATTATAGAAAGATAGATAAATAATGTAATAGGTAAATAGGTTGTTTCTATTTTTATTACTCTACATGAGAATCGAAGCATAAACATATAAAAAGAGAAATGAAATCATGATGAGACGATATTATTTAAGTAGGCACTTACAATTTTAATACAACCAGACTTATCCTAGGATTTTTAGATATTTTTCACTATACCGATTTTAGGATCATTTACAGCTAGATCAAAAGGAATTTATTTCATAACAAAATTTTTAATTTTCTATATTTCGAAGAACAAGTGCTCTATAAAGATGATTCAATATATGTATATACAAATGATTCAATATATTTCATTCAATACTTGTATAATCATCTGAATATGCTTCAAAACCACATTTTTCTTCAATTTTCGTCACAGGACAAAACGCAGCACCTGCAGAAGCATGTGAACGATAACCGACATGGTCGTACCTACGAGGAAATCCTGGAGAGCTTGCAGGAAAAGGTCCAGTGCGGTGCCTACATGTCAGCTGGCTCCTCGCTTGCCAACAGTGCGCTGCTTGTGATTGCCCTTGTGATCGTTAATTCCATTAGGACTTTAATTGCCTAGTTAGCGACACGTGTTTTCTCGCATTGTATTTTGTTGTTATTGATTGATGTACTTAAGAAAATGATGAATGAAAGGTTGATTTTTCCAGCATATATAAATGTGTATGTAATTTGTTGGTCCTTTTTGTTATGGTGAAGTTTTTGTGTTTATAAAATTAATGGACCACAGTTTGTCTTTATGTCGGAAACGGTTAGTGTAAGATAAGAAGGTATTCAAGAGGTAGTCAGGATCAACGGGGACCGTAGACTATAAAGAAAAAAAGCAATTAGAGTTTGCTCAAGATCATCTATTAAATTATTAAAATCATTCAATCTTCTGATTTTATATCCTTTAAATGCCTGCTGGGATTTCACTTATTTATTGAGCGAATAGGTTTTATGTGTAAGAAAAATGTAGCTTATTTTACGTAACAAAGTATATGAGTAAATCTCCAGAACTTTTAACTATTGTGAAATACTTTTTTAAAATTATTTATTGCTGTTATTAGCATGGTCTGCAAAGCACATAAAGGAGACTGGGTGTAAAATCTTCAATGTAACCTAGAAAAGAAGTCCTGTAATCCATATTAGTCTGCCTGGGGATGTACAAAAGTGTGTAAAAAAGTGGCTGAAATTATTTCATATATTATATATATGGGTGACCCTCAGAAAAAGTGCAAATTTTTACATGTAATCTTCGTAGTAGTAAATAATCCTCTTTCATTGAATAATAATGGATCTCTCGCAACTTTTTAATTTCACTGATATTCTCAACTAATGTTTCATTCTCGTAAAAAACTGTATTTTTTTAAAAAATTGAAGATTTTACATTCTAAAATCTAATAAAATATTATAGATGGATAATACAAAAGTATTATAAATTCAGAAAAAATATGGGACGCGAAGTACGTTTATCTTTAATAAGTGCCTCTAAGTTTTAAAAAGAAAATAATAGTTACTTAACTAAAATTAATATCGGTTTTACTTAAATGGACTAATGCTTACTTGACTAATTATAAATTGATTTGAACACCTTCTTGCGTTTGATTTGTATGAAACAATGAAAAATTACTTCACATTAAATAAGTATACATTTCTAATTATATATTTGTCTGTAAGGAAGACGATTTCATTACTTTCTTTTGTTTGATTTGCAGTGGATATTAAACTAAAGAAAAAACTCATACATGGCTTACCTTATACTTTCGCAGAAAGTTTTATTATTTGCAATGTTAAAGTAAATTTATAAATACAATATTTCTGTTTGGAAATAAATCAACATCATTGCAAAAGAAGTGTAATTTATTATAATGTTTAGAACTAAGAACTGACTATATTGCATAGCTTAGTTGGAGCTAATTATTCTTCTAATCTCAACGGTCGCACTTGCTCGGCGGTATATAGCAGGTTCTGTTGGACCTGAGCGTGACGCGCGCACGCTCTCTACTCGCTTGCGTATGATACATTCCTATACACGCACAGCAACAATTTTTAAGGAAGAAATAACTTCATCTGTTTTATTTTTATTTGATCGTAATAGCAAAAACAATATTTCTTTTTAAATTTCTAAAGCGTACACTCAAAAAATTATGCTTTTTAGAAAAAATTTTAAAGAGACTTTATCCCTTCTTAAAAAAGTAATGACCAGAACTCAGGAGCCTCTATAGATTTGATCTGTGATTGGCTCTTGGATAAAAGGCGCGAGAATTTAAAATTAAATATGAATTTTTATTTGATAGTTAGGTATTATTTATTGGAATATTTATTGGAATGAAAATGATTAAAGTGAAAAGTATTAAATAAAAAATAATCAAATTGATATGGGTTGCAGCTTAAAAAAATAAATAACATGTTTTAATTATTTGTTAAAATGATGGCCAGAAGTAGAAAAGTATTTCAAAACACAATACGATTAGTTATTGAATTGCACGGTAAAATTCCATGCCATGGACATACATGTATCCTGTTTTGAATAAAATATCGTATCAAGTAATAATTTTTTTAATGATCTAAGGGAATATTAGAAATACTTACGTCCGCGTCGACTGACACTAGCACTTCCGCCAAATCGTGGTACTAGCGCTTCCAAACAACACCACAATAAGAGCGAGGAAGAGGCACAAGAATTTCATTTTGACTTGTTGGTGATGTTGCACTGACTGAGTGAAACTGATGCCAATTCTTCGCCTTCTTAAATAGTCTGTGTAGTCGGTGTTGACACGTATAGTGCGCAACAGATCATTAGAACGAGGATAAATAAATTCGCCGAAATTGACTGCTGGTTATCGGAAATTCCAGATTGACAACCTGAGATCTGGCCCATGCATACGCACACTGGGAGAAAGAGGAAAGTGTGTGTATAATTCGTTGTTATAAGGGAGTAGGAAAATTGATTATCATAGAGAGAAATCAGTATATTTTTATCAAAAACGAGACGGATACTTGCATTGTTTTGAGATTAATTATTTCATATAATAATTTGTAAAGACCGAGATAAAATTTAATTTTTATTCTTATCATTTCGCATTTCAGATTTATGGGTAAATTCTATAATGGCAATCACACAAAAAGGTATATTCGTTCATATTCTACAGATTCAACACGTGTTCTCGTTACTTGTTTAAAAAATATTGCTCTTTTATAAGTTTGTTTGAAATTGCGAATGATTATGTACCTGTATATAATGTAAAATAATAAAAATATATAGATGAAATCTTCTATTATATTAAAGTTCTTTATTTCAGTCGACGGCCTCACTTTTTGACATAATTTCTTCACTCGAAATATCTCAATTTTGATTTCCTCTTTATAATACAGTATCTGCTTCATATTATCCGTCTGCATCACTTTTTAACATCATGGCTCTACTCGAAGTATCTCAATTTTCATTTCCAATGAGGCATCGATGCATAAAATTGCATCGGTGCATATGTAAAATTTGTTAAAAAAATTTCAACAAACTATTACGATGGTACCTCGAAATAACCAAATTTCAAAGCGGTTTTAAAAAAAATTTTGAGACGAACAATTGTTTATTGAACCTCAAAACGAATCTATGTGATGTCTTCAAAATCAACCAGTCGCTTTTAGCAGTTTGCCTAGCCATGGGGAAAGCATACAACTTTGAATGGCGCAAAAAAATCTTATAAATATCAATGATCAATAAAATCACAGGCAATATATTCCAGTTCATTAGAAACTGGAAATATCAAACTCACAACTCGAAATATCAAAAAGCGTGTTAAGAACAGTCTCTTCGAAAAAACAAATATAGAAAATGTTGAACAGAAGTAAATTAGGGAAAATGATCTACGAGTTTCGTACAAAAACAAAAGTGCTGGTCGACATCTACTATGTGCCTACATAGGGTTAAAGTTGTTAAATATTGGTTAAAGTTATTTAATATCGTTTGAACTATCTATTCACTACACATATATGTCGCATGTAATTTATAAACCATTATATTCCCCACTGAAAAATCTCAGGTGAGATCTTTAGATAACTTCTCAGGTGAGTTCGCAGTGAAATTGCCTATTAGCATGTTTTACACCCCCAGATGAGCTCAAAAATACATATTTAGAAGAATTTTACACAATTTTTCAATTTAAAAAAATTGTATATAATGCTTATAAACATGTATTTTTGAGCTCATCTGGGGGGGGGGGGGGTTAAAACAAACTAACCGGCGATATTCAATACTGAAGAAGCTGATTTTTAATTTCCGCAAGTTTTCCGCAGCATCTGGAGCAGAATCTCATGTGAGATTTTGACCTGAGATTTTACCTGAGATCTCACCTGAGATTTTTCAGTAGGGAATTGTCAGTAATTGGAATTAAGTATTTTATTAAGTTAAGATAATATTGATTAATAAAAAATAATTATGCTTAAGTCGTAACCTTACTTTTTAATATCATTTCTCTACTGGATAAGATTCATTAAAGGCGATAATACCGGTGATACTTATCTGAGCAAGCAGACGCGAGCGAGGAATTTTCGCTAGTTATATATTAAATTAAGTGATAAAAATCAGAATTCTGTCTTGGTCATCATTCAGAATGTATACTGAGAAAAAGAAATCTTCACTCTTAAAAGTCGTTGTTAGTTAACGAAGGGACGTTTGGATACGCAAAAATTGAACACATTCATTATCAGTTACGAAACTGTGAGTTTAAGCTGTTTTCTTATAGTAGATACGTGGTTTCTTAATTATTAAGACACGTTTTTTTAATATAAAATAATATCGTCTTTAAATATCAAAAAATGTATAAACTATATTTTCTTATTAGATTTTTTCGACTCTAAGATTTATCTTTTTAATCTAAGAATGTACAGTTGTAGAAATATTTTAAAAATATATTTAGATGATCGAGTTGCAGTGCCTCAGTAGCAATAATTTTCCGCGAATTGATAACTGTAAATGCACTTTCTATGTGAAATTCTAATTTTTCAACACGAGTACCTGTTTCCTCATACTTAAAAATCACACGATTATTGAGTTCATTCTCAAAATAATATTCTCGCACAGGATGTCGAAAAAGTTCCGGAGTGTCGAATAACTCGTCGAGAAAGCATTTTCGCTAAAAATACTAAGAGTTCAACTTTTTCAACATCTGCTTCACTTAAGCAGTGTAGATACAAATAAAGAAGATCTCCACCAAATTTGAGCTCATTTGATCGAGGCATTCCAGTGCAGCGCTACGTATCCTGAGGTGATATGCAAAAATTGATACTTCAATCCAGTTTTTATTACAGACTTATAAATCAAAATAGAGGAGCCAGGGAGCTGTTGAAATATTGTTTTTTATGTATATTTTTGAGGTATAAAGGTTGTGTTTTATATAGATTTGAAAAAATAATGACCTGACTAATTATATTAAAATCTATTTTTTCAGGCTATAACCCAGGCTTGCCCCCTCAACGATTAAATGTATATTTTTTCTTATAGAAATGTGTTGTTTTAGGTGGGTAATTATTTTATAGCATATCCTCGTGTTTTAGTCAGAAACATTAAGATAAAGGCCCCAAAACCTGTTTGGGCCTTATGTGACCAATATTCTGTACCCTGAATAAAAAAGAATGGCAATTTCGATTATGAATAGAAGTTATAAAGGAGTAGTCGACCTCAGGATAAAAGATAACTCATATATATTTAAAATGAAAAATAAACTCTCGATTGAACGATATTATTTAAGTAGGCACTTATAATTTTAATACAATCTGACTTATGGGCTTTTTAGATATTTTTCATTTTATCGATTTTAGAATAATTTGTAGCTAAGGAATTTTTTCAATAATAAAATTTTTAATTTGCTATTTTTCAAAGAGATATCCTGTAAAGATGATTCAATATATTTCTCATTCAATACTTTTATAATCATCTGAATATGCTCCTAAACCTCATTTTTCTTCAATTCTCATCACAGGACAAAACGCAGCACCTGCAAAAGCACGTGGACGACAACCATCATGGTCGCACCTATGAGGAAATCCTTGAGAGTTTGCAGGAGAAGGTCCAGTGCGATGCCTACCTGTGAGCTGGCTCCTCGCTTGCTAACAGTGGGCTGCTCGTGATTGCCTTTGTGATCGTTAATTCCATTACGACTTTAATCGCCTAGTCAGCGACGCGTGTTTTCTCGCATTGCATTTTGTTGTTATTGATTGCTGTACTTAAGAAAGTGATGAATGAAAGGTTGACTTTTTCAACATATATATAAATGCGTGTGGGATTTGTTAGTCGTTTTTCTTGTGGTGAAGTTTTTGTGTGTATGAAATTGATGGACTACAGTTTGTGTTCATGTCGGAAAAGGTTAGCCTAAGATAAGAAGGTATTCAACAGGTAGTCAGGATCAACGGGGACCGCAGACTATGAAGAAAAAGGAAATTCGAATTCGCTCAAGATCGTCTATTAATTTATTAAAATCATTCAATCTTCTGATTTTATATCTTTCAAATATGTGCTGGTGATTACATTTATTTATTAATTGAATAGGTAGAATCTATGGAAAATGTAGATTATTTTACGTAGCAAAGTATATAACGGTATGTTAAATACTCTCAGAAATGTATACTTATTTATTATGATCTTTTAATATTATTGTTTTAAACAAATTAAAAAACAGAAGGCATTGAAATCAATTTATAAATAGTTAACCCTCCTGCTGCGTAGAGACAGAGACATGGAGCGAGAACGGCAGAGCCAAGAGACAAAGAAAGGTAGAAAGAGAGACATGTGTCATGTCGCGGGGTTTAAACCATTAGATTGTTTGCGATCCCGCTAAGAATTTGGTTCCTCCTCAGCTCTTCGTCTTGAGGCATGGCTTGTAAAAGCTCTCAGAGATTTGCGACTTCAGCGCATTCCTCTTTGTTAAATATCCCGTGGCCTACTACTGGTGCTCGGCTTAATATATTTTCTGCTTCCTGTCGTATATTGCAGGATCCTCGCGGACTTATTCTTGAAAGAGAACATTATTCCTCTCCTTTCGTTACTAGTTAAACTGAACATGGTCGCGAGGTGACTTTAATATGTAATATTGGTTTCCCGGACTTGGAGTATTGTGAGTTCTCTGTCGGCCATGCTTAACCCACGGAGGAGAAAGTATGATAGAATAAAATTTTTCTTACTCTTGCAAGCAGATGGCGAATAAGATGAGTACTGTAACCATCATCCTTCCTTACTATCTAATGTTGGTGGTAGTAATGTTAGCGTTTAGACACGCGTTTCGCGATTCTGTACACCTCGTATTTCTAACGAAAACCTCCCACTTAGCACCAATAGTACATTACGATATGTGTGACTTAAGTGACCCATTATTGACTTTTCGCTCGAGCGAAAAACGTCACGTAATAAGGTAAATAACCTATTTCCGCATCCGTGTCGAAAAGTACTATTAAATTGAATATTTAAAAAGCACGCGGTTTTCTATCCGATAGCAGATGAAACTAACCTATACTATAGAGAAACATTATTATCATCATTTTTATTTATTTTTTGTGGTTTATCAACTGTTTACAAAGTTTTACTTCTTGTTCTGTTTACTCATTGTTACAGGTGGTAGCTTCGCATATATAGTTGAATCGCAAGAACGAAGCGGCGATAGCCGCAACTCAGCATTATAACAAGGTGCAAAAGAGTCACGGTGACTCGCTCGGACACAGAGAACTACAGAAAACACTGCTGACACAGGGATTTGGTCGCTAGGCCGGAGTTCGAAATCTCATAGACAATAGCCCCACTCATAAGTGGAAAAAGAGGGAACTACATTAATTTCGACTAGAAAAGCGACATACCCCACGAGGTGAGAACTAGCTAATGAGAGAGACCGAGGGTAGACACCGCCGGAGAAGCCTAGCTAACAAGAGAGACCGAGGCTACGATCAACACTACACGAAAGGAAGCCACAACGACCAGCAACCCAGCCACCACGTGGACCTGCCGAGACGACTGACAACGACCCGTTCATCAAACCACCAGGTCCCTTCCTGCAACCAAGAATATTACTATCGCTGGTCAGATAACCGGATGTCACGTCAAAAATAATTATTATTATTCGACGAATGTATTTATGGGATCGACGATAGGATTGGGTTCGGGTAGTGCTTAAAACATCTAATAAACATATAGCATGGAAAATTGCTGAAAGTTGATAATTTATTTTCTATTTAATGAAATACACTGAAGAATTTTATTGAATATTATCGTTATTGAGCGCATTTCGTATGAATTTTTCTTCCGACTCAATTTGTTTAGCAAGGACCGTCATGGTTGTACGTGTATTCTGTTTTGAATAAAATATCGTATCAAGTAATAGTTTTTTTTTAATGAGATAAGGGAATATTAGAAATGCTTACGTCCACCTCGGCCATTCTCAGCGTACATTGCATCAAGACTGTCAAAATTTTGAGCTCCACCACTTCTCTGATCTGTGGCGCAAATTGTGGCACTAGTGGTTCCAAATAGCACCACAAGAAGTACGAGGAAGATGCACAAGAATTTCATTTTGACTTGTTGTTAATGTTGCACTGACTAAGTGAAACTGTTGCCGATTTTTTCATTTGCCGGCTTAAATAGTCTGTGTAGTCTGTGTTGCAGACACGTATAGCGCGCAGCAACATATAATTAGAACGTAGATAAATAATTTCGACGAAATTTACTGCTAGTTATTGGAAGTTCCACATTGACGACCTTAGATATGACCCATGCATATGTACACTGGAAGAAGGAGGAAAATGTGTATGTAATTCGTTTTTACAAGGAAGTAGGAAAATGCATTTATAGTTTGTTTACTATGGCTGCTCAGATAACCGGTAGTCGTATCATAAATAATTTCGCAGAAATTGACGGCTAGTTATTTGAAATTGATTGACGACTTTAGATCTGACCTATGCATACGTGCACTGGGAGAAGGAGGAAAATGTGTATGTAATTCGTTTTTTTAAGGAAGTAGGATAATGCAGTTATAGTTTGTTTACTATGGCTGGTCAGATAACCGGCAGTTGTGTCAGAAATAATTTCCCAGAAATTGACTGTTAGTTATTGGAAATTTATTGGCGACCTTAGATCTGACCCGCGAATACGTCCAATGGGAGAAGAAGGAAAATGTGTTTGTAATTAGTTTTTATAAGGAAGTAGGAAAATTTATTATCATAGTGCCGGCTATCTAACCAACCATAGTAAACAAACTATAAGTGTACTTTTATTCACTTGTGAGATGTGTACCCAAAAGAGCAGCCGCGCATAACGTACAACTTTTAATGATCGCTAATTAAGTATCTTAGCAATCTCCATTCGTCTGTGTTTATTTTCTATAACTTGACCGACATATTTACATTTAAATAACGTTCACGTTGTAATTTTAGAAATTTCAATTAAGGAGATTTCGATAATGAAAATCTAAACCGAATTGGATTACAATATATAGGGTAGTCAAGTCGAGCAAATAGGACCCAAAACCTATTTTGGGACTTATATGACCAATATGCTGTATCCCGAATGAAAACAAATGGCAATTTTTGTTATGACTATCAGTTACAATGGAGGACTCTTATACGTCAGGCGATGTGAAGTTCAAAATCAACCCAATTTCATTATTTAATAAATTACATGTAAATACTATACTCAAAATTTTTTGTTAGTGATTCTATTAAGATTTGCAAAAGATGTCTACATCTTACAAAAGATGTCTACAGACATTCCAAAATTATGTCGGTATTTCACCTTACCTTCAGGATAAAATATAACCCATCTGCAAGCAGCCAATACTAATTGTTTGTTATAGAATATTAATTTCTATTTGAATGTAACAGCTATATAAATGAGTGATACATATAATGAGATCACATGTAGCAAAGTACTGGATCTATAAGTATTCCAAAGGAAGATGAGTATTACGGTTATATTAAGATTGAAGGAAAATTGGACACTTATTAATAAACCCTTATCCTATTTTCATTTATTATTTAAATATTTCGACCATGGAATCACTGCAGCAAAAAATTTCTTGACATGTTTACAACATATTTATGTGTACATTAATTGAAAATTTTCAATAAATAAGTGTAATCAGTTCAGTCCAAATGATAACATGACAAACTTTAAAATTCATTATCTCAAAACTATCTTTATTAATGTTTTTCAGGTCATTATCGTAGACTTTCTCAAGAACAGCTAGACCAAATAAGTTGAATTTTTTAGGAGAACTTTTTGATAGGTTTCTTCATAAATTAAGCGGAGCAGATTTTAATAATCGGGTGAATATTAATTATGATGTATAACAATAGATAAAGAACCATTAATAATAATTGATAAATACCAAGATAATAATTCATAAATAATAAGAGATAAATACCAAATAAAGTTAAATTCCATTATTTTTCCCACATTAACATTACTACGAACGTCTCACAAATTTAATAAAAATTTTTGTTCGAAAAGTCTAGAAAAAATGCCAGACTTTTTTCTAGACAAATAAATTTTCCCTAAAAAATGGCTAGGTCTCTTTACCTGAAATAGTAGATTCCGGATCACATTATATTTACCTCTGGAATTTTAAAATCCCTTGAACACGGAACACAAAAAAAAATTTTATTTATAATCTTTTGCCCACTAAACTTATCTAGGTACCAATTCACATTTTTAAGAACGTCTGCATAATCGGGGCGGTGCCAAGTGGAGATAGGTGATAACCCCGGCTGGTCAAGTCGACGTACCGAAGTATGTAAGGTACCGAAGTACATCGAGGTATCGAAGTATGTAAGGTACCGAAGTACATCGAGGTATCGAAGTATGTAAGGTCAAAACGGAGAGTAGTAGACCTGTAGCTTTATAAGTCCTGGAACAAAACTTCGTCGTCGCCGCTGCCACCGTCATCGTTACCGTAGCACTACCAACCGCCTTTCATTGCTGAGCCATCCTGTATACAACTTGCACCTGCAAAGGTAAAAACCCACAAAGATTTTCATTCTTGTTATAACAAAATAGTGATATTTTTTGAAAATTTCAACTTATCTGATGATTTTTCTAAAAGCCGCTCCTCGTGAATTCGCACCAAAAGAAATTCTAACCAAGACACATCTCCAATCGAAACGATCAAGAAGTTCCAACAACATGAAGTTGTTATATTCTTTGTTTTCGGCCATCTTAACAAATATATCTATATATTCTAACAAAGTATGTTTAACTATTTTCATGTTGTTTGGACTTCTCGATAGTTTCGATTGGCGATGTGTCTTGGTAAGAATTTCTTTTGGTACGAATTCAGCAATGAAAGACGGTTAGTAATGCTACGTTGACGATGATGGCGGCAGCGGCGACGGCGACGCTTCGTTCTAGGACTTAAAAAACTGCAAGTCTAGTACTCTTAGTTTTGACCTTATATACTTCGATACCTCGACGTACTTCGGTTTACGCACTTGTAAAGAAAGATAAAATATCTTAATTTAAAAAATGACATTTACATTTTTTTTAAGGGATTTATTTAAAATATGCGAACTTCGATAGCTCAATTATTATCTGAAGCCTCGCATGTTGGGCATAGAATATTTGTTTACCTAAACAAACTGAAAACGAATTCGGAAAACGAATTTTAACGGGGCTCTCAAAGGCGATTTGTACTATCTGAAAATAAAGCCCAGTGCTCACAATTCCGCGAAATGGGTTCTTTTTCTTGAGATATCGGAAATCTAATCTCAAATATATTCTATTTCGTTAATGACTCTTCCACTGACTGTCCCTTTGCAACTACTCATTAAGTACAAAACGAACAAAAAAAAAATATATATAAAAGGAAAAAGAAAAAGCTAAAATTTAAACTGTTTTATTAAAAAATATTAACTTTTCAGAAAATTACATACAATCAAAGGTAGCATAAAGAAATAGTAAAAAATACGATGCATTAAATTAAATCGTTTAAAAAGAAGGAACATTTTTACTCGTTTCCATATCATAAGTACTTACGAAGTGATTGTCAGTAGAAGAAACATGCTTTTTTAACGAAATAGTGAATGTATGCGATAAGATTGTCCTTGTCTCAAGGAACAAGGCCCATCTGACAGAATTGTAAGCACTGGGTTTCATTTTTAGCTAGCAGAAATCGGCATTAAAAACTCTGGGATAATCCATTTCCCGGAGGGTGTGCACTCTCGTTGTGAAAGTGCGGAATTTCCACGTGCTTATCTGACTTCAGCTCTAGTAGTTCGGGATCCACTATAAAATAAAATTCCCCATTGCTGCATGAGTTACGGAACTGCAGAACTATATATAAGCTTCGATAACAGGACTTTAGAATAGCTGTGAATATTTATAAAAAGAAAAATAATACGAAATTTGATTTTATTCCATAGTAACTGATGGTAATTTACTAAAATATAGCATTTAACGATATTAGTCGATTTTAAAGTTAATTTAATTTTAAAGTTTTATCAAATTTGTTTCGTTGATCACTCATTTTCCAAATATTTAGATAAGGTAACCTTATCTAAGATTACCTTATCTAAATATTTAAAGTTTTATTTTCTATATATAGATCCTGTTGACAATTTGAATGGAAAGTACACACAGTATTACTGTAAATAGCATACTTATCAAAGTCTTTCCGAGTTTATCTGCAAATATGCGGATCTTTATTGACTTTGGCCAAGTCCATGCATCATTAAAACTCTAGTCAAGATTGCTCCAAATATTCCGCTAACTATCAGCCTACCCTATGTGGGATTGATGTCCCGATAACGATGCAGCGAGTAATATACTCAGGCAGCGATTAGACTACACTATATGTATGTATGTATGTATGTTTGTTTTTCGTTTATTTCCATGTATTGTGACCACATATTGTTAATTAAGTTCAAAATTAAATATAAAAATATAAAATTGTAACGAAAGATGTATAATATTATGTGGTTTTACAAAGTTTTATAAAGTATAAATCTTATTTTATCAAGTTTCTACCAATAATTTTAAGTTCTAATACTCAGAGTCGCTTATCAGTTGCATTTATACAAGAAAAGAAGATCTATCACAGTTTGTTTGCTGGTACGTACATTTTACGCAATACAATACAATACTTTACAATATTTTCCTTATTGCTTATAGGTTTTGTCCCACTTTCCCTTCCTTCGGTGCTCGGCTTGACTGCCCTATATCGACGCCCCATACAAGGAAAAGACAGTTTAAAATCTTTTACGAAGACTAGCACAGTTCAAAACCTCGGACGAACAAAAGCACAAGTCGCTGCGCTCGAACGAAAAAAAACTAGCACTACTTATAATTGCATTCTTATAAATAGTACACCTTTAAAAAGATTATCATTTTGTGTCTTTTCTTCTCTATACAATTTCGATAATAAATGCTTTAATTGATCTTAATTTTATTTCGTTGAGTAGGTACTTATATTCTTTTGCTTTTTGTTTTCAACATCTAAAAGTGTCATGAATTTAATGCAAGAATATAACCGAATAAGTAGGTGTTAAAATTTTGAGTTTTAAGGACTGGAAAATTAATATGTACAGAAACAAAAGATTCCTTAAGATTCCAACAAAGTTAGTGGATCTTAACACAAAGTGCTTCATTTATTCAAATACATATCGACACCCCGTACGAAGAAAAGCACAACTCAGGCCGATACGAACACTAGCACAACTTAAGGCTTTTTACGAAAAAACAACACGACTCGCGGAGCTCGGACGAAAAAAAGCACAACTCGCGAAGCTGGGACGAAAAAAACACAGCTCCATAAATACTTACAAAAACTAGCTCTATTTATTGCGTTCATATAAATAGTCGATCTTACGAATGGCCAAAATAAAAAAAAGTTTGTCAAGATATTGTAAATCACCATAACATCGATAAGTGATTCGATCATATGAAATATTACAAGAATCATATCTAAAGTACATATCAAACTTAGGCAGTTTATCAAGTAAGAATTTATAAAGTTTAGCACTACTCTCTGCATTCTCATAAATAGTACACCTTACGAATAGCAAGAATAAAAACTACTGGTACCTGCATTAGCAGATTGCTTTCTCAAAGAGAATTCATGCTTATATAATTTTATTTTATTTATTATTGCATCTTTAATAAAAGAGCGATCGAGTTGTGCTTTTTTTCGTCCGAGCGCCGCGAGTCGTGCTTTTTTCGTCCCACCTCCCCGAGTCGTGTTTTTTTTCGTAAGGGGACGCGAACTGTGTTTTTTTTCGTAAAAAGCCTTGAGTTGTGCTAGTTTTCGTATCGACCTGAGTTGTGTTACTTTTCTTCGTACGGGGGGTCGATATATTTTAACCCACAATACGGTTTAGATTTTTATAAGCGGAAAAATCGAAATTTCCTAAAATTACAACGCGAACGTTATTCAAATGTAAATATGTCGGTCAATTTATAGAATATGAACATAATAATAAAGATGCTAACATAATTATAGTGATCACTAAGAGTTATATGTTTTGCGCAGCTGCTTTTTTGCTACACGGAGAGAAATTTTGTAGTGAAAATTACAAATATTCGAGACAAAATTACCAGTTTCTATGGTAATGGATGGACAGACTGACAATTTCAAACTTTTTACCAAAGTGCCTTGGTAAAATTTTTTTTTAGTTAATTTAAATTAAAAAAGTTAACTTTTTTTATCCATATTGATGGATATATAGTATTTTAATATAGAAATAGAAACAGAAACAAGGATGAAAAAACATTAAACTGAAAAAAAATTTTTACGGAAGCGGGATTCGATCCAACGATCTTTGGGTTGAGAGTCCGACGTTCTACCGACTGCGCCACGGAAGCTGTTACCAACAGGCATTTGAATCGCCGTTATTACTTACTGAAAATATGTGTATTGTTTTCATTTTAACGTCGCGCACGCCTCTAGTAACAATCTTCTGAAACACAATAATGCGCAGTGCGCATGCGCGAATACACAAATACCAGGTTATTTGGTAAAATTTATCAGTTTTCTTAGTAAAAATTCTTAGGTTACCTTGTAAAAATGACTAGATCTCAATTTTTACCAGTGTGTCTGGTAATTTTTATTCCGATAATTTGGTATTTTTTTTAAGTGGTTATGGTAGTTTTTCCTGGGAAACTTATAAATTGTATTAGAAACTTGGGAATATCACGGCATTTGACAGTCTATCCATGCGCTACCAAGGCACCTTGGTAATTTTTACTCTAAAATTTCTCTCCGTGTACATATCTCACAAATGAATTAAAATACGGTTATATTTTGTTTAATATGGCTGGTCAGATAAACGGCAGTCGCGTCAGAGATAATCATTATTATATGACAACTGTGTTTATGGGATTGAAGATAGGATTAGGTTCGAGAAGTGCTTGAAACATCTAATAATCATACCGTCAAAGGTTGCTGAAAGTTGATAATTTATTTCTTATATAACGAAGTACACTGAAGAATTTTGTTGAATGTTATCATTATTGACCGCATTTCGTGTGGATTTCTCTTCCGACTGAATTCGGTTAGCAAGCACCGTTATGGAGATACGAGTATCCTGTTTTGAATAAAATATCGTATCAAATAATAATTTTTTTAATGAGATAAGAGAATATTAGAAATACTTACGTCCACCACGGCGATTTTGAGCGTTCATTGCCCCTCTACTGGGAAAGTTTTGGCGTCCACCACTTCTCCCATCTCTGGCGCAAATTGTGGCACTAGCGGTTCCCAGCAGCACCGCAATAAGAGCGAGGAAGAGGCACAAGAATTTCATTTTCACCTGTTGTTGATGTTGCACTGACTGAGTGAAACTAATGCCAATTCTTCAGCTTGCCGGCTTAAATAGTCTTTGTAGTCGATGTTGTAGATACGTAAAGTGCGCAACGCGTCATAAGGACGAGGATAAATAATTTCGACGAAATTGACTGCTAGTTAAGTATCGGAAATTTCACATTGACGTTCTTAGATCTGACCCATGCATACGTACACTGAGAGAAGGAGGAAAGGGTGTATGTAATTCGCTTTGTTTTCTGAAAGAGAAAGCTTTGTATAATGGTGAAAATTTTCAAATCAAAGATATTAATGAATTTCGATATTTTTGTGAGGTTCCTGAGTCAGAATAATAAGTTTTTAAAAAATGTGTGTGTGCGTGTGTGTGTGTGGGTGTGTGTATGTGTGTGTGTATGCGCACGTGCGTGGGCGTGCGCGTGTGCGTGTACGTGTGTAGGAATACCGTTTTATCTTAGGATCTATCGATTTTAACCGAACAGGTCTCATTTTTTTTGTTTTTTTTTTTGTTTAAATGAAGGAAGGAAATCCTCTTTTTGATTCGCCGATGCGTTTTTATTTTATTTCGAATGTCCTTACTTAGAACTGATTAAATTTTGGAGTGAAATGGATCATTTAATGTCTTATTTCGATAAAATAACAATTTTGCATATATGTTTTTTTTTAAATAATCATTTTTGTTTATATTTGTGCTAAAGACATGCAAAATGTAGACCGATATTTTTAAAGTACATTTCATTTCCTTCTAAATTATGTATTTTAAAACTGCTCACCAGTTATTTTTGACTTGAAAATGCAGCGTTGAAAAAGTAGCTACTTTTTTGACATTTCATCTGAAAGATGCATATAATATAAACACATATTCTTGAAATACGCAATGCCCTCTCTATTCATGTGTTTTAAGACTACTTTAAATAAAATAATACTATTTTAATGAATTAAAAAAACTTTCTTTAGCAATTTATATTGAACATATATAGAATACAAACACATATCATTAAAGTATGTGATGATAATTTTTTAATCTTTTTTTAACGATTTTATAGTTCTTTAGTTAAAAATCCGGATTAAAAGACTGCTTCAACTTTAAACTCTGATTTGTATTGGAGATATATAATATGTAGACATATACTTATGAAGTACATCTTATTGTATTTGAGTGTGTCTCCTTACAGTACTCGAATTTTGCTTTTTGATTAAAAAATTTGGATTTCAAGAAGTAGATACTTTATTAAAATTGATCATAATCTTCGAACGGATAAAAATGGCTAAGATTTTATACGGTAAGGTTATATACGAAAAAAATCACCAGACTAAGCTGAAAGCTGAAAGTCAACAGATGAAGCTGAACCGAACTTTGATGGCATCTATCACTGTAAAGCAGCATACAATTATAAAAATCGGTTCGAAATGTTGAAGTTTATTGCGCAAAAATAGGCTTGTGTTAAAATCGATTAAATATATCAAATTATAGTATTAAAGCAAACAGTAAGATTTAAAGTAATTCAGATTTTTTGTCATATTCTCAAAGCAATAAAAGTATAATAGCTCAAGGAATTTATAAAAATTATGAATAATCAGAATTTACTTTAAAAAAAATAATAGAAATCAATATTTTTTTAAATATCTTCTTATCTACATTTTCTACTTCTTAGTCATTGAGAAAGCATTCTGCAAATTCAGGCGATTTTTATAAGGAAGTAGGAAAAAGTTAGTCTATTCTTATGAAAACCGAGACGGATACTTGCATTGTTTTAAGATTAATTAGTTATTCCATATAATAGTTTGTAAAGACCGAGTTGAAATTTAATTCTTATTCTCGTCATTTGGCATTTCAGATTTATAAATAAACTCTATAATGGTAATGGTATATATATTTGAGAAAATTTATTCTTATTTTTGCGATATTCACACCGAAAGGTATATATTCGTTCATATTCTACAGATCCAATGTTCACACATACACATGTTCTCGTTACTTGTTAAAAAGAAACTAGTTCTTTTATAAGTTTGTTTTAAATTGCAAATGATTATGAATGTAGTGTACAATGTAAAATAATAAGAATATGTAGAGGAAATATATATTAAGTGATAAAAATTAGAATTCTGTCGTGATCTTCACTTAGAATGTATACTGAGAAAAACAAATCTTTACTGTTAAGGAGGTTGGTTATCGCTGCTCGCGCGGGGCAGGGGGTAGGAGTCTTCTTCTTCTTCTTCTTCTTCTTCCCTGTATTGTGGCGTTGGTGTAACTGCTGGGGCCTTTCTACATATGTGTGTTCTGTGTGTTCTGTGTGTTCCCGACAAAGACAGATAGATCTGTTCCGTTTATGTAAGACAGAGACAGACATAGAGAGAAGTTGTTTAGAACAGACAGAACACACATATGTAGAAAGGGCCCTGTACGCGGTCTGTTCCGTCGCGGGCCATCAACTGATAGTGCGCATGCGCGCGAAGCGCCGGAAAGTTTGAGATCAGGAAGACTATACACGGAAAAAAAAATAAGACGCGCCTGGTTACAGAAGGTGCGGAACAGATACAGTGCCGTAGTCCGTAACTGTATTGATGACAGAATGAAACGGTCGCGGTACGCTATACTTGCGCGCGGGGCAGTCAAAGGCGCGCAACACCAGCCGTTGAGTGATGAAACGCCGTTCGTTCCAGTGCGTTGGAACGGCTGTCGTTTTGCAGCCGAGACGCACGCGGTTTCGGGCTGAAACGACAGCGCATTGGTAACGTTATGTACGATAGCGTTGCAAGGCCGAATGCGCCCGGTTCGCGTGCTGAACTCGGATGGTTTCGGCACGCTGAAACGACTGCCGTTCCACAGCTGAGACGCGCGCGGTTTCGGGCTGACACAACAGCGCATCGGTAAAGTTGCGTGCGATGACGTTACGAGGCCGAACGCACCCGGTTCGCGCGCTGAACTCGGGTGGTTTCGGCTCGCTGAAGCCACTGCCATTCCACAGCCGAGACGCGCGCGGTTTCGGGCTCAAACGACAGCGCATTGCTAAAGTTGCGTGCGATGGGGTTTCGGTCCGAAACCGCGCGCTTCTTGGCTGGAAAACGGCGGTGGTTTGAGCTCACTTGGACGGAACGAACGGCGTTTTGATGCTGAGACGCGCATGGATTCCATCATGCAGCACATTATTGCTACTTGCAAAACCACTGGACAATTGATCTATATGTGGGAGTCTCTTTTTCCTTTTTTTTCACGCCAACAAAAGTACTTTCATGAATTTTTCTTTTTAAATTTCGTTCAACTCGACACTTATTGTTTTTCGTCATTTAATAAACAGAGATGCACTTTTGCTCTGTAATCATTAAAGAGATGACCAATACTTGTATATTCCAATGTTTTATTTGAAATTATTGACTACGTAACCTTTTTTTATTACAATAAAACATTTATCACGTAAATCAATACTGTTTTTATTAATGAATAATTCAGCGATACATTTTTCCATTGCCGAATGCGTATTTCTTCAAAATATTTGCCTTCAGCAATACTGAGAGCAAAAAATAAATTTTTGGGCTTTTCTTATTTTCCCTTGCTGAGCGCGCACTGGACGTCAATTTTCACCTCTGACTACAAATTAATAGTTGTTCTCATCGACACGCATTTGAAAATCCTTTATTTTTTGACTTTCTATAAAATTGTCGACCTGACGAGTCATTTGCAATACCGGCTTCAGAAGCAACAATTTTTAATTGGATGGGGTGTCTTGCAAGGTAAGTTGGTCCAATTTTTAGCTACATAAAAATTGAATTCGTTTACCATTTGTTTTTGAGCGTAGCATCTAACTATTATGGTATTTTTTTTTTTGTACAAGTCAATCGATGTAAATATATATATAATCTTGTTAAAAAATATCTTGTTAAAATGGATCCACGATGTGCTATTATTTTTATAATTATTGGAAAATTGACGATTCCTTCCGTTTTTTGATTGCAAAGAAATTTCGCATCGCAAGGCTGATTGTGGCTTCAGTTCATAGTCGGATTCTGACACATTCAGCGAGTTTTTAAGAATTTTTAAACATAAATATTTTTCTCTGTACCTATCAAGCGTTACTGTTGACTTACGCGTTACGCACTCGACTGTTTACATGTTACCAATTTACTCTTTCAGACAGTCAATAAATGGAAATTGTTAAATATTGGTCATATTTGTGCAGAATTTTGTAAAATACAGGTCGCTACTGAAAACATACATATTTTGTACAAAATATATATGAAATTTGTCTAAGAATATGTACAAAACTTGTATAAACTATATATGCATTTTTTCGGAAAAAATTTGTAAAAATTTGATACACTTGGTACAAATTTTGTATATAATTTATACAAGTTTTATACGTATTTTGTATGAATTTTACATAAATTTTACACATTCAATTAATTTTTTGCCTTTTTTTAATAGTTAATCATGATTATTATTAGTCAAAAATTTTTTCGTACAATAGTAATGAGTAGTCTACTAAAATTGTTATAATATGCATTATTTTACGGGATAGTTTGAATTTCCTTTTACTTTAAAAATTTTGGTTACAAAGCATTGTTATTTTCCAAGATTTATGAAAAATTCAGTATATAGATCGTGGATCTATTCAGTTTCCGGGAATCAAATTATGTAAAAATGTTTGCCATTGCTATATCTTGTTTTGCAAGTCCATTGACGCGTAAAAAGTAGATACTGCGATGTTATGATTAAAAAGGAATCGAATTTAATTTTCATAGAACTGAAAATTAGACCAACTTACCTGCACTAACTTACCTTATATGATTTTTTTCCTTACTAAAGAAGATACTTTAAGACTCAGATCGTTGTTATTGGTAGATTAAAATGATCACGTGATGATGGTGTATTGCGAAAGCGCGAACGTTTGAATTTTTGATATAAAAAGTACTTGAATATACATTGAAAGCATTATACATTCTTTTGAAAATTCGTGTATAAATGTTTTATACTGATATCAGTAAAGTTTTATCGAAAATCAGTGTTAGGCAAATCCGAACTTGCGCTACCGCAACATATTTTGCTACACGAATAGCGGCGGTACAAGTAGTGCAACTACAAATAAAATTTATTGTAGTAGTGCTACTTTACAAAAAATTGTACCCTACTCGTGGCATCGATATTTGCGTAGAGCGCTACACGATTTTTAAAAGGTGATAGTACTATTTGCATAAAGTAGTTGCACTACTTTCAAAAATAATGAAATTAAAATTTGAATGGTATGTCTTTTCGAATTAAAAAAATTAGACTCAGCGATAAGAAGTGGATGATCTGCAAGTCGTAAGTGATGCTTGCGACTTGTACACTCATAAAAACAGTATTTTTGCGGCAAAAATATTTATGTCTTGAGAGCCGTGTAGTCGCACTATTTGATGAAAGCAGTGCCATTATCGTCCAAAAATCGTATAGCGTCACAAGTAGTGTAACGACAATTTTTTTGAAAAGTAACGGCACTCCTGCAGTGCAACTACACTATTTTCTAAAAAAGAAGTAATTATTTATAAAGCGAATATAATGTTAAGATTTTTATGGTTATTCTTTTAATGTGACGAATATAAATTGTTTGATTGAAAATTATTTTTTACGTTTCCATGCAACCGGCTAATAATTTTACAGATAATAATCGATTGTATATAGCGGAATCTGTGAACGAATCAAGGGTGATCTACAAATTACTTTTGGAAACCCTGTTTCACTACATGAGGAGCGACCCGTAGGAAAAAAGTATGCACAAATTTTGTGCACAAATAAAATTTGTGCATAAATTTGTGCATAATTTAATAATTGTGCATATGTTTATGCACAAATTCGTGCACGGTTTTCGTGTTAGATCTGTAGAATATGAACGATCATCCCTTTTTACAGGCCATCGCAACAATATAAGAATAAATTTTCTCAAATAAATACCATTTGAGTTTACCCATAAATCCGAAATATGCAATGACGAGAATGAAAATTAAATTTCAACTCGGTTTGTACAAATTATTATATGAAATAATTAATAAGACTGACTGAATCCATCTCAAATCGACTATGCCTATATATTACCGATCATTTTGAAATTGAAGGATGTATTCTTCTCTTAAAATGATTTAACACGTGTTTTTTTTTCTTTATTGCACTAAAATTGCATCCGGTCTGCATTGTTCAAAAATTTTTTATAGATATCTATGAAACTACGTATGTCAGATCGTCCATTTTTTCCCAAAAGTTTTGCAATTATAATTTATAATAGAAAAAAATTCAATACATGCTGTGCTAGCTATAAACAAAATCATGGCTTATCTAAAAGAAAATTTCTGTGTGCAATTTAAAAAATCACAATTATATCAGACGGTACTGTGAAATGTATGCTGCAAAAGTTTTGCAATTATATAAGTAATGATAGAAAAAACTGAACACATGCTTTGCTAGCTATAAACAAAATCATCGCTTATTGAAAAGAAAATTCCTCTGTGCAATTTACAAAAGCACAATTATATCAGCCGGCATTGTACAATGTATGCTACGAAACTGTGAGTTAAATCTTCTTGATAACATAAACTAGGGTGACTTCATCAGTGAATGAACAAATAAGGAAATTGTAATTTTTGTTATTTAATTAAGAGTCTTAAAAATGGATTTAAAGTAAAAATCTTTTTTAATTCGTATTTTAAAATTTTCAAACTTTGCGTCAGTGACAAAATTTTAGATAAAGAATAAAAGTAGAAATTTTGTTTAAAAGACATCTGTAAATATCTCCTAAAAACCAGTAAATGAACATGTGATGCTAGTGACTGAACACTTTGAAACCAGTGAATGAACACTTACTTTGTATGTACTTATGTAAGTTCAGTGACAGTAATCTTACAATCTGAATGTTGAAAATTGACACCAGGATGATAATGATACACTTTATATATTAAAACTAAACGTTAAATATTAAACATTATTGATTTTTCATAGAGTACAGAATGAAGTGCGAATAACGTTCGTTCACTGGGTTGCCGGGATAAGACTCGCGGCCCCGCAAAGAAGTGTTCGTTCGTTCACTAGATTCAGGACTATAAAATGAACCAAAGTTGGAACACGTAAATTATATTTAAATAATTAACTTCTTTCTTAAAAATAATGTCCAATCGTTAACTAATAAGTATAAAATTTCATTTAGACGTAAGATTTTAGCACAAAAACTTTCCATTTTGAAAAAAACCTCAGCATATATCTACAGTGCATCTGCGTCACCCTTATAGCGAATGGCGTATATTTAATTCTTATCACGATATTTCAATATTAATAATTTTTTTCATCCAAAGCAATTCAATTCATAGCATGTACAATATATAAAATTAAAGGAAATTTAGCAAAGATTCAAAATCATGATTATATTTGATACACAAAATCTACAAATTTTACAATTTTAAATATTATATCAAAATATTCATTCACCGGTGACTGTTCCAATACTGGTGTAGTCACCTTACTGTGAAAATAAAAATTTAGCGCTTTATTCGATAATTTTATTGAAAAACTGTTTTGTAAATCACAGTCCGGTTTTCAGCAAAATCTACATATAAAATGAACTAAATGATCTGAATTTCGTTTAGTTTTTTTCTGTTTGTCATGGTCCAAGCAAAAACTATTCCAAATCGTCATGGTTCCGTGAAAAATGTTCAAAATGTTCAAAATTATACCGATGCAGTTAAAATAAGAGATTTACAAAAGGATATAGAAAATTATAAAAAAAAGAAATTGTTGAAATGCTTACAGCTCCACAGTATCGTGAAATTTAAAAAACTCATTTGTGGGTTGAAGAATTTTCAAGGTACAGCACATATTTTTACAGTAAAAACTGTTAATCATCAATTTACTGAGGTATTGACCACCTTAGAAGGAAAAAAACTAATTCATAAAAAATGGTGTTTTTGAGAAAAATACGTTTTTCTACAAAGGGCATTTTTAATTAAAACTACATATCAAAAGCATTTTTTATTTTTATCAAAATATGCAGGGGTGAAAGAGAACGTTAAACTGTGTAAAATAGTGTATAGTTGTACTCAATAGGTTAAAAAACTCGTGAAAGGGTAGCAGTTTGAAAATAACGTTGAGAAATAAAATTTCAAAGTCAGGATTTCGTAAAAATTTCGAATATTGCAAACCGGATGCAATTTTAGTGCAATCGGAAAATAAAAAATCTGTGTCAAAATAACATCCTTAAATTTAAAAATAACCGGTGATATGGCTATAGCCGGGCTGATCGATTTTAAATGGATTCGATCATAAATCTCAATACAATGTAAGTTTCTTCTCCAAATGAATATAAAATAGAGTAATTTTTCTTACTATGATATAAGAAATTTTCCTACTTCCTTATAAAAATGTATTACATACACATTTTCCTCCTTCTCCCAGTGCACGTATACATGGGTCAGATCTAAGGTCGTCAATCTGGTATTTCCAATAACTAGTAGTCAATTTCTGCGAAAATATTTATCCTCGTTCTAAAGAGATGTTATTGCGTGGTATACGTGTCTGCAACACCGTCTACAGAGACTATTTAAGCCGGCAAACTGAAGAATCAGCATCAGTTTCACTCAGTCAGTGCAACATCAATAGCAAGTCAAAATGAAATTCTTGTGCCTCTTCCTCGCTCTTATTGCGGTGCTGGTTGGAACCGCTAGTGCCACAATTTGCGCCACAGATTTGAGAAGTGGCGGACCCCAAAACTTTAACAGTATTGGGGCAATGAATGCTGAAAACAGCCGAGGCGGACGTAAGTATTTCTAATATTCCCTTATCTCATTAAAAAAACTATTACTTGATACGATATTTTATTCAAAACAGGATACGTGTACGCCCATGGTGGTGCTTGCTAGCCAACTTCAGTTGGAAGAAAAATCCATACGAAATGCGGTCAATAATAATAACATCCAACAAAATTCCTCAGTGTATTTCGTTAAATAAGAAATAAATTATCAGCTTTCAGCTATTTTCGACGATGCATGTTTCTTACATTTTTTAAGCATTTCTCGAACCTAATCCTATCGTCGATCCCATAATCACATTCGTCGTCTAATAATGATTATTTCTGACGCGACTGCCGGCTATCTGACCAGCTATAGTAAACAAAATATAACCGTATTTTTATTCACGTATGCGATATGTACCAAAAAAGCAGCCGCGCGAAACGTATAACTCTTAATGATCACTAATTATCTTAGCAATCTTCATTAACCTCTTCTCTTTGTTTATTTTCTGTAAATTGACCGAAATATTTAGATTTAAATAATGTTCGCGTTGTAATTTCGAAATTTGAAAATTTTGATTTAAGGAGTTGTATATTATGCCGAGCGTTGAGTATCTAAATAATTATCTTTTTAATTTAGATTGTACGTAAATTTTAAAATAAATCTTTCGTTAAGAAATGATGCAATAAACATCTTTTTAATGTTGATTTCTAATTTAAAACTGTGGAACACAATTTTCTGAAGAAAAAAATAATCGCCAGCTGTTTTAATACACTTAGAGATTCGAAATCGATTCGAATATACATTAATATAAATTCAGTTCGTTTTTGCTTTCATAGATGTGAACGTACACAATGACAAATCGAATATTTTAACTACTATTTTAATTAAAAACGCTTATTCAAGATATCAAGTGATTAAAAATTTATTTGATGTGATTAAAAATAAACATGTTTCTCAAAGCAAATAAGGAATATTGTAGATATAAAATGAATTTTTTTAATTTATAAATTTCATTTAATGTCATTTGTTTTACTGAATTATTATTTTTTCCATTATTATTCAATTATTATTAATGGTTCTTTATCTGTTGTTATATATCATAATTAATCATCTGATTATTAAAAGGTGCTCCGCTTAATTTATAAAGAAACATATCAATAAGTTCTCCTTAAAATTTCAGCTTATTTCTTATCTGGTCTAACTGTTCTTAAGAAAGTCTACAATAATGACCTGAAAAACATTAAAATAGTACATTTCGACACGGGTGGGGAAGTCGATTATTTAGGTGGTGTGATTTTTTCGCACTCGTTTCGCTCGTGCAAAAAGTCACACCAGCTAAATAATCGACTTACGCACTAGTTTCGAACGGTATTTTATACCACGAGCGCCGAAAAATCATATCAAAGTTGTGATTTTGAGGTTAGAGTTGTATAAAAGTAGTTATGAGATAATTGATTTAAAGTTTGTCATGTTATCATTTAGATCGAACTAATTAAACTTATTTATTGAACTTTTCAAATAATGTACACATAAATATGTTGTAAACATGTCAAGAGATTTTTTGTTGCGATGATTGCATGCTGGAAATATTTAATTAATATTAATGAAAATAAGATAAGAGTTTATTAATAAATTCAGTGTCCAATTTTTATCTAATCTTACTATAAACGTAATACTCATCTGTTTTTGGAATATTTACAGATCCAATACTTTGCCTCGTGTAATCTCAATAATGTATCACTCACTTATATTTAACTGCAAAATACAAATAGAAATTACTAAACATTCCATAACAAAAAATTAGTATTGGCTGCTTGCATATGAGTTTTTATCTTGAAGTCGAGTACTACCTTGTAACTTCTAATCATAATATAAACTGCAGTCATTCTTTTTCATTCAGGATACAGCATGTTGGTCACATAAGGCCCAAAACAGATTTTGGGTTTTTAATCTTAATGTTTCTGACTAAAATACGAGAATATGCTATAAAATCACTACCCACTTAAAATAAGACATTTTTACTTTTCGCGTCATATATAGCATCAACAGAAAATGTAATAGCGGACGAACTCTCGAGAATAAGTCAGGACGATATAGAATGGGAACTAAATGAGAAATGATTCCGAGTAATAACTGAGACCTTCGGTCAACCGTCAATCGATTTAGTCGCATCGGCTAGCAATAGGAAGTGCGAGAGATTCACATTGAATTGGTCTGAGGAATATTTTTATGCCTTTCCACCTTTTGCTCTAATTTTGAGAATGCTAGTTAAAATAAAGCGAGAAAAAGCTGTCGGGATTATGGTTGTACCCTTGTGGAGGAATCAGCCTTGGTTTCCTGTTCTGGAAAAAATAATAATAGGTAAAGCAATTGTTTTTGAACCAAATGTTAATATGTTACTGCCTTCCTGCAGAGCGAAGACACACCCACGAGCGCACCACCTTCGTTTGATTGCCGTCAAAGTGTGCGGACTGCCTTCTTAGGAAGAGGCATTCCCGAGGAGGCTTTATCAATAATGTTAGCGTTTGTAACTGACTCTACATTTAAGCAATATAAATGGACATTAAAACAGTGGGTTGACTTTTGTAAACGACGAAACATTGATTTTACAGAGACTAGCCCGGCAAATGTTCTTAGTTTTTTATCAGAAAAATTCGAGAAGAGTGCATCCTACGGAACACTAAACTCATTTAGAAGCGCAATCTCCTTGATATCGCGTGATAGAATAGGAGAACATCTATATATTAGTAGATTTATGAGAGGAGTTTATACGTTAAGACCATCAAGGCCCAAATACGCGGGTACTTGGGACGTAGCGATAGTTCTAGACTAGCTCGAAATGTTAAATTGCAACAATCTTATTAATCTAACATAAAATGCTCATGCTACTAGCACTAAGTACGGTGCAAAAAGCGCAGACATTGTCATTAATTAAGATATCTAATATTAAGGTAGTAGATAGAGGTTTAGTAATTAAGATTCCTGAGTTATTAAAGATTTCAGCAGCAGGCAGAGATCAGCCTCTGCTCCAACTGCCAAAATTTATTGAGAGACCAAATTTATTACTAATTCATTTCCAAATATATAGAGATGACTAAAAATATTAGAGATAATATTAACAATCTTTTTATAAGTTTAAGAAGTCATTATAAGTCAATAGGCGCGGATTCTATTAGTAGATGGTTAAAGAAAACCTTAGAGCTAAGTGGTATTAATACAGATATTTTTACCGGCCATTCGACACGTCATGCCGCTGGATCGAAAGCTGACGAAAGAGGTATCGATATCGATACCATTCGTCGCACTGTTGGCTGGTCTCAGAGATTTCAGTACTTTGCCAAATTTTACAAGCGGCCGCAGTTCTGCGCCTTTTTAGCTTTATTTTGAAAAAAGGGTTGAAAAAACCTCTTCTTGAAAAGGTAACCATTTAACTCCGGGGAGTCTTAAATATAATTTCAAAAATAGAAAATAAAGCTAGAGAAAATGAGCTTTCATTTGCTTTTTTAAGAATTAAAAAATGTTGATTCCTTCCAAAGTTATAAAAGTTTAAAATAGAGCATAGAAAATACACTGTTTAATCCCTAAAATTAAACTGTTCGACTGCCGGCATATTTTGATGCACTTTCGATGCTCAATTTTAAACTTTTATAACTTTGGAAGGAATCAACATTTTTAATTCTTAAAAAAGCAAATGAAAGCTCATTTTCTCTATTTCGAAAATGAGACGTTCGTAGTAATATTTTGTGATTAGGGGAATGGACTTCAACGAACGAGTTATTGTTTAAAAATTGATATATTTTCAACCAACGTTTCGAGGGTTATTTTACCCTCCTTTTCAGGGCTTATGCTATCAAATTTATTTTAACGCAGTTATTATGCGTTAAAATTTGATAGCATAAGCCCTGAAGAGGAGGGTAAAATAACCCTCGAAACGTTGGTTGAAAATATATCAATTTTTAAACAATAACTCGTTCGTTGAAGCCCATTCCCCTAATCACTTATTTTCTCTAGTTTTATTTTCTATTTTTGAAATTATATTTAAGACTCCTCGCGGAGTTAAATGGTTACCGTTTCAAGAAGAAGTTTTTTTCAAGCCTTTTTTCAAAATAATGCTAAAAAGGCACAGAACTTCAGTTTTCTTGAGCGTTAGGGTCTAATATTGCAGCTTTCTTTATATTTCTACATCCAAAAACATATCGCAAAATTTAAGCCGAATCGATTCGAAGTTCGCGGCCTTTCCTAATAAGATTTGTAAATGTTTTGCGCAGCTGCTTTTTTGCTACATATCTCACAAATGAATTAAAATACGGTTATATTTTGTTTACTATCGCTGGTCAGATAAACAGCAGTCGCGTCAGAGATAAACATTATTATATGACAACTGTGATTATGGGATTGAAGATAGGATTAGGTTCGAGAAGTGCTTGAAACATCTAATAATCATACCGTTAAAGGTTACTGAAAGTTGATAATTTATTTCTTATATAACGAAGTACACTGAAGAATTTTGTTGAATGTTATCATTATTGACCGCATTTCGTGTGGATTTCTCTTCCGACTGAATTCGGTTAGCAAGCACCGTTATGGAGATATGAGTATCCTGTTTTAAATAAAATATCGTATCAAATAATAATTTTTTTAATGAGATAAGAGAATATTAGAAATACTTACGTCCACCACGGCGATTTTGAGCGTTCATTGCCGCTCTACTGGGAAAGTTTTGGCGTCCACCACTTCTCCCATCTCTGGCGCAAATTGTGGCACTAGCGGTTCCCAGCAGCACCGCAATAAGAGCGAGGAAGACGCACAAGAATTTCATTTTCACCTGTTGTTGATGTTGCACTGACTGAGTGAAACTAATGCCAATTCTTCAGCTTGCCGACTTAAATAGTCTGTGTAATCGATGTTGTAGATACGTAAAGTGCGCAACGCGTCATAAGGACGAGGATAAATAATTTCGACGAAATTGACTGCTTGTTAAGTATCGGAAATTCCATATTGACGTTCTTAGATCTAACCCATGCATACGTACACTGAGAGAAGGAGGAAAAAGTGTATGTAATTTGCTTTGTTTTCTCAAAGAGAAAGCTTTGTAATGGTGAAAATTTTCAAATGAAAGATTTTAATGAATTTCGATATTTTTGTGAGGTGCCTGAATCAGAATAAGTTTTTAAAAAATGTGTGTGTGTGTGTGTGTGTGTGTGTGTGTGTGTGTGTGTGTGTGTGTGTGTGTGTGTGTGTGTGTATTTGTACGTGCGTGGGCGTGCGCGTGTGCGTGTACGTGTGTACGAATACCGTTTTATCTTAGGATCTATCGATTTTAACCGAACAGGTCTCATTTTTTTGTGTTTTGTTTTTTTTTTGTAAATGGGAGAAGGAAATCCTCTTTTTGATTCGTCGATGCGTTTTTGTTTTATTTCGAATGTTCTTACTTAGAACTGATTAAATTTTGGAGTGAAATGGATCATTTAATGTCTTATTTGGATAAAATAACAATTTTACATATATGTTTTTTTTTTAATAATCATTTTTTTTTAATTTGTGCTAAAGCCATGCAAAATGTAGACCGATATTTTTAAAGTACATTTTATTTCCTTCTAAATTATGTATTTTAAAACTGCTCATCAGTTATTTTTGACTTAAAAATGCAGCGTTGAAAAAGTAGCTACCTTTTTGGCATTTCATCTCAAAGATGCATATAATATAAACACATATTCTTGAAATACGCAATGCCCTCTCTATTCATGTGTTTTAAGACTACTTTAAATAAAATAATACTATTTTAATGAATTAAAAAAAATTTCTTTAGTAATTTATATTGAACATGTATAGAATATAAACACATACTATTAAAGTATGTGATGATAATCTTTTAATCTTTTTTTAACGATTTTATAGTTCTTTAGTTGAAAATCCGAATTAAAAGGCTGCTTCAACTTTAAATTGTGATTTGTATTGGAGATATATAACATGTAGACATATACTTATGAAGTACACCTTTTTGTATTTGAGTATGTCTCCTTACAGTACTCGAATTTTGCTTTTTGATTTAAAAATTTGGATTTCAAGAAGTAGATACTTTATTAAAATTGATCATAATCTTCGAACGGATAAAAATGACTAAGATTTGATACGGTAAGGTTATATACGAAAAAAATCACCAGACTAAGCTGAAAGCTGAAAGTCAACAGATGAAGCTGAACCGAACTTTGATGGCATCTATCACTGTAAAGCAGCATACAATTATAAAAATCGGTTCGAAATGTTGAAGTTTATTGCGCAAAATAGGCTCGTGTTAAAATCGATTAAATATATCAAATTATAGTATTAAAGCAAATAGTAGATTTAAAGTAATTCAGATTTTTTGTCATATTCTCAAAGCAATAAAAGTATAATAGCGCAAGGAATTTATAAAAATTATGAATAATCAGAATTTACTTAAAAAAAATAATAAAAATCAATATTATAGAGATCAGTAATAATAGAAATCAATATTGCAGAGTTAGATTATCGGGATTGAAAAATATGTTTCATTCAATATAATAATAAAGAACAGTTTTCACAATACAATAGATTATCAATTGTTCTGTTTGATTTTACCCCACTGTCTCTAAACTACCCATTGTTATAGTAATGTAGGAGAGCGAAGACAAATATAATTGGACGATCAAATGAAATTACCTGTACGTGAAGTTCGATCGTAATTGTATGAAGTCTTCGCTCGAACTACATTACTCCCACCTCTTGTTACTAACCCACCCTAGATCATTTACAGCGGGGTAAAATAGTTAAGCACTCTGAAGCCTGAAGAATCGGGCGCGAGGCGCTAGAAGGCGCCACCCGATGGTTGTTTTTGGGACGCTGAATGCGTGGATCGAGTCGAGTGGCTGTTGGGGATATCTACGCATTGTTATAGTAATGTAGTTCGAGCGGAGAATTCATATAATTACAATCGAACTTCACGCACATGTGAGTTCGTTTGATTGTCCAATTATTCAACTTCAAAGTTCAACTCTTATACACGGATTCTTATTCTTATGGAAGTAAAACCATCACCTTAGTAAAAACGCAAATCATTTAGGATGCGATTCTTTAAAAAAGGTTACAATTAATCAAAAAACTACTGGCAATATAGCAAATATACAGAAGAATGTGTATACGAAATCTGAACGCGACAGACAACACCGATCCGCGTACTGCAGCAAAACGTCAACAAACGATCGAGTTCGTCGGCTGCGAGAGGAGGTGCGCGGTGATCGCAGAAGTGCGCGCGGTGCGAGGAGATTCCTTCCCTTAGCATTCTCATCACACCTCCTGCCCTATACTAGTCCGGGCGCTAGTGACACTTGAGCATAAATTTTTAACTCTCCTTAGTAACTTAGGGTTTTCTGATGTTTTTCGTTAGTTTTTTTGTTATAAACAAATTACTGATTTGCAATAAACAAAAAATTGTTTTTTGCAATTAAAAAAAAATGCGTTACGTTTTCTAGGTATTTTTGAATCGAAAGTGTTCTTAGAAGTTTTTTCGTAAAACATATACTTTTTGAGTTAAAAATTATTGAATTTTCATATTTCATGAGAATGGACGGGAATAAAATCTCAAACAATCGTATTTTGTGAAAACTTTATCAATTTTTAACTCAGAAAATATGCGTCTTACGAAAAAACTTCTAAGAACACTTTCAACTCAAAAATACCTAGAAAACGTAATGCAATTTTTTTTATTGCAAAAAACGATTTTTTGTTTGTTGCAAATCAGTAATTTGTTTATAACAAAAAACTGACGGGTTTCGAACTTCGTAACCAACAAATTTCGATTGAGCGCACCGAAAACATCAGAATACCCCAAGTTACTGAGGGGAGCTAAAAATTTATGCTCAAATGTCACCAAGGCCCGGACTAATACTTATCTTAGATCCTATACTCCTGCCCTCTCCTACACAACCCGGGGCGTTTCTTCACCTCGAACCTCCCCTACGGTAAAGCTGAGGACTAGCGCCGGGGACGCCGCTGTTCAATCCTTCCATAGGGGCGAGCTGCAGCGCCCTCGCATTTCTACTTTCAGATACCACCATCTCAAACTGGAAGACTAAAGTAAGGAGAGTCAACAGAATACGGAAGCACCAGCGAAAAAGTAACGAAAATTAGTCTGTTGCGAGGGCGCTGCAATCGCTAAGTTATGATGTTGACTTGTCATATGTACCGTCACACAACGGTAACAGCAGGACATGGATTGAGCTTAATTTTAAAAATATGCGAATTCGAATTAAATTTAATATAAGAATTTGTTCAAATAATTATAACTATGTATCCTTTGTATTTTTGTATAATTTATTTTATGCTATGTTTAATAAATAATCGGTGCATATAATTGATTTTGTTATTTTTCTTATGAATATTTAAACATTTACAAAATGATCATGTATATAATGCTTTGGTAATGTAATTTAGAATTATTTAATAATATTTAAAGTTATTTAAAAAGAATAGTTAACGATATCATATTTTTATTTATTTAAAATGAACCGCACATTTGAAAACGGCAGCCATGTTAGAAAACGGCAGCCATCGTGAAACTAAGCGGGCGCAGCGCCGCTATGCGGGGAAAATTTTTTGAACAATACTATAGCATTGCGTTGACTCTCCTTACTACACGGAAGAAAAAATAAGACGCGCCTGGTTACAGAAGGTGCGGAACGGATACAGTGCCGTAAGTCCGTAACTGTATTGATGACAGAATGAAACCGTCGCGGTACGCTATACTTGCGCGCGGGACAGTCAAAGGCGCGCAACGCCAGCCGTTGAGTGATGAAACGTCGCTCGTTCCAGTGCGCTGGAACGACTGTCGTTTCGCAGCCGAGACGCACGCGGTTTCGGGCTGAAACAACAGCGCATTGCTAAAGTTGCGTGCGATGGCGTTTCGAGGCCGAACGCGCCCGGTTCGCGCGCTGAACTCGAGTGGTTTCCGCACGCTGAAACCACTACTGTTAAACAGCCGAGACTCGCGCGGTTTCGGGCCGAAGCGACAGCACATTGCTAAAGTTGCGTGCGATGGGGTTTCAGTCCGAAACCATGCGCTTCTTGGCTGGAAAACTGATTTGAACTATTTTCATGCTGAGACGCGCACGGATTCCATCATGCAGGACATTATTGCTACTTGCAAAACTACTGGACAATTGATCTATATATATGGGAGTCTTTTTCCTTCTTTTTCACGTCAACGAAAGTACTTTCATGAATTTTTCTTTTTAAATTTCGTTCAACTCGACATTGATTGTTTTTCGTCATTAAACAGAGATGCTTTTGCTTGTGCATACATTTGTATATAAAGGCATGCACACGTGCACACGAAAACCGTGCACGAATTTGTGCATAAACATATGCACAATTATTAAATTATCCACAAATTTATGCACAAATTTTATTTGTGCACAAAACTTTTTCCTACGGGGAATACTACTAATATAACGAATTTAGGTTCATACAAGCATTCGGCTATACCATACCAGTACACTGAGTATAAGATTATCTTCCAAATAAACCATTAGAATGTACATGTATTGGTCATCTCTTTAATGATTACAGAGCAAAAGCATCTCTGTTTAATGACGAAAAACAATCAATGTCGAGTTGAACGAAATTTAAAAAGAAAAATTCATGAAGGTACTTTCGTTGACGTGAAAAAGAAGGAAAAAGACTCCCATATATATAGATCAATTGTCCAGTAGTTTTGCAAGTAGCAATAATGTCCTGCATGATGGAATCCATGCGCGTCTCAGCATGAAAATAGTTCAAATCAGTTTTCCAGCCAAGAAGCGCATGGTTTCGGACTGAAACCCCATCGCACGCAACTTTAGCAATGTGCTGTCGCTTCGGCCCGAAACCGCGCGAGTCTCGGCTGTTTAACAGTAGTGGTTTCAGCGTGCGGAAACCACTCGAGTTCAGCGCGCGAACCGGGCGCGTTCGGCCTCGAAACGCCATCGCACGCAACTTTAGCAATGCGCTGTTGTTTCAGCCCGAAACCGCGTGCGTCTCGGCTGCGAAACGACAGTCGTTCCAGCGCACTGGAACGAGCGACGTTTCATCACTCAACGGCTGGCGTTGCGCGCCTTTGACTGTCCCGCGCGCAAGTATAGCGTACCGCGACGGTTTCATTCTGTCATCAATACAGTTACGGACTTACGGCACTGTATCCGTTCCGCACCTTCTGTAACCAGCCGCGTCTTATTTTTCTTCCGTGTAGTAAGGAGAGTCAACGCAATGCTATAGTATTGTTCAAAAAATTTTCCCCGCATAGCGGCGCTGCGCCCGCTTAGTTTCACGATGGCTGCCGTTTTCTAACATGGCTGCCGTTTTCAAATGTGCGGTTCATTTTAAATAAATAAAAATATGATATCGTTAACTATTCTTTTTAAATAACTTTAAATATTATTAAATAATTCTAAATTACATTACCAAAGCATTATATACATGATCATTTTGTAAATGTTTAAATATTCATAAGAAAAATAACAAAATCAATTATATGCACCGATTATTTATTAAACATAGCATAAAATAAATTATACAAAAATACAAAGGATACATAGTTATAATTATTTGAACAAATTCTTATATTAAATTTAATTCGAATTCGCATATTTTTAAAATTAAGCTCAATCCATGTCCTGCTGTTACCGTTGTGTGACGGTACATATGACAAGTCAACATCATAACTTAGCGATTGCAGCGCCCTCGCAACAGACTAATTTTCGTTACTTTTTCGCTGGTGCTTCCGTATTCTGTTGACTCTCCTTACTTTAGTCTTCCAGTTTGAGATGGTGGTATCTGAAAGTAGAAATGCGAGGGCGCTGCAGCTCGCCCCTATGGAAGGATTGAACAGCGGCGTCCCCGGCGCTAGTCCTCAGCTTTACCGTAGGGGAGGTTCGAGGTGAAGAAACGCCCCGGGTTGTGTAGGAGAGGGCAGGAGTATAGGATCTAAGATAAGTATTAGTCCGGGCCTTGGTGACATTTGAGCATAAATTTTTAGCTCCCTCAGTAACTTGGGGTATTCTGATGTTTTCGGTGCGCTCAATCGAAATTTGTTGGTTACGAAGTTCGAAACCCGTCAGTTTTTTGTTATAAACAAATTACTGATTTGCAACAAACAAAAAATCGTTTTTTGCAATAAAAAAATTGCATTACGTTTTCTAGGTATTTTTGAGTTGAAAGTGTTCTTAGAAGTTTTTTCGTAAGACGCATATTTTCTGAGTTAAAAATTGATAAAGTTTTCACAAAATACGATTGTTTGAGATTTTATTCCCGTCCATTCTCATGAAATATGAAAATTCAATAATTTTTAACTCAAAAAGTATATGTTTTACGAAAAAACTTCTAAGAACACTTTCGATTCAAAAATACCTAGAAAACGTAACGCATTTTTTTTTAATTGCAAAAAACAATTTTTTGTTTATTGCAAATCAGTAATTTGTTTATAACAAAAAAACTAACGAAAAACATCAGAAAACCCTAAGTTACTAAGGAGAGTTAAAAATTTATGCTCAAGTGTCACTAGCGCCCGGACTAGTATAGGGCAGGAGGTGTGATGAGAATGCTAAGGGAAGGAATCTCCTCGCACCGCGCGCACTTCTGCGATCACCGCGCACCTCCTCTCGCAGCCGACGAACTCGATCGTTTGTTGACGTTTTGCTGCAGTACGCGGATCGGTGTTGTCTGTCGCGTTCAGATTTCGTATACACATTCTTCTGTATATTTGCTATATTGCCAGTAGTTTTTTGATTAATTGTAACCTTTTTTAAAGAATCGCATCCTAAATGATTTGCGTTTTTACTAAGGTGATGGTTTTACTTCCATAAGAATAAGAATCCGTGTATAAGAGTTGAACTTTGAAGTTGAATAATTGGACAATCAAACGAACTCACATGTGCGTGAAGTTCGATTGTAATTATATGAATTCTCCGCTCGAACTACATTACTATAACAATGCGTAGATATCCCCAACAGCCACTCGACTCGATCCACGCATTCAGCGTCCCAAAAACAACCATCGGGTGGCGCCTTCTAGCGCCTCGCGCCCGATTCTTCAGGCTTCAGAGTGCTTAACTATTTTACCCCGCTGTAAATGATCTAGGGTGGGTTAGTAACAAGAGGTGGGAGTAATGTAGTTCGAGCGAAGACTTCATACAATTACGATCGAACTTCACGTACAGGTAATTTCATTTGATCGTCCAATTATATTTGTCTTCGCTCTCCTACATTACTATAACAATGGGTAGTTTAGAGACAGTGGGGTAAAATCAAACAGAACAATTGATAATCTATTGTATTGTGAAAACTGTTCTTTATTATTATATTGAATGAAACATATTTTTCAATCCCGATAATCTAACTCTGCAATATTGATTTCTATTATTACTGATCTCTATAATATTGATTTTTATTATTTTTTTTTAAGTAAATTCTGATTATTCATAATTTTTATAAATTCCTTGCGCTATTATACTTTTATTGCTTTGAGAATATGACAAAAAATCTGAATTACTTTAAATCTACTATTTGCTTTAATACTATAATTTGATATATTTAATCGATTTTAACACGAGCCTATTTTGCGCAATAAACTTCAACATTTCGAACCGATTTTTATAATTGTATGCTGCTTTACAGTGATAGATGCCATCAAAGTTCGGTTCAGCTTCATCTGTTGACTTTCAGCTTTCAGCTTAGTCTGGTGATTTTTTTCGTATATAACCTTACCGTATCAAATCTTAGTCATTTTTATCCGTTCGAAGATTATGATCAATTTTAATAAAGTATCTACTTCTTGAAATCCAAATTTTTAAATCAAAAAGCAAAATTCGAGTACTGTAAGGAGACATACTCAAATACAAAAAGGTGTACTTCATAAGTATATGTCTACATGTTATATATCTCCAATACAAATCACAATTTAAAGTTGAAGCAGCCTTTTAATTCGGATTTTCAACTAAAGAACTATAAAATCGTTAAAAAAAGATTAAAAGATTATCATCACATACTTTAATAGTATGTGTTTATATTCTATACATGTTCAATATAAATTACTAAAGAAATTTTTTTTAATTCATTAAAATAGTATTATTTTATTTAAAGTAGTCTTAAAACACATGAATAGAGAGGGCATTGCGTATTTCAAGAATATGTGTTTATATTATATGCATCTTTGAGATGAAATGCCAAAAAGGTAGCTACTTTTTCAACGCTGCATTTTTAAGTCAAAAATAACTGATGAGCAGTTTTAAAATACATAATTTAGAAGGAAATAAAATGTACTTTAAAAATATCGGTCTACATTTTGCATGGCTTTAGCACAAATTAAAAAAAAATGATTATTAAAAAAAAAACATATATGTAAAATTGTTATTTTATCCAAATAAGACATTAAATGATCCATTTCACTCCAAAATTTAATCAGTTCTAAGTAAGAACATTCGAAATAAAACAAAAACGCATCGACGAATCAAAAAGAGGATTTCCTTCTCCCATTTACAAAAAAAAAACAAAACACAAAAAAATGAGACCTGTTCGGTTAAAATCGATAGATCCTAAGATAAAACGGTATTCGTACACACGTACACGCACACGCGCACGCCCACGCACGTACAAATACACACACACACACACACACACACACACACACACACACACACACACACACACACACACACACATTTTTTAAAAACTTATTCTGATTCAGGCACCTCAAAAAAATATCGAAATTCATTAAAATCTTTCATTTGAAAATTTTCACCATTACAAAGCTTTCTCTTTGAGAAAACAAAGCAAATTACATACACTTTTTCCTCCTTCTCTCAGTGTACGTATGCATGGGTTAGATCTAAGAACGTCAATATGGAATTTCCGATACTTAACAAGCAGTCAATTTCGTCGAAATTATTTATCCTCGTCCTTATGACGCGTTGCGCACTTTACGTATCTACAACATCGATTACACAGACTATTTAAGTCGGCAAGCTGAAGAATTGGCATTAGTTTCACTCAGTCAGTGCAACATCAACAACAGGTGAAAATGAAATTCTTGTGCGTCTTCCTCGCTCTTATTGCGGTGCTGCTGGGAACCGCTAGTGCCACAATTTGCGCCAGAGATGGGAGAAGTGGTGGACGCCAAAACTTTCCCAGTAGAGCGGCAATGAACGCTCAAAATCGCCGTGGTGGACGTAAGTATTTCTAATATTCTCTTATCTCATTAAAAAAATTATTATTTGATACGATATTTTATTTAAAACAGGATACTCATATCTCCATAACGGTGCTTGCTAACCGAATTCAGTCGGAAGAGAAATCCACACGAAATGCGGTCAATAATGATAACATTCAACAAAATTCTTCAGTGTACTTCGTTATATAAGAAATAAATTATCAACTTTCAGTAACCTTTAACGGTATGATTATTAGATGTTTCAAGCACTTCTCGAACCTAATCCTATCTTCAATCCCATAATCACAGTTGTCATATAATAATGTTTATCTCTGACGCGACTGCTGTTTATCTGACCAGCGATAGTAAACAAAATATAACCGTATTTTAATTCATTTGTGAGATATGTAGCAAAAAAGCAGCTGCGCAAAACATTTACAAATCTTATTAGGAAAGGCGAATCGAAACTTCGAATCGATTCGGCTTAAATTTTGCGATATGTTTTTGGATGTAGAAATATAAAGAAAGCTGCAATATTAGACCCTAACGCTCAAGAAAACTGAAGTTCTGTGCCTTTTTAGCATTATTTTGAAAAAAGGCTTGAAAAAAACTTCTTCTTGAAACGGTAACCATTTAACTCCGCGAGGAGTCTTAAATATAATTTCAAAAATAGAAAATAAAACTAGAGAAAATAAGTGATTAGGGGAATGGGCTTCAACGAACGAGTTATTGTTTAAAAATTGATATATTTTCAACCAACGTTTCGAGGGTTATTTTACCCTCCTCTTCAGGGCTTATGCTATCAAATTTTAACGCATAATAACTGCGTTAAAATAAATTTGATAGCATAAGCCCTGAAAAGGAGGGTAAAATAACCCTCGAAACGTTGGTTGAAAATATATCAATTTTTAAACAATAACTCGTTCGTTGAAGTCCATTCCCCTAATCACAAAATATTACTACGAACGTCTCATTTTCGAAATAGAGAAAATGAGCTTTCATTTGCTTTTTTAAGAATTAAAAAATGTTGATTCCTTCCAAAGTTATAAAAGTTTAAAATTGAGCATCGAAAGTGCATCAAAATATGCCGGCAGTCGAACAGTTTAATTTTAGGGATTAAACAGTGTATTTTCTATGCTCTATTTTAAACTTTTATAACTTTGGAAGGAATCAACATTTTTTAATTCTTAAAAAAGCAAATGAAAGCTCATTTTCTCTAGCTTTATTTTCTATTTTTGAAATTATATTTAAGACTCCCCGGAGTTAAATGGTTACCTTTTCAAGAAGAGGTTTTTTCAACCCTTTTTTCAAAATAAAGCTAAAAAGGCGCAGAACTGCGGCCGCTTGTAAAATTTGGCAAAGTACTGAAATCTCTGAGACCAGCCAACAGTGCGACGAATGGTATCGATATCGATACCTCTTTCGTCAGCTTTCGATCCAGCGGCATGACGTGTCGAATGGCCGGTAAAAATATCTGTATTAATACCACTTAGCTCTAAGGTTTTCTTTAACCATCTACTAATAGAATCCGCGCCTATTGACTTATAATGACTTCTTAAACTTATAAAAAGATTGTTAATATTATCTCTAATATTTTTAGTCATCTCTATATATTTGGAAATGAATTAGTAATAAATTTGGTCTCTCAATAAATTTTGGCAGTTGGAGCAGAGGCTGATCTCTGCCTGCTGCTGAAATCTTTAATAACTCAGGAATCTTAATTACTAAACCTCTATCTACTACCTTAATATTAGATATCTTAATTAATGACAATGTCTGCGCTTTTTGCACCGTACTTAGTGCTAGTAGCATGAGCATTTTATGTTAGATTAATAAGATTGTTGCAATTTAACATTTCGAGCTAGTCTAGAACTATCGCTACGTCCCAAGTACCCGCGTATTTGGGCCTTGATGGTCTTAACGTATAAACTCCTCTCATAAATCTACTAATATATAGATGTTCTCCTATTCTATCACGCGATATCAAGGAGATTGCGCTTCTAAATGAGTTTAGTGTTCCGTAGGATGCACTCTTCTCGAATTTTTCTGATAAAAAACTAAGAACATTTGCCGGGCTAGTCTCTGTAAAATCAATGTTTCGTCGTTTACAAAAGTCAACCCACTGTTTTAATGTCCATTTATATTGCTTAAATGTAGAGTCAGTTACAAACGCTAACATTATTGATAAAGCCTCCTCGGGAATGCCTCTTCCTAAGAAGGCAGTCCGCACACTTTGACGGCAATCAAACGAAGGTGGTGCGCTCGTGGGTGTGTCTTCGCTCTGCAGGAAGGCAGTAACATATTAACATTTGGTTCAAAAACAATTGCTTTACCTATTATTATTTTTTCCAGAACAGGAAACCAAGGCTGATTCCTCCACAAGGGTACAACCATAATCCCGACAGCTTTTTCTCGCTTTATTTTAACTAGCATTCTCAAAATTAGAGCAAAAGGTGGAAAGGCATAAAAATATTCCTCAGACCAATTCAATGTGAATCTCTCGCACTTCCTATTGCTAGCCGATGCGACTAAATCGATTGACGGTTGACCGAAGGTCTCAGTTATTACTCGGAATCATTTCTCATTTAGTTCCCATTCTATATCGTCCTGACTTATTCTCGAGAGTTCGTCCGCTATTACATTTTCTGTTGATGCTATATATGATGCGAAAAGTAAAAATGTCTTATTTTAAGTGGGTAGTGATTTTATAGCATATTCTCGTATTTTAGTCAGAAACATTAAGATTAAAGACCCAAAATCTGTTTTGGGCCTTATGTGACCAACATGCTGTATCCTGAATGAAAAAGAATGACTGCAGTTTATATTATGATTAGAAGTTACAAGGTAGTACTCGACTTCAAGATAAAAACTCATATGCAAGCAGCCAATACTAATTTTTTGTTATGGAATGTTTAGTAATTTCTATTTGTATTTTGCAGTTAAATATAAGTGAGTGATACATTATTGAGATTACACGAGGCAAAGTATTGGATCTGTAAATATTCCAAAAACAGATGCGTATTACGTTTATAGTAAGATTAGATAAAAATTGGACACTGAATTTATTAATAAACTCTTATCTTATTTTCATTAATATTAATTAAATATTTCCAGCATGCAATCATCGCAACAAAAAATCTCTTGACATGTTTACAACATATTTATGTGTACATTATTTGAAAAGTTCAATAAATAAGTTTAATTAGTTCGATCTAAATGATAACATGACAAACTTTAAATCAATTATCTCATAACTACTTTTATACAACTCTAACCTCAAAATCACAACTTTGATATGATTTTTCGGCATCGTGGTATAAAATACCGTTCGAAACTAGTGCGTAAGTCGATTATTTAGCTGGTGTGACTTTTTGCACGAGCGAAACGAGTGCGAAAAAATCACACCACCTAAATAATCGACTTCCCCACCCGTGTCGAAATGTACTATTTTAATGTTTTTCAGGTCATTATTGTAGACTTTCTTAAGAACAGTTAGACCAGATAAGAAATAAGCTGAAATTTTAAGGAGAACTTATTGATATGTTTCTTTATAAATTAAGCGGAGCACCTTTTAATAATCAGATGATTAATTATGATATATAACAACAGATAAAGAACCATTAATAATAATTGAATAATAATGGAAAAAATAATAATTCAGTAAAACAAATGACATTAAATGAAATTTATAAATTAAAAAAATTCATTTTATATCTACAATATTCCTTATTTGCTTTGAGAAACATGTTTATTTTTAATCACATCAAATAAATTTTTAATCACTTGATATCTTGAATAAGCGTTTTTAATTAAAATAGTAGTTAAAATATTCGATTTGTCATTGTGTACGTTCACATCTATGAAAGCAAAAACGAACTGAATTTATATTAATGTATATTCGAATCGATTTCGAATCTCTAAGTGTATTAAAACAGCTGGCGATTTTTTTTTCTTCAGAAAATTGTGTTCCACAGTTTTAAATTAGAAATCAACATTAAAAAGATGTTTATTGCATCATTTCTTAACGAAAGATTTATTTTAAAATTTACGTACAATCTAAATTAAAAAGATAATTATTTAGATACTCAACGCTCGGCATAATATACAACTCCTTAAATCAAAATTTTCAAATTTCGAAATTACAACGCGAACATTATTTAAATCTAAATATTTCGGTCAATTTACAGAAAATAAACAAAGAGAAGAGGTTAATGAAGATTGCTAAGATAATTAGTGATCATTAAGAGTTATACGTTTCGCGCGGCTGCTTTTTTGGTACATATCGCATACGTGAATAAAAATACGGTTATATTTTGTTTACTATAGCTGGTCAGATAGCCGGCAGTCGCGTCAGAAATAATCATTATTAGACGACGAATGTGATTATGGGATCGACGATAGGAGTAGGTTGGAGGAATGCTTAAAAATGTAAGAAACATGCATCGTCGAAAATAGCTGAAAGCTGATAATTTATTTCTTATTTAACGAAATACACTGAGGAATTTTGTTGGATGTTATTATTATTGACCGCATTTCGTATGGATTTTTCTTCCAACTGAAGTTGGCTAGCAAGCACCACCATGGGCGTACACGTATCCTGTTTTGAATAAAATATCGTATCAAGTAATAGTTTTTTTAATGAGATAAGGGAATATTAGAAATACTTACGTCCGCCTCGGCTGTTTTCAGCATTCATTGCCCCAATACTGTTAAAGTTTTGGGGTCCGCCACTTCTCAAATCTGTGGCGCAAATTGTGGCACTAGCGGTTCCAACCAGCACCGCAATAAGAGCGAGGAAGAGGCACAAGAATTTCATTTTGACTTGCTATTGATGTTGCACTGACTGAGTGAAACTGATGCTGATTCTTCAGTTTGCCGGCTTAAATAGTCTCTGTAGACGGTGTTGCAGACACGTATACCACGCAATAACATCTCTTTAGAACGAGGATAAATATTTTCGCAGAAATTGACTACTAGTTATTGGAAATACCAGATTGACGACCTTAGATCTGACCCATGTATACGTGCACTGGGAGAAGGAGGAAAATGTGTATGTAATACATTTTTATAAGGAAGTAGGAAAATTTCTTATATCATAGTAAGAAAAATTACTCTATTTTATATTCATTTGGAGAAGAAACTTACATTGTATTGAGATTTATGATCGAATCCATTTAAAATCGATCAGCCCGGCTATAGCCATATCACCGGTTATTTTTAAATTTAAGGATGTTATTTTGACACAGATTTTTTATTTTCCGATTGCACTAAAATTGCATCCGGTTTGCAATATTCGAAATTTTTACGAAATCCTGACTTTGAAATTTTATTTCTCAACGTTATTTTCAAACTGCTACCCTTTCACGAGTTTTTTAACCTATTGAGTACAACTATACACTATTTTAAACAGTTTAACGTTCTCTTTCACCCCTGCATATTTTGATAAAAATAAAAAATGCTTTAGATATGTAGTTTTAATTAAAAATGCCCTTTGTAGAAAAACGTATTTTTCTCAAAAACACCATTTTTTATGAATTAGTTTTTTTCCTTCTAAGGTGGTCAATACCTCAGTAAATTGATGATTAACAGTTTTTACTGTAAAAATATGTGCTGTACCTTGAAAATTCTTCAACCCACAAATGAGTTTTTTAAATTTCACGATACTGTGGAGCTGTAAGCATTTCAACAATTTCTTTTTTTTATAATTTTCTATATCCTTTTGTAAATCTCTTATTTTAACTGCATCGGTATAATTTTGAACATTTTGAACATTTTTCACGGAACCATGACGATTTGGAATAGTTTTTGCTTGGACCATGACAAACAGAAAAAAACTAAACGAAATTCAGATCATTTAGTTCATTTTATATGTAGATTTTGCTGAAAACCGGACTGTGATTTACAAAACAGTTTTTCAATAAAATTATCGAATAAAGCGCTAAATTTTTATTTTCACAGTAAGGTGACTACACCAGTATTGGAACAGTCACCGGTGAATGAATATTTTGATATAATATTTAAAATTGTAAAATTTGTAGATTTTGTGTATCAAATATAATCATGATTTTGAATCTTTGCTAAATTTCCTTTAATTTTATATATTGTACATGCTATGAATTGAATTGCTTTGGATGAAAAAAATTATTAATATTGAAATATCGTGATAAGAATTAAATATACGCCATTCGCTATAAGGGTGACGCAGATGCACTGTAGATATATGCTGAGGTTTTTTCAAAATGGAAAGTTTTTGTGCTAAAATCTTACGTCTAAATGAAATTTTATACTTATTAGTTAACGATTGGACATTATTTTTAAGAAAGAAGTTAATTATTTAAATATAATTTACGTGTTCCAACTTTGGTTCATTTTATAGTCCTGAATCTAGTGAACGAACGAACACTTCTTTGCGGGGCCGCGAGCTTATCCCGGCAACCCAGTGAACGAACGTTATTCGCACTTCATTCTGTACTCTATGAAAAATCAATAATGTTTAATATTTAACGTTTAGTTTTAATATATAAAGTGTATCATTATCATCCTGGTGTCAATTTTCAACATTCAGATTGTAAGATTACTGTCACTGAACTTACATAAGTACATACAAAGTAAGTGTTCATTCACTGGTTTCAAAGTATTCAGTCACTAGCATCACATGTTCATTTACTGGTTTTTAGGAGATATTTACAGATGTCTTTTAAACAAAATTTCTACTTTTATTCTTTATCTAAAATTTTGTCACTGACGCAAAGTTTGAAAATTTTAAAATACGAATTAAAAAAGATTTTTACTTTAAATCCATTTTTAAGACTCTTAATTAAATAACAAAAATTACAATTTCCTTATTTGTTCATTCACTGATGAAGTCACCCTAGTTTATGTTATAAAGAAAATTTAACTCACAGTTTCGTAGCATACATTGTACAATGCCGGCTGATATAATTGTGCTTTTGTAAATTGCACAGAGGAATTTTCTTTTCAATAAGCGATGATTTTGTTTATAGCAAGCAAAGCATGTGTTCAGTTTTTTCTATCATTACTTATATAATTGCAAAACTTTTGCAGCATACATTTCACAGTACCGTCTGATATAATTATGATTTTTTAAATTGCACACAGAAATTTTCTTTTAGATAAGCGATGATTTTGTTTATAGCTAGCACAGCATGTATTGAATTTTTTTCTATTATAAATTATAATTGCAAAACTTTTGGGAAAAAATGGACGATCTGACACACGTAGTTTCATAGATATCTATAAAAAATTTTTGAACAATGCAGACCGGATGCAATTTTAGTGCAATAAAGAAAAAAAAACACGTGTTAAATCATTTTAAGAGAAGAATACATCCTTCAATTTCAAAATGATCGGTAATATATAGGCATAGTCGGGCCGTTCGATTTGAGATGGATTCAGTCAGTCTTATTAATTATTTCATATAATAATTTGTACAAACCGAGTTGAAATTTAATTTTCATTCTCGTCATTGCATATTTCGGATTTATGGGTAAACTCAAATGGTATTTATTTGAGAAAATTTATTCTTATATTGTTGCGATGGCCCGTAAAAAGGGATGATCGTTCATATTCTACAAATCTAACACGTGCTCTAGTTACTTGTTTTAAAAAAACTGTCTGTTTTATAAGTTTATTTTAAATTGCGAGTGATTATGAACTTATAAATAATGTAAAATAAAGAAAATATATAAAGAAAATATACATAAAGTGATAAAAACTAGAATTCTGTCGTGATCATCACTCAGAATGTAAATATCAGGTTGAATGATAGAGGATAAAAGGACGCAATGTATGTAGTTTTTTCATATATTTGTCTCTCTTCAAATAATTACATATATTGAGAAACATGATAAAATTTATTTCATGTTTACGAAAATTTTTATCTCCTATGTCAATGAAGGGAGGCACTAATTTTATGAGGAATCTTTGTATAGTTTTACTAACTATGAATTATTAATAAAAGCCTACAAATTTGTACAAGCATTTAATATGACATTCAATATACTTGCATTTGATTGTATCGAAAAGGTAAGTGGGTAATACATTATGAAAAAAAACGCGAATTTTTAAATTTCAAATGCGATCGTTTCGAAAACTAAGTGTTCTTGAGAAAAAAGTGGATAAGAACATTTGAAGTCAAGGATATATCAATTTAGCTAAAAGGAAATGTTTCTGGCACAAAAGTTTTATTTTATAATTTATTCTGCAAAATTATGAATTACTGTTATCGTAACTGCTTTTTAACAAACACTCAAATTTGTTGAACTTGACAGTTCAAAATACATAAGAACAATGCTGGTGTAGATGGGCATATTGAAGTGCTACGAACTAATATTCTGTTTTCTAAACTTAGCAGGTTAAAAATTCGAATTCCATCGTGAGAAAAATTTTATAATTTTAATTCATTTGATTTCAATTTCATTCTTAATTTATTGAATTGTATTTTTAAATATATGCCAATGATTCTGTAATATGGAACAACGAAAACGAAACTGATTTTTTTTATATATTTTAGATTACCGTGCTAGTTAAAAATACATTTTAATACAATGTAAAAATGTATCGTGCCATTGATAACAAAAAAGTGGTCGTTATTACCAGAACAACAAGTTTTCCTACTTCGTTCTAAGAATCAATGATATGCAAATCTTTTCTACTCTTAATTAATTATATACCCGAGTTTTCCTCCTTCTCTTAAGTGTATACATGTGCATGTGCATACAGCACTATACGAATTAGATCGAAGGTCATCAAGATGCGATTTCCTATAATCAAATAAATGAAATTCAGTTTTTTTGACATGATTTATCCTTATTCTAAAGATATGATGCTGCGCAATCTACGTGCCTCCAACATTGACAACACAGACTATTTAAGCCGGCGATCTGAAGAATCGGCATCAGTTTCACTCAGTCAGTGCAACATCAACAGCAAGTCAAAATGAAATTCTTGTGCCTCTTCCTCGCTCTTATTGCGTTGTTGGTTGGAACCGCTAGTGCCACAATTTGCGCCACAGATTTGAGAAGTGGCGGACCCCAAAACTTTGACAGTATTGGGGCAATGAACGCTGAAAACAGCCGAGGCGGACGTAAGTATTTTTAATATTCCCTAAGCTCATTAAAAAAAATTATAACTTGATACGACATTTTATTCAAAACAGGATACGTGTATGCCCATGGCGGCGCATGCTAGTTCAACAACCACGAAAATCAACAAAATTCTTCAAACGATTAACGACTCTTTATTGGAAAATTTAAAATGAAAAATAAATTAACATCTTTTAGAAATCTTTCATGTTATTTATTGAATTTTTAACACTTCCTGAACCTAATCCTATATAAGTACATCCGTAATTATATCCGTCCCATTATCTAACATGCGAGTTCCGGCTATTAAATCAACTACCGTGCACAAAATATTATATCACTATTTTTGTTCTCTTATCAGATGTTTACTAATAAAATCACTCATGCACGAAGTAGACGAATTTTTATTAAATGTTATCGAACTCTTATTTCTTATGTTCAATCTCAAAATTTTGTAGTTGAGAATATTCACAAAAAAGTTTCACTTATGGCGGCCTCAAAACAGGTCTGAATTTTTTTTAAAGAGCTAGGGTAAACTGACCAATGAATAACCGAAATGTCAAATTCTTGTAGGTTCTAGTTAAAAATTAAAAAAATAAAGTATAAAGTTGAACAAAATTTGTTTCAGTTTACTTAGAATTTTATTATCTTTTAAATGTCATGAATAATAATATTACATAAACAAAAGAAAAATTCTAATAATCGGATTCAAGTATAAATTGCATATGAACCCAGTAAATGACTATTGACATCTATTAAATAACCATGCATAAGCCAATGAATGAACACCTAGTTGAAAATTTACATAAGACATATATATGACTAGTCGTATGTAGGTATGTAAATTTTTAACTGAGCAGAAATTCAATATACTTTAATATATTTAATTTGTAAAGTAATAAAACATTTATATGATAGATTTAGATGGAAAATTTTATTTTATTAAACACTTGAATTCAAAATACAACAACTTATTACTATGAAATCGAACAAACGTGTTGTTTTTAAAGCAGAACATCTTATATTAAACAAAAACGTATGATATTTTGATAAATAAATACCTAGCTAGATTGTAAAATAATAATTTTTAATTTTTATAATCGCATTTATGAATTTGTCGATAAGTTATCAGTCTCTGTTATACGATTATAAGTACAATAACTTGTCATTACTTTAAACTATAAATAATATTACTTTTAAAGAACAATTGATATATTAAACAGAATAATTCTAAGAACACATTAACAGCTTAAGTTTGTTTTGGTAATTCATTATTTGTAATATCTTATAATTGCATTCTTTGGGCATTAACACCATAGGAATCATAATTTTTTATATGTAATGATTCAGCTTTTTGTTTTAAAAGCTGTGCAATTTTCATTCTTTTTCTTTTCTTTGTGACGTCCCGAACAGAAAACTTTAATTATTTATTTTTCACCATACCCTGGCCGAAAGTGTCACTTTCGCTCCCGGCACAAAAACGCGAATGTGGTATTTTCGGCCCGGGTATGGTGAAAAATAGTATACGCTCCACGGGAGTAAAATTGGTCAGCCTATATCTCGTGTTTGCCACCCTTGCCTTCGGCTCGGGTGGCAATTTACACGAGATATGGACTGTCCAAGTTTTTTCCTCCCTAGGTGCGTAATATACTATAATTTGTTTTTATTATCGAGAGCGCGCAACTTCCACTTTTCGCCGAGCGACTTACGCACGTGGATTATCTTTTAGCGTGGCGTGAGAAAGCAAGGAGGATGGATGGGATTTCGTCCAGACTCGAGAGTCTAGTGACAGGAAAAATGTTTTATTTAAATGAATAACCTTTTAAATGACTTACTTTGTATCGTTGGTTATTTATTTGTTGTCCTGGGATCTATACAATATCTCTCTATCTCTTTCTCTGGTTGGAACTCTCGTTCAATACTACACTCCTTATAATGATTTTTGCTATCACTTTCATTCATTCGTCACAAAAATAACTCTCTTTTACAATTCTTTGTGCTACTTTTACAATAACTCTCTTTTACAATTCTTTGTGATGCTTTTACTATCACTACTATTCTAACGAACGATTTTGTTTTACGGAAAACCGGACTGTACTCTTAGTGGGCAAAACTTGGACTGAGGACCGCTGCCCTTTACAATGAACTGTCGGAGTTTCCCGGGTTCGTATCTACGAGCGTAATTATCTGGTCCGGTCTAATACTAATAACTCTAGTTCCTCGCTGCCCAGGCGATCACACTATTTATTCGGGTGTGAAGTACCTGGGTCCCCACCTTATGCACCGATATCGATCTCCTATAGTTTGGAGCCCGATATCGATACACGCGGGGTCATAAATCTCGGGCATGTTCGTTACCGCGTTCATGCATTATCAGCGCTAGTTTTGGAGCCGATAACGCATCTCGCTTTTGTGCTCCGTGCCGACGGCGGTCATCCGACATCTCAAGTTTTATGGCTTTGTTTTTCATTGTCTCTTTTGGCAACCGCGACTCGTCACCATGAAGGAATTTTGTTTGTGTCATTTTAATTCTCTTCTTAATTAAGAAATTATTTGAGAGAGAGAATTAAAATACACATATATACGACCGCAGGTCGTCACATCTTTTTAATTTCATTTCTTCGATTTTTCTCTGTTTTTTTCTTGCATCTTTTTTTTCTAGCCTTTTGTTCTTCTTTTTCTTAATTTCTCTTTGGTATTTTTTCGCAGCTCTTGTAGTCTTTTTCGCTCTTCTTCTGTTTTCATTTTTTCCTCTTGCTGTTTCTTTCAATTTTACTATATAGTCCAGTCAAATTAGACTTTTTTCAAAACAAAATTAATATTAGGATGCGACAACATTTTTCTTGTTCAGTGGGCCAATACAGAGCTACTGTAAAAAAAGAAACTTGCAACTCCTGGCGGAATTGTTTATATCATTGTTTAAAGGGTCAAAATGTGGTTTTTTGCATTTTGCGAAAAAACTAATGCTCGGATGAAGCTCAATGTATGGAAGAAGTTGTAGGCATTAAAACGACCTATGAAACGAGCGCTTATTTATTAAGATTCGTCAATTATTTACCTATTTTTTGCACTAAAAAATGTTCTATTATAGTTATTGATTAAAACTTTGCATATTTGGATAGGTCTTTTCAAGACGAAAAAAATACCGTTTTGACATTTGCGATAACTTAATTATTTATTGCTAAAATCCATTTTGCAACAAAAAACACTTTTTTTTTTTTAATTAATTATTACAGGAATGGGAGGTTGTATCGACATGGGGTGAAGCTTATTCTCTTCTTAAAGAGTTGTACTTTAATTGCTCCATGAGAAGTATATCGCGTATTTTAGTTAAAAGCTATGAAAAATGGCTTTACAAAAAGAACAGGTAATTGACGCTAATCGCTCGACCGCGCGCTGCCTAAAATCTGAATTAGAGACTTCAAAATGACATACGCTGAAAAATTTAGCTTTTCTCAGCAACTAATTAATGGATTTGAATGATTCTTTTTTTAATTTGGGGTAGCACTAAAAATTATGACGATCTATCGTAATCGTTTTTTAATAAAATTGTTTTTTAATCTGTAATTGTTTATTTAACTATTAATTTTGCAAAAAGAACCAAAAATTGATATTCTTCTAAATTTTTTCAATGTAATAATTGAATATAATTATAAATAGAATGAAATATAATTATTAATAAAGAGTATAACTAAAATTCGCTTAATTAAAATTATTTACATACCTTTCACCTTACATAATTACTCAAAATTACTCAAAATTACTAAAAATGAAAAGAAATGTTAAATAATAAATAACTTCAATTATTATATTGAAAAAATTTAGAAGAATATCAATTTTTGGTTCTTTTTGCAATCACCCTTTTTCGAGCCAATTTGACTGGACCTTCGTAGTTAGAGTGAGAGAGATGATAGCAGCCCCCCCCCCCCCAGTACCAACGCAATACATAAAAAATAAATAAATTTAGATGCAATGTAAATATACCTATCGTGCTCGATAGCACTTACAAGCTAAGCGAATCACTGTACATCACAGTTAAGTCATGCTTTGGTTGCAAGAGCAAAAGCTACCTTTTTTCTTGCGCAAGTTTTTAATACTGGTCGATCAACGGTAGTGGGCTGATTGCCATTCGAATCACCACCGGAAGGCACTTCGGAGAGATCATCGCGGATTATATACGCGGGTTTCAGGAGTTCCACCGATACGCTGCGTGATGCGCCATTAACTTCTATATCGAAGACGCGATCGGACGGACGCTTTAATACTTTGTAGGAGCCAGTGTAAGGCCTTTCTAATGATTTTTTTTGTTACTTAAAAATACATGTGTACAACTATACAAATCTTTGAAACAAAATGCACGCTTTTTATAGTTATGTGCGACAGGGACTGGACGAACTTGACGCATACATTCGCGAAATTCTTCGATAAAGAAATTTGGATCAGGTGTGAAGTCTTCAGGGAGGAAAAACTTACCTGGAAGACGTAAGGTAGTACCGAATACAAATTCCGCAGGAGACGTATTCGTGCCCTGACGGAGATGATTACGTAATCCTAATAATACTGTACTAAGCATACGGGTCCAGTCCTTGTCCACATGACACATAATCGCCGCTTTAAAAGTACGGTGCCAGCGTTCGATAAGGCCGTTCGCCGCAGGGTGATACGCAGTAGTGCGAATATGCTCGCAACCTATTAAGGACGAAAGAGCCGTGAGTAAGCGCGATTCAAATTGTGAACCCTGATCAGACGTGATGACCTTGGGGACACCATAGCGAGAAACCCAGGTATCATAAAATGCTTTGGCAACCGTTTGCGCTGACATTTCGCGTAGCAGAACCGCCTCAACCCAGGGCGAAAAGCGATCTATCATGGTGAGAATATACTCGAAACCATTACGATTGGGAAGGGGACCGACTAGATCAATGTGCACGTGGTTGAATCGACCATCGGGTGCGACGAATTTATCAGGTACAAGTGTCACATGGCGAGAGACCTTTGACTGTTGACAGTCTAAACAATTCTTACGAAAACGAGGTATATCACGGTGCATGTTAGACCAAACGTAACGCGGCCGAATGGTGGAGGTAACCCTGGATTTCCGAGTGGTTGTTGTACTCTAAGTGGAATTTGCTGGCCTGGCGCGCTCCAGCCCACCTGGCCCCCGCTGGTCTGTCCTTGAACCACTACACTCTGATTTCCTGCTGCACTTAGTTGCGACGTCGGAACTGCCCTTTGTATGATCGTGATATCCGCTCGACTTTCATTCGTTACAGTTGTATTTGCGCTCGTTACCGACATGTACTGGCTGCCTGTTTCCATCGGACCGTTTGTTGCGCAGAAGCATCGATTGTGGCTCCAACTGCGCTTGGCATTGAAACGCCTCAAACGCATCTGTCTGATTTTCTGTGTGATTGCTCTCTGCCATGACAAATTTTTAAAATTACTTTCTCACTCGCTTTGGCACGGACAGCTCGCTGAGTCTGTTACGCCACACTTAGAATGTTATAATAAAGGGACATTATACGGTGTCTCTTAAAACAGTCCTTTATTAAATCTCTTTGGTTACAAATGATCGATTACTCGCTTCCGCAGTTCTCAACTTCGCGTATCTCGGGGATCTCTATAACAATGTCGTGCGCTCATAAACTCGCTCTCGCCGGCTACCTTAAAATGCGCGATGAAGTAATTACATTTAAACTAGTCAAAACTACACTAGTTATTACTTAACTATAGTCATTTCTGTTTTTGAAGAAAATGTAAAAAAAAAACAGTAATAAAGTTTTTCTGTATAACTTAAAATTTCGGAAATAATAACATCGGATTTGGATAAAATAAAAAGCTCATAATCTCTGGTTACACATGTGATTAGCTAAATCGAGATATGATTTTGCTCTCAGCTGTTAGTACGAAGTGAAGAAACTATTAAAGTAATAACGTAAATTTTTCAAAAAACTGTAATATTAGAGATTTAACCAATAATTCATAATCTGAAAGACTAACTTCTGCACGTTGAACTTAAAAAAAAACAAAGCTTTAATTATCAAATTCTCTGATCTTGTAAACACATACTTACACTTTCTGTGATAAAGTCACAATAAGGAAAAACTTTCGAGATGAAGATAGTCATGTCTAGAATATTATAAAGCATTTGAATCGACAACACAATCTATTTGGGGCATCGCAATAGAAAATATTTGATTACAGACAGTGGCGACGAATTATGGATTAAACGAACTTACCTAAGTGAAGTTCGATCCAAATTATATGAGGTCCTCGTTCGAAGAGATTAACTTATGTAGTACCGCGACTTGTCGCCCTATGACGCCAGTTTTCAGAGTATTGTTATAGAAAAAAATACCCCCTCCCTCGCGGTGCGGCACGCGCTCGTGCGCGCGCTCGCTCTCCTCATTATAGTTGAGAGTAATGTGTGGGGGGGTTCATTTATAAAAAAGATGGGTGGGACTTTAATCTCTTCGAACGAGGACCTCATATAATTTGGATCGAACTTCACTTAGGTAAGTTCGTTTAATCCATAATTATATTTCGTTCCTCGTTCTCGAGATTAACTTATGTAGATGTTTAGCGAATTATAAGTAAAGGGAGTTCTTTATTTATAAAACATACAATCCTTAAATGTGTATTAATTACATTAAAAAAGAATAAGAAATACAAAATTTTTTTATGAGAAAACAGCAGACGCAAAGTTTTCTTGAAGTGATTCAATCTGCCTGTTATAGAACCTAGTGAAAACCTCTGATCCGGTCGACCACCCCGCAGCATTCTTAATTGCATTAATGCTTAAGCCTTTTTTAAAAGCCTTGGAAGTAGAAGCATGTCTTGTACTGTGTCCAGTGAATTCCTTATCTACACCGCAGTCGTGTAGAGTATCTTTCAAGTATCTGCTAAGAATGCTGCGTGAGGCCGTTGAATGAGGTTTTTTACATGTAATAAAGAGAAAATCTCCTTTTCTCAGATGCTTGGTAACGCTTAAATAATACATTAGAGTTCTCGCTATACAAATGCCTGGCCTTTGCTTGAAAAACGGTAAAAACGCAAAAGGCTGATAAGCTCCTGGTCTGGATGTTTTGATTAAATCTTCTACCTTTATTTCAATACCGTTATTGTTAATAGTAATATTATTTACTCTAATTAATGATAAAGATTGTATCCTAAAGCCAGTGCCTAAAGCGAGAAGTAAAATTAACTTTTTGGATAATCGACTTAAATCTAATGAGTTAAGTGGGTGCCATGATTCTATAATCTTTAAAACCTCAGTGACATCCCACGTTTTATGATATTTCGGCGCTGTAGGCCTTAACTTAAACAAACCCTTGAAGAATCGGTTAATAACGCTATTATTTGCAAAATCATTATTTGAAATTAGAGCTACTGCTGATCTAGCTGTATTGATTGTACCATATGCTGCTCCCGAGTTAAATAGATTGGACAGAAAATCCAAGAGGGTGTCTACCGACGGTGCGAAAGGGTCCCGCTTTCTCGTGTGGCAAAATTCCCACCATGCCCTCAAAGGAGCGTTGTATTGTTTATACGAGCTATCAGCTAAAGACGACATCATGATATCCAATGCAGGTTCCTTTACGCCTCTCTTTCTGTAGGCCTCCCTGATAATCTCGCGGCAAGAAGTGTAAGGTTTGCCGCTCTCGGGTGAGTGATCGATCTACAAGGTGATAGTAGTAAATAATTAGATGGTTCTAAACTAATGATTTTGGCAATAACAAGTTTTTAAAATTTGGAAACCAGCATTGAGTTGGCCAAAAAGGAACTACTAAAATTCCGTTCGATTCTTCTTCTCGAATCTTTTTTAAAACTCTCGGAATCAGAGAAAAAGGTGGAAAAGCATAGTAAGAAAACTTTTTCCAAGATATCGTAAATGCATTAATTGCTAAAGCATCTGCGTCTCTTTGCCAGGAGCAGTAAACTGGGCATTTTTTATTTATACGTGATGCAAACAAGTCGATGTTTGGTTTACCTAACTCGCGTTTAACAATATCAAATGCGTAAGGTGCCAATTCCCACTCCGTGTCTACATTCGTGATTCTCGAATCATAATCTGCAGGGTTTTCGCTAGATGCAACATACTCAGCGAATACCCATATATTTCTAAGAATACACCATTGCCACAATTTTTTTGTTGCCCTATTTAGATGGGGAAATCTAATTCCTCCCATCTTGTTAATGTAAGAGAGTGCTGTTGTGTTATCGACACGGAGGAGGATTTGGCAGTTACATTCTTTGTTTGAAAAACCTTTTAGTGCGAAAAAGCGGCTAGGATCTCTAGCAAATTAATATGGAATTCTGATTCATCTTCTGACCAGAATCCATTGATTCTAGAATCTCCGCATACTGCTCCCCAGCCCGAAAGAGACGCATCCGAAAAAATTTCCATCTTAAATTCAAATGATCGAATATCGTTGTGAATTGACATAATATTGTTTTTCCACCATTTTAAATCTGCTACCGCTGAATGTGAAAGTGAAATGTAAGAATCAAAATTATAGAAGTTATTTCTTAAAGCTATGTATTTGATTCTTTCTAAAGATTTGTAAAACAACCATCCATATTTAACTGCCGGACACGCTGCTACCAAAACTCCAATCAACTCTGCTAACGCCTGTGTTGTACATTTCTTTTGTTTTAAAAGATTTTTTACAAGATTTTTAATTTTTAATCTTTTCATTTCCGTCAAGGATAAGCGCATATTTCTCGAGTTTATAATAAAGCCCAAAAAATTGCATTGATTGGATGAAACAAGGTTACTTTTCTCATAGTTTATAATAAATCCCAGATTGATCAGAAGATCTACCGTTTTCACTTTATTTTCTAGACAATTTGTATTTGTATCTCCGAATAATAGAATGTCATCTAGATATATGACCGATCTAAAATTGTTTGTTCTCAAAAAATTCATTACTGGTTTTAAAAGTTTAGTAAAAATGTAAGGACTAGTATTTAAACCGAATGGTAAAACAGTAAACTGATACAAAACGTTATTAAATTGAAAACGTAAATATTTCTTAGAATCTCTGTGCATAGGTACGAGAAAATATGCATCCTTCAGATCAACCTTGCACATGAAGTCATTTGGGTACAAGATGTTTATTGCCGACCTAACATCCTCTAGCTTAAAGTGATCCGTTTCGATAAACTCATTCAACTTTTTTAAATTCAGAATAAACCGATGTGAGCCATCCGGCTTAGGAACTAAGAAATAGGCTGAGAGAAATTGATTTGGTTCTGGTTGGCAAATTTCTATCGCGCCTGAATTTAATAAGGTAGATATTTGTAATTTTAATAATTTAAATTCCTGATAACTAAAAGTTGAATGAGATGGAAGGAACCGTTGTACAACCGATTCCGCGAATTCGATTTTATAACCTGATACGCAATTTAAAACAAAAGGATCGTCAGTGATGTTTTTCCACATTTCTACGTAATGCCTAATTCTGCCGGCAAAATGTACCTGATCTCCTATCGAGGGTGTTTCGATGAATGGGCCGCTCGAGGTCGTCGCATGGGTTCCTGCTGGGTGTAGCGTCGGTCGTGTGATGGTCTCGGCTCGCTCGATCTTCTTCTTTTTCTCGAGGCAAATCCTCGCGCCGAGCCTCTCCTGGGGTTCACCGGACCTGCCTCGTTGTTCGATGAACCCTTCCAGTTTAAACCGTTGGCTGGTCGAAGTGGATTTTTTGGTGGCTGCGTTCTGATTGATTTAGATATTTTAAGCGTCGCCTGAGCTCCGGATATGATATCCTGGAGCTTGCTGCCAAACAAATATTCATCTGGTGTAGACTTCTCCAGCGCGGCTCTGAGGTTTTTTTCAAAACCCGGTGTAATAAACGCTTTCCTGGTCTTTGATAGGGAGCACATCAAATCTGAGAGAAGCTTCGTGGCGTTCGCTAGATTGTTTAATAAGACCTTTCGATCCAAAGGCACTTTGTTGTCGTTCACTATGTCGTGAAAAATTGATGCGACCGTAGCAAGCGCGGCGCCCGCCACGTTTTGATGATTAGAAAAGAATTTGTCCCGCTTGACCGCCGTGTCTCCCATACCGATTAAAACTTCTTCGTTTATGATGGGTGCTTCTAAAAGAATGCTTCCCTTTCTCGGAATTGCCTCGAGTATGTTTGACCTAACCTCTTCCTTTAAGCCTTTATTTATCCATTCCTTCAATAAATCCACCATTTTCTGAGACAATTCAAGCGTCTTGCCGTTTTTTCATTCGGGCTCATTCCGAGAAATTGAGACTCCTCGCTCTGTTCCACGGCGTCCAAAGCGGGCGCGGTGACCTCTGGCTCGGGCAAGAGCGCCGGCTCATCCGAGGCTCGCGCCTTCTTTTTCGGCGGTGATTCAGGAAGCCTGTTTTCTGTACAAGAAAAGATTCTGTTACTTACGGAAAGCGTATTTGGTGTAATTGCTATAGCAATGTAAAAAAGATCCCAACTCTAGTTTGGGCTTATGAGGTTTTTTCTTTTGCCGGTTTAACTCAAGTCTAAACACAACAAGAAAAACTCCCCTCTCGGCGTACCTGAATCCTTGCTATCGTCGCTCTCCGATGCTGAAGACCCCGTCTCATCTTCCTGTTGAATATCCTGTATCTCACGTCGAATTGCAGTAATTTCGGCTTCTAAAGCCATCACTCGTTTGCGATTCGACATTGTCTGACGTCCGCCGTCATCGGCGCCAAGAAACGTAATGAGGAGAGCGAGCGCGCGCACGAGCGCGTGCCGCACCGCGAGGGAGGGGGTATTTTTTTCTATAACAATACTCTGAAAACTGGCGTCATCGGGCGACAAGTCGCGGTACTACATAAGTTAATCTCGAGAACGAGGAACGAAATATAATGCAAGTTCTATTCATGTTTGTAGAAAATAATAAGATATAGAATTGTTCATTTGCAAAATGTTTCGTGCGATGAAGATTATGCTATCGACTATTTATGTAATAACTTGGACGTAACACAACACCAGTGAATAAAAATAATTTACATCTAATTATTTTTTATTATACTTTTATAAATTTTTCCAAAGATATTACTATTTTAAATTGTACATATATATGTATAATTAATAAAATAAATATTGTATTCAAATAACACCTCCATTCTTCTTTCCAAGCTATACCAGTCACCTACCCACGAATCACCAACAAACTTCTCTTTCAATTTCCCCCTTCATCGCTAAAAATTCCAACTCTATCCTCTACGGGCAGCACCCGCACTCAATCGTCGGCACTACAACATCGTCGACCCTGAGCTCACCCCTGGCGCAACCGTAAAACATCTTCCCGTACGCGCAGTACGCCCAGGGGAAGCTCTCGCTGTTGTAAAACACCGAGGGCGTGCCTTTGTCGTCCACGGTCGCCCCGCCAAAACTTTGCTTGCCGGTGCGCTCGGTGAGTGTCTGCATCGTGGTGGTGAAGGCGCAGCCGAGGCTGCCTTTGTGCTCGTCGAGGTGACGGAAGACGGCTCGCGCGGGCGCGTGGACGTAGAGCGAGGCGTCGTCGCCCGATACAGAGACGCAGCCGCGAGAGTCGCCTGCGAGGCCGCAACCTGGAACTACGCCAGTGGCGCTCAGTCGGCCGAATTCACCGGTGCGGAAGACGACCGTAGCGCAGGACAGCCGGTGGTTCGAGTCGAGGATCGTCGTGCCGAAGGTTTTGAGCTGCGGAGAGTGGAGGCGGTGGTGGAGGTGTAGGTATTGTTTTGGTTAGGGGAAGGAAAAATCCGCAGGGTATAGGGGTATTCGAGAAACGTGTGATTATGGTTTCTATTGGGATTTACTGTACGTTTATTTTTCTAAAAGGTGATTGCTACTTTTAGGACTGTACTATACCAAAATTGTTATAAAGAAAAGACAATTTTTTCAAATTTCTTGTAATAATTTTGGTAGTGCAGTTCTAAAAGGAAAAATCTAACTAAGGCATATCTCGCTATCTTAATCGGCCATATAGCCTTTCTAATAAATTTGTATAGTCATTTTGTTGAACGGAATGAAATCGTGAGAATGCCCTCCGAAAGTATGGCTTTCTTCCAGTTACAATGACATTTTAGTGAAAAATACCAAGTTTTATTGTTAAAGGAGAATTCCCACGAATAAGTATAATACGGTCACGCAAACGTATAATGCGACAGTGTTTAGAGTTTTTGAGTGGAGATATGAAATTTATAGAAAAAAATCTACCCAGAGAAGTGAAGAGAAAGTTTTACAAAAAGAAAAAAATACAGTGACATTCATCCGACATTCAGTTAAAAATGAAAAAAGTTTTTAAAATTTTTCCTATTTATAAATATATAAGTGAATTAGGTTTTAATTGTTCCTTTTTCTAAGTACAGTTACCATTGCGATATAAACAACAGTTCAATTTTACATCTTTTGACGAATCTCTGCGAGATAAACAAGCCTGAAGAGGTCGACAAATCCGTCGACGAAACGTCGCAAACTTTAAACATCGTGGAAGATTTATTTTCTTCCTCGCTCCCAACGGATCTAGTCAGAATTGACTAAAAACATTATCATCATTTCTGCAATGGGGAGTAAAATCGTGCATACGATTAACAACTTAGATCAACAGTTCAATTTCTTTTTTTTCAGTGCAGACGGATAAATATAATAAAAAAAATAGTAATAAACATAATTATTTAAATCTTTATAGAAGTAATGTAATAATAACTTAAAATTTACTGAAAATCTAATAATATAGCTATATTAAAGCAAGAGCAGAATATAGCTCCTTACCTCCTCCTTCTCCCTCTCTTTTATCATGCTCGTGTTCCATTTCAATATCACAACAATTACCCAGTCTCATACACGCAGAAACCTACCCACATTACACCCACCTTGAACTCCGTACTCCTCTCCTTATTGTCCGCCCCGTTCCCCGGCTTCTCTTTGCCATTCCCCTCTCCACTCACAGGCTCCTTTGGGTGGACTTCCATCGTCTCCGACTCGTTCTCCGCATCGTCGACTTCAGACAACAGTTCGTCCTCGCGGTTGATCTCCTCGGCGAGCGTCTCCGCGCCCTCGCCGACGACGATGGCGAGGTCGGTCTTGCCTGCCACGTGGCGCGCCAGGGTGATCGGGTGGCGGTAGCGCTGTACCGCGCCCACGCAGCCCGGCTTGAAGCTCGTCTCCTTGAATAAGAATAGTTGTGAAGGTGAGGATGCGTAAGTTTTTTTTTTTAAAGATTAAGTTTAAGGAATTAAATTTTCGTTTATACAAAAGAATTATGTTTTTAAAACGACTGTATAATGAACACTATCATGAACTGTGATATTCGTGTTAATAAGTATATGAGGGAGTTCAACTACGTGGATAAGTGCTAAGTGATAGCGTAGAATTTGTTGGGGAAATTGGAATCAAATTTTCCAAATAACCTGGTGGAAATTTTTTATTGAGAAGTATAAAAAATTATAAAAAATTATATACTAATAAAAGTTATGAAAATCTAAAATGATATCTCATATTCCTACATTTTTTATCGTTTTTCACGCTGGATATCCTTTTTATTATATCGAGCATTGTGACCTTGTGATTAAAACAATGTAAGCATGTATCCGACGAAGTCAATATACCAATTAACATTTGAAGTTAAGCTTAAGGAGGTTGTATTATACCCCTAAAAAGGCCTTCAAGAAAAATATTCATATCTTAATTTCGTAAAATATGGTAACGATAGTTCAAATATAATATAAAAGAATATATTTAAGAAAGTAAGAAAAAATGTTTTCAACTCATTTGTGATATCTGAATTGTAGATAATGACCGTTAAATAAAACTTCAGTTGGATATATAAAACTTTTTTATTTTTAATTCGATTTTAATAATTCAAAGCTTATTTTATTTATTAACCATTTATCTACAAATTCACCATATTAAAAATTAAAAAATTGATGTATTTGAAAAGAAAATTAATTATTAATTAGCTAATTATAAAATTACAAACAAATAATTAGCTTTACTCGGCGTATATAAATTATTGCTTAATTTTGACATGGTGAATTTGTAGATAAATGGTTAAGAAATAAAATAAGCTTTGAATGATTAAAATCGAATTAAAAATAAAAAAGCTTTATATTTTCAAGTGAAGTTTTGTTTAACGGCCATTATCTACGATTTAGATATATCACAAATAAGTTGAAAATATGTTTTCTTACGCTCTCAAAGTATACTCTTTTATATTATATTCGTACTATCGTTACCATATTGTACAAAATTAAGATATGAATATTTTTCTTGAAGGCCTTTGTAGGGTATACAATCTCCTTAAAAATACTATAGGTGTTTTTATAGAAACAACAATTTTGAAATGCCCTCGTAATATTAACATGGTAGATCTATTTAAAAAATAACAACAAATGATACCATTGATATATAACATTTCTCACTTTACCCACGTGAAAATAATATGAGTCAACGATCTCATATGGGATCTCATATATTATTTTCACGCGGGTAAAATATAATTTTCCACTATAGCAAGATTTAGCTATAATCTGAATTTCATTAAAAAGTAACCGACAATTGAATACTGTAATTGGAAACTTTGTATCCCAATACAAATAAACAATCCACAATTATATTTCTCCCAACCAAATCCTCACCCACGAGCCCCACGACTCACATCAAGGATCGCCGCGTCCATCTCGATCTCGACGCCCATCTTGCCGCACTCCTTCTGGTAATAAGTTTCCATCCTGCGCATCGTCATCTCGGCGACGTCGATCGCCCTCATCTGCCTGACGAGCGAGGCGTACGCATCGAGGGCAGCGGCCTTGACGGCCTCGAGGTCGGCACCTCGCTGATCGGCGGGAGTGTCCTCGGCACCGGCGTGCACCACGATAACGGGCTGCGCGGGCTGTGGTGGCAGGGTCGGTGGTTCCTCGACACACACCATCTGCACGTCGGCGGTCGCTAGAATTTTGTCGAGGACCGTCGGGCTGTCCAGCGGCGTGCAGGACATCGTGGGAGTGGTGTGTGTTGAGAGTAAGTTACGAGAATTTCGGGGTTGGGAAGTGGTTGGTGTGTTGTATGCAATTGTTATGGTGGTCGGTGATGGGGTGAAGTTTGGAGTGGAACGATTATCAATTGATATATATATCAGTAGGTGTTCTGGCTTGACGGCGTCTCAGTTTTACCCAACGCCATCATATAGTAAAAAATAAAGTAGGTGTTCTATCAGGATGTTTATAGTATAGGATTCGAAAATTCTCTGAACCGGCCTCTTCTCTGTTTGATAATTCTATGTATTTTCGTACTTAATCTGTATTTTTATAGTGTATTATGTGTGCATTAGGAAAACGCACGCACATGTACAGATAAAAAGTGCATTTGCTTAGCAATCTGCTATTTGTGCACCATAAGCGATCATGACAAAAGTAGAACAATTATATTGATTATATGTTACACCTTTCTGATAATTTTTCTATGAATAACCAATGAAAGAATGAAACTTACGCAAAGTATTTTGTAAGTTATATAAGTATAGCAATATGATGTACGTAATTATGCACGTAAAAAAATAACTTGTGTATGATATCGAAAAAAAAATTGTTATTACTTGATCACCAATCAATTGTCAATTACTTTGACTGTTTTACAAAAATATTTTAAAAATAAAAAAGAACATTAATCTTTAATCATTTAAATTCAAAAAGAATATAAAATAGAAATAAGGAAGCTTTTCTGGCATATCGTGTCGTTACGAAACATGATGGAGAAGTTTCGAGCGTGTTTTCGATGAGGCGACAGCCGGAACTTCCGAACTTTATTAAGCTTGGTCACGACAGGCTTCCTTGCGTTTTTTAGCCTTTGCGACACTGTAACACGTAAGCGTCGATGTTTATTGAGCTTTCGGAAGCTTTATATAACCCTGTATTTCCATACATAACTTTTGCATTTTCATGACGGCGCATTGTATATTTTACGGGGCCAAGGTGAAAATAATTAAACAATAACGATTTCTTTTTTTTTCTAACGATTACGTAATTTAATAACTATATAACTATAATTGATTTTTACACAATCGTTCTCTTAAGATAAAACTTTGGACGGAATTCTTTGATACAAATGACTCGACTTCAACGTTCTTTATATTTCTGTAAAATATTTTTAAGGCGCTTTTTGAGAAGTCTTTGGCCATTCAGTAATTTTAACTTAATTTGATTTTTTTTTTCGAATTCTTTCGATGTTGCTTAGAATTAAAAATAAATCTACTTCTAGATCACGATGCTAAAACTTTACATACGACGAAAATTCGTAAAAATTATTTACGATTATGTCGTAATGTTGATAAAAGTGAAACACTCTTCCTAATGGATATCTAGGAAATATCTTTGGTGTGATTGAACATAATACTTCTTTGGGATGTGATATTACAGTCTTAAAATCTTTGGAATTAAAATTAGATTGTCGTTCAACTAGAAAAACGAGAGAAAAGTATAGTATTCAGAATTATAAAATCGAAACATATCGTAAAAACGTGTTTAATTCTTGTTGACTATCGTCCTGCGGTGAACAGTAAAATTCCTTTTTCAACTTGTGAACTTCCACATTTCCTGTATCTGTTCCTAGAGCCTAACATTCAATTCAAAATATTACATAAAAATTTAAGTTATTTAAATAAGTTTTATGGTTTGAATTATTTAATTGAATCAACTCACAATGTATTGATTAGACATATTCCGATTCGAGTTGCAAGGAGATAGTTTTATACATTTCACGTAGCCCCAATTTTTCGTGGCAACTGTATATATGGGGTAAATATCACTCTTACTTAAATCCCACACAACGATTCTAAAGACCAATTTATTGCTTATTATAATAACTATGACAATATTAAATTAAGACCGTTATTATTTGGTAACAAACCTGTAATACTCGTCTAGGACGTATATAGTCAAAGGTTTTGACTTTGACCACTGTATACTTTTAATTCCAGCAGAACTGTCCTCATCCTTCAACTTTAAAAGTGGAGTTTCTATATTTAAAGAGTGCAGTCTAATACTTCCATCATTGCAACCAGCCTGAAATAATTTTCATCGTTAAAAGGAACATGAATTAAACGTAATAGAAATTTACAATTAATATTGTACATACAAGAAAATAAGATTGCTTAAATGGGCAAACTTCAAGGCATGTTGTGCTACCACAAGAATCTGTAAAACATCATTAAGAGTCATATCAATGTTCCTAATATATCAATGACATTCTAAAAGTTATTCAGATATTTTACCCATTTCATTTATTTTATAATAAAGTTTGTTATTTCTACCCCCAATACAATTAGCGTATAAAATATTAGTGTCATTCGTGGCCAAGTATAAATTGTTGCAATCAACATTATCGACGTTCATATCGACGAATAACTTTTTGATACTACTCAATTCATTTTTCTTTGTATATAAAGGCACTTCTTGGCTTTTCACTAGCTTCACCTTTCCCCACTGAGTTAAACCTAAATCGTCTACATTGTGGCTAAGGTTGCGTAAGACACTCCAAATAATTAAGCGTCCTTCTTCATCAAGAGTACAAATTTGTATGGAAATAAATCTGTTGTCGAAATTTTCCATTTCGTCTTCTACCATTCGTGATAGAATTCGAATAGATACAATGGGAGACATATGAGCTTCGATTTCCCAACTTCCTGCTGTAGTATAAGTTGTACTTCGAACGATCCAATCCATTTCATTTACTTTGTCTATTATTTTCTGATGCCATGTTTCCTCTTCTCTTAAATCCCACAAACAAACAGAACTGAAAAATAATTTTAAAATTTTAACATGATAATAAAACTTGCTTATTTTTTTTAACTCAAATTTTAATATTAATTAAAATAACTTACCCATCTTGAAGTCCTGCAAAAACAATATTATTATTTGTACAATGGAAGCAACAAGCTGTTATTGGACTTTGGGAATAAAATAATTTTATTGGCCTTGATGGTTCATTTACATTCCAGACACAGCCAATACAACAGTCTATAATATAATCCTGCTTATTTGATATTTCAATTTTCTATAAATATTAAAAATTAAAATAAATAAACATTTTTATAAACAGATTTACAAAATAAGATTTATTCATACCTCATTTGCGGAAGCGTGAACGCTCATAAGAATTTTATTGTTGGTTTCAGAATAGTGCAACATTATGACTTGCCTACCACATAAAAAAGATAAGGAACTAACTGAAAGTTTAATAAAACCTTCACTAAAGGGAAATTCATGTGTATCGTTTTGAAGAATATTGCCTCCATATTCCTTTTCTTCTAGTAAAGCTAACATAACTTTTCCTGCTCTACTTAAAAATTCATTAAGTTTTAAAATATCATATGAAGGCCTAACTAGTGATATACTATCTGGTTTTTCTCCACCAACACCAATGTGTTCCATTTTAAACAGTCTTACATCTTCAATTGTCTTTAAATCACTTCTACACTTAACTGGAAACTGTGTCCATTTAGTTTCCAGTTCATTATTGTCAGTCTGAATTTCCACATCAAGATTATCTTCTTTTGTTTGTGTAGATATCTGAAAAAGTTTTTATATTATTTCATTATTTGCTGTATGTATGAGACAACAGTAAGTAATAATTTGTAAATATACCTGTTGAGTATTTAATTTTCCATAACTTCGAATAAATTCATCATAGGAAATAGGCGTTGATTCATATAGTGACCATTCAACTATGTCTAATTTAATCATATTCATTAAAACTTGACCTCTTGTAAGAACCTTTGGTGGTTCCTAAAGTAATTAAAACAGGAATTGTTAAAAATATGTTCTTAATAAACGCTTGAAATATTATGCACCAAACAAAAACTATTTACCTCAACAATTTTTTCTTGCTTTTGTTTTTCCTGATTGACAAGAGATATTTGTGATGCTGGTGGAGACTTTACAAAATCACCTGAACGAGCATCTTCAAAACCTTCATCTGTTGATGAAGGTAAAGATTTATTTTCCGACTGTTTTTCTTCTCTGTTATTTTTATCTTCCCTGCAAATTATTAGATATACTACTTTACCAATTCCTTAAAAGTATAGTAAAACAAGGTACAAATTTTGAAACAGTAATTTATTCTTTTTGATATTTAATGCTGACTAAAGCGAACCTATAAGATTGATTAGTTGGTTGTTTCAGTTCTGGTGGAGGTGGTGGCGTTTTCATTCGACTTGCCATCAATGATTCCACCATAGCCGCTCTCTTTTTTGCTTCTGCCATTTCATAATGACCCGAATCAAGCATATGTTCTTCTTCAACTCTACTACGAACATCTGCACTGTTAATCACCCTTTTCTAAAAAAAATCATATAAGTTTAGTAACTATTTACATTTTGTTTAAAATTTATTAAAGTATTTCTTCCATCAAACCTTTTGCTCAGTACGAAGTTCAATAGGGTCTAAATCTATGCTTAATTCACTGCCAGATTCTTCATTAATTTCAGATTCATATTCTTCAAAATCTGATTCATAATCCTTGAACAGAAAAAAAAAAAATGAAATCAGCTTTATTAAAATAATATTTTTGACATTAACTAAATACTTAAATATACAACATAACATACCTCAAAGTCATCCTCATATTGGTATTCATCATTTTCAACTTTAGCTGCTTGTTCCACTGTTTCATTAGATTTTGATTTCGCATTATCACTTTTTGCGTGCAAAACTTTAACTTCACTGGGACTTAAAGTTCTAGATCTTTTTCGTTCACGTGAAGCATGCCTTGGCAGTGGTTTTTTTGAACTATTAGAAGTTGCAGCTTTATCAGAACGTTTAGATGTTGAAATCTTTTCTAACTTTTTATTAGATGAAGATTTTTCCAAACTTTTACTCGAAACTTTTTCTGGCCTTCTACTTGTCGAAGTCTTTTCCAAACTTTTACTCGCCGACAGTTTCTCTGAAGCTCTACTCACCAAAGTCCTTTCTTTACTCCTCCTTACATCTGATTTTATCATATCGTTAAGCTTACTGGCAGAGTCTCTTGGAACATACAAGGAACTCTCACCCCTCTTCTCATTGTACTGAGACTGAGCCGTCCTCTCTTTAGTGCTCTTCCTAATGCTACTCTTCGCCTTATCACTGGAACCACTCTTACTGCTTTCAGCTTTTACCTTGGGCACCGCTGGCTTCCTAACAGTACTGGAGGACCTCGATGACTCTTCGAAGCTCGACTTTGACGTAGACAGTCCATTCTGCCTCAACTGCTTGAGCTTCACAGGGTTTTTATCCGGCAGTACTCCCTTGCTACCCAGTTCAGCTGTACTTTTCGACTTCCTATCCCCGGCAGCTCTCAAGTCTACGATCTGCGATTCCTTCCTCTTCTCTCTCCTCTCCTCGCCATCACCCCTGCTCTGACTTGAAGAGCTTACCTTGCTCTTCACTTGGCCTCTGGACTCGGTCGGCTTCTTGATTGCCCCCTGAAACGACGACAATTGATAATTACTATGTACTTACTACTTGCGACTTTGAAAGAGCCGCTAAAAAATTCATGGATGGCATTGATTAATCGCCAAACTAGGTTAACCCCGCGATAACATCTAACCTCATCTCTCGCCACCCTTTTATATACACATCACCTACATACACCGGCGAAAAACAGTACGCCAAATCATGAACGTATTTTTACGTACCTTGCTCGACATTATGCGCTGGATAAATTTGTTTTGACAGTCGGGAAGGCCGCCATGACGCACGGGGAAAATAACAGACGACGACGAATACGATACGATATGACAACGACACTATGTTTGGATACCGACTGCAACTGCAACGCGCGCACCTATCCACGCGCGATCGAGCGGGGGTGGGTTTGTGGGTTTTAGGTTGTCAGCCGACAAGCACTCGCTCGCTCGCTTATATTATACTCATATACTTACTTACCTACTTACTTACTTGCCTGCGCGCATATGTAAGTAGGTAGTTGAGTACAATTGTGCAAGGGTATATATACACGTATATCTATATGTATAGATGTTTGAGGTTTATGCCGTTTATGGATATATCGATGAATTATACAGACGAGTGCGGTGTGTGTGTGTGTGTATACTTTTAAAGTTTCAATATCGGAGTCAATATTTGAATGGTACGTGCATAAGTGATGACGAAAATTGATTTTGGTATAGGTCGCGTTACTAGGGATATGATAGACGCGTGGTCAGCCATAAGTACTTATTGAGCGCACGACGAGATAAGTTATAGGGGCGGATAAGTCTTTATAGAGATCGATATAGTGTCAGACGTGTGGTTTTACCTACTTAAAAAAGTGTTAATTTTTTAAATATGCATATATACGTTAGTTTTTATTTTCAAAAGGTTCTTATGCTCCAATACGTTAAAACTTTAAATTTAAATATTCTTATATATACCAGCTTATAATAACTTTAAAAATTCCAAAAACTTAAAGTTACCATACATTTATGTTCATTATTTTATACAGTTATTATAATCTTTTATTTCAATATCTTTATAATCATACAAAACGTTGTTTTTAAATATATAAGTATAACTCCAATTATAGGATTACAAGACAACTTTAAGAAATAGCATAAAATTCACTTTATTATACCTCATTCTCACATACACACCAACTCCTTCACCTATATACAACAAGTACTTGAAATAAAAAAGAAGATTCAATGTCAAGTTCGCAGGTGTACCCGCGCCGCCAATTTGTTCCGACAGTGCAAAGTATATAAAATATATAAACGCATTTATATATTATACTTCCGCGCGCGCACAATTCCGCTATGCGTCCGCGCGCATTGGGAACTTAGTTTCTGTGTAGAATGCAAATTAGCGTGGTGTGCTTTCCCCCTATTGTTAGAATTATCGATCTGTTACTAAGCGCGCGCGCGTATATAGAGGTGTGTGGCTAACCAGACGCGCTCGCGTAATTTCGTTAATTAATGGATTTTCCGGCGGGATATCTTTCAAGGTGGTTTTATAATTCGCGGAGTGTATAGTGTGTTGATTGAGGTGCTGGTAGGCATTTTGAAGGATGCGAATGGTGGGTTTGTATGGTTATTAGTGAGATTTTGGGATACGAATTATTCAGAGTGTTTCGAAGTATGTAACAATGGTTTAAAGAGTTCAAAGTTGTCTGGAGATTGTAGTAGAGAGAGCAGATGTATGTGGTTTTGACTGTATTCTCGTATGGAAATAATTTAAATGTATGAAATCGTAGGAAAACGTATAAAAACGTATAAAAATGAACCTTTCTATTGGTTTTTGGACACCTTTTATACGGTTTTATACATTTGTATACATTTTTATACAGTTTAATTCATTTTCAGACATTTTCTTACAATTCAAAAATTCTTTCATGTCAAGTTTGTAAAAAGGTTTATGTAATAAAACATAGGAAACCGTATAAAAATGTATATTTCTGTATATTCCGTAGATTTTTTCAAATTTATTACATTTTCATACAAAATAAAAAAAAATAAATAGAAAAATAAATAAATAAATTATGTTTGTATGTTTATAAAAATGTAATTACGTTTTTATGTTTTTGCGTTTTATAAATTCTATAAAACGTAAAAAATCGTATGAAATTGTATAAAATCGTTGCAAATCGTATAAAACTGTATTAAAATGTTAGAAATCGTATGAAACCGTATTAAAACGTATAAAGTTGTCTAAAAACCAATGTTTAGATCCGGTTTTATACGTTTTTATACAGTTTTGTACGGTTGTATATGGTTTCATACATTTATTTTTTTCCATACGAGTTGTATTTCAAATAAGGAATTCTGTATTTACGTAGTTTATAAAAAAATGTGAATCAATAGTAAATAAAGGTACTTGCAAAAATTTTTTAAACTTAAAACTTAATTGTTTAAAATTACGGTAACGAAATGTTCTGAAATGATTCAGTTGGTTGCCGCTAAATCTTAAAAGCAAATGATCTTGAGAAAAACAATTTTAACTAGTTTGACTCCTACGTTGCAAATTATTTTGAGAAAAACAACTTTAACTAGCTTGACTCCAATATCACAAATCTCACTTCCATTCTCATTTTGGAAAAAAAAATTTTATGAAAATCGAAGTTCCAACCTGATTAAACTTCCAGAGTTAAGTACGGAACATTCTATATGATAAGCCGAAAATTCATACATTTTGGAACGAATATACTCATTTCTCGTTCGAGTGGTTTAGGAAATAATGTCCTTATTTTGAAATAGGTAAGAGATTAGCCACATAAGTGCTGTGCTGAGCATTTTTGGCCATGCTGTGCAGCACAGTACGGCCAAAAATGCTCAGCACAGCACTTATGTGGCTAGTCCCTATACTAATGGTAAATCAATAAATATCGTGAAACAGTTACTACAATAATTTGCTACTTTCACACACTGAGTAAACTTCACGCTTGTTTTTTTTCTACTTTTTGTTATTGTCGCGTCAAAATTAATAAGTATGGCTTTTAGTTGAAAATCAATAAATGCAGTTTTTCTCGTGAAAATTCGCTATTTTTGTCCAGATAATACTGTAAAATCTATTATAATCATCAAACCAAATTTCGGAAGATAATGGCTCCTAAAAATCAAACGAAAAAACGCGTGAGGATACAGTCAGGTCATCAGGCTCGGTACATTGAGAAAAGGAATCCTTACAAACGCATAAAAAAATCTAAGGTAATCCTTAATGAGTAACAATAATTATCGCATATATGTAAATAGGTTATGTTTTATCATAATGATATTTGTTTTTAAATATTTTATTATAAAAACATTCCGAATTTACTAAAGTTATCATATATTTGATGATATAAAAACATAACCTTGATTGAACGAACGAGTCATTTTATTTTTAGAAAGGTTTTTATTTATTGTTTTAAAATAAATATTTGAAATTTCTGTTATAATATTATCGTACTGTAAAAGACTTTATTTAAATATATTTATTCAAGTTATCTGAAAATTACATTTCTCAAACATTCGCGTATTATTATTCAATCAATACACGAGTGAAATATACTATATAGTTCAAGTTTAATAATCCTCCAACATAAACAGAAATATAGAAAACAAAATAAATGCCTATAATAACTGCCGAGTTAAAACGTAATTTTTTTTCTTTTTTCTCAAGTAAATTCAATAATATATCAATATTTAAATGGAATACGTATATAAATGCGTTTATCAATGTAATGACCAAACCAAATGAACATTATTGTAAAATTTTGAAACTACTACCAAATTTCTCGTTTATTATTTTCATGTAATCAGTACTATTTTCTAAACTAATTTTTTTTTATAAATTTCAAGCACCTTACAATACCTGTAATGTAAATACATACATTAATTGTCCACACTCATATACCATCCTAACTATTTTCGTATCATAATAAACCCCACCGTCCCACCACCTGTACAGAAACCGAAGCTCCCACGCAACGCAAAGCTGACGAAATCCCGGAGCAAGATCGGCGAACCGCGCACGCACCAGCCGTCGGTGGCGGAGCTGGTGTACAGTTACCTGGAGCGCGCCTCCAGCAGGGGCGTCGTCCGCGGCCAGAAGACGAACGCGCCCAGGCAGTTCCGCAAGCTGCAGCGACGCAAGACCTCCAAGAAGCTGAGACCCGATCAACCCGCGCGGGGATTGGGCGCCTTCGACGAGGGGCTGAAGAAGACGAAGGAGGAGGACGGGTATAGGTTTCCATATGAGAGGATACCGTCGAAGGAAGGTGATTGTAGACGGGGGTGATTAGGAGTTCGTTTTCTAGACTTGATGTTGGGTGGGTTTATTTTTGGAGTAAGGGCAGGGTTTTTAGAAAAGAATGTACTTAGAGTTCACAAAACTGTTTTCTAAGAAATAAATGCTTAATTACGCCATATAGCTGCAACTATAGAGTTGTCACTCTTTTACATATTCTAGCATTATCTAAAGGTCTACTTGCCTTATAAGATTTTCTGAAGCTTGTTTTTAACATATCAAAAACAATGACAAATCATGTATTTAAAAATTAGTTTTTCAATAATTCATTTCAGTGACTGCTATTTATACTAAAGACTGTGCGTTCTCTAGATCAATTTTAGCATAACTCTATTCCACTAGTTTTACAGCTACATAGACCTTCGTAAAACTCATGCTTTTTATGAAAAACATTAAAATGGAGTACTTGAACGATTCACATCAGTATTCTTAATATCCTATAACATAACGTTTCTTCTAATACGTGAAATTTCTCTTTAACTTCATCACATTTAACAATGACTAATTTTTTAAAGGATTTCATAAGTATTATTTGAACTGATTTAATCTCTTTATTGTAACCCACGATAAATAAAAAAGTATTTGTACAAATTATCAGTTTCGAATCTCAAGTTCTTTTCACATCACTGAACGCGCATCCCTCCTATAATTCCAGGAAGTCTGCACATTCAAAAGTGCATCTTCGACGTGCTGTCGCTGGGCTCGGTGCTGGGCCTCCTGGTGCCGGCGGACCGTCAGGGCGTCATGTTCCGCGTCTCCTCGGACCTCGAGCTCTTCAAGAAGCTGCCGGCGACGCGCAAGAGGCGGAGGCCATACATCGACGATGACGTCACCCTCGCCATGGCGAAGAAACGACGATGCTGGTAGTGATGGAGCTCGTTTTTTGTCGACTTTGTGTTCCCGATTGTGAAAAACATTTTGGTGCATGCGTATATTTAGCGAAATTTTGCCAGTTAAGTTGTTAAGCTTGGAATAATTGTTGCTGTTTTGTAAAAAAAAAAAAAAAAAAAAAAAAAATGATAAATTGTACTCATGAATAAAAGATGCTCATTGTAACATGCGCAATGCTAATGTAAGAAGAATAAATGAGAAGAAACGAATATAAACGTCCAATTCAACGTTATAAAGTAAAGACACCAAATTAATAATAAACGACAGTAACTCTAGTAACGTTCGATTTTTTTACTTTTTACACTAAAACTCCCAAACCGTCCCCTACATCACTGCTGATTCAATTCGGCCCTGGCGGCAGTCTCCCTCGCCCTCTTGACGCACTCCTTTCTGCAGCTTCGAATCCAGCGCTTCAGCTCGAGATCTCTAGCGTCGTCGCCGCTGCTCCCGCTGTCGTCAGCCCGGATGCTCCGGAGCACGCTCTCGTCGGACGTGGGATCGTCGTCCTCCTCCTCCTCGTCGTCGTCGGAGTCGTCTAGATCGTCGGGGACGACGGTGAGCTCGTCTTCGTCTTCGCTGTCGTCGTCTTCGAAGTCCGGCAGGTGCACGCCGATTTCGAGGTCGCGGACCGGGTTGGCCACCGCGCCGACGATCGCGTCAGATTCTTGCGATTCGCTGGGTATTGGGAATGTGGGATTAGCAGAATAAGTTGATTTTGATTTTGTCAATTGCAGAAATGTATGATGTAAGTGTAATTTTTTAATTCGAGATTAAGAATCAATTTTTAAAATTAGGTCACTCTTATAATTAATTTTTTATCGCTTTTGAGACAACATTTTTGTAATAAGTAAGTTATAAGCAAGGTAGCTGATAAATTTTCGGATTTTTACCTAAGGACGTTCTCCGGCTCAACTTCATCAATATCGCAAAAATGTGATCTAAAAATATTATTTATGATGGAAACCCTTCATGAGTCTCTATACACTACTCTAAAAATAATAAAAAATGACGACGTAAGAAAAAAGATTTCAATACGATATTTTAAATAAATACCACTTACACGGTGTGACTATATATAGATATACAAATAACATGGTTGTTTTTCTTTATATCGCTATGTCTCCGAAATTAATACCGCTTACCATATTGAAAATTATACCATATTATTCCTCTCGATTTCTAGTTTTATATCCCATGGTTGAAAAAAAATCAAAAAAGAAAACTTCTTTTACAGTAAATTAAAATGTATTTTTCCGACGAGCTTAGATAGGGATCCCATGTTAACGCTGAAACTTTGAAATCAAATATTTTTATTTTGAATACCGCTTTGGACGTGGGGCTTTGAAGCATGTACTAAGGACTAAAAATCAAACATTTTCTGCAAGTTTCAGGAAAATCACAAGAAAATTGTTTTCTCGGAGAACGTCCTTAAGGTTGTTATGGCTATATCGTCCCTGCCAAAAGTTAATTTTTATCGTTAGAACTGCGATAAATAATTATATGGAATAATTAACGATTTTTCCGTCCAGTACGTCTATATGGAAATGAAGTACGAATATTATAAACTTTAAAAATCAGGAATCGAAGCAAAATTAAGAAAGTTTCATTACTTTATCAAAATTTTTAAAATATTGTGTACTATGCTTTTTTGCATAATAATAAAACTTTGTCAATTTTGCTTCGATTCCTGATTTTTAAAGCTTATAATATTCGTATTTAATTTCCGTATAGACGTACTGTACGGATAAATCGTTAACTATTCCATATAATCATTTATCGTTGTTCTAACGCTAAAAACTAACTTTTGACAGGGACGATATAGCCATAATATTCTTAAATGTATATATTTTACTTATAAAAGTATATTTAATAATTCTTTACCTAGTACATACAAAAATATTTGTAAGGTTAACGCGACAAATAGTCACAATAAGTTTAATTAGTTAAAAATGGGCTTACTAATATTTGACATGAAACTTAGTCCAGCTGACAAGTGCACGTTAAATAAACGTAAACGAAACCATCAAAGTGATTGGTACAACTAATCAACATCACTTTCCGACATTAACAAAGTAACTATTTTGGTTAGCTGCTCCATCTATAAAGAAGACGACACAGACGGCTAACAAAAAATTGGCTGTGGTAACTTTTCTATCCTTTTTACACGAGCAACGTAACAGCTATAAACCATCATTGTACTCTGTTAACATGGCATTGTAACTGTTAACATGCGTATGTTTAAATATCACCAAATATAGGCATTGCAACAGTTATAATGCCATGTTAACGGTTAAGTTACCATGTTCTCATAAACAATTTCAATATGTTACCTGAGAACATTGATATTGTAATAGTTACAATATACTTATTATAGGAGTTTTTGAATCTAATGGCCAATTTTTTTACCAGGATGATGTTGTTTTATAACAAAAACGTTTGAAATAAAGACATCATTTATTTTTTTACTTCAAAGTTTCAGACATTTTTATTGTTTATCCTGATGAGGGACATAAACAATAAAAATGTCCGAATCGTTGGTGTAAAAAACTAAATGGAGTTTCTATTTCAAACCTTTTTGTTATATAACAACATCATCCTGGTAGAAAATTGGATATTAGATTTAAAAACTACAATTTACAAGAACTTCTACCATCAGCTACTTTCAAATCTGAATATGTCTATTAGTTAATATAGATATTGTAACTATTACAATATCACATTTTATCCTTAAACATGTCAAATAGTTGTATTTCAAATAGATAAATATGTTAACAGTAACAATATTCTTCTCTCACTGTACCTGTGACGTGCCGGAGTGCTTTGTCCACTGGGCATACCGGCCGACTGGTTTCCCTCGCCGCAGCCACGCCTTCGTTCACTTTGCTCAAGCCTAGGGTTTCGGACCCGTTGCCTGATGCCAAAATTCATCGTTGAATTGGCCGCCACCTCAGACGAATTTTCCCGTCCCTCTAATCTTTCGATGTCTCGCTCGATTCTATTGCGCAGTATGTCCGCCTCGGTGCTCGATGGGATCGACAGGTCGATTTCAGAACTTTCCTGGTCGATATGTGTCGGTTAACGATTGTGATAATATTTTTTTTTAAAGATAATATATATACTTCATAAATTGAAGTTTTTGATGGATTCTCACCTGACTAAGATTCGCGTCGCCGGAGTCGCGGTTACAGCGCGGGGGACTTCGACTGGGACAGCGACTGTTGCCGGGGCAGCGTCGAGTGTCCGACTTCGGCGAGGGTTTACGCGAATTCGAAATTTGCGTTTTGGCGAGCTGACAGGCGAGTGGACCTACCAGACGGTATGCGTCGGGTCCTAATTTTTTCACGTATCTATAGAATATGAGGAGAAAGGTGGTTTGGATAGTTGGTGAATCTTGCACTGAGAGAAGAATATGTTTATATTTAACATGGTACTTTAACTATTAACATGGCATTGTAACTATTAACATATATATTTTAATAGTTACAATGCCATCTTAAATATAAACATTTTGAAAAAATATTTCTCTCAGTGTGTCTATCAAGCGTTTGATCATTTTGAAGTTATATTGGATAGCATTCGGAGTTGAGGAATTATTGTAAATCAAGTTCATTTCTGGGCTCAAGAGGGCTGAAATAAAATTTTGTGTAAAGCGGTCATGGTTTTACAATGCACTGAGAGAAATTTTTTTCTCAAAATGTTTATATTTAAAATGGCATTGTAACTATTAAAATATATGTTAATAGTTACAATGCCATGTTAATAGTTAAAATACCATGTTGAATAAAAACATATTCTTTTCTCAGTGTGTGAAAGATACAATGTCCATGAATTTTGATTTTTTTAAAACGGTGAAATATTTTATGCTAAATGGTTGAAAATCTTTGAATTATTCTAGCACAGCATGCACTGAGAGAAGAACATTGTTATAGTTAACATATTTATCTATTTGATTAGAATTGCAATATTGTAACTGCTACAATATCGTATATTTGAATAGGGAAGATTTTGACGGTCAAACCCAATATAATAACTGTTACAATATCAATGTTTACCAGTAACATATGGTATATTAACTGTTACAATGCCTATATTTGGTCATATTTAAGCATACGCATGTTAACAGTTACAATACCATGTTAACAGTAAACAAATCCTTCTCTCAGTGTGGCGGATCAATAATAATCGTTATCAATAGCCACTTACCCACTACATGAGAACAATTCGATTAATCCAACAAAACAATTTCATAAAAATCAAAATTATCAGTAACCAAAATAATCAGTAATCACAATCAACTCTTCATCTAAGCTAAAAATTTAGAAAAAATAAAAAAATAAAATTTCCTCTAAAAATCGACTCGTAACATCTCGGTACCGACCCCTGACAGCATGTCCTCTTCAACGCGGTGCGCACCTGCGCCTCGACATCCCCGTCGCACTCGAAATTCCTCTCGACGTAATCGAGGATCTCGCAGGTCGTCGCCGAGGTCGTCGGGCAGCGGTTGCGCTGCTTCAGCCGGTGGATCGCCCGCAGGGCCTCCATCACGCGTATGGAGAACCGCTTCGACCTTGTGACGCCGATGTGACGCTGGCGAGAATCGCAGTGGTCACTACGCTGCGACGGAAGAGTAGCTTTTTTTTCAATTCTACAATATTTGGTTTGTGTTCTGGTGGCAATGGAATTTTTAATTTAAAGTATTATATACGTTGATTAAATCAAGTTGATTGAGAAATAATATTATTCTAATAAAAATAGTAGTTTTCACTGTAAATGATGTATGATGAGTGAGTGCGTTAAATATACTTTTAAAACATTACGATTCTGATATTTTATTTAAGTCTTCAAATTATCTGAAAATGTTAGTAGTGCAAACTCAAATTCATTCTCTATAGGCGTTTGTCGTTAGAAGTATACTAATAATTGTAAACAAAAAATGTACGTACATACATACTTGACATAAAAATAATATCTATGTACTAGCTGTTACAGTAGCTACAAATCCGAACGATTTAAAAATATTAAAAATCTTTCAATCAACAAACAGCCATGAGATCGTCATAACCATTCATTCTCCTACAATTCCATAACCCTAAATCCTACACTCGACCACTTAATAACCTTAACAACACACATCCGAGCAACGTCACAGACAAAAAAAGAAAAAAAAAAACAAAGAACCGGAACAATCAGCGATAATACACGTCACGTTCTTGCCGTTACCCAGTGCGCTGGCCTCGGAGCGACCGCTCGTGCCGGTCCTCCTCGAGGATGCTGTCAATCGCCGCGTGTATCTCCTCGCTGGATACGCTCGCCTGGTCGCCACATTGCATCTTCTTCGCGAGCGGGAGTTCACTTCGTCAGGGTATTTTCAAAAGCATCGCGAACGGCGGTGGAGCACGACGACGTGGGAGGAAATTTTGATTAGCTGGAGGGTGATATGGTTAGCGGACACGCCGGGTATATGCGGGTTGTTAAACGTAAGTGAAGTTGGCTGATATGAAATAGGTCGAAGAATGTGTTAGTATTTGAATAAGGAATAGCTGATCGTTTTTCTAAAAGTATAAGATTGGATTTTTGTATGAAAAGTTTGACGATATGTTTAATATGGCGCCTTGTTAAATCTATCTTAGTTCAATCATTTTGTAAAACTTGATGCATCAATATTTTTGTTTTTTCCTAGAAAAAATTCGTAACAATGATTGTTGTATGAATTTGTTTGCTATTCTATTGTCCAGTTTTCACATTTATTTGATTTACAATTGAAATTGTTATAATTTAATCTTTCATCTACTGGTAGAGGGTCGTACATCTATTAGAAGAACTGTTCATCTACTGGTATTTTGAGATATTCTATAATTTAGTATTTTATTAATAAAATCAAATTATTTTCAAACTTTTTCGTACATTTATGAGTATTTCACATGCTTGGAATTATTAAAATCGCTTTTGATATTAGATTTAAGAAATAATAATTTTAATAATTTGTGATTAAACACACCGTTGTGGCTGAGTGTCCATCTACTGGGCAAGTCGCCCTATAGATAAAAATTCGTAATAAAAGTATTAAAAGACACACAAATAGTACACGCTAATAGAAATTAAGCTTCCTAATTTACTTTAAACCTCATGCACTAATAGAATCCCATTACAAACTCCACAAACCCCAGCACTATACCGACCAAAGAGAAAAAAAAAGGTAAGTAAAAGCTCGCCTCCATAAACCTCCATTTTCCTGGTGCACGTACAGCTATATACAACACACCTCATATAGCACACCACCCCGTACGTGTATTTCCCGTCCATAACTTTCGCGCGCTTATCAGATCCGCGCGTAATCGTCGGAAAGCTCGTGAAGAGTAGAAAAAAAAACGCGAGTACATAATGTATGATCGCGTCGTTATGATGAGCGCGTATACGCGAGCGAGCGAGTGACTCATCGATTTGCCATTTGAGTGTGTGTGTGTGTAAGTACAGGGAATCTGCGATGGGTGTCGCGCGTTCGAATTTTACGGCTCGAGCGCTTACTCGCGCGTACGTGGAAGTCGTTTTTAAGTGAGCGATAATTTTTAGAAACTGTAGGATAATATTTTTTTATCGTGCTGTTGCTTCATTGTTTGTTAATAAATAGTTGAACTTTTGTTGATTTGAAATAGTTGTATTTGAGTTTCTATTTTAAGTATAATAATAATGATAGTAGATCTTTATATACATCGTATTTCATTATTCTACAACTTAACCTTTTAGAAATCATCGATATATTTATTGTCGTTCATTACTTGTAACACTAAAAATGATAAAATTATGAAAAATATAGCATAGTAATAAGTCTTCCCGGTATAATACACACGTTTAATGATACTCTGGCTTGAAATTTCCCGATCGCGAAATCTAATATTCAAGAATACCAAGTTATGAATACTACATCGACGAACACCCATTTAATGTGTTCTATTCTCAACGAAATAAGCCTCATTAAATTTGTAACAGTGGGTGTGGATGAAAGACCGACGCCCCTGCGACTATAAGTGTCCGAAGGGGCTCTCGGTATCTCAACCCTTCATCGAAATGAAGGGGAAAGTGAATAATTAAATGAGATCATAGGTGGAAACTATACCACGTACACTCCGATGATGATGATGATGCACGGGTTCGTCGTTACCGCGGCTCAACGTGAGCTATTATTGGGTGAATTAGTAAAGATCACGCAAGAGTATTTACTGGAATGGGATCTTGTCACTTATTCATTCCTGAATTTCGCTATGTAGTTTTTTTAATAATTGTTACTGTTATACTTTATTGGTAATAATAAATGTACCATGCGAAATTTTTGAATTCAGCAACCTTTATTGATATATAGAAACTACCTTTGTGCAGTAAATCATTTCTTTATATTTCACCATCAATAAACCACTTTGAAAAATGAAATTCTCGAAAAAAAAAAAATCAAACAACTAAAAAGATTTAGCTTAGAAAAAGAAGTTACAAAACTCTCTTTCACTTCTGACTCCTCGCACTTCTGACTAACTATTTATAAAGAACCTTAGAGGATTCCGCACGCAAGTAGGTGTCAAGAAAGCAAGTTTTCGACCGCGCACCGAGCCGCATTACACGAACACGCGAGCCCATCTCTCTCTCTCTCTCGCTCTCCCCCCGCGACGCGGAATTACACGCGCGAACAGTAATGCGCGGGGGCGTAAATATGCATAATTTCGCTCGCGCGCGCAATAATAAGTTTGCCATGTGTGCGTGTATGTGACGTGCCATTTTTCTTCGCGCCTCTTTTCATCGTGATCATTTATTTATTGGATTTCATAGAAGTTCGAGCGCGTGGTGGGTTATTTTGTTTCTAGTGCAATGGTCATGGGCTATGATGATGGAGTTTGAATTGATGAAATTCTTCATAATTTATAAATCTGTATTGAAATTTCCTATAGCACATGAATATAATTTTCTTAAAGCCTTGTACAAGTGTGGTAAGATGCGATTTTTGGAATTTTAAAATAGTTGGTTAAAATAAACTAAAATTTGCATGTTGTTTCATATATTTATATGAAATCTTAATAAATAGTATAGAATTTATAAGTATCTAAAATGTAGAATTTACTGTATTTGCTGTATTACGTTCGTGTACATTGTACTGATGCTTACTGCACAAAAATTAGCCATTCATTTTTTTCGAATAACACGTAATACCATTATACATTTAATATTTTATACATTTAAAGAGAAATTAATTTTCAATGTTACTTATAGCAAAATGTATTTATTAAAAAATATTTCAACTTTCTTCAATAGAACAGGTGCAGTGATTCATCATAACAGTAAAACTAAATTAACTTTCTACAATTATCGATCAAATTATTCCCTCTTTATCACCCATTCCTAACTCCGAGCCCCACAAATTCACGATTTCTCCCCAGCCTTTATTTAACACCCGCAACGACACCTCGTTTAATTCATCCTCCCCACTCCCCAAAGGACACAACAAAACCTGAAAAGAACCCTAGAGGTGCGAGATTCCGCCGTAATTGCACGCGCCGCGTGCCCGGTCAATTATGCCTTCCTTCCCAAGTTATCTCATCAAGTCGTCACGCGCGCGACTCGCCGGTAGTTCCACTTTGTAACCTTTTTCAGGGGCGGCGGCATGTTTACGCGCCGTTTCCTCGTTTGCGGAAGGAGACGGGGGAGGCAAACTTTTTTAACGCCGGATGTGATAAGGGCCCGTCGTTTTGTGTGATTTGTGCGCAAGTTTGACGGAGGTGTAGGGTGCGCGCGACTGGTGTTTGCTCGTGAAAGAAGTCGTATTTGTTCTTTTATTGTTTCGCTTGGTCTGTTATTGTTGTTTCTTAGAGTTGCCGAGAATTCATGATAATAACATTAGGGATATATTTGAATAAGGTTTTATATGTTAAATAATTTTTATGACACAATCTACGTAGAACTATTGTCTTTCTTATGATGTAGGTAAAAACTCGAAAATCGTCATAGTGATTATATAAATATTTTGAGTTTGCGCGGGTTAATATATATTATTATATTTGCTCTCGAATATACTTGGTATTTACGAAAATTGTTATCTGCCTAAAATTCGCGTGTATTGACGTTGATGCTTCGAGAGTGTAAATAAAGTGATACACTCACTTGCCAGTCACAGAATGTTACAGTTGATAAATACCTTTTTAAAGGTTTACGTACGTGCTAGGAATTAGTTATATTTATTGAGACTGGTAAGTCCATAAAAACATTAATTTATCAATTTTTTTTAACGCAGGGTTAAGACTGTAATGAGAAAGACATTTAAAAATTTATTTTGAATTATTTACAGTATTTGTATAACGTATGATGTAATAAAATCAACGTAGTATTTAAAATTTAACCCTAAAATAAAATTTTTTCTCTACAATAATCAAAGTCTACAATTTATTTGAAAACTATTACATTTGTAAATCCAATTCAAGTATTTTTTCCTTTCTGTATTTTAGAATTGAAAAACTTGACGGCAAAACGAAGTACAAACGAAACTAAACCATTATTTTACGTTTTTATGTTGTTTAACATAAGATAGGCACGATAATAAAAACTACTTTATTTTTGTCTCTAATTTATTTGGTAAGTAGAATATTGTTTCAGTTTTAGTACATTTTATTTAGTTTCTACAGTTTTATAGAAAATTGATCTTTTTTAATTCGTTATAAACAAAATATCATATATATTTTATGTTACTTTTCCGAAAGAATCAAAGATTTTTTTAATTTTTCTGTTTAGATACGTTGAGTAATGTCAAAGATGAAGATTAAACAGGAGCCTCTCAATAATAGTGAAAACACGTTGCTATCAAATGAAACAGAAAAAACAATATTATCAAAGAAAATACCAAAAGCCATACAAGAGAATATTGATGAAACAATGCTCCAGGAAAATAAGGAAAACACAGTTGCAGAAGTTAACCCAGAAAATACAGTAGCAGAAAACAATATTGTAAACACAGTCCCGGAAAATAATATGAATAAAGAAATGATCCAAAACAATGACAAAAACGTAGAATCACAAAATGATATTAAAGGTGAGGAACTTGAAGATATTGTGCAACAATACGACATTCAAGAGGTACTAGCGAAAAACAATGTTAAAAATGAAGTGTCACAAGATAACATTAACAACATAATGCCACAAAACGGCATTGAAAACGTAGTATCACATAACATCATTGGAGTCTCAGTAATGCGAAAAAATATTGAAGAGATATTAGAACAGAATAGCGCACAAAACTCAGTAGAACAAAATAATAATCTAGTGACAGTACAAAAAAATAATATTCAGAATATAGCACTTCAAAACAATCTTTTAGACATAAAATCACACAACAATGTAGAAACTATAGCACCAGAAAATGACAATACAATGCTACAGGGAACCATAAAATTAACAAATATACAAAACATCCTACAAAAAAACTACATAAAAGATGAAGAGCAAAAAGAAAATGCAGTAGGAGAGCCAATGGAATGGGATGAAGTTGACGATACAGTGGCAGTAGATGAAGTTGATGACGATAATGATGGTATATTATTAAACAATGCTGCAAATGACTCAGCATTTATAAAAAATATTGCACCAATCGAGATCGTAAACCGACCGGAATGGGTTATTAATGCCAGGAAAAAACTTCTACGCCATTCAGTCGAGTGGAACGACAGCCAGAAGGTCATTGAACTCCTGGATGAGAGCATAACCTACTTGCATGGCGTCGACGAGTGGAACCGTAGTCCTCTGTACCTTGCGGTACTGCACCAGAGACCATTACTAGTTAATATTCTCTTAGATAAGGGCGCAGACGTTAATATTAAGGACAACAAAACAGAGATGACTCCATTGCACATAGCAGTGAAAAATAAGGACGAGGCGACGGTGAAGCTGCTGTTAGCCCATAGGGCTAACGTTGACGAGGTTAACAAGTACAACGTGACACCGCTGCACTTGGCTCTCGAGTCTGCCAATGAAGATATAATGAAGCTACTTTTGGAATATGAGGCTAATGTTCATGTCACAAAGCATGGAAAATCTCTAATAATTCTAGCTGTGGAATCTGGTTGCATGGGCCTAGCAAAGTTACTGCACGACAATGGATGCGATATTAATTTTGTCATGGACAATGGCCAGACAGCTCTGCACTTAGCTACGGAGTTACAAAATATAAAGATGATTAAAATGTTGTTGGATCTCGGAGCTCGATGCAACATAAGAACGTCTCGGGGTAGCGCTCTCGATATCGCAGCGAGAAAAGCCAATTGCAGTGTAATCAGGCTTCTATTGCACGGTCTGACCGATTTCGAGGATCGTCAGAGGATCGGTATCCCAGCGTTAAACATCGCCTTCCAGCACATGAAGCAGAATGTCGTTCATACTCTGCTCATGTGCGGAATCGATCCTAGGAAGCAGCATCCCGACCGGAAGTGTTTCTTGCACATGGCCATTGAGTTGGACTGGGCATACACGGTCAGCATATTGTTGGATAAGGGAGTTGATGCCAATAGTACAACTTGTGATAAGATAACAGCGCTTCATATCGCCGTCGACGTTGGGAATACAGATATCATTAATATGCTTATAAAAAAAGGAGCGGATATTAATACTAAGACCGGCACTGGTGCTACGGCTCTTTACATAGCTGTTCAAAATGCCCGCGTGGATATCGCGAAGCTGTTACTGGAAGCAGACGCTGATCCAGACATTACGGATGAAGTGGGTATCGCACCCATACATTTGGCCTTCGAAATCAAGAGTCGCGATATAGTCTACATCCTTCTCGACCACCAAGCCAATCCAAACATACGTAAGTTTCGCAAATTACCTTTGGAATTAGCGATGGATTGCGAATGGCTCGACGTAATTCATCGATTGCTGACGAAAGGCGCTAACGTGAACACCCTCGCCGCCTGTAACTGGAGTCTGCTCATCGAAGCCGTTAAACGAGCGAACATCGAGATGATAAAAATGTTGTTAGATTTTGGCGCGGACATCGAAGCCAAGGATAAGAAAACTTGTATGACGCCGCTGCAGTATGCCATTGTCTACAGTACCATAGAAGTGACCACTTTTCTGCTGGACCGTGGCGCGGACTTGAACTACGCGACACCCTGTGGCGTGACAGGACTCCAAATGGCTTTTAGCAAGCACGATCCAGGTATGGTCAGGTTATTGCTCGAGAGGGAAGCCATTATCAGCACCATATTTGGCAAATCGCCGTTACATGTGGCCATGGAGCTCAAGTGGCCGAGCATCACTAGAATGCTGCTGGATCGGGGTTGCGATCCCAATGAGTGCACCAATACCTTCGAAGGTGTGCTGCGAGATGCTATGAGACAGAACGACGCGTACATGGAGAAGCGTTTGAGCGAAGATGGTGCCAAAGAAAAGTTCAAATCACGTGGATATAGCTTGCTTCACATAGCAGCTGAAAAAGGATTGGTCGAGATCGCTGACTTGTTGTTAGACAATGGAGTGAACGTCAATTGTCAGGATTTCGATGACTCTACCCCCCTACACGTGGGATTGAAGAATGGCCACGACGAGTTCGCTCTTAAGCTCATTGAAAGAGGCGCCAATCTCAGGTTGATCGAGGACAGGCAGAAAAGCACGACGCTGCATATAGCCGTGGAAGGTAACTGCCACGAGACCGTGAAGATGATTATCAAGAAGAGAGTGGTCAATATTAATACTCAAGACAATAGGGGGATGACAGCCTTGTACATAGCTGCGGCCAAGGATAGCAACTTCCTCATGGAATTGCTGCTCAAGAGCGGCGCCAAAATAGACATGTGCAATGGAACCGTCAATTGCACGGTCTTGCACTACGTGTTTCGCAACAAGAACCGAAAGATGGCCAAGATGCTCCTGCTTATGGGCATGCCAATCCACTGCCACTGCCGGCCGATGGACACGGTCATGGGCCTTGCTCTGCACACGCTCAAGGAAAACTGGATGGTGAAGATGTTGCTAGAGCGTGACCTGGAGGACCGGGTAACTATAATCGGCCACAAAGCCGTGGAAATGTTCATGCCGCACATCATCCGGCTACCAATAAATTCACCCTACGTGAACTGGCTGCTTCTGCACGTGGCTCGCAAGAACGGCCAGATCCAAGAGTATGATTGTCGGATCTACAGTATACCCCTTCGCTTGCGTCGGCTGCACGACAACTTCTACCACGAGGTAAGGCAGATGATGAGGGACGAGGAGATGGAGCAGTCGCCCTACTACCGGATTCTGATAAGGGAGCCGATGATGATCGACACCCTCGAACGAAGCCAGGAATTCGTGGCTACGATCGAGCAGGAGGATTACCAGAAGAGGTATCCGTTCTTCAGCAGCGTGCTGCAGGAGAGTATGGAGAGGATCAAGACGGCCGCCGAGTCGGCGTGCGGAAAGAAGAAGAAGAAATCGATAAAACTGTCGACCTGGTGCAGACCCGGTTAAGAGGAATGAGAGTGGCAGTACGATTGAAATGAATCGTGATAAGAACGATGAATTGTCAGGTGTAGGAAATAAGAATAAGGTTTTATTTAGTTTTAATTTAGCCTTCTTTTGTTTTAATTTAATTTACGCGTCTTTATCACTGTTTTTGGGTGGTAAGTTTATAAGAGATTTTATTGTATCCGTGGAGTGTAGATTTTCAGCTATACGTATAAGAATATTTTTTATATTGAGTATTTTAAAGCGATGTGACATTTTTATATTTAAAAAAACGTTATTTTACGACAAATTAGGATTGTAACAAGTAAATTAAAAATATTTTATTTTTGTATTTTGTAATATCGAATAGATTTTAATGAGCATGCAACAAATTCGAAAAATATTCATCGTAAATCTTTGCTGAAGAGTATACAGTAAGGTATTGTTTCGACTAAATTGATTAGAAAAAATTATATGTATAAAAAAAAAGAATTGTTTTCAAGACATCTAAACTTTTGGCCGGAAAGCGATTAATTGAGAACACTCTTGCGGCCTGTATGAATTATCGTATAAAGGAGGTTGAGGTTTGACTAATAACAATCAGTGTCCAGTGCGAAATGATGCTTTAAGTGCTTACTGCTCAAGTGTACGCTCTGATGGCTAATTCTAACCGTATGAACGTTGTTGTTGTTCTTTTCAACGACTTTGAATTTGCTCATGTGTATAATAAATGCGCTTATTTTGATAATCAGCCATTGTTTATTTCATTTTTTATTGACTATAAATGATAACATATTGGGTAGATGTATATTATTTTTGTAAATAAATAAGAATTTTGATTATACAATCGCGAGTAAATATAAAGAAAATTTAAACATTCTTTTTTAAAATAATGTATTTTATTAATCTATACCTTTCTTATAAAAACTAAACAATGTCGTTTAGAAACACAGAATTCAGCAATAATGAGGTCATAAACTTATTGTTTCTATGAATTGCAATTTTTTTAAGAGAAAGAGATACTTGAAAACTATATTATTCCTAAATATGTAAAAAAATAGATGAACCACTTGCAAATATATTTTATAAAGGTTTTGCTGTAATTTATTAGTTTTAGTAAATCATTTGTAATTGAAAATATTCTATTGATAATGAAATCATTTTCTGTTGAATGTAAACAGCAGTCGAATAAGAATAAAAATTTTTAGCCGCAAAACGAACTTCTCTTTCTACATTTTCAACATCCGGTACTAATTTTTAAATAAGTATATAAAAGACTTCTAAAGGCAATATAATGCAATACTTAACTTGCCGGTGACCTGCTAAATCAAGCGCGCTTTTGGTCCGGTTCATACTTATGAAAACTAGTTTCGCCGTAAGTAAAGTGCAAAACATCATTGTTTCGCGGTAATCTCCCAGCGACCTTGAATTAAATTTGATTTATTCGAAGAAGATATTAAATAATTAATGTTTATTTGTTATTGGCAAATTCCGCTATCGTAATCGAATTAATTAATTTATGAGGAACGAGATATGTCGATTGGAGACGTAACAAAGTAAAATTGTTGTTTGGAAAATTTGAAGGATGTAGTTAATAAATTATGAACAGTTTCTTTTCACGTTTGCATAAATATGCAAGAAATATTTTTGTATTTGAACATTAAAATTATTATAGACATAATTATAAGTTTGTATTTAGCCAAAAATATGGATAGCGGTTATAATAACGTATATAGCAAAAACGTTACAACCACGTTTTATGGTTACAATTACGATATCATCGTTTTATTTATCAGAGTCATAGGTTGATATACTATAGTTTAGTATACTCTACTAAAAAACATTGAAACTATAATTATATAGTTATAGCTGAACCGGATAGTAGTAATACTAAAGCTTACTTTTCTCTGTCTGTTATTAAACAAGTAAATAATGTATTTTGTTGATAAAGTCATTATCAAATCAGTTTAGCGGTAATTACTGTACTCATTCATGTTTTAAATACCTTCACGGAGTAGAAACGTTCGTGACTCTTAAAATTTCCAAGAGTTCTTTTATAAACCAAAAGCATAGTTGCAAAGTTCAAAGTCCTCTTTATTTGTCTAGACTTTTTACCAATAACTGAAAAAACTATCCATTTCGACGCTGCGCCTTAATTTCTACCTCATGTCGATGAAATAAACAGGAAAGATTTGTCTCAATTTTTTTTTCTAGAAATATGAAAAAAAAAAATTTGTTTACAGCCGCACCTTAATATTTACCCAATTTTTACCAACCAAACAGAAAGCCATTCTTAATCGCAAAAATAGTCCCACACTACACCAGTGACTTTTTTCCCAGCCTTCTAAAACCCCGATAAACAAACTCCCCCCCTGTAAAAAATTGACTTTTATCACCCACCCGCGTGACTTTAAACATCCTAAATTTCGGTCTGTGCAATATGGTCCGATCCGCCTAACTCGACCAAATTAACAATCCACTCTCTCGTGCATGGTGGGAGATGCGGAAACTTTTTTTTTCATCATTCTCTATATCGCGTGAGCTTTTGTTGTCCCTCTCTCGTACTCTCTCGCACGTACACGCATAATGCGTGAGCGCGCTTTATCACCGGTCAGCGGCTCTATGGGGGCTCAAAGGCGGAGAAGAGAGACAGAGAGAGAGAGAGAGAGAGAGAGAGTGAGAGAGAGAGAGAGAGAGAGAAAGAGAGAGGAGCAGAGGCACCAAAGGAGACTTTCAGGTCAACACTACAATTTATCAATTGAAAAATATTAAGCCCACCGATTATGCGAGGCGTATATAAAGCCGCCCCGGTGCTCGGAGCATCGTCACTCTCCAGTCTGCGCTGCGAAAGTGTGAAACGAGCTTTTTGCCAAGTACTCGCTAGCTGCGTGGAAACGTGCCGTAATACACAACACACAGTCAACATGAAGGCCTTCGTCATCGTTCTAGCTGTCTGCCTCGTCGGCGTCTTTGCCGTGAGTATCTTTTACGTTCCCATTACTTTGTGGAAAGCAGAGTTCTTGCTGGGGTAGCAGAGACTAGAGATTGATGAGATACATTTTTATTTTATTTTATGTTCAATTTAGTTCATGAAATTTTTTGTAGAATCACATTTTAAAAGTTTTTTTTTTATTAAATTGAAAGTAAAAAGATTTTAACATAACCAAATACTCTAAACCCACATTCTATAAGTTTACATTCTTGATATGTAGAATTTATATTACATAGAAAGTAGTTTTTTTGTTTGTTTGTTTACTCTGTTTTATTATATCTTACATACTTTTTAATATTTTGTACCGCTTTCTTTCAACGATTTTCTAACATTATTTACAGCTATGTATTAACAGCAAGTATAGTACTGGTTAAATAAGATGAAATTTCCAATGACTTGATTCATTTTTCATAGAGAATGACTTTTATATTTTACATGTTAACAACATTGAATCCAAACGAATGTTCAAAAATATGATTTAGTTTTGATGAAATTTTATAGTAAAACGCTAATTTTAATCAGCTTTAATACATTTTCTCCTTACACGAAACGACTTACTAACAGAGTCATAACAGCCGTTATAGAAGTCAATATAAAGTTATTATTTTATTTTTCTAGCAAAATGATGATGATTATGAAATAGAAAATGAATCGGAAATGACAGATTCGAATCCGCTCTATTATTGCGATTTATTTGCTTCTTATGAATATGAAGTTAGGTATACGTTTCATAGATAATATTGCAACTATACTTTGCGATTTTAACAGTAGTGTTTTTTTCATACTTTAAAAACAGAGTTTCAAATGTTTACTGAGGCAAACATATTGTAGATATTAATAGAACTGTCACATAGACGTAGAGATAGGTATAGACACAGTTTAATCTACCATCCAGACAAAAACTAAATTTATTCTCTTGTTTGATAACAGGAAGATCCCATCAAGGACATCAGCAAAGACTACATCAAGGCTTGCCTGATTGAGAATGGATTCGACCCGAGTAAGTATAACCGAAAAAAAACATCTCAAACTCCCTAGTCCTTGCAACAATCCAAAAACATTCCTATCATTCCAGACGCCTACCCCACCGGTCTGAGGAACGTGAAGGTCCCTGAGAAGCAGGAACAGAACAGAAACTGCTACTACGCATGCATGATGAAGAAGATGAACCTGGTAAGCATCAGCGAAATTTCCCATAAGCATAAGATTTTGAGTTGACGAGTGAGTTCTGAATACCATTGCTTTATGTAATCCCTGCAGATGAAGCCTGATGGTGCCCTCAATGAGGATAATCTCCGCACCAAATTCAACATGAACCTCGACACCCTGACCAAGGCCCTGAACACGTGCAAGGCCCAAGGTAAATATATTTTTATCCCAAAGACTCTTCTTGGCTTTCTCGTCAGACAGTTTTTGTCGTTCTAAAAAGTAGTGAGAACTTACTTGGTGTAAAATTATTTTGTGTGTTCTCATTTTGGAAGAAGTTCAAATAATTTTAAATGTCAAAATTATGAATTGGACAGGGCTTCACTGAAAATTAGTTAACTTTTACAAGCAAGACGATATCGTCGCAAAATCTTAGTATCGTCTTTGTATCGTTAAGCCCTAAAAACTAAAGCAAACATACATTCCGCATTATTCCAAGGTGTAAATCTCAATAAATTGTTCCTCTTCATCAAAATTTCAGTTAAGAACGACAACTGCAAGCTGGCCGCTTGCCTGATGGCGAACCGAGGAGCTTAAGAGTCTGATTTCTGCATTTCTCCCGAAATATTCATTTTAACTGAAAGATTCACCGTCTAAGAATTAAGATTTTCATGTATTATCATCCAAAAGTAAAATAAAACTATATTTAATAATAAAAGCCTCCAAACAGACTGTTTTATTCGCAATGACTTATCTCACGAATGGAAAATCACCGAGAACAGTTGTAATATAATACTTATTTTATCAATAAAAGAACTTTGATTTACCTCTAAAAAGCGTGGTTCATTCAATAACACCAGTATTTCTTTACTTATTATACATTCTACACGTTTAATCAAATATTATACCCAGTTGCTTACTAAAAGCACAGTAAAAAGAGTTTCTGGAAAATCAATTTTATTAATATAACCAACTTGCCACTACAATACTTCTAAAAGTTTGTTAAAAGTATATTCAATTATTTTTTCTTTTAAAATGCTTCTTACATAAAACACTGTAATTCCCCTGTATCCACCCATCCGCAACTTATCCCCAAACAAATACGAAAATAATCTCCCCTAATCTTCGTTACACCCACGACGCCCCTATTATCGAGACCGCACGATATAGACGATCCGTATTCCCCATTCCGAACGCGGAAGCCGAAAATTACAGAGCCTATATACGCACGAAAGAGAGCAACGATCGAGTAGGGCTTGGCACACATTATATGTACTATACACATCACGCACGTCTTTTTGCGTTCTGTTGCCCGTTTGCCTAGGCAACGATTATACAGTGCACAAGCCGCATGATTGCAGTTACGCGAGAGAAAGGGAGAGAGATTCGCATAGGGGGATATATAATGGACGTCGTAAACTCTATTGGGCGACGAGAGTGGGCGATTTTCTAATGAAAGCGGATTAGGGGCGAGAGGATTTGACACTAATTGTAACGACTAGTCTGTCAAAACAGAAAGCACGTCGCGCGGTGACAGTTTAACAACAATGGATTTATCATGCGGTAATTTGGTTCGCCTTCATTGAAGAATTGCATTACGGTGATCGTTGAATTGAAGAATGTAAGTTCAAATCAAAAGAGATTTTATGTTAATATCAATATAATGTACATCAAAATGATATAAACTTGTTCATACCGTGTATTCAGCTACAATGTAATCTAATAGACGACTCTTGCTTATCCCCACCGCGCGCATAGCCCCGGTTTCGCGCGCGCGCGGATGTATAAAGTGTTCCACCGACGACGCGGATTGGCTAACACGCAATCAACCGCCGCCACCGCCTCCGCGTAACGCCGACGCGAGAAATAGACGGGTATCGACGAAAGGGGATTTCAATGCGGTGTCAGGATATGTTGATAGATGCATGGATTTTGTAGGGTGGAGGCTTCAATTGCTGTGCATTTTTTTTCTATACAAGTGGATATGTATTAAAAGTTTCTGAAGAAAAAATTTTACGTGTGACAAGTGACACACCTGTTATATGAGTTTTCTGTATTAAATCATAAAAATCGCAGAGTCATTGTTTCTGGTTGTCTATTTCGAGGTGTAGTCGGTGTAGCGTTTATTGTAGTGATCGGTGAAAAGTAGGCTAATTAGTTGAGTCATTACTTATTAATAATCTTCACATTGTGAATAAGGTTTTCAAAAGTTCGAATTTTTTTTTAATCTGTAATGTCCTAGCAGAAGTCAAGTATAGAATAGAAGTTATAATAATATTATTAAATACATTCATACAAATGAACACAACTCTAACAAATGTTTGGCTTAATAGTACATGATTGCATATAACACGGACAGAAGAAACTAAAGAGTTAAAATTATATTTTTACTATAAAACACAAATTTTCAATCAGTTATAAACAAGAAATACCAGTTAAAACACTTTATAAAAGAAACATTTTTAACACACTCAAAATTTCTTTGTTAATTTGAATCTTTCAATCGAGTGTGAAGAAAGTATATTTATAACAATTTTTGCTTTTATTACGATACAAAATTCTTCTTAACTATATCTTGTATCTAAACTATGATTATTATTATATTGTATTGCGTATGCTACAGTGGTATTTATAATATAAGTATTCTCTATGAATGCGCGTATAAGTACAATGTCTCTAACCCCTCTACAACCAAGTTTATTCTGTTTTTCACGCGATCGGACTAATTAACTCAAGGTATTTCCGCGTGTTCTACAAATTATAGACCCTTCAGTACAGTAACCTGTACCTAGAGCCAATAATTACATTCACCATAAACTATAAAATATTCAGAATTTAAAATTAGACTCTACGATCTAACATCAATTCTACTCAACGTTTACAAAATATTATTGTTGCTTTGTCCCTTCCATTTAATTCGTTACAAAATATTTTTTGCTTCTAGAGGAAGTTTTGAGATAGTAATTTTTTGAGTTGTTGTAAAAACATGTTATAATTGTTTTCCGAGGTATTAGGAATCAAAATAAATGGTTTTTAAAAAATGTCTGTATCGATGTGTGTGGTGCGTGGTGTGTATACGCCTGGATCTCAGCTTCTACTCGGTCGATTTTAACTGGACAGGTCTCTTTTTTTTCTATTGCGGGTCAAAAATCCATTTTTTGATTGGGCCAATACGGTTTTGTTTTATTACGAATTTTCGGTTTTCTCAAAAGTTATTCTTGCTTTTTTTTAATGATAGGATCGAGATATTTTAATTGGATGGGTAGCATTCGAAAGAGAATTAAAATATCTATAATTTCTAAAAAAAAAAATTTCTAGCTATCACGGTTCTTTTGTTATTAACAAAAACGTAAAAATTGAAAAATGAAAAAAATGAGTATTGTATGTCCAACGATTACGGGAGTTAAATTGTCTTAATCGCTTCAAAATTCTTTGTAAAGGTAGATTATGGACAGCTCTCGGCCGAGTTCTTTGGGCAAAATGATTGGTCCATAAATTTCAGAGATATTTGAGGTTAAAATTTTTTTAGCCTTTTTTTCAAATCGTAATTTCTCGAGAACGGCTCTATGTATCTGAATCGGATGGGTAGCATTCGAAAGAGAATTATAATACTCAAAAGATACGTGTTTTGTAGAGATGTAGAATTTTTATGTTATTTATTATACGAGTTCTTATGGTAAAAGAATTCGTTTATGAATTTCAGAGATATTTGAGGTTACTACTATTTTAGTCTTCTTTTCAAATCATAATTTTTCGGGAACGGCTTTATGTATAAATATGAAATTTATAGACAATATTGTGGGTGGTATAGGCAATATAGGGTAAGTGACCGTATTAGTATGTTCTTGAAGCAGACGACAGTCCGTATTAGTGACACTTTTTAACTAACGATTATTAAAAAATAATACACCCAACCGAGTAATTTATAGGATAAATCGTGTTCTTACTGTTTCTTGTAATAGTCATTTATTATTTTTAAGGTTAGAATCTTTTTCTTACATCGGTAATTCCAAAAAGAGCACACAAATACGGACAGGTACACTACTATGGACAAATATCCTATGTGTGAAATTTCACAAAGAAAATATAATTTGAAGTAAAGGTTATTTAGGAATTTTAAAAGATTTTGACGATAATATTACCATCAATTATTTTATTTATTTTTCACACATAATTTAAAAAAAATAATAATACATATTACTTTATTCATATTTTATACATAATTTAAAAATTAGTACTTTTTAATCTTCATAAATGAATTTAATTATAATTATGTAATAAATTGTTGCAAAAATTATAAATTTTGTTATTAAAAATTAATTAAAGGAATCAGCAAATTAAGTTTGAGGAAGCCAAGGGCCAATGAATTGGCAGCGGTTTTTTCTATGCACTATTGCTCATTAAAAAAAAAAATTGAAAAAATCAATACATGTATCGTTGAAAAACAATCATACAAGCTTTTTAAAATTGTAAAACGTTTAAGAAGTACGTAAAATAAATTTTTATATATCACTAGTTTCTTCATTTTCAAATCAATTTAAATATTCAATCAAATACTTCTTGTTAAATTAAAATAACATACTCTAAATTTTTAATAATCTATTTTTCCGTCATAGATTCCCGTATTTGTATCGATCTTACAAATAACTTTGATATCATTTTATGTGCCTCAATGAACGTTAATAATATGTATTTAATTTAATTTGTATAATTAGTAATAAATTAATTGAATTTCTACGTCAGCTTGAATTATCATTTGGATTTTACACAAATACTTATGGAAAGATGAGCAATATATCGATTAACATTATAACGACAAAAAATTTTGTAGGTTGATTCAAAAACTGTGTTTTCATTTTATATCTTTCATATATGATTTAAAGAGGTCAGACGACAAATTAAAACTAGTAATTTTAAGCAATCTCATAAAAAATTTATGTAATACTGCGGCACTGTCCATAATATTTAGTAATAAGTACGGGCAAGCATACTTATTAATTATTAGGCTGAAAAGTAAAATAACTAATGTCATTTAATATATATATATATATATATATATATATATATATATATATATATATATATATATATATATATATATATATATATATATATATATATATATATATATATATATATATATATATATATATATATATATATATATATATATATATATATATATATATATATATATATATATATATATATATATATATATATATATATATATATATATATATATATATATATATATATATATATATATATATATATATATATATATATATATATGTATGTGCATATACATATACATATACATATATATATATATATATATATACATATACATATATATATATATATATATATATATATATATATATATATATATATATATATATATATATATATATATATATATATATTAAATATATATATTAAATGACATTAGTTATTTTACTTTTCAGCCTAATAATTAATAAGTATGCTTGCCCGTACTTATTACTAAATATTATGGACAGTGCCGCAGTATTACATAAATTTTTTATGAGATTGCTTAAAATTACTAGTTTTAATTTGTCGTCTGACCTCTTTAAATCATATATGAAAGATATAAAATGAAAACACAGTTTTTGAATCAACCTACAAAATTTTTTGTCGTTATAATGTTAATCGATATATTGCTCATCTTTCCATAAGTATTTGTGTATAATCCAAACGATTATATATATATATATATATATATATATATATATATATATATATATATATATATATATATATATATATATATATATATATATATATATATATATACATACACATATATATATATATATATATATATATATATATATATATATATATATATATATATATATATATATATATATATATATATATATATATATATATATATATAATGAACATAATCTATGTGAATCAACTCATGCAAAAAGGGTCCTTAGATATACCCAAATTCAATACACTTAAGCTTTCTGCATGAGCCCATTCAAATAGAGTAAATATATTTATCTCAAAAGTTTCAACTTAATATCAGCCACGAATTAAAAATCTGTATTTCTTATTCTTTTGCTAGTAAAACCTGGAAATCTAAAATTAAACTATTTATTTTATTTATTTATTAATACCAGAGTAAGGTACAATAACTTATTACAATTTGCAGCTATTATACATATCTTACATTACTACTAATCCAGCAGAGGAAAATTTCCTGTTCGCTGGTCCGTCATACTTAAAATTAACTTAACCTAGAATTAATTTGGTTAGTAATTACAATTTGTGTAGTAGCTATGAGAGTTGCAACTGCTTTAATATTCCTAGAAATATTCAGCAGAGCCCACTCCCAGTTTTTGGTATTGGTTTACAATTATTATTTAAATTTAACAATATTTAACAATTAATACTCTGTTATAAATTAAGAGTCCGCCATTTTGTTGATAAGAGTGGCACACTTCTTTTAATATCATGAAAATTTTCGTCTTTGTGAATACTATTATTAGCCAAAGCTTGAAAAACAGCTGGTGGACGATAAAAGGTGACAGTAAAAAATGATCTTAAATTTACCGATTGTGACAAAATTTGACTCCTATAAAATGTGGATTTTTTCAAATTTGTATTTAACAAAACAGCTAAAGTCAAGAACAATCTTATAGTCTCCCTTACAGAACTTGTTCTAAATAAGCATATAATGATATAGAACACTCACATATGCTATTTATTCCTATTTATATAGGAAAATATATGAAGAACATAAAAGTTTAAAGTTCCAGAGTGTTACGGATACATAATAATTATAAATACTCAAAAAGTAGAAAAAAGCATTTATGTAATTTCATCATTATTGATTATATACATATATTTACTAAGGTTGCGATTAGTTCGAAAAACAAGAAAAGACCGCTGCTAAGAAGAAATTATGTTGTTGATTTTGTCGTTTGTGATCAGTCGTTGCGTAACCTTTGAATAAGGTATTAACCAAGCATGAGAATAAACGAAACTATGGATGCATTTTGTGTTTATTTTTATATTTTCCAATCACGCGCCGCGAATTCCGTTTTGTGCGGAACACAGAGATTTCCCCATATGCTAATTACATTTTCGAAAACGTGATATGTATGAAGTAAAAGATTTATAATATAAATTAACATTAATTACTCATTAGTATTTTATTAAAATTGATAAACGACTAATTCCAAAAAAATTTTTATTTTACACTATGTAAAAAAATTCAAACTTATATTTCTTATCGCAACAAATGATGTATTGACTTTGATAGGCTTAGCACTTACGCACGACACTGTTGCACAGCGCTGGTATCGACAGTATTGCCAAATGTTGCTGATAGGCGAAGTTATTAACACTGCGCCAACTTACCCCTGTAGCCAGCTCGCCGCGGTCTTCCTTATTTAATAAAAGAAATATTTTTCTGACTAATATATCTATCAATTACGTATAGTCATTTCAATACTTCTATTACCAAATAGTTTACCATACAATACGGTTAGGTAACATGTATACATTTATATATAAATTGAAAAATATTTATGATTATGAAAACCAATAAATTAGAAATGTAGCTTTAGTAATTAGGGACATAACTATCAGTTACATACTGTAATGTTCTAGAAGTATAAAGGGGTGATGTCACCGTCTGTATGTTTTACAATTTAACCAACTAATAGATTTTATTTCTAACGTTAACTTTTGTAAATTACCACAGAAAGAAAACTACGTCAAAGATGTATTATATATAAGTATAAATATTAAATTATAATGATAATAAAACCATAAACAATGTTTTTATGCGTGATTTCCTCTTCGCAGTACCAAAGCACTCTACGTCGCCGTAAGGGAGCGTCTCCATATGTTCTTGTAACGTGTTTGTTGCCGTCACGGAACACGTTCGAGTGTGTTTTCTATTTTTTGTATACTTTCGGGTCAATTGTAAAATATCAGATGTACGCATACTCGTTAACCTGAAAGTATACACAATATAGAAAGCACATTGGAATGTGTTCCGTGTCGGTTGGGACCATTGTTATAAGAACGTATGGAGACGAACCCTAAGATCTCGGCAGTCCAAATCGCGCGCGCGCCGGCCTTTCGCTTCCGAGAATAATCCGTAGCTCGATCTCGCGCTATTGTGTGTAAGATCGATGAAATTACGGCGAGTGCGTTGCTGCACGCGTGCGATGTTACTTAAGAACGCACCCGTTTATTGTTTTTATCGCTTTCACGGCTTTTTGCCCTTATGGGGATTTCGCGTTGAATAATTTTTGAAGGATGGGCGAAGAGAACCGCGCGCTTATTACTGCAATGCGTTCGTTAAGGAAGATTCGTTACGAATGTTGTAATTACTTTATTGCCTTGAGATATATTTCTGAGATTCCTAGAAGTGCGAAAGGTGTGAAACACAAGCGTTACATGACAACATACACATAAAAATACGTGTACTTTTTGGGTGCTTTTATTGGGAAACTTCTGACAAGTAAACGAAAATACTAATATATGTTGTGCACGATAGCATAACTGAGTAAAATTTCGGGAACAGTCAAAGGATTAGGTTGAGCATGATCAAAATTCAATAAATAACATAAAAGGTTTCAAAGAGATGTGAATTTATTTATCATTTTAAGTTTAATTATAAAGAGTCGTTAATCGCTTGAAGAATTTTCTTGATTTTCATGGTTGTTGAACTAGCATGCGCCATCATGGTTATACGTGTATTCTGTTTTGAATAAAATATCGTATCAAATAATAGTTTTTTTAATGAGATAAGGGAATATTAGAAATACTTACGTCCACCTCGGGCGTTTTCAGCGTTCATTGCATCAATACTGTCAAAGTTTTGGGGTCCACCACTTCTCCCATCTCTGGCGCAAATCGTGGCACTAGTGGTTCCAAACAGCACCACAATGAGAGCGAAGAAGACGAACAAGAATTTCATTTTGACTTTTTGGTGATGTTGCACTGACTGAGTGAAACTGATGCCGATTCTTCAGTTTGCCGACTTAAATAGTCTGCGTTATCGTTTTTCATATCTTTAAAGATATGATATATTGTAGTATCTTTTGAGGAAAGTGTCTGAGAATGAGGATAAATATTTTTGCAAATAATGAATTTTATTTCTTTGTTTCTAGAAAGACGCATCTCGATGACCTTCCGTGCAGGTAAAATTTGCTTATCGGCTGGTCTTTGTAAAGTGCATCTTACTCATCTTATCTTACTCACCTTAGCTGCACAAATAACATCACTGCAAGTTTTTTTCCATATTTTTATTCATAATATGAACAAAATAAATTTTTTTCGAATTATTCATATTAAAAATTCCGTGTTATGAGGAACATTTTTCAATACAATAATGAAAACAATTAAAAACATGGAAAATAGTCGATTTTTAGCTATTACTTTACAGGATTTGACTTTATACAAAAATTTTAAATACAAAAGTTGTAGATTATAAGAGAGATAGTAGTTTTTGATAGAAGTAGAGTTAATGAAGTGGAATATATTTTTAAACTCAAAATTATATAATTGCAAATGCAAATATTGTTCATTAAAGAAATAGTCATACAAAAGATTCTATTTTTTTTTATTTTTAATGTAAGTTTAATGTACAAAAACTTATTTTATTAAGCTTTTGTACATTAAAATTAAATTATGGTAGTCTTATACCTATTGGCTGTTGAAGCCGAAATCCGCTAAAAAAGTAAATTAAAATAAAATTACTATAAAAGAAAGTGTATGTATTATTATTATAACTCATTTTTAATACAAAACTGCTTGGGATAGGCCTCTAAACCCTCATTATGTTGAATTATGTTCAACGCAGCTGGTCGATAGATTTTGATGGGAGAGGTAGCAAATTACTTGTAACACATCAAACTTTAGCACGAAGTTCTGAAATTAAAAAATTTGGTGCCTAAGTATTTTTTTAATTAAGAAAAACTATAAAAATTCATAAAAATTCATAAAATTAAGAAAAAAAGTAGTTTTTTCCATCGAAAAACTACTTAGACATCAAACTTTTTAATTCCAGAGCTTCGTGCTAAAGTTTGATGTATTACAAGTAATTTGCTACCTCTCCCATCGAAATCCATCGACCAGCTGCCAAGAAAAGTAACGCAGAGATTTTTTTTTTTTTTTTATTAACATAATTCAACATAATGAGGGTTTAGAGACCTATCCCAAGCAGTTTTGTATTAAAAATGAGTTATAATAATAATACATATACTTTTTTATAGTAATTTTATTTTAATTTAATTTACCTTTTTAGCGGATTTCGGCTTCAATAGCCATTAGGTGTAAGACTACCGTAATTTAATTTTAATGTACAAAAGCTTAATAAAATAAGTTTTTGTACATTAAACTTAAATTAAAAATAAAAAAAATTAGAATCTTTTGTATGACTATTTCTGTAATGAACAATATTTGCATTTGCAATTATATAATTTTGAGTTTAAAAATATATTCCACTTCATTAACTCTACTTCTATCAAAAACTACCACTCTCGTATAATCTACAACTTTTGTATTTAAAATTTTTGTATGAAGTCAAATCCTGTAAAGTAGTAGCTAAAAATCAACAATTTTCGATGTTTTTAATTATTTTCACTATCGTATTGAAAAATGTTTCTCATAACACATAATTTTTAATACACGAAGAAAAATTTGGTTTAAAAAATTACCATTAATTTTATCAAAGCGAAGATATACTCTGATTTTGACGCTTTTTACTACTATTGTAGGATTTTCTACCATTGTAACGTATTCCTTTTACAACTTTCATTTTAAGTATTATAAGTGTCGGGATAACTTTCTACTACATTTATGTAGCAAAAAATATACATATTGTAATATACTATGGGATTAAAAGTATCTTTTCTTTAAAATAAAAATATGAAACATTACTATATTTTATGGCAAAAACAGCGAAGACTTGATATTCGAATGCAGGAGTTGCAAAAATTTTGATATTTAATTCTAAGTTCTACAATGATTTTTGGTAAAAATTACGGTGTTTGGAATGCGCATGAGCGTAGTGAACACGCGCAGTCTGTTGCTCTATCTTACCGACATCCCTAATTTTCAGATTATGCAGATCTCACACAATGTGTTTTGCAACACAAAACTGGTCAGATATAATAATTCCTATTTATTTTTACTTTTATAAATACATTATATCAGTTGCTAATTTTCTTTTTCGTTAATTATAATGCCATATATTAATTGACTTTTAACTATATCTTGTATTTTAACTATGATTATTATTATGCTGTATTGCGTATGCTACAGTGGTATTTATAATATAAGTATTCTCTATGAATGCGCGTATAAGTACAATGTCTTTAACCCCTCTACAACCAAGTTTATTCTGTTTTTTACGCGATCGGACTAATTAACTCAAGGTATTTCCGCGTGTTCTACAAATTATAGACCCTTCAGTACAGTAACCTGTACCTAGAGCCAATAATTACATTCACCATAAACTATAAAATATTCAGAATTTAAAATTAGACTCTACGATCTAACATCAATTCTACTCAACGTTTACAAAATATTATTGTTGCTTTTTCCCTTCCATTTAATTCGTTACAAAATATTTTTTGCTTCTAGAGGAAGTTTTGAGATAGTAATTTTTTGAGTTGTTGTAAAAACATGTTATAATTGTTTTCCAAGGTATTAGGAATCAAAATAAATGGTTTTTAAAAAATGTCTATCGATGTGTGTGGTGCGTGGTGTGTATACGCCTGGATCTCAGCTTCTACTCGGTCGATTTTAACTGGACAGGTCTCTTTTTTTTTTTTATTGCGGGTCAAAAATCCATTTTTTGATTGGGCCAATACGGTTTTGTTTTATTACGAATTTTCGATTTTCTCAAAAGTTATTCTTGCTTTTTTTTAATGATAGGATCGAGATATTTTAATTGGATAGGTAGCATTCGAAAGAGAATTAAAATATCTATAATTTCTAAAAAAAAAATTTCTAGCTATCACGGTTCTTTTGTTATTAACAAAAACGTAAAAATTGAAAAATGAAAAAAAATGAGTATTGTATGTCCAACGATTACGGGAGTTAAATTGTCTTAATCGCTTCAAAATTCTTTGTAAAGGTAGATTATGGACAGCTCTCGGCCGAGTTCTTTGGGCAAAATGATTGGTCCTTAAATTTCAGAGATATTTGAGGTTAAAATTTTTTTAGCCTTTTTTTCAAATCGTAATTTCTCGAGAACGGCTCTATGTATCTGAATCGGATGGGTAGCATTCGAAAGAGAATTATAATACTCAAAAGATACGTGTTTTGTAGAGATGTAGAATTTTGATGTTATTTATTATACGAGTTCTTATGGTAAAAGAATTCGTTTATGAATTTCAGAGATATTTGAGGTTACTACTATTTTAGTCTTCTTTTCAAATCATAATTTTTTGGGAACGGCTTTATGTATAAACATGAAATTTATAGACAATATTGTGGGTGGTATAGGCAATATAGGGTAAGTGACCGTATTAGTATGTTCTTGAAGCAGACGACAGTCCGTATTTGTGACACTTTTTAACTAACGATTATTAAAAAATAATACACCCAACAGAGTAATTTATAGGATAAATCGTGTTTTTACTGTTTCTTGTAATAGTCATTTATTATTTTTAAGGTTAGAATCTTTTTCTTACATCGGTAATTCCAAAAAGAGCACACAAATACGGACAGGTACACTACTATGGACAAATATCCTATGTGTGAAATTTCACAAAGAAAATATAATTTGAAGTAAAGGTTATTTAGGAATTTTAAAAGATTTTGACGATAATATTACAATCAATTATTTTATTTATTTTTCACACATAATTTAAAAAAAATAATAATCAAGGAGCGCGGGAGCGCTCCGAAGGCAAGTAACTGTCCAAATGTAGAAGAAGCCTGAGGGAGGACGACCGCGGTTCATATACTTTGAAATGGGTGTGCGAGAATTTCACTTTTTTTTTACGACTTTGCATTATGTTTTATCTTATATTTAAATATATCAGTGGATAGCTTTTTTGATATACTACATGTATAAAAAATTTCAATTAAAAATATTATGTCGTTTTGATTTATATCTAGTTTATATATTCCGGAGGGTTGTTTTCTGATTCTCTAAAATTTTTCTTCTTCTTCTTTTCTCTCCTCGATCAGCTGTTTTGTTCCGACCTCTGCTCTGTTATGATTGGTCAACAACAAGCTCCCATAATATATAATATATACACATAATGTAACTCGAAGAGAGAGAGAGAGAGAGAGAGAGAGAGAGAGAGAGAGAGAGAGAGAGAGTGAGTGAGTGAGAGAGAGGGGAGAACATAAACAAAACTGTGACTCTATACGACAGCCTCAAAATATCTTATGTCGTATGGTATTTTTAGAATATACGTATAATTAGGTATAAAAAAAAAAAGATATGAATTTCAATCAGCTGATGGTATATGAGCATACTTTTATACATATTAGATAAGTATTTTATAAAAAATTGATATAACTTAAAGAGATATACAACTTAAAAAAAATAAAGAATAGATACTTTGTGAAAATTTTTTTCATTTTCAGATTATAGAATTTTTTCACAGACTTTCAGGAGGTGGAATAGAAACAGGATTACAGAAATCTTTGGAGAATTTAGAACTGGAAAATCACAGCTTTTACACTTTAGCCGTTAACTGCCAACTACATGTTGATATGGGAGGTCCAGAGGCTAAGTCCATATACATTGATGCCGAAGGTACTTACAGATCTGAAAGATTAATTGCTGTAGCTGAAACATATAACATCAGTGTACTTGATAATGTTCCAACTGCCCGTGCATACAACTCTGACCACCAAACTCAGCTTTTGATAAAAGTCAGTGCTATGATGTCAGAATCTAGATACGGGCTACTGATAGTAGACAGTGCTACTGCATTATACACAGGACAGATTTTGCTAGAAGAGGAAAATTGACAGCTCGCCAAATGCATTTACAAGTGGATGGTACAGCTAGTACGTTCGAAGGTGATCAAAAGATGCATTTACAAGTGGATGGTACAGCTAGTATGTTCGAAGGTGATCAAAAGAAACCTATTAGCGGCAATATTATTACCCATGTGCAACTAGACTTTATTTACATAAAGGAAGCGGTGGAACAAGGATATGCAAAATTTGCGATTCATGCTTACCTGAAAGGGAAGCTACATTTGCGATAAATGCTGATGGAATTGGTGATGTTAAAGAATAGTATTATTATAGAATTATAAATATTATTAATTTTTTTAATTACATTTATTATTTCAGTCACAGGCTTTACTGTTTTTTTTACTTAAAAGGCAAATGCAGTTTGAAAAAGATTTATACATTAACTTCAAGATTTATGTACATCAACAACAAAAATAATCAGATAAGTATCAAATGACTAAATGTCTATTTTTAGAATATAAAATATCAGTTAGAGATGAACATTGAAACTTTGTGTTAATTTTTTATATTTTTTTCAGATTGTATAAGGAATATGATCCAAATTTGTACGTGATTGTACAAAATGAAGGAATCATTATAGTTTAGTTGAAGTTATATTCAAAAATTAGATTTTTTTATCTAGAATGGGGATCCACGCAAAAACTAGCAGGATAGAAGTTTTTAAACGATAAAAAAGACCACAGTAAACTTTTTTCTACACAAGATTAAGATAATAATTTCAAGAAGTTATATCCATAAATAAATGTCAAGAAAGTTTTTGTTCTCTCAGTAATTCTTATAGTTAATAAATTGTTTCAAAAGATTATATGAAATGGAAATTGAAGTATAGAAAAATGCCAGAACAATGTGTTATTTTGTGAATATTTGAACGAATAAAAGTGCTCCGAATAATTTAATTTATGATTAGCTCATGGTAAGAGACGATAAAATGTTTCAGAGTCAACAGTAAACTTTTTTCTACACAAGATTTAAATAACAATTTCAAGAAGTTATATCCACAAATAAATGTCAAGAAATTTTTTGTTCTCTCAGTGATTCTTAGTTCATAAACTTTATTTTTAATTTTACAAGATGTGAGCAATGATAGATTATTAATTCAAGTGATTTTATGTAAAAATTTCAACAAATCCAAGTGTTCAGAATAATGTAATTAATGATTAATGATTCATGGTGTGGGACGCTAAATGTTTCAGAGGAGCCATCTGTTTAGAGAACATTACAGTTATCTTAGTTCATAATCTGTTTAAAAATTATATAAAATGAAAATTGAAATACAGAAAAATGCCAGAACGATGTGTTATTTTGTGAATATTTGAACGAATAAAAGTGCTCAGAATAATTTAATTTATGATTAGCTCATGGTAAGAGATGATAAAATGTTTCAGAGTCCACAGTAAACTTTTTTCTACACAAGATTTAAATAACAATTTGAAGAAGTTATATCCACAAATAGAAGTCAAGAAATTTTTTGTTCTTTCAAAGATTCTTAGTTCAAAAACTGTTTATTTTTAATTTTACAAGATGTGAGCAATGATAGATTATTAATTCAAGTGGTTTTGTGTAAAAATTTCAACAAATCCAAGTCATGCTGAGAATAATGTAATTAATGATTGGTTCATGGTGTGGGACGCTAAATGTTTCAGATGGGACTTACTCGGACAACATGCCTGTGTTAACTGCTTTCTAATTTGAAAAAGAAAAAAAAATAAGACCAAATGGATGCAAGAGTATTTTGTGAAAAAATTCTGTACCGGCTGCTATTACGGAAATGGGATAGTTGAAATGAGATTATATTATGTTATTTCACAGTGATTCTTTCTGGGATTCTTAGTGTTTCTTCATACAAGTTACAGTTGTCAAATCATGTGTGATCGAATTTTATATTTTATATAGTAAAAGTGTACCCTCTCTTCCCCCAACCTCTCTCACCCACTATTTCCTCCTCTCTCTCTTTCTGTCTCTCTTCGGCTCTCCCTTTTTCTCAATATCAGCCAAACTCTGTACCAAAAACTTTAATAAGAGCTTAAATATTTTTCTTAATACAATCAACACGTTTTTAAAAAAAATAAGATTTTAAGTACGTTTTAACAATACAATTTTTATCTAGTCCTTTTATTTCTTCGAATCTCGTCTATTCAATAAGCACTCTCTACAAATGGTAATAATTATTTCATGACTGTACAAATAATTAATGAGAGCTTAAATATTTTTTTATAACAATCAAGACGTTTTTTAAAAGCTAATTTTTTAAGTACGTTCTAACAGCACAATTTGTCTATACTTCTTTTAATTCTTCTAGTTTCTTCTATTCAATAAGTACTCTTTACAAATGGGAATAATTTTTTTCATGACTGTACAAATAATAATATTTGCTAATATAATAAACTTTCTACGAAAGTATAAAATAAGGCAAGTATAGACGTTTTTTCTGGATAATCTATAAAAAACAACACATAATTTGTCTAGTCCTTTTATTTCTTCGAATCTCATCTATTCAATAAGCACTCTCTATAAATGGTAATAATTTTTTTCATAACCGTACAAAATGCTGAACAAATTATATGTAAGTAAGTACATTCAAACTGTTCACTCCCAATCAAACAAACGAAAGTTGTGAAATCAATTATCAAATAGTCAAGTAATGCAAACAACTGTCGGAAACTACTGTATGACTGTTCTTAGAAATGTATTCAAATTTGTTCATCTTTCTATAGAAATTAAACACAAGAAAGTACTGAAATGATATAAAACTTTCTACGAAAGTATAAAATAAGGCAAGTATAGACGTTTTCTTTGTATAATCTATAAAATAATAGTATTTATGATTTTTTAACATAAATGAAATAAATACCAGTCAAAAAGTCTTTCACTTCTTTGAGTCATTGTATGCTGAACAAATTATATGTAAATATTCAAATTGTTCACTGCAAATCAAACAAACGAAAGTTGTGAAATCAATTATCGATATAGTCAAGTAATGCACACATATCTCGGAAACAACTGTAGACTGTTTTCAGAAATGTATTCTAATATGTTCATCCTTCTATACAAATTAAACACAAGAAAGTACTGAAATCAATTTATTGTAGTCAAGTTCCCATAAGATAACTTGACTGACATAATAGAACTTTTCGTACCTTGCGTGTAAAATTACATTTTATGCCGACGTTATAACTTCAAAAATATTCAGCCAGTGGGCATAAAGTATTACTTAACGCCTAAGAGACGCAATAGCTCACATACTCCTGTACAAAACCTTATTGAACCTATACGCACTTTACGCCCGTGTGGGTGAAAATTATTTTATATCTATTATGCATTCTTTTCACTTCTAAAATTCATAAGAATTTTTTCAGATATTTACGAAAAGTCAAAGTTTTGAACTTTCTATAATATTACGCATCTTGGGAGGACAAGAGAAGTCTAGAGCTGCTCTAGCAGGGGTGGTTCTCCAATCTCCCACACATACTTGGCGGGCCCGACGGTTTGCAGTTCAAGGTGTAGACATGGTCATTTCCATATATAAAGATCAGATAAAATGTATAAATGGGTTGCATTTACATATTAAATACTGATCCATGAATGTATCACTCTGTTTTTAAATAGAAATTGCAAACCCGCGCGAAAATATCATATGAGATCTCATATATGTGAATATGGGACATCAGATATCATGAGATTTCATATGAGATCCCACTCTGGTAGCATGTCCATTGCAATTTTGATGCAATTCTTATTTTTATATTTTCCAATCACCCGCCGCGAATTCCGTTTTGTGCGGAACACAGAGATTTCCCCATATGCTAATTACATTTTCGAAAACGTGATATGTATGAAGTAAAAGATTTATAATATAAATTAACATTAATTACTCATTAGTATTTTATTAAAATTGATAAACGACTAATTCCAAAAAAATTTTTATTTTACACTATGTAAAAAAATTCAAACTTATATTTCTTATCGCAACAAATGATGTATTGACTTTGATAGGCTTAGCACTTACGCACGACACTGTTGCACAGCGCTGGTATCGACAGTATTGCCAAATGTTGCTGATAGGCGAAGTTATTAACACTGCGCCAACTTACCCCTGTAGCCAGCTCGCCGCGGTCTTCCTTATTTAATAAAAGAAATATTTTTCTGACTAATATATCTATCAATTACGTATAGTCATTTCAATACTTCTATTACCAAATAGTTTACCATACAATAAGGTTAGGTAACATGTATACATTTATATATAAATTGAAAAATATTTATGATTATGAAAACCAATAAATTAGAAATGTAGCTTTAGTAATTAGGGACATAACTATCAGTTACATACTGTAATGTTTTAGAAGTATAAAGGGGTGATGTCACCGTCCGTATGTTTTATAATTTAACCAACTAATAGATTTTATTTCTAACGTTAACTTTTGTAAATTACCACAGAAAGAAAACTACGTCAAAGATGTATTATATATAAGTATAAATATTAAATTATAATGATAATAAAACCATAAACAATGTTTTTATGCGTGATTTCCTCTTCGCAGTACCAAAGCACTCTACGTCGCCGTAAGGGAGCGTCTCCATATGTTCTTGTAACGTGTTTGTTGCCGTCACGGAACACGTTCGAGTGTGTTTTCTATTTTTTGTATACTTTCGGGTCAATTGCAAAATATCAGATGTACGCATACTCGTTAACCTGAAAGTATACACAATATAGAAAGCACATTGGAATGTGTTCCGTGTCGGTTGGGACCATTGTTATAAGAACGTATGGAGACGAACCCTAAGATCTCGGCAGTCCAAATCGCGCGCGCGCCGGCCTTTCGCTTCCAAGAATAATTCGTAGCTCGATCTCGCGCTATTGTGTGTAAGATCGATGAAATTACGGCGAGTGCGTTGCTGCACGCGTGCGATGTTACTTAAGAACGCACCCGTTTATTGTTTTTATCGCTTTCACGGCTTTTTGCCCTTATGGGGATTTCGCGTCGAATAATTTTTGAAGGATGGGCGAAGAGAACCGCGCGCTTATTACTGCAATGCGTTCGTTAAGGAAGGTTCGTTACGAATGTTGTATTACTTTATTGCCTTGAGATATATTTCTGAGATTCCTAGAAGTGCGAAAGGTGTGAAACACAAGCGTTACATGACAACATACACATAAAAATACGTGTACTTTTTGGGTGCTTTTATTGGGAAACTTCTGACAAGTAAACGAAAATACTAATATATGTTGTGCACGATAGCATAACTGAGTAAAATTTCGGGAACAGTCAAAGGATTAGGTTCAGCATGATCAAAATTCAATAAATAACATAAAAGGTTTCAAAGAGATGTGAATTTATTTATCATTTTAAGTTTAATTATAAAGAGTCGTTAATCGCTTGAAGAATTTTCTTGATTTTCATGGTTGTTGAACTAGCATGCGCCATCATGGTTATACGTGTATTCTGTTTTGAATAAAATATCGTATCAAATAATAGTTTTTTTAATGAGATAAGGGAATATTAGAAATACTTACGTCCACCTCGGGCGTTTTCAGCGTTCATTGCATCAATACTGTCAAAGTTTTGGGGTCCACCACTTCTCCCATCTCTGGCGCAAATCGTGGCACTAGCGGTTCCAAACAGCACCACAATGAGAGCGAAGAAGACAAACAAGAATTTCATTTTGACTTTTTGGTGATGTTGCACTGACTGAGTGAAACTGATGCCGATTCTTCAGTTTGCCGACTTAAATAGTCTGCGTTATCGTTTTTCATATCTTTAAAGATATGATATATTGTAGTATCTTTTGAGGAAAGTGTCTGAGAATGAGGATAAATATTTTTGCAAATAATGAATTTTATTTCTTTGTTTCTAGAAAGACGCATCTCGATGACCTTCCGTGCAGGTAAAATTTGCTTATCGGCTGGTCTTTGTAAAGTGCATCTTACTCATCTTATCTTACTCACCTTAGCTGCACAAATAACATCACTGCAAGTTTTTTTCCACATTTTTATTCATAATATGAACAAAATAAATTTTTTTCGAATTATTCATGTTAAAAATTCCGTGTTATGAGGAACATTTTTCAATACAATAATGAAAACAATTAAAAACATGGAAAATAGTCGATTTTTAGCTATTACTTTACAGGATTTGACTTTATACAAAAATTTTAAATACAAAAGTTGTAGATTATAAGAGAGATAGTAGTTTTTGATAGAAGTAGAGTTAATGAAGTGGAATATATTTTTAAACTCAAAATTATATAATTGCAAATGCAAATATTGTTCATTAAAGAAATAGTCATACAAAAGATTTTATTTTTTTTTTTATTTTTAATGTAAGTTTAATGTACAAAAACTTATTTTATTAAGCTTTTGTACATTAAAATTAAATTATGGTAGTCTTATACCTATTGGCTGTTGAAGCCGAAATCCGCTAAAAAAGTAAATTAAAATAAAATTACTATAAAAGAAAGTATATGTATTATTATTATAACTCATTTTTAATACAAAACTGCTTGGGATAGGCCTCTAAACCCTCATTATGTTGAATTATGTTCAACGCAGCTGGTCGATAGATTTTGATGGGAGAGGTAGCAAATTACTTGTAACACATCAAACTTTAGTACGAAGTTCTGAAATTAAAAAATTTGGTGCCTAAGTATTTTTTTAATTAAGAAAAACTATAAAAATTCATAAAAATTCATAAAATTAAGAAAAAAAGTAGTTTTTTCCATCGAAAAACTACTTAGACATCAAACTTTTTAATTCCAGAGCTTCGTGCTAAAGTTTGATGTATTACAAGTAATTTGCTACCTCTCCCATCGAAATCCATCGACCAGCTGCCAAGAAAAGTAACGCAGATTTTTTTTTTTTTTTTTATTAACATAATTCAACATAATGAGGGTTTAGAGACCTATCCCAAGCAGTTTTGTATTAAAAATGAGTTATAATAATAATACATATACTTTTTTTATAGTAATTTTATTTTAATTTACCTTTTTAGCGGATTTCGGCTTCAATAGCCATTAGGTGTAAGACTACCGTAATTTAATTTTAATGTACAAAAGCTTAATAAAATAAGTTTTTGTACATTAAACTTAAATTAAAAATAAAAAAAATTAGAATCTTTTGTATGACTATTTCTGTAATGAACAATATTTGCATTTGCAATTATATAATTTTGAGTTTAAAAATATATTCCACTTCATTAACTCTACTTCTATCAAAAACTACCACTCTCGTATAATCTACAACTTTTGTATTTAAAATTTTTGTATAAAGTCAAATCCTGTAAAGTAGTAGCTAAAAATCAACAATTTTCGATGTTTTTAATTATTTTCACTATCGTATTGAAAAATGTTTCTCATAACACATAATTTTTAATACACGAAGAAAAATTTGGTTTAAAAAATTACCATTAATTTTATCAAAGCGAAGATATACTCTGATTTTGACGCTTTTTACTACTATTGTAGGATTTTCTACCATTGTAACGTATTCCTTTTACAACTTTCATTTTAAGTATTATAAGTGTCGGGATAACTTTCTACTACATTTATATAGCAAAAAATATACATATTGTAATATACTATGGGATTAAAAGTATCTTTTCTTTAAAATAAAAATATGAAACATTACTATATTTTATGGCAAAAACAGCGAAGACTTGATATTCGAATGCAGGAGTTGCAAAAATTTTGATATTTAATTCTAAGTTTTACAATGATTTTTGGTAAAAATTACGGTGTTTGGAATGCGCATGAGCGCGGTGAACACGCGCAGTCTGTTGCTCTATCTTACCGACGTCCCTAATTTTCAGATTATGCAGATCTCACACAATTTGTTTTGGTCAGACTGGTCAAACTGGTCAGATATAATAATTCCTATTTATTTTTACTTTTATAAATACATTATATCAGTTGCTAATTTTCTTTTTCGTTAATTATAATGCCATATATTAATTGACTTTTAACAACGCGTCTAACTCAAATCTGCCATACATCTGGCGATAGCTAATGTAAAAGTTCCAAAAATTTGTAGTCAAATGTTGTTATGGGTAAGTGGTTACAGCGTCCGACTGCGGTGCCAAGGGTCGTGGGATCGAGAATCCCGTCTCCGTCGAAAAACAAATTTTTAATTTTCCGTATTCTTTATTTTAATTTATTTCTTGTATTTCTCGTATTAATAATATATATGTGCCACCTCAAATATATAGAATATCACGAATAACGGCAATAATGGAAATGAAAATTAAATTTTTAAAATTTTTAAGTCGAAATAGTAGTTTTCGTCACTAGGGCGTAAAGTTGAACTTTACGCACCGTGTGATCGACACGCTCGAGAGTCGGCGCAGCCGGCCCGAGTGTTGGGCGATCACGAGGTCGCAAAGATTTCGCCCGCGTGGCGAACAATATTTTTTTTTATAGTATAAATAAAGCATGTCGTCGCATTGTTTGAGTGTGTAAAGTTGAGTTTTACGCATAGTATGCGTAAAGCGAAGCTTTACGCACACTATGTGTGAAATTCAACTTTACGCACTGAAAACGATGCGAATCGACGTACTTTAAACATACTATGCAAAAGTAGTACATTTCGACACGGGTGCGGAAGGTCATTATTTAGCTCATGCCCGTACAGGAAATGAATAGGGTTTGCCTTAGTTATTTGTAAGGGCCCAATGAGGTTCTCCGTAAGGGCCCCTAGTATCGGACAAGACTCTAGTGTTAGCCCTAAGTCAATTTCCGTGCGGGTGTGACGTTTTTCGCACGAGCAAAGCGAGTGAGAAAAGTCAAATGAGCTAAAATAGTACATTTTGACACTGGTGCGGAAGGTGATGATTTACTTTGTGTGACGTTTTTCGCACGAGCGAAGCGAGTGCGAAAAGTCACACGAAGTAAATAATCAACTTCCGCACTCATTTCGAACGGTATTTTATACCACGAGAGCCGAAAAATCATACCAAAGTTGTGATTTTGAGGTTAGAGTGGTATAAATCTTCTTACGCACCAGTTTTGAACGGTATTTTATACCACGAGAGCCGAATAATCATATTAAAGTTATGATTTTGAGGTTCAAGTAGTAAAATAGTATATTACGCACCAAGGGAGGAAAAAACTTGGACAGCACCGAGCCGAAGGCGAGGATGGCAATTTACACGAGCTGTGGGCTGGCCAATTTTACTCCCGTGGAGCGTATACTATTTTTTTGCCTAGCGAGGCCGAAAATACAACCTTCACGATCGAGCCCCAGGAGCGAAGTGGTACTTTCGGCCCGCTAGGCAAAAAAATATATTTTTCGCATACCACGCGTAAAGTATTATGTTTACACCCTGACGCCGTGAAATGCCGCATGTACTCTCTCCTAGAAATTACGACGCGCATACACGTTTCCCTATTTTTTTCCGGGTAACACCGCCTGCGTGTTGTTGCCCTCGCATCGCTCGGACTGCAACACGCAGGTGGTGTTATGAACGTCCGCGAGTTGCTGCCTACTTTACTGCCTAGGTGCATAATCTACTATTCCTATACGAGTTGTTATAAAATTTATCATATTAAATTGGAAATATTAGTAGGAAATTTGTCTGTCTCCGTTTTACCATGAAAAATTGTAATTTTCCTATAGAAATTTGTAAATTTTCCTACATGATTTCTCTCCGTGTATGAATAATATGAAAAAAGTTTATTTTGTTCATATTATGTATAAAAATAGGGAAAAAAATTGTGTGATGTTATTTGTGCAGCTGTTAAAAGATGAGTAAGATACACTTGTTTACAAAGACCAGCCGATAAGCAAAGTTTACCTGCACTGAAGATTATCGAGATGCGTCTTTTTAGAAACAAAGAAATGAAATTCATTATTTGCGAAATTATTTATCCTCATTCTGTGACACTTTCCTCAAACGATGCTGCAATATATAATATCTTTATTCTAAAAATATGAAAAACGATAACACAGACTATTTAATGGAAGAAGGTACAGGAGAGGCCATTTTTTTTATTATTCAGGGAAACTTTTTTTTATTTAAATATATACAAATATGTACAAAAAGTAGCCCATAAAAACCTCTTTTGGTCCAATTTTAGAGATTTTATAAGCTGCACTAGCCAAAACACCTGTAAAAAACGTATATGTTCAGTTAGCATTCTGCGCAATAGCTTTCGATCAATGTGTACCAGTTTGTAGATACATGTTTCTAGTGCCTAAATATACAAATTTTCATTGCAATATTATTCAAAAGCTGATTTTATTTTTTCTATTGCTAATAAGTCATAAGTTACTATTTATCCTCTCTTAAAAAAGTGATGGATGAAATCTGTCATCACAATAAGACTGTTTTGATTGGTTGTTGTTGGCTCATTTGATTGGTCTACATAAAATAAGCGCCAAACTCTAATATGTTTTAATTTTGAAGATTGAATTCTTGTGTTCGAGTATTTAAAACTGCATAATTAAAAAAGTATAAGAAAAATTTCATTATTTTATTTATCAAACTTACGTTATTATCGTATAATTTAAACTAATTGAAACAAACTTTTAAATTGAAACTAACTAACTTGATCATGCTCATAACTTCAAAAACAAAAAAAAAAATAAAAAAATAAATAATACGCGCGAAGGGCGTTGAATATAGCTAGTTTATTAAAAAACTTGTATTTTTAATGATTTTATGGTGGAACAGGAATTGAAAATTAAGGTGTAACCTAAAAGTCTCAATGTAATTTTGCAGTAAATATATTCTACAAAATGAACCCAAAAAATCTGAACCCGTACATCAAAACTGGTTGCGTAAAACAACACAAACAATCACAAAAACTAATAATGCTTAAAAATTACTTTAAACATAAGCGAACATATTTTAATGAAAAATTGTGTAAATTATGTATCAAACAATTATTTACCTGTTAATGTTCACCAGCTCCGTAGTCCATATACTTGGCCTGTTTTGGTTTCCGATGCCGATACTCTCTTTGATCTGTTTCATTCTCCTTTATTAACCCTTTCGTACCGTAGGGGTCCTATAGGACTCTGTTCAACATGCTGTAGAAAACTGAAATTAAATAATTTCTTAAATCTACTCATTTAGTCTTGTTCTTTTACTCAAGAGGAAGCCCTCTGGCCATTAAAATTAATTTTTTTTTTCATTCCGTTTAGTACATTAAAAAGGGCTCAGCGATGAAAATTGGATTTTCACGAAAATTCGGATCTTGAATGGTTTATTTTCGAATAAAAAAAAGGGTTAATGGGGATTTTTTGTTATTCAGAGTGGTGGATCTTGTTAATGAGATAACGTACTAAGAATTTATCACTTTCCGAGTTCAATAACATAATCCTGTTGGAGGGGCATCTTACGTAAATGTAGTGGATCCTACAGGACCCAGTCGGTCTTACCGATAAATAAAATATAGCGGTCCTGTGATTTACGTGTAATATGTAATATACACACACGCACGGACACACATATCTATATAACCTATATATGTATATATACAACCTATGTGTGTGTGTATGTGTGTGTGTGTGTGTGTGTGTGTGTGTGTGTGTGTGTGTGTGTGTGTGTGTGTGTGTGTGTGTGTGCGCGTGTGCGTGTGCGTGTGCGTGTGTATAAATGTGTACATAGCGACGTTTTGAATAATGCCGATTACACCTTGAAAATTTTTTCTTCGAAATTTTCATCGTTATATTTATCTAAGCTATCAGCTATGCTTTAAAAAAAAACAACTTTTCAAACTCGCAAACTCATGTGGCCTAACGAATCCGCGGTATTTTTCGTCATTCAAACGCGGTAAATAATTTGTTTAAATATAAACATTTTCTGATTAAAAAAATTCCATTAAGACCATATGGGTCCTCCAGGACCCACTTGAAAAATAGTACTTATCGACACTTTTGAAAAAAAAAACTGTAGATTGATCTTAGTTGAAGCCTTCACAATTATAGTCTACAAAAAAAAGTCACTTTTTTCCCGGAAAAGGGGTCTCGGTACGAAAGGGTTAGAAAAGCACCATGACGAAGAACCCTTTGGACATCTGCTGTGGTCAGGTCTTTGCTCTGTCAACGAACAAATGGTATAAAGTAGCTTGGACGGCATCTTCCATAGAATTCAAATCATATTTATTATTGACATTTGCTCTTCCATAATATTTCTGCATCTGATTTATTCTAGAAACTGCAAGCGCTCCATCTGACTTTCCAACGAAGCTTTTTTTAGTAGCAAGTTCTCGAAGGCCTTTATCCATTCGCTTTTGCACATGGTTAATGCACTCTTCTTTTTCTATAAAAATAGATTTTCCATAAGGTGCCAGTTCATTTAGCCGAGTCCAAGTTTTTGTATCTCCATCAGACAGAAGTGTTATATACTTCATACCATTCTTTCGAACCGGATAACTCCAAATATTCATAGCAGCCTGGACTTCTATATCACCCAAAGCACCCTCATAATTGGCATTACACTCTTGACTACTCTTATGATCTTCAATAACCGAAAAGTTATATTCTGGAGAGTCAGGATCTAGTTCAGCTGCTGTAATTTTACACATGTGATAGTACAAACTTCTCCGATGCAGTGTAGCCCAATCCGATATCATTGGTAGATTCTACAGCTTTTCGGTTCACCACAAATGCTACTTGTCTATTATTTGCAGATTACATTCTGGGACTTGTATAATTTTCTCCTATAACACTGACAATTTTTACAATATAGACACAATCCGTTTCTCTCAGTTATTGAAGCAGTAACACATTTTTTTGAACAAGCACTACAAATTATGTCTTTTAAAAAATGGCCAAAGAAACCTATGTGAACCAGGATGAATTCTTCGCTTTCACTTACATCAACAGGGCTGTTTATTTTTTTTTTCACCACTGTCGTTTCAGGGCCTCTACCTTTATCAATTTTTTGTTTATCCACGATTTGTTGCGTATGTTTTTTCCTTTTTTATAAATGTATTTACTTTTTGGCACACGCCACTTACTAGATAGAGTATGCATTTTCAAAATAAAAACACTTTTTAATCGCAATTTTATTATAGCAAAACTAACAAAATTTTGAGGCAAAAATATACGATTTTTTAAATCAAATTATTGCATCTAATGGCCTTGTTACTACCAAACAGGTGGAAATTTTGTTAAGGTTGTAAATAACAAAACACCATTTAATAAATTACGACGTTTCGAGCATTTTATTAATATGCTCCTCCTCAGGTATCTAATAACGCAATATGATTTTTTAATAATACATTAATACACGAGACGATTTTTCAAACAATTAGTTAAAATAACCATAATAAAACTTACAAGAGTATTGTTAGAAATACGAATCAAAACATGTTGCGCGAGAAACTATCCGCTCGTCAATAGTATTACGTTATAATTTTCCGCCTTATATAGTCAAACATTTTTTACAAGTGTGAGTGTACAAATATAAGATATGCCAACACAAGCGTAACGAAGGTATAAGCGGGGCGCAGCCCACCGAGTGAGGTGACGGGGGAATGATCTAAACCAAACATGTACTTTTAAAATCTGTGCTACTACTATCGTATTTCTAACAATACTCTTGTAAGTTTTATTGTGGTTATTTTAACTAATTGTTTGAAAAATCGTCTCGTGTATTAATATATTATTAAAAAATCATATTGTTTTATTAGATACCTGAGGAGGAGCATATTAATAAAATGCTCGAAACGTCGTAATTTATTAAATGGTGTTTTGTTATTTACAATCTTAATAAAATTTCCACCTGTTTGGTAGTAACAAGGACATTAGATGCAATAATTTGATCATTATCTACTACTACTATTAGCTGTATTTCAATTACACTGATACGATTTTTTTGTTAACTCAAAAAAATAATAAACGTGAAATTAGGCTCGTTATACGCAAAAAGGAACAGGGAACAGATCCAGCAAATAAATGTCTATATCTATATATATGAGGAACAGGACTTGTATCTTATATATATAACGCGTTTCACGTCAATTCTCCCAGCGCGGCGCGCGAGCTCGAAATCTTGCTATTTCCAACTCATGTTTATGCTACTTAAATGTACTTTAAAAAATTATTTGATAAGCGTTTCCAACGTATTTTTTCCTCAGCTTTCTAATGATGTAGGCAGTTTTTCCGAAATTTTCCATTTTCATCTTCAAAAACTACAAAACATCTTATATCTCAAAAAGTATATTTTTAATATTCTTTTTTACCATTTAAATCGAAAGCTAAGTATTTTTTACATAGGAAATGATTTTTTTTCAAAATTTGCTCAAGATATTTTCTTCGAGAAATAGAACCCAAAAGAGTAGACGCAACGTCTTTCCTGCGCTCGGTACCGCACAGTACGTCGCGTGGACTAGGCCTGTCTCACTACTTAATAATCTTTAATCATAATCTTTACTTGTTTTTTCGAATTCTTTATAATGCATTAATAATATTTTATTGGTTATTTTATAAAAAAAATAGAGTTTCATAACTAATAGCAATATAGGGGGAGGGCGGGGCATGGCGTGGCAGGCGGGTCAATTTGGCACCTCAATATTTAAAAAGTAAATAAATATTTAGAAATAAATGTTCATAAAAAATCAAAGAAAAATACTTCTAATTTTTGTCTCTGTTCAAAATATATAAAAAGAAAGTCATATTAATAAGTTTAATGAAAATGAAATTTGAAGCTGAAAAAAAAGGTTGGTTTCATTTTTCATTCGTCTGTCAGAATGCGAAAAAAGGATGGAACCATCCAAATTAAGTGTATTTCGATAGTTTGGACATTGAACTTTGAAGCCTCATTTGATTTTTTACTTAATAGTGCTTAATAATTATGTATTAACGATTGAAAAAAACGATGAAAACGGAGCACGTGTGTCACCCCTGGTGGGGCACGACTAGCACACGGCGACGTCCGTCAGCAGCGCCGGAGCAAAACAGCTGATCGCCTTAACCTGCAAGTCAGAGCAATCTAGCAATTCAAGATGGCAATATTTGTTATGTTAATGATATTACTGCCAAAGCTTTAAATTTAAATTAATATTTTGTTTTAATTATCGATCTTAGATTGTTATTTGTCCTACTTATGGAAACTATAAATATTGTAATAGTTTGTATTAAAAACACTGTGTTAATAAAGGCCATCTAATTTTGATAAAATATAGTTTGAAATGTTTTATTTCATTTTATTATATTCAATAAAAATTATGTACGCTTTATCAATTAAAATTTATTGCCCTTTCTTAAAGGTCGCTATGACAGTTCATCGTTTCGTGTGCTACTCGTGCTCCACCCCCTGTTATTCGTGCCCCTTAGTGGGGCACGTGGAGCATTTTTAAACGTTTTGCCTTTTTATTTTTGGTGAAAAATTCGGGTTAATAAAACATTTTCTATCACTAGAATCGTGTACCCGAAATTTCTCGATTGTTTTCTTATACAATTTCTGCGCAGTTTCTTTATATTAAACAAGATACTTAAATAATGTTACTGTTTACGTCTAGAAACATTGAACGCAATTCTTACGTTAAATATCTGTATCGGATTCTAAGAAAAGCATTGCCATGAGTTTATCGTTATTATATTCCATGCGTTGAAGTATAAACTTTATAACACCCCCGAAAGCAGCATACCGAAAGAGTATAAAATTACAACCACTTCTTGTCAACATATTTACGCAGCATGCATTAAGACTCATGTGAATTAGATTCTTCATACCGTTATTATTATTATTTATTAATCACACATACCCTATAAATACAGTAAAAGTGCAGGGCTGCGGTTCAGTCTAAAACAGAATCTCAAAGTGATCAGTATGTCTGCATACGATTGTCAAAAGGTTGTGAGCATTATGCTCCAAGCCTATCAGCTTCTAACAGAGAAAAAAGACAACACCGAAGAAGTGACGAAATGGATAAAATTGTGTTAAAAAATTTAAGATTATTGAGATTGTGCTTACGTAAATCTGAAATAACTGTTCCAGAAAAGCGAAAGTTTTTATCAACCATAGCAATTTTAAAAGGAGTGCAGATAAAGTTGAAATGCTTAATGAAAAGTGGTGAGGGTGTAGGAAATTGTGAAAAACGAAGTGACAGAGTAAAATGGGATGATTTAGAGTGTGAGTTTAATAATCACCTTAGAACTGGGGTGACAACCAATATGAAAAATTTAGACATTTTTACATTTATGAAAGATTCTCGATTTTTATTTGAAACTAGAGTGAAAAAAGTCTTAAAAGAGAAGATAATGTCAAGATTTATGCAGTTCTTGCAGCTGAGTATGTCATCTCGAAAGTTGAAAAAGAGATAGTAGAAATAAAGTATTTCAATACAAAGGCTATTTTACACACAACTAAGATAAACCAGTGGTTTAAAGAAAATATTCAAGAACCAATTCAAAGGGATATGGAAGAGTTTCAAGAACAAGATTCTAGCTGAACACTGCGTGCAATACTTAATTTAACTGTTCATATAAATAGATATAGCCCAATACAAGGGAGCTCCTACATTAGTTTACCTCCAGAAATACAGAAAAAGTACGCATGTGTCAATGTAAAGAATTTCGATGATGAATGTTTTAAATAGGCTATACTTTCAGCGCTGCATAGATAACGCATGCGACTGTGCGAACACATTCGCAATTGAAATCACCCATCATATTCTCATTATAACAAAACGTTTTCTAACTGTTGAAAATCAAGGAACGCGGGAGCGTTCCGAAGGCAAGTATAGAAGAGCCTTAGGACGACCGCGTGATGATATACATTGAAATGGATGTACGAGAAATTCTATGAGCTTATACACCTATTGCTAGTATATACATCTATATTGTACGCATAAATATATATACAGTAGGTATGTGTGAGCGCGCGACTGTATAGAGAGCGCGCAATGTCGTATGAGTCCGAACGTAAACATGTACCTCTCCCCTTCCTTATAGTGTGTGCGTGAGCAAGCATCTATAAGTCGAGGAGCAGCGAGCGATACGCTGCTCTCTCTCTCTCTATACTTTTGTACGCCGAACGAGAGGCACCTCGCGCGTGGCGCAAGGTAGCGCTGTGAACTAAATCTCAATAAACTCTTTATTATATCACTACATTAAATAAGTCTCTCCTTAATTAACCACACCTCAACACTAACTCAACTCGAAACTTTTATTTACATATGTAAATATGCTACACAATCCTTGTTAATGAGATTTCATTTACCTAAACACTAATGATTTTCTGTCTCTCAAGGCCCTGCACTCCCGCACACGTGCCCCCCCCCCCCCCCCCCCCCCATTATACACCTGGAATTACGGTTCGCCAAAATGCGATAACCCGTCGGTCGGACCTTTTAATTTCCATGAATAAATTACACGCACGTGCACGACAAAAAGCCCTTCGAACTCATATTCAACCCCTTGGCCGTGGGTCGGGGGAAGAGCTACTGCGCGTCCTACACCTGTCGCGACGATGACGAGACGCGCGCGCCTCGAGATAACCCAGAAACTCGAGCCACGCCGCGAGCGTGCACGCGATGATGGTACGGTGCATGTATACATGTATATGATGGTTATAATTGTCGCACTTACACGGGCGCACGTGCGCCAGTTGGGTAAGCCACGGGGATATTGCTATGACCGTCGTCGAAGTGGGAGGAGAGATTTTTTCGGTCGATTGAGAACGAGTGTTGTGTTTGCCGTTGTCATTAGTTTACGTTATATTATGTATGCATTGGAGGAATGAGATTTGGGTGTGATATCAGCGCGGTTTTGGGGTAATATAACGATTTTGAAGCGGAATTTATTGTGAATAATAACTTGTGGAAGAGACCATAATTTTTATTTGTCAGTTGTTTCAGTTTTATTCTACGCTACTTTTCTATTTTTTCTCGTAGTCTTACGTGTACGAGTAGTATCATTAGGCAACCATAGTCAAATGTTTACCTACATTTAAAGGTCGTTACAGGACTCCGATCCAATTTCCAAAGTAAACATTTGCTCATATTATTTCCTTCTCAAACAGTGTTATACACGTAAGAATTAAATAATCCAAAGTAATAATACTACGATCGAATGATCTGTACGTAGAATGATTTTCTCCTAGATTATCTACGATAATCGTTGTAATTATCCAAAATGTATATCAGATTTTGATTTCATTCATAATTAGTAAAATAATATTTCCTAACATTAACAACAATTAGAATAACTTTTGAAAGCATGTATATAGACAAATCTCATATTACTGTTTAAAAGTGGAGAATTTCAGAAAATTATCTTACTTTCCTGAAAATCTTTCCTTCATTATAGTCAAATTTAATCATTTTTATTGTACTTTACAATCAAAAGTTAACCGAACCTCTTATTTTTTTTTATATACAGTCCATTGTATTGGAATACAACTATATCGACTATCCCCACTTACAACCATATCCGATCACTTTCAATACAAAGCCAATACATTCACCACCCGAACAAATCCACCCACCTCCAACCATTACGCGGCGAATTACTCGGTCGCGTGCAATTAGGCCTCGCGCGCACGCGTACATACATACATACACAACACGCATCGCTGATCCGTTTATGTAGACCGCGGGGCAATTACGGGGCACGATTGATGTGTATTTCTTGGCGCGGAACTTGGGTGTCCTTCCGTACACGATTATACGGGGCTAATTGTTCTCGGGGGCGAAGATATATAGCCTTGACGCGCGAGCGAGGCGCATATAGGAATAGATTCCGGATTGCGTGATGCGCAAAGTTTCAGACTAGATGCGGACGCGCGTTGAATCTTACGCGCGGAGGAATAGGGAAGGTGCGGTAATACGGGTGGTGGAATTGATTGCTATAGTGGCTTCGCTCGCGGATTATGTGATTGCGTAGAAAAAGGCGAGCGGTGGTATTGGTGTGCTGTGTAGATGTAGTGGAATAAATGCTGAGATGTGTGAATATGTAGGTAAAAGTTGAAAATTTGGATTACAATTATTCGTGGTTTATAGAGTGATGTGGTTTTGAATGTGCATAGCTGTGCAGTGTCCAATGTTTGCTCAATATCGATACAATGCTATTTTGCAGGAATTGCAAGAAAAATATTGTTCAAAATTTTAATACTACTGTTACCAGGTCTGATTTTTTTTTTTTTTTTAAGAATCTTTATAACAATGTAAATTTAGTTTGTAATTGCTGTTTAATTGCGTTTCTTTGCTGAATACTAGAACTGAGTAATTGGTTTTCAATGAATTTCTCATTAGTTATTAGCAAGCTAATGTTAATTGATATTACTTCCAATTCATTTACTGATGAGGCCATGCTAATTCAAGTGACGAAAGGATGGAATCAACTTTATTGTCGAGCTCATTATAATTATAATTAGACTCCGTTAATGTTCCTGGAAATATTATCTATTACTTATTTCACTTTTGAATTATTTGTCATCAAAACTTGTTTAATAACCACACCTATGGCACATTAATGTGTAGACTAAATTACAATAAAATTAAAAAGGCAAATTATAATCTAGTGCATTTAATTAATAATATTTCTAATAATAAATTTAGAAATCAACAAGAAGGGTTTGAAAATTGTTATATTAGACTATTTTACAAGGCTAATACAGGCACACTCAAGAATATTACCACTTTTTCACATACTTTATTCAAGGGTACATTGCTTAGCCAATAAATCAATAATAAACACTATTCTGCGCCGAATGTTAATTTTTTAAAAAACGCAATATTCACAACGATAAACAAAAACAAGTACACACGACGTTCGCAACACTCCAACGTCAGATTAGTCAGCAACCCCCATTACGTATATTACGTATAAATCACCCTCTAAAAAGTAGGCATCAAATCGTATATATATACATAAACGACGCTCCTGCGCCCCCGCCTGGCAATTACGCCGGCGACGGTCAAACGAGGAAACAACAAAATGCCCATTCGGCCCGAATTACCCCGCTCCCCCTTTTCACCGCCGCAGGTGCGCGCGCGTAATCTGCCGGGTATATGGGGTGTACAGGTATAAGTTCGTGAATAATAATTTCAATTCGAGGGGAGGGGGCAGGATGGTAATGGCAGTAGAGGCAAGACGGGTTCCGTAATAGCCACTTGCTGTGGTGCGGCGTAAGGGTGCGAGGAGGTTAATGGGGATTCTCCGGATAGGGGAAGGGTGGTTGGATTCGGAAGAGTATCTATTTATATGGAATTAAAGTTTTTGTGGAAAATATTTCGATATTGACATGGGGTAGATTAATTGTTAGTGTTGAAAGAGGTACTTCTGACCTATATTACAATGTGAAGTATTTTGAAATAATCCATAAAATATAATCATGTATTGTATTGGGATCTCGTCGTGTCCCATGACACATGATTCCGATAACGTGAGCTACAGATAATATATATTTTGATAAAAATGCAAAAAAGCATTTTATTTTTATAATAGTTAGCCTATAAAATAAGAAATATCTATAAAGGCAACTAACAATACTACAACCGGTCGAAAAATGACGACTTTCATATCGATCTCAGTTACCATTAAAAATTACGACTCTTTCATCTTTATTACACTCGCTTTTTCTAAACTAAAAAAAAACCAACAGTCACAACTAATCACGAGCAATTTTTCACTCCGAAAGAACTAACTAACCCTATTCAGCTCTACGACAACATACTCACACGTACGTACGTACGTACTCTAGCTACCACCAACCGCAGCAAAGGAAAAAAAAAGGAGAAATCAGAATTACCCGGCGCGCGCGGCGATGGCATCGCGTCCCGCGCGACGCAATCCATTGCGCGCGCGTTATCGCGATCGCCGATCGTTCCAGCCCCCTTTTGCGCGCGTCGCTCGAAAGCTCGCGCGCATGCGACGAAAGCGATTATGGCGCGCGCGCTCTGATTACCCGCACACAAGTATGGCCGGTTGCGCGACGTGCGGGTAACGCGGACACGTGGTGAGGAGTAGTGGTGGGGGAAGGAGGTGGAAGGTGAAGTTTTTTTTTTTGTTAGGTGAAGGATTGGGTTTAGTTTTTTAGTAAGGGAGATTTCAGGGAAGATTTGTGGTGAATTATATAGTGACGTAATATATTATAGGACATATGGATATATAAGATGAATCTGAAGAATTAATTTAACCCTTTTACGCGATCCGAAAATTTGAGAGATAACTTTCTTTTTTTATTTTTAGTGGTATGAAATCAGTGACAAAAATTTTGAGCGATTAGAAACGATTTTGTGACGTAGGTATTTTCAACACAGGTGAAAGTTTTTCAAAATTATGTAAAGAAGACTCCATTACAATGATAGATATTCATTTTAAAGAGAAAAGTTCTGCATGAGGTTTTTTAAGACAGAAATTAAAACAAATAAAGTTAGCTGTTATTTCCTTTTTTTTAACAACTAAAAAATGTTATTTTCACTTCAAATTACATTTACAATTGATTTTCAACCTATTAATTAACGTTTAGCTTCGTTACTGTAAAATACTGTAATAAGTTTTTGTATATATACTAACTGAATACGAATATTATGAGAGGCAAATTTAATTTTAAAGTCATACTACTTTTTTTAATGACTATCTTAGAAGTATAATTTTTTCATCTATTTTATTTTCATTATAATAAAGCTTTCTTAATGAAAAAGCAAAGAGATTAATTTTACACATCATGACAACTGTGAAAAATAATTTTATTTTAAGTGACATTCTTCAAAATTGTTTCTTTTAAAAACAGCTTGCTAGAGAAAATTACTCAACTCTTTCAAAATTCCGTTACCGAAAGCGAATTTTCGTAATTTTCCCAGATAATTCGTAATTCGCTCGGAAGTAAATATACCGTATATTCAAACTAGAGAAAGTTTAGTTTAACAAGAGACTAAACGAACACTACCAGTTAAAAAAATGTTATATCAGCTATAGTTTTAGTTAACATTTTGCACTGATTGATATACCTATACATATAGGGCAATTTTAGAAAGTAATTTCAGAAACGTTATATAAAAGGCCAACATGTTGCACGCCCGCTGGTTCGAGCACGAACGGGGAAGTAAATTAAACTTCAATGGCACTTTCGTGCAATTTTGTTAATCAACTGTTATACGTGAAAATGTTTAATATTAAGTGAATTATCTTTCACGAACGAAAGAAGTAAAAAAAATAGAGGTTATCAAGAATAAGGATAAACGTTCACGTTTCTGCAGAGTGCCAAAAATTTTTAAAAATAGAAGGATTGTCTAGAACTTTTTGCACGGAGAAAAAAGTAAAATAAAATTAACAAGATGATTTGAAAAAATTACTTTCTTGTACAACTACCAGACTGAGAATTTTCTTGTTTCAAAACTTCACTACTTTGTAAAGTATGGTAATATTTTAGATTTTTACAATTTGTGGTTGCTTTCCAAGACGATATGGTAATTTTAAAAAAGATTTTTTGTAATTTTGATTAAACTATTTTCACATCTAAGAGATGTCGACACAAATAATAGAAAATGTTCGACTATATGTTTAGAGCCATATAACTATAATTTTATTTTTTATTTTTATGTATTCTCTGAAAATGTATAACTTCTTAAGGTGGATCCGGCGCGATATATATGTATATAAATATACAAATTTTTTACGTTGCTTACTTCACATGTTATAATTTGAGAAACAATGTAGTATGAAACAAGGGTTCTTGAAGTAACAAAAAAAATTTTTTTCAAAGAAATTTGAATATTGTTCAAGAAGATATCGCCAATTGAAAAAAAAAATCAACAAAACCCATGAATCTTTTTCATTTTTCATCCGATTTTAATTTGCAAGGTCTCATTTTATTCCTTGTTCAATTTTAGGGGGAGGTAGCAATATAAAAATTGGAAAATTTTCAAAACCTGCAAAGTTATAAGCCATTGTTTATAAAATTCAGTCACATAACTACAAAGAATTGCTTATAACTTTGCAGGTTTTGAAAATTTTCCAATTTTTATATCGCTACCTTCCGCTAAAATTGAACGAGGAATAAAACGAGACCCTGCAAATTAAAATCGGATAAAAAATGAAAAAGATTCATGGGTTTTGTTGATTTTTTTTCAGTTGGCGATATCTTTTTGAACAAACTTTAAATTTCTTTGAAAAATTTTTTTTTTTGTTACTTCAAGAACCCTTGTTTTATACTATCTTATTTCTCAAATTATAACGTGTGAAGTAAGTAATTTTGTATATTTATATACATATATGTTGCGCCGGAGCCACCTTAAATTGGAAGAAGTTCATTTTCATTAGCTTGATTTTTTTCATCATAACATATTTGCGTATTATTACATTTTATTTACTTATTAGTTTTTCCAACTAATTTTCTGCAGATCCTTATTCTACAGATAACTCATTCTTCAAGAATTGAAAACTCGTTTAGATAATTTATGATTTATTTTTAATTATCGCGTCGATTAACTATGTTATGTTTCTCAAACATAAACTTATTCTGTTAAATAGTCTTAACTTTGCGATGGACTACCTGAAAGGTGCAGTGATACATATTCGAAGGGTTGTAATGATCACCAATAAGTACATATTATAAAACATGAAAATTATTTGTTTCGTCTGTATTGATTAATATTATTGTCAACCAAAAAAATAAGATACTAAAAATACTTATTTTATCTAATATTTTCTATTCTATTTTGACTTCAGAATTTATCACTAAGATCACAAAAACCAACTCAAATTTTTAATTTACGAAAAAAATGCTATGCCTAAACTACAAAGTATTTCAATACATACGGTTCATTACGAGACACAGCCAACCATCAACTTATTTAAGGAACTATTACCAGTTATAATTTTGAAAAAAATCGATTTTTGTTTTTTTACATTTATCGACTCGGGACTTCTTTTATATGAACCAGGGATTGCTGATTAACCAATTGTAAGTGTTGAAACTTGATTTTTTTAAAATATTACATAAATAAATAGTAAAAAACTTTAAACGCGATATTCTCGAAATTGTGTTTTTTCAATCGGCCCAGACTTATTCTCCACAACCATTCGATGAATCATTTTAATTCTTAGTGAGTTTTGTTCGTTTTGATGTCCTCTACCGTAGTTTACCAGAAAATTGCAGAAAAGTTGGAAAAAAAATGACAAGGAGAAAAAGGGCGGAAAAAACGTAATTTTTACAACATTTTTTTCACATAATCGCCATTTTGTTTTTAAAATGATTTTTCTTATAAAAGGTGGTAAATTACGATGTAAGACATCTTCCTCATTAAAAAACTTTTTGAATGTTTTGTTTCAGAGTTGCCAATTTCGAGATTAATCCTGGGTCATTAGGCAGTGTCATTTTCAGCACCAACTTTGACGAGCTCTATAAAATTATGTAAACATAAAAAAAAAATTTTGTAATTTTGAAGAGTAAATTAATAAAATAAAATAAATTGTACAAAGTTCTGTAATAAAGGAAACGAGAAAAAGAAAATTTAATTATAGGTCATTTTTTGCCTTTGTAACCGGTAATAGTCCCTTAAAAAAACAAAAAAACCTACGCTCTTCAAAATTAATATCCAAACCCTCATCCCTCCTGAGACATTCCCTAACCCGCAATTTTCCATACCCTACATAACTAATAAAACCCACCCTTTCTTCTCCACCACACGCGCGTCCATCGCTACCCCACACCGGGGGTGGCACTGGACTGTACACTCGTGCAGGGGGCGGACCGCCACCAAGTGCGCATGCACGGGGAGGCGGACGCAGGCCAAGCACGCGCGTTGACGCCGAGGGATCGGGAAGATCGCCACCACCGGAAGCAGTGGTTTTCCGCGGTGCGCACGTGACGGCTCGCCAGAGGGTTGAAATAAATATATATATCTCGTCGTCGAAGAATTCGGCGCGAAGAGAGGTATTTGGTGATAAGAAAGGTTTTGGAGACCAGGTGAGTAGGTGAAGAAGGGATTTTTGTTGCTGGCAGTATTGGTTTGTCGTGCGGTCAGTGGGTTTTGGTTGTTTGAAGTGGAAACGGGTTGAAAAAATTTCTCATAATAGGTTTATTTGAAGAAGTGGATGATGATGATGATGATGATAATGTCACATGATACCCGGATGCATTTACTTTGACTTTCTTGACTCAAAGTGTGATTATCTTTCGTAATAGTTTTAAAATGTTGGTATATCCATATTTTACTGTGTAATTGTTATTTTAGTAAGCGTGCTTATATATTTTACGTTTTACAACGATTAAACACCAGAATACTATGTTTTCATGAACTCTATAGCTTTTGGAATGAGTCCAAAGTTAAAAGTATTAGATGATGATTAATCTGAAAAATATTAAGTTACCTATTATTCCTGTATATATGTGTAAAAAAATTAGCAATCCTACTCTATCAGGTCATTTCTTAATTCGATTTTTTTAATTTTAGTGCATAGTATATATACGTTGCTATTGGGATTATAAATGTATTTAAGATAGATTTGTTTAAAGAAAGTGCGAGATAAGATATAAATTTTATAAAAAAAAACAAAGAATATTGAATAAAATTTCAAAATCTACCGATTTCTAAATAATTTAGAGAAACCAACAAGTGTACATTATAGTATTTATAATATAGGAATACAAGAAGAAATTCATCTCATTAAAAACGTAAGATAATGAAAATGTCATTTAAGGTCGTTCAAAACGCGTTAAAACGGTCTCGTGAATATGGAAACGAGACGTGCTGCACGAATTGTGTAAACAAAAAAGTAGGTTTGGCCGCGGCGGTGAGCGTAAAAATTTATCCGGCTTCGCGGCGATAACTTTCGAATCCTCCGATAGCCGTGATCGTCTAGTGGTTAGGACCCTACGTTGTGGCCGTAGTAACCCAGGTTCGAATCCTGGTCACGGCAATGTACCCTAGTGGTACATTGTCACGGCGGAGGTTTTTTTTTTTACTTTTTCCGCGTGATGTACGTACGTGTAGTCTTTGTGGTGGCGCGTGCTGAAAGTTTCGATGGATATGAATTTATTTTGTGTATGCGAGAAAATATTTTTATGTTATAAAGTTGGTAATATTGTTCTAGGATTTTATTACTTTTATTACTTGAATAATCTAAATTATTTATTTGTACTTATTTGTATTTATTGATACTGAAGTTATAAGATTACGAAGGTCAAGTTTAGCCTGATAAGATTATTGAAAAACGCAAACGTTGAACAAAAGACTGATAAAGCCCATTACACGCAAAAGGAAAAAGTATAAGAACATGAACAGATACAAGAATAACATGGATATGTATATCTATATATATGCATATCCATGTTACTCTTATATTTGTTCCTGTTCTTTTACTTTTTTCTTTTGCGTGTAAATGGGCTTAAATGTATGAAAATTATCAATTTTAAAAGATGCTGATAATGACATCATCTCATGCATATCATCGCTGATTATCGTGCAGGTGTTCAATGATAGCGATTAATTAGTTTATCTCAAATTACCTTTCATGAAAATTATAAAAAATGCTTTTAGTTTTATATGAAAATATCAAATAAACAATGTTTAATTATAAATTACAATCTTATATTACGAGCAATAAAATATCGCGAATACCAGACCACGTAAAAATAGCAATTAATTCGTCACTCTGTTCAATTTTTAGTTCTGAGAATTCCATTTCAATGTAGATTGACTTTTTCTTATGAAATTGAATTTTGATGTAATTCCGACGAGTTACAAAGGAGCAACCCTTATGGGATCACAAACCAACAGCAGAATTCCAGAGGGTAGTTTTTCCGATGCGTTCTCCGCTCTGCAGCTGCTAAGAAGTTACAACAGCCTCATAGCACCAAACTCGGGTATGCAATATTTTCATATTACCAGTTAATAATATAATTTTCATTGATAGTTGATAATAGCACTGCACGTATACATAAAGTTTTGAGTGGAAATTATTTATTTTTATTGAGTTTATACAACTAAATTTTGTTTTATTTTTCTCATCTTTTCAAGAGATGGGTAAAAATAGAAAAAAAAATTCGTTAAAAAAATGATTCACTTCTGGGAGAAAAAAAGGCTTCTTTTGTTTCATTATGAAGCAGTAAACATTTATTTTGTATGAAATTATTTCCTACATTCATTAATGTATAGATTACAAAAAATGATCTTACAATTTTAGTATTATAATTCACGTTTTGCACAAATTACATTAAAATAAAAATATTAAAATATTAGACGATTTAAAAAAAATCATTATATTGACTTTTTTATAGCTGATTGTCTACCTCTGTCAATTTTTTCATGTGAAAATAATTTATTTCAACCTAGAACTTTAAAACGTAAAATACAAAATATTTCTGCCCTTGGTCTTACAGTATCTCTCGTATTATCTATGTGTTTGAAAACGAAAATAATAATTTCAAGTGCACACGAATAATTGGTTGTAATTTAAACATAGACCTGCACATTTTCTTTTTTTTTGCACTGCTCTTTTTCTTGATTATTTATTTAAAATGTAACATGTACAAATAATACAATACACATCAATATTATATTATTTGAAGAACTAATAGTATTGTAGATTACTCTTGATAATTTATTATTTATCTCGTGCTTAATGACATCTTAATGTTAATCTCTTATATGAATCAAATAGAAATTAGTTTAAGGCTATTTAAATTTAAAAAACCGCTGCCAATTCATTGGCACGTAGCTTCCTCCAAATTAATGTATCGTTCCTATGTGTATAGTATATATTTTAAATATAAAATATGTTTATTCATTATACTTTTTTTTTAATGATTTAATAATTCATTAATATTTAAAAAATTGCATATTTTTTTTTATTCCTGAAATTAGTTGTTATTTACACTTATTTTATTTAAAAAAAAAGTAATATTTTAAAATATAAAATTAAAAAATCTACCCTGAGATCAACTTACATTTTCAAAATCATATATAATAACTCCATTTTTTACATTATAAATATATAAATATATTATTATTCAATAATTGTGTATCTTTACTATAAATAATTGTGTAAATATAATCTAGATGAAATTTTACATAGGTATTGCCTATATCGCATACAAAATAATCTATAAATTTCAAACTGATACATGAAGTCGTCATTGAGAAACTACGATTTTGAAAAATACGTAAAAAAATTTTAACCTTAAATATCTCTACAAATTGAGACAATTCTTTTACCTAGAGAACTTATACAATAAACATAAAAACTCTACATCTCCACAATATTTCAACATGATTAAACAATTTTTTTTCTCTAGTTGTCATGTGACAAAGAAAATGACTTTGCAAAATACGAAAATTTTAAATATCAAATATCTCAAAAAGTAATCGAACGATCTTGATGAAAATTCGCACATATATTATCTATATCACACCTAAAATTGTCTATAAATTTGGAGCTGAATCATCGAACCGTTCTCGAGAAATTACGATTTGAAGAAAAGGTTAAAAAAATGTTAACCTCAAATAACTCTGAAATTTATTGACCAATCATTTAACACAAAGAACTTAGCCGAGAGCTATCTAAAATCTACCTCGACAAGGAATTTCAAAGCGATTAAGTCAATTTAAAAAAAGTAAACGTGCTTCATTCAAAACACATTTTTTTCAGTTTTTAATTTTTTTCTCAAAAATTAGTCGACAGAATGGATTCAAATTTTTACAGATTATAGCTATTTATATTCTGCATTATCATGATTTTTTTTCAAAAAATTTGACCGTTTATTTTTGGAGTTAAAAGGTTTAAAAAAAACACGTTTTTGTTAATAACAAAAAAACCGCAATAGCTAATATAATTTTTTTTTGAAAATATAGGTTTTTTATGCTCTTTCGAATGCTATCTGTCCGATTCAAATATCTTAATGTTATCATTAAAAAAAACGCAAAAATGAATTTTGCGAAAATCGAAAATTCGAAATAAAACAAAAACGCATCGGCGAATCAAAAAAAAGGATTTCCTTCTCCTATTCACACAAAAAAAAATAAAAAAAATGAGACCTGTCCGGTTAAAATCGATCGAATAGATCCTGAGATAAAACGGCACACACACACACACGCGCACACACACACACACACACACACACACACACACACACACATCCATACAGACATTTTCTAAAATCATATGATTCGAACTTGTATCACCTCTATTCGTGTTTCTAGAGCGATTTAACGAAACTTAAAATTTTACTATTACAAAGCTTCCTCTAGGAGGAAGTAAAAAGACATTTAGCTTAAAAAAATTATTTAAAACTAAATTTTAAAACGAATAATTAAATAAATGCTTTAAAATATTTTTGTTAAAAATGAATATAAATTTTTAGATTTATACTTAAACATGAACTGCATATAAAAATTTGATAAAATGATTATATTTTAAGTTTACGTGTGAAGGTTATCATCAACACAATACAAATACAATACATAATTTTAATTGATGTATAATTAAAAATTTTATTGCCACTAAAATACTAGCAATATCTGTCGGGTTCATTGAAGAATCTAGAATTTAATTATTACATACTTAAAAAGAAACAAAATTTACAATTTTATGAAAATGAATGAAAATTAATAAAGAATTCAGAACGACTTAGAAATTTTCGTCTCCTTCTGCTACGATTCTAAAACATATATTTCGTTACCAATTCATAAATTGACTTGATCTTTCACAACAATTCGAAGTTCTAAAATTTAAATAATTCTTGAATAAATAAATAAAATTCCAAAAATATTCTCTTATCACTCTCGTATCGCGCGCACCACACCATCCGCGTGCAGAGGTCTGCCTTACCGCCGTCGCGCGCGCTACTGAAATCCGCCGCTCCGCAGCCGCATTCCACTCTTTTCCACGACTTTCCCAACACGATACTTATTATCGCAGGGAAAAATTACGGCGGTGGCGGTCACGCTTTGGTGGGCAAGTCGACCGGGCGATTGGCTCGACGTGCGCCACTCGAGCGACTGCTCTCAAGTCCTCCGATAGCCGTGATCGTCTAGTGGTTAGGACCCTACGTTGTGGCCGTAGTAACCCAGGTTCGAATCCTGGTCACGGCAATGTACCCTCGTGGTACATTGTCACGGCGGAGGTTTTTTTTTCATTTTTTTTAGGGTTGGGAAAGGTACGAGGATGGAGGTTTGCTGATTTGCGCGGTGGAAATGCGTTGATTTTGGGTCTTCCATGAGGAGTGTGTGGACTGGTCAGATTTTTTTTGTGCTTGTAGTAATACGCTTTAGGAAGCTTTTGTATGCTGGATTTATTTTTTATTTGATTATATCGGTTGCATAGATTTTTATATTATTTTAAATAATAGTATAAATGAGAAAAATAAGTTTTTGAACAGCATAATTTCCTTCGTTTTCTGAATTCTCAAACAAAAAGCGCGTATTCGTTGACATTTGATAAGCTTATCGCGGGATTTACATATTTATGATACGAAGTCGCTAAACTTTACACTGAATATAATAGCAGAAAATTGTCTCGGAATTAGAATTTATTTTTTCAATTTTCAGCGTCTGTTAGAATGAAATTATCTAATTTTCCTATTTTGTTCTAAATTACGATACATTTTCTCTTATTTCTATAAAACATTAAATGTATGTATTAATTTTACTTGAAATCTATCACTTCCTTTTTTTTGTAGAGTTGTTTTAATTAACAATAAATGTTAACACTGATGTTAAGAGAATAATATCAAAATTTTAAATCTGTAATATTATAACTCTACGTATTTATTTAAAGTTACAAATATATCACAGTTACTTCTGTTATTTTTTATCGAAAAATAGATAAATCAATACAGTAACAAACTACTAACCCAAATGGAAAAAAAATCAATTATTTCTCTTTCGTACAATTAATAAATGTTCTATCATCATTTTTTTTTTATAAATGACATCCCATCATTCTCGCGGTAAATATTTCATGACTGTATTATCTTCCATTTATAATCACGAGGAATACACGTAAACAACGGCAATAAAGCGCGGTATAATCGTTAACTCACATCTAGTTCATAAAAACAGAATTATGTCGCGTGCCCGCACGCTTACAGTTCATTTTCAGGCGTGCGCGCGCGCACAACGAAGTATAACGAGCAAAAAGGTCAACGAGACAAAATGACACAACGCCTTCGCCCCCGACGCAAGTTTAGTTGTTAAACTCGTCGAGGTGAGCTGTTTTCTCTCACTCTCTCTCTCTCTGTTTCTGTCTCTCTCTCTTTGTCTCTCGCGTTCTGCGACGTTCACACGCGAGAAAAGCTCGCGCGAGTCTAAGTGGCCTCGCGCAATTTCACACGGATCGTACAACACGACGTCCGTAATTCGCTTGCGTGGGCGGCTTGGGTTTCCGAAAATTGAGACGCGGATAATGGATTGCGGCTCGAAATGCAAGCTATAGTTTGTCGTTAAATATTAGGATTTTTAAGGTTCTGTGGATGAATTATAAGGAGTTTTGTAATTTTTAGTTTCTTAGATATATAACAATTTCATATTCAGATTAAGAAATTGCTTTTTTTTTCTTTACAAATGTGAGTAGTTATCCAAGTTTTTTAAACAAATGTTACTTTTTAAATTGAACTAAAAATTTCGTTTAGCATAGATCCAGGTATCTGTTATAAAATTTATAAAATGCAAAAAGAAAACAGTAAATCAGAATGAACATATTTTATTGAAATATAAACAGCTATTAAACTGTAAAAGGAGCTTTTCAAAATGAGATAGAAATGAGTCGAAATTGTAGATAAAAAACAAGTTTTTCAAGATAAAGCAGAACACATTTTGAGGCTTAAAAAATCTAAAAATACCATCCTAGCACAAAATAAGAATAAAATCTACATAATTTGATGACGCTTTATGTATGACACATTTAAAAATGAATATTCTATTCGCTTTTATATTACGAGCCATCCATTTTTCAATAAGTAAAGGTACCGTTAACAAACTATACTTTTTAACTTTATTATTAGTACGAGGATATTATTATCACTTTTAATATCGATATTTTTAACACCTCCTAAACTTGAATTCCAACTCTTCCAACATAATGTATGCAAATTTTTTTCTACTGTGGCGAACCTCTTCGTGACCGATAGGATAAACATTGCCCCGCAGCTTATGTCAATTTCCCACGCGAAAAAAACGGGCCGAACGCGCTTTACTCCCCCGCGCCGCGGCTTATTCTCATTTTTTTCGCGTGTTTCCTTCTTTTATCGTAGTTTCGTCAGCGCGCATCACTTTAAGTTTACGAGCTTAAATTTTCCTATAACGCTCTCTTCATGTTACCAAGTTTGTTTGGAAGTTCTTACACTATTTTCGTCACGAGATACAGCGACGGCCGCTCTCGCGCGCGATTACAAAGTTTGTGTTCGTTGCACACCAACTTAATTTTAGTTTTTATTTGCAATTTGTGCGATTGTACACATGACAGGTCAGATATGGTTCTAAAAGAATAAATATGTTACTGGAGATTTGTCTAGTAAAAAATAACCTCTTTGTTACTAAAGTTACAATTATTGATCAGAAGTATATTTACTCTCTAAATTTAAATCAGTGCATATGCACTGATACAAATTTGGAGAGTAATAAAAAAATGCTATACTTATTCATTTGATAATATTGGATTTAAAAAAATTTAAATTATTGGTTTAGTCATATTGTATAAGATGTAATTTGAACAGTCACATTTCATTTGTACCTATTTGCACAATATTTTAAACAAATTATTTTTATGGTTGTTTGAAAGAAACTTTTTATATTTTCATAAAATTCATGAAATAGAGTTCTCGTGTTCCTTCACTTATGGTCCGTTGTTCGTCTGACAGACAAATATTAAAACCCGTGTGTTACTCATAGGTGCTTCATTGCATGCTGATCATGAAACATAAAAGAAACCTGCACAAATGATTTGTAATTAATTTTTAAATATATGTATGGAACTTATTGCACTGATAATCTGTAAATGATTTATATCTTTGATATATGTAGTATATAAACAATACATAAACGGTTATGAGTATAAATTGATGTAAGTATAATTTTGTTTACACTCCGTACGTAAAGTACTACTTTTACACACGCTTTGGTTTTCAAAAAATAATGTAAAATAATAATACTATTAATGATCTATACAGATGATGTATTACCTGAAAATCTATATAAGATAAATTAACATGGGATTTAGGATATTCCAGATTGATAAGCAATTTTAATTGTAAATAAAAATATATATTACGCCTCGTTTCGCGGGCGTAAAATCGTACTTTATGCCCACAAGAGCGAAAAATTTAATTCTATACGAGTTTCGTCTTTGAGTAACCTGCTAATTCTTTTTGTCAAACCTTATTCATTGCTATATTAAACCTTACCTAACATTATATAATTTTGCGAACAATTAAATCGTTAATTTTTTAATTTAATAAATTTTTCAAATATTATAAAATTTTAACGTTCTTTTCTCTAGATAGATGTACAAGGATTATTCTTTTCTCTAGTTAAAATTTATCTATAAAGCCAGGTAAAAAGTTCGACATACTCTAGTAAAATTTGACAAAGTTCAGGAAATAATTAATCTCTAAAATAAAACGTACATAAAAACGACCCAAAATTCCCCCTCATCACTTTGCAGATGTATGCCGGTACGACGCGTACTCGCGGCCAGACTACCCTGCATCGAGAGAGCCGTCGTCGGACACGTCGAGGACGAGCGCCATGTTGGCGGCAGCGGCGGCGGCGCCCCTCTCGCCCCTCGCACCCTCCGCGCCATTCTCGCTCACGGGGTTGCTGCAGCCGCCTTTGCTCGCCGCTATGCCGCCCCTCGTACCGCCTGTCAGCATCTCGCATCCGTTCTCCAACGCCAGTGCAGGTTTGTTTTGATTGCAATGCAAATTGCAGGGAATGGTTGAGGGGATGCGTGTCGGTATGAAAAAGTTAGATGTTTGTGGATATCGAATTTTCGGGTGTTTCGTTAGCTCAGGTACATACTTATGATAGAAACTCAAATTTGGTATGGTTTAACTATATGATTGTGCGTGTGCTAATAGCCAAACCTTTTAAAAATGAAAATAACAAATACTGTTAAAGTTAGTTTAGTTAGGGTCCACTGTCAGTGAGGAAACGAGTTTTTTTCTCAAAAATTTCCCTTTATCCGGTCATAAAAATGACGAAAAAAAAAATTTGAGGCACACCTCTGCAATAAGTTTTTTCTTGTTCTATATACCGCACACAATACACGAAAAAAACTTTGGAACACAGGAAAGCGGTCTTGTTACGCAGTTTTAAACTGTGAATTTCAATTTTTCTTATGGAAATTTAACATAGGAAAAATGAATGAAAAGTAGTCACTCATGATTAACCAATAGCAAGCTATTAAAGATGCCAACAAATACTCCATAAAAAAGCAATTAAGGTGATGTGAAACCCTAATTTCAATATTTTTTAAATTAACATTCAAACGTTTATTTGGAAAAAGACGGTTGTCAAGCGCTCCGTACACGTAAACACTATATTCAGAAATTTTTTTGAGTGATTTTATTAGCATTTTCGTTATAGCTATGCTCGTTTGAAAAGTAGGTCAAATGCAGATTCCTACTTACTGACAGTACGGTTTTTATTTAATTAAATAAATTCTCATCATTTTTTTGGAAAACCACGTTTGTCAAGCGCTTCGTATATGTAAATACTATACTCACAATTGTTTTTTGGATGATTCTATTGGTATTTTCGTGAGATGTACTCGTTTGAAAAATAACGTCGGTACTCACATCCCCTTAAAGTAGAAGAAAGAAGCTTTAATTTAAGCTAAAGATCATTAAAATCGGTCGGTTTTGTGCAAAGTGCATTTGAAAATCGCGAAAAATGACAAAAAAAAAGATAAAAATTATAAGAAATAGATAAATTTGATAAAAATCGCTTATTTCTGTCATTTTTCGCGATTTTTCAATACACGTAACTTTGCACAGAACCAACCGATTTTAACTATTCTCATCTTAAATTAAAGCTCTTTTCTTCTACTTTAATTCTTTTCTTGTGGAAAATTTATTGGCACCTTTAATAGCTTGCTACTTGTGAAAAATTGACATGCGTTTAAACTGTGTCACAAGACCGTTTTCCTGTGTTCCAAAGTTTTTTCGTGAATTGTGTGGTATATAGAACAAGAAAAAATTTATTGCAGAGGTGTGCCTCAAAGTTTTTATGACCGGATAAAGGGAAATTTTCGGGAGAATTGCACATTTAGACGTGTTCAAACGAATCGGATTGAAGTCGCAAGACTTTATTTGACCAATTTGACTATTTGATGTATAATTTCGATAGGTGTATTTGTAATGATTTAATAAATAATTATTCTTTATATTATGTTAAATCAGATACATTCCGATACGTCTAGACCCGATACGTTCGTTCCCTAACTGATAATCCAGTCAGCAAGATAATAAAGATAGCAATATATTTTGTATTGGAGAAAGGTTGGTAAAAGTAATAAAATTTGATATTGTTTAATGAATTCAAATAAAAATAACAAAGACCCACAAAATAACGAAAGTGGTTTGCGTGATGGACTAGATTATGATATTCCCATCTATTTTGGCCCGTTGAAGCAGAATATGACCTCAGTTTTGGCACTGGTCAGCAGGACTTTAAATCTTACTCCAAAAACTTTGAGATATGTTCATTGTAACGTAATAGTATATTATGCATCAAGGGAATAAAGTGGGCTCGTGTTCCCTGCGCGAAAATTGTCGCGCGAGCGAAGCGAGGGCGACAAACGCGCAGGTTCACACAACCCACATTTTTCATGAGTGCAATATACGATTTTCGATACGAAAATAGAAAAAGTGCTGCATATTTATTCCCTAACTTCACTCTCGTTGCCAGCGCAACGCACATGTTTTTTAATTCTTTTTAATTTTTTTTAACCATTTGATGAGTGGTATTATATAGTACTAGTCATTTGCTACAGAATCCATTTTGAATCATCTAAATACGATTTTTCTTCTTTGAGAAACAATAAATTAAAAATTTGAATCATAAGAATATGATCTTTCCTACTTTGAGAAATAATGATTGAATTGCTATTTCTCGAAGAAGAAAAATCGTATTTAGATGATTCAAAGTGGATTCTATAGCAGATGTCTAGTACCCTATAATACTACTCAACAAATAATTTAAAAAAATGTTTTTAACGTTGCAATGAACACATCTCAAAGTTTTTAGAGTAACACTTAAAGTCCTGCTAACCAGTACCAAAACTGAGGTCATATTCTGCTTCAACGGGCCAAAATACATGGGAATATCATAATCTAATCAATTGCGCAAACCAGTTTTATTATTTTGTGGATCTGTGTAATCAACGATTACTACACTAGAATTCTAGAAGATCAAAACATTATATTATTTATCAAGCTTATTATACAAAAATCCTTGTTAATACAGGGGTACTTGATTTTGTCAAAATTAATTTTATACTCTATTATATTAATTTTGTATGCGAAAGATAAAACTAAATGTTGACCTTCGAAATAAAAATGTAAAAGGAATTTGGAAGATGGATTAAGATAAATTAATAGTCTAATTAATTGTAGAATATTTTTTATTAAAAGAGTAACCGGAATTTTACAATGTCAGGCACTGACCTTGTTCTTCTCTATATTTTTAAATTAAAATTATAATTGTTCAGTAGCTCAGTTTATAGAATCTTTCTGCACACACATTTTTATTGTCATTTCAACAACAGCATACAATGAAAATACAAACGAGACGTAACGACGAAAATTATACGCCTCAAGTTCTGACAGTCTTGTTGACCTTATCGTAAACTTCTGGGAAAGCTTTCTCGCAATTATAACTCTTGCGCATTTTGTCGTAGAGCGTGTGATCGAACATATTTCTGAATTCTTCTCTGGTAGTGTACGTGTCAGCGTAGAGCATCTGATATCCACCGATATCACTCACATATTTCTCAATTCTTCTGTGCGTGTCGCGGGCATGGAAATCTGATGTCTTCGGGACACCGTAAAGTCCAACATCAACGTACATCGAGCTCGGTGAGTTGTTCTTGGCAAAGCTAGGCTCGGAAGTCAATTTGAAAGGACACAGCCATATCGGATATATCTACGTAATTGATATTCATCGTTACAATCAGTAAATAAAAATTAAACAATATTATTATGAATGTGGAAAAACATACCTCAACTTCTTTATGGAACACCTCAATTGCTTCTTCGACTTTCTCGATAGGAATAAGCAGATCCTGGATCATATGTTGGTTTTCATACAACCTCTTAATCGCATCAGATTGGGTCAATTTCAGGAAAGAAACCTTCGGTGGCATTACCCATCCCAACAAAAGTCTGAATATCGAATTGTTGGCGAATGGAACGATCTCCTGGATTTCCCAGAAGAGCGCACGAGTGTGTCGGTGGTAATAATCGCGCAGCGGTATGTACTCAACGTCCTCCTCATCCTTGTTCGTTTTATCTAGTTTTTGCTCTACGTGCTTGAAGAACCAGGGCTTGTACCAAAGTGCAATCGCGTTGACCTTATCGTTCTCGCAATCGTCCGTCATAACACCTGCAGAAACGTTATGATTAATTATTATCAAATGCTCTTGATTCTGGAAGAGAAAAAGAATATTCTGTCAAGAGATTATTATCTACCGGTCATGATGACACCACGTTCGCGCGTGAACATGAGTCCCTCGACGAAGTCATTGTCCATATTGTGGCTCTCCTTGTGAAAGGTGGCGGCAGCTTCCTTGAGGGAGTAGACCGGCTTGTAGTGCAGCTTCACATACTTCAGTGCGTGGATTATGTCTATGTCGACTGAAACGAGGAAACCGATGGTACCGTGGGACCATGGTATAGCGTAGAACAGATCGCTATTCTCCTCTCGACTGCACTTAACAACCGAACCGTCGCTCAGGACTATCTCAAACGCACGACAAATGTGCTGGAATAGGCCATATTTGTGAGAACTCGACTCGACTCCTGTGCCCATGACAAGTCCACCTGAAATCGGTTGATAAATCAATATTACTCGAAGCGTCTGTTACCCAGACATCCGTGGGGAAGATGATTTACATCGACGTACCAACAGTGAGATCATCGAGTTCCGGTACCACTGGAATTGTCCATCCCAGGGGATTGATCGTTCTCGATAGCTGACCCATCGTCACAAGTGGTTCGACGCAAACGAACTAAAATTTACATTTTTACATGAGTCCTTACAATTCTAACTCATGCTTCATCAAATAATCAACCATTCACTCGTATTCGTCTTTACCTTCTCCTCAATGTTGAGGTGCAGAATGTCGCAGAGATTGACGCTAACGTTAAACATAGTGTTCTTGTAAAGACCACGACGAAAGCTCATCGTCTGCCATCCTGGGCGCGCGGTACACATCTTCTTGTCCATCGACGTCTTGTTCCATTCCTTGACCTGTCGTTGCACATCTCTGACGGATTTGTCATGCCTCAATGATGCTATGTTCAACTTGAAGATCAGATTGTTGCGCACGATGTTGTAAATCTTGTGCGCAGCCGATAGTGGCAGTAGGAACAGAATCACCAAGACCCAACGGTAGTGAATCAGAGTGTACTCGAGCATATCGTTTATCTCCATCTTGGTAGATTTGGGAAGCGGTCTACCTACCACCTGTTGCCATGCGTAATTCTGTCGGTGCACTGGCCGCGCCGCCGTGATCTTTGCGAATAAAAAGCTGCATTATCGGAAATTTGTTGCCGATAAATAATCACTTGTTGAATTCTTATCGCATATTTTTCAGTTTTTTTTATCTCTCGTTTGTACAATCGTTTTATAGCTGTTCTACATTAAAATAAATATTTTGTAAATAAACATATGGTTACTGTATTAAAAAAAAAAATTTTAAGTGATTTTAAAGTGATTTTATTAAAATCTAGAATTGGCAACAACAATTCTGTTGTCAAATGCACATTTTAATGCTTTATATGATCCTGTGAGTAATCTATTAAAATACTGTACTAAATTCATAACCAATTCGTATAAGAATAATTTGATATTTAAGAAACTTAAAATATTAAAAAATAGCAAAATGAAGAAATAGCCAGATTGACCCTATATATATTGTATAGTTCTACCAAAAATATTTCTGTAAAATATTTCATAATAATAATCAAGCTAATACTACTCGTGTTGTAGTAGGGTACTTAAGTATCGCGAAACAAAGAAAATCAATTTTATAAAATTGTGTTTCCCTCCGTAAATAATTAAGGAAAAGATTTCAAGGTTTAATTATAACTCTCTGTATAAATCATTTAAAAAAGTGTTCATACTCACACCTTATTTTATTTATATCTGCGAATTGGTAACTCTGACAAATTACATTTTTATGAATATATATAAGAACTAAATTAAGATATAATTTTTTTTCAAAATGTACGAAATTATTCTGCATCGAATGCATTTAAAATGCACAAGTAGTGTTATTTAAAGTATGAAAAATAAAAACATAAAATATAGACTTCCAAAAATCCTTATAAAAAATCAATTTTGACATAAAAAAATCTTTTTTTCGATATCCAATAAAACAATCAAAAATTAGACTTGTTCAGTCAAAATTTGAAATTCAGACCCTGTCACACTAGTATATTTGGACACCAAAAATTTGTTGAAAAAAAAATATCATTTCTGCCTTCGAATGCTACCACAGACTATACCAACTAAAGAATTGACATACTTTATAGAAAATTTTACAATATAGTATAATATTTTTCCTATATTTCTAGTTAAATTTCCTATAAAGTTTGATAATTTTTCGGATTTGTACAGTCTATGGTAGCTGTACCTGATAGAATAGTAATTTAGTGTATACAGTGAATGTACACGCACATACATATATAACATATACGTTAACATGTAAATTCGTTATATTGAATATACGTTAACATATAACATATATATAACATATAACATATATAATGAATAATAATCAAGAGCGATACCATTTTCTTTTTTTTATAAATTTTTTGCAGAACAATATTTTTATTGGTAAATGTTTTAAATAATTTTTCTTGATACGTAAAAACAAGCATTTATGTGTTTCTTATAATATACGTATTTCTATTTAGCGCCATTGAGGCGCCATCTACGTCGGCTTAAATAGATACTAAAGTAGCACACATGCACAGGCCTCGGTAGCGCAGTAGGCAGCGCGTAAGTCTCATAATCTTAAGGTCGTGAGTTCGATCCTCACCCGGGGCAAATTTTTTGCTATTTTTTACTTTAATTTAACTATTTAATGGAAGGTGCATTTATTTTTATAAATATTTCTTAAATTTTGTTTCACAATATCCGAAATGGTGTGATTAATTTTCATAACATCACTAAAGGTTCAACAAATTTTTGGTTTAGCTGCTGCAATGAGCCGAAATCTCATCGAAAATGCAGTCATATCAAGTATGCATCAGTCAAGAAGGCCCCGGAGCGAGAAAAAACCCATTCCGGACGAACAAAAAGATGATAAATACTACGAAAGACGAAAGCGCAACAATCAAGCGGCAAAGAAGTCCCGTGATGCAAGAAAAATAAGAGAAGATCATGTAAAAATTAATGCACAAATATTAAATTCTTCCACTTCTTTGATTTTTATAATTCTTCCATGGTATTCACATGTATGTTCTAATAATAATTTCAAAATTTTTAATTGACATGCGTTGTTATTTGGGCATGAAACTGAAGATCACGTAAGAATTAATGAACAAATATTAAATTCTTCCACTTGTTTGATTTTTATAATTCTTCCATAGAATTAACATGTTCTAATAATAGTTTCAAAATCTTTAATTAACAGGCGCTGTTATTTGTGCATGAAACTGATGCTTGTCTATTAAAACAAATAATAGCTTGTCGTAAGCTTCTAAAATCAATATAATAGGAGATAAAGTACTTTAATATTTAACAAATAAAAAATTAAATTTGTCTAGCTAAAGAAGAAAAATTGAATTTACAAATGTGGTAGACTAAACTGGTATCAGCAAAAACAGATATATATCAGTAAATCTGCAGCTTGTAGCAATTATAGCATAATTTATGTATTTGATTTGTTTTGCAATTTCTGAATATAATTTTCAGCTAAGACTTATTTCATAAAAGAATCCATTGGAAAAGATAAATTTTATACATTCCTCTATATACAAAATATATTTTCTGCTCCATAGACATTATATTATCCTTGACGGGAATTGCAATTAAAATTTTGTTTAAAGCATATCAGTTTGGAGCAAGTTAAGTTTTAAAATAGTTTTTGAACATAGGGTTTAAAAAATCAGTCACTTATCTAATGAAAAGTACTGAGTATCTTCAAATTGACGTCATTGTTTCGTTTCAAGAATTTATAATACTAAGAACTAATAATATTTACAGCAGAAACACTGAAGAAAATGAATGAAAATCAAATTCTTAGAGAATTTCGCAAACTAGTTCCCCCAATCGAGAAAATGCTCCCTGCTCTCCACGAGTTCCTAATTCAAAGATATAAAATTCATATGCACACGCAAAAATTTTATTCATAAAAACTTTTCTTCTGTACTCCACACTTTCGACAAAGTAAAACCTATTCCTTACCTTTACCACGCAAAATTTTCTACATCGTCCGATTGTTCTATCCTCAGATCGCTCTGCGAGCCACGATGCTGGAACACGAGAACGCAATTCTTCGAGCGCAAGTGGTAACGCTGCGCGAGGAGTGCCAGTCGCTCCGGCAGATGCTGATCAAGCAGCGGATGCCAGCCATGCAATCAGTCGATCAGCTGACCGAAAGGCCGTCCGCCCGCGGCGTCGCGGTGACGTTGACCCCTGCCACGAGTTCCGTTACCTCGGTTCCCTGTCAAGCATGAAGCGTATTGTCGCCTCAGGGAAGCTTTTCTGCGAGAAATTTCCAGTGCAATTTCGAAGTATTCGAGTTCTGGTGCAGATTTGGTGGGGTTTTGGGTTGAATGATCATCAACAAATTTCTTTGGTTTGACGAGTAATAAGTATTGAGGAGAGAGTCAAAGAGAAGTTTGTTGCTTTAGAGTTAATTAACTAGTCAAGTTGTTTCTGTGATGTTGCGATGTTTTTACTCTGATTTATTTATTTATAATTTATTTTATCGTAATGGCAATGTGTGCTTTATCAAAGTGTACAAATGAAATTATTTGCCATCGCATACAGTGCCTTTGGCGAGATAAAGTGAGTAATCTAGTAGCATAAATTTTCTTTAAGATATTGTTAGTAGCTAATGAGAATAAAATTATATGGAAGTATTTTAAAAAGTATTATCTATCGTGTAATGGTACTTATAGGTACTTCTCACTTGAAGAACATGTAATCAAAGAGATGTATATTTTCATGCACAAAGAAAGCAATATACAATTGTACAATTTAGAATTTCACAATTCACGATCATGTATTAAATTGGATCTTTGGTTAATTATTCAATTTGATTGAATTATTGTATGAATACTCTGATGTTACCATATTGTAAATACTTATTAACTTATTGTTATTAATTGAATAAATTATTTATACACCAAATTGTTGAAAATCAATCGTTTATAGTATACATTTCATTTACACCATACACTTATTGACCTCTACAACTTGGTTGGATAAAAATTTTAAAAGTGCATATGTATCGAAATTTAAAAAAATTAAAAATATTACTTTCTTAAAAACTAATTTATACAGAGAACAACCTTATTGACGATTATATTAATCATACCATACGAGAACTTCTTTTGCCTCAGTAGGTAATGTCGATTTTACTTTGAAGCATATAGCACTTTACGTATACTAGAGCGCCTATAGGCGCGCTGTACGCGTTTCTTTTCATTTGCTGCTCGCCATTGTATTAAAAGAGAGATACGAAATTTGAAAAAAGGCAACTTAGTTATTTGCCTTAAAGAGAGGACAAGTTATGAGACAATCAACATAAGGAAATAAACATAAACCAACAGAATGGGAAACCCCTAAAAAACTACACACGCCCATGGGAAAAACGAAAGTATACCGCCAATTAAACTTAAAAACTCTTACAATAATCTAGGTAGTACATATGAAGCGAATAGCCAAGAGAATGAGGACTATACTCCTTAAAACAGCAGTAAAAATTCAGAAGAAACCACCCTAAAAGAGCAAGAAAAAAGAACCCAAATACACAAGAGTGATAAATCTCCTCCATTATATTGCAATGACATATCTACTAAATTACTGATATCTGAGTTAAAATAAAATAATAACAAACCAAGAATTCTTCATTAAAGGCTTACCAAACAATAGTCAAGTCATATATGCCAATAACTTAGAAACTTACAAAAATATTAAAGACGTACTAAAAGATTTAAAAACTCTACATTATACTTACATACCAAAGCTGAAAAAAACAAAATGCTGGTCTTCAAAAGCATAAATAGCGAAATTACAATAGAAGAAATAATAACAGAAATGCTTCGGAATTTAGATCACAAAACGTAAAAATTCAGCAAAAAATGAGTTTCAAAATGATAAATCCAACACCTCTTCTTAAAAAGGAGATCGTTAGAGTGATAGATAAAGAGGGCGCCCGCGCATGCGCAGTACGTGGAGCGCGAAACGTGGCGGGAACACACAAGAAAATTGCTAAGGGCACGCGAAGCGCGCCTGATAACACTAGTGTAACAAAATTCACATTAATTAGATTATATATTATATATTATAGGTTGTAACGGGAAGCCTGGGGAAATCTTTTGTAATTCCGCGAACCGAACCCTAGAACACGGTGCCGTCGAGTGCTACTTCTACGACGAGTACTCGGGGTTGATGTTCTCTGGATCCCTGTTTACAAATGTCGAGTTCACGATTGAACTCGACTTTTCCGTGTGCCGGAAAGGGTTAATACTCGCGCTAGCTAGACGCGAGGCGCGGCCACTCAGAATGATCGTCGTCTCGGTTCGACGATCCCGCGGAGGCGGCGGTATCCGGGAGAAGGTTAGGTGAAGGTTAATAAATAACGAGTGGTCTTGGTTACATTCAAAACTATAACCAGATCTATTCTAAATTATCCTATACAAAATACGCGTCGCTTTGCGCGTTGACAAGAAGGCGGGAGATCCGCCGCTCGGCGCGGGCGGATCGATGTGATTGTTTCTCGCTGGGCCGGCGATCAAGACACCGGCCGCTCGCCGGTGCGAGCCGAAAATACAAATCAATCGCTGCGCGGAAAATAGGCGAAGAGTCTTACCGGGAGGGGAGTGCACTCCCCTCGTCGCTCGCTCACGAATCCGCTCCTGCGTCAGGCCTTATCCTCCGGTCGACTTCGGAGTGTTCAGGCCGAGTCTTAACGTCCAGCGTTCACCTACAGACGCTTCCGACCCCAGGAGTGGCTCGGATTGCTCACGTGCGCTGCTCTTCGTGGTCGGTACGTGTACGGGCGCTGCTCTGTACCGGTGAGGACGCACGATACCGTTTTCTTCGCGGACGATCAAATTAACTCGCGTACGCGCGGTTTGACAGCCCGAGAGAATCTGATTCAAAAAGAATCGGGCGCGACTTAGCAACGGTCAAAGTCGCGCCTGCCCCGTGCGTAGCTAACGCGAATACATCGTCCGAGCGATGTCAATACTCGCTCGAGATATACGAATTCGCGGGAACGAGAGCCTAACGGGTTCGATAGAATACGGAGGACCGAGATGCTTATCTTCTCCGTATTTTATCTTGGAACCTCGTTATAAGGTGGGGGTAAGAGAAAAGAAGAGGGTGTGGGGGTATATAAGGAGGTATATCGCGGGTTTCATTTCAGACCCTGAGGAGGAGCCAGAGCGGGTTCGAAACGTTGGGCAATTTGGTGGCGGGGGGCAGTCAGATCGTCCTTTGCTAACAAAGTTTTTTCCAGGTTTTAATTAAGTTTTTATTTCAGATTCTGCGGGGGTGATTATAAACAAGGGTAATCTGACTGCCATAAATATTAATTATTTTAATTTAATTTGTAAGACTGTAAGACCGATGGAAAAATTCTTATCAGTTGATAGTAAATTGTAGTCGACATAAGTAATATTTTTAATGAATTAGATTATAGTATATTATGCAACGAGTGCGTGAAGAAGGGGATTTTTAACGGGCGTGTCGCTCGGGCGACAAGACACACGAGTTTAAAATCATCTGCCATGCACGAGTTGCATATGCTAATAATTGTTGTAACTCCCTATGAGAGGTTTGACTTCGAATGCCGGCGTGGTGTATGTAAAATGCTGGTAAGTGAATGAGGTATGCACACGGAGTTTAAAAAATTTTTTAATGAATACTGAAAATTTATATGCTGATGAGGTAGATACATATATTTTATTAACTTTGTACAAAATTATATTTACGATAATCAGGAGACTGCCTAAAATTTATGATTCTGAATTTTGCATCGTTGGAATGCAACGAAATAATTTCATACAATTGATTAAAATTATTAAACAATTGAAATATCATCCAAAGCTTTGTTATAAAGTTATTTTATAATATAAAACACTAAATCTATATGTAAAATTAATGTTAATTAGTATAACCTTAAATTAAAATCAATTATTTCGTTATTTTGTTGCACTCCAACGTTGCAAACTTCAGACCCATTAAAATTTAATGCTTAATTCTCGAATTACGAAACTATTTTTTAGCATCTCTTTTATTAAATATAAACAAATCAATATCTAAAGTCTTAAATACGAGTGAAACAAACGTGATATTGTAATGGTAGAAATAAATTAATAAATAAAATCGTTGTACGTTAATGTAACAAATTCGCGCATTGTAAATAAGGATACAAATCTTAGACACTAATAGGAGTTCGTAAGAAGCGATAACATTATCTGTGCAAGAAGTAAAAAAGATAGCGACAGAGAAACGAAAAGTTTGTTGTGTTACGAAAATTCTATGCCCGGTGTAATAGTGAGGAAAGTCAGAAGGCGGAGAAACTCGACATAGTATTCTTCGTAGGGCTCCGAATTTTCTTCGTACTATAGGTAGTTGGAGTGGGGAGAAAAGAAAGCTGAATTACGGCAAGTCAAGTTTAGCAAATGTTTCAGAGGACTTTCAGTTTTCGGCCCGTGCGGATCTATTGACTTATAACGAGTTCAACAATCACCAAGGGATAACATCAATTTTTATTTAATTTATTAAAATAGGTAAATTCCATAATAATTACTAAATAAAACATTTTTCATAAAAATTCAATGTTAAATGTTTATGAAAATTTCATAATCTGGAAATAAATCCAATATTAGTATATCCACCAGTAGAGCAAATTCACACAAAAATACACAAAATTACGCACACAATCACGCAAACAAATACAGGCACACATTCACTCAAACAAATAACGACCCTCAAAATTTCTTATATAGTAAATTTTTCGGCAAAGCTTTAAAATCAATTCGGAATGTTTTTTCTCTCAATTATTTGCTCTCTACACGTATACACGTATACACATATACATACATGCACACAAGCGTGGACACACACGAGAATAATAAAACGTGTGTAAGAACAACATTTTTTTATGCATGATTAAATAAATAACTAGTTAATTATTTTTACAGAAGTTATCTGCTTGGACTTGGAAGAAAAAGTGGGAGAAATACGGAGGGAGTGGCACGAAAATTTTGTTGGATTAAGAAAATTCTTTGCCCAGCGTGATAAGTAGGAAAATTCGACAAAGAAAGGACTGCGCCTAGCGAGAGTGTCCGATCACGATAAATCAAAGAGTCAAATTCAACAACTAACAACGTAATTTGAATTTTCATTAAATTATTAAAATAGGAAAATTCCAAAATTCTTATAGAAAAAAAATTAATCAACATTGTATAAAAGTAAATATTCATAAAAATGTTGAAAACCAAAAAACTAATATCATGATAGCCACCAGTTGCAATCATATATTTTATTGTTGGAAAGAAACATATTTTACTTTTTGTTACTTACATCAAACTTTCCAATAAACGTTTTTAATTAAAATATCCTTTCAAAGTATTACGTAAAAAATTATTTGTTACTAGGCTGTGCAAAGCTCTCTCCTTCAGTTTTTAGCTGTAATGATCAGAATTCAAATCCAGATTCGCAATGAAAGGTAGCCTGTCATCTCGATATTCATTCTTGCGACACGTGGTTTTAACAGAAGGATTAACGATCAAATACATTGTTTAGGATCTGAAGTTAGACTAACATTAAAAAGGTTATCCAGATAAATAATAATTCACAAGAAAATTCGTTCTTAAATTATATAAAATAATTTATTCATAATGATATAACAAATCTATAGCATTCGTTGAACCAATACAAAAATAAATAAATCACAAAATTAGGTCAATTTGAGATTGTGTAAATTTCGATAATATTTGATGTAAATATATTTTGTGTATACTATACATGGTTCAAATACTTAGAAATAGAGTCCGCTAGATGTATTTGACTAATTCTTCAAATTTTCGAGAAAAAAATTCTTTTTACTGCATGTTATTACTCTATTACATCACATATTCCATTTTCATTTTATTCTTTAATTATACGAAAAATATTTATTGAAAATCGAAAATAACAAAATTCGTAGAAAATGTAAATTATAGGAAAATATTTGGTGTTACAGTAATAACATGCAGTAACACGAATTTTCTCTCAAAGATATCCAAAATTAGTCAAATACATCTAGCTGAGTCTATTTTTGCATAAGAACAATTAGCTGAAGAATTTCAAATTCAATCTTCTTTATGCTCACTCGCTCGCTACTCATGGACACACTTCATTAAGGAAATTATGCATCGACTCGAGGTTTCTTCGACATATTACTGAGATAAGTAATATTTTTTCGTCAGAGTCACATAACAATACAGATGTTAAATGAATAAAACAAACTTTAAAGCTGATATACCAGAGAATATCAGTATTCGACGTTTTACCGTTTTTGTCATAGAAAACACAGTAAAATGAAATTCATCCCATACCACTCAACAATTTAATAAGCTCTTGACAACGAATTCCCGCGAAGCTCAAATAAGTATGCAACATTTAAAATGCCACGTAAATCTTTATCAATCAAAGCGTCCAGCGAACACACCCTCGTACACAGCCATAAATCATTCATTCGCTCAGAATCATTCGCCGATTTTCAAAGCTCGCATCTCGACTCAGCAGCGATAACCCGCTCTCTTCTTTTCTAGACCTTTTTTTCTCGAGGATTCGCCCGGGATTAAAGTACCGACTTTGAACGGCTCTCTCTCTCTCTCTCTCTCTCTCTCTCTCTCTCTCTCTCTCTCTCTCTCTCTCTCTCTCTCTCTCTCTCTGTCTCTCTCTCTATCTCTCTCTCTCTCTCTCTCTCTTTCTCTCTCTCTCCAGTAAATCTCGCGCCGTATTAAAGCTCCATTCCGCTTTCTTTCTTCCATTTTCCAGATTGCTGAGGACAAGGACGTTATATAGGCATCGCGCGCGCAGACGACGACAAGATGGCGCTCGTTTTCGGGGCCCTGTTAGGCGGCGGCCTACTCTACTACTATTTCTTCATCAGGAACGCGCATGACAAGTCCAAACACCCCCCAACTCCAGACAAACGCCCTTACAACAACAGGGAGGCGTAAGACATTTTTTTTTATTCTATAGGTAACCGATTTACACAGAGTAAAGAATTTGGCTAAGTAACGAAAAATCTTACGGTTGTCACGATTCTCTTCTATTCGAAAAAAAAAAAAATAGTAAAAAGTATTCGCTGGTCTCGCGGTCAGTTTCGCTATAAGTTGGTATGGACATTTATTCAAGAATCAAGAAATTTTGCTAAGAAAGCAAATATGTCGTTGCAGCGGTAATCTTTTTCAACAGAATGGTAACATTTTAATAATCTCCTCAAGGGATAGCTCGGTTACTGTGATAAATTTTATTTTGTAACTGAAAAAATTTTATTTAGGTAATTAAAATTAACAAAGGTAGAGAAACTTTTAATTGGTTAAAAATTTTAATAAAAGTGAAGCGGATTTTAATGTGTTCCATAATATATTGTCATAATATTAGGTTCAATTAAGATACCGAGATTTAATGTTACATGAGAGGCAAAAACAAGATGATCATTTTATATCAAAGAGTCGATTTTTCTATATGCATTAATTTTAATCATTGGTATACTAAATTTTATAGATGTTTTTACTTTCAAATTTCAATTGAAAGGACGATAAACTTTTTATAAATATTTTTAATGATTAGAATCACAAATTGAACTTTGATCCATTAATATTAAACAATACATATCACTGGTGGACTACCGATGCTTGAAAATATCAGTTTATAAAACATTAATAGTGAAGAAAAAATTTAATTGGACGATAAACGTTAAAGCCATTTATAAATATGAAATAAAAGAATTTTATAAAAGTTTTATCTTCGGAAGTTTGCTTACGAGAAATTCAGAATTGTTAAGGGATTAAAAATGCCCTTAATGTATTCTCTTAAAGAATATAAAGTGGACAGACACTTATTAAAATGGTACAAGAGAGAATAGAGGCATGTTTTCATGAAGTGATGGTATTTATATGACACTAGCTACATTCAACGCGCTTCGCGCGTATTATTTATCTATTGATTTTTTTTGTTTTTGAGGTTATGAACATGATCATGTTAGTTTAATTTAAAAGTTTGAGTTTAAATTCTACGATAATAACGTAAGTTTGATAAATATAATAATGAATTTTCTCTTAAACTATTTTCATTATTCAACAGTTTTGAATACTTAAACTCAAGAATTCAATCTTGAAAATTCAGACATCTTAGACTTTGGCGCCTATACTATATAGATCAATCAAATGAGTCTACAACAACCAATTAAAACACTTTTATTGTGATGACAGATTTCATCCATCACTTTTTTAAGAGAGGACATTTAACGTTTTTCTAATTTTACATGTAGGGTTAAATCATTGATTTCATGCAATACTAGCAAATTATTCAACCAAAAAACATACCATCTTGAATATAAATTACATAACTACTATCTGAAATAAAAACTTAAGGAGATTCGCGACTCCCTAGTCAAAGCAGTGTTAAATGAAGAGGTTACTTAAAATTAAAAAATAAAACATATTTATTGTAATGTGATTTATTTATTTAAAATGATATAGATGGTCAATGTATTATATATAAAGTGTATTTAACATCACTAACATAACTTTTTTTCACAAAGTGTCAATATTTTAGAAACTAGATATTGTCAGCACAACAAATTATTGATAAAACACTAGAATGTTTTTTGTTTCTCAACCGATTTTAGTTTTGAAGGTCTCATTTTGCGTCTTAAGTAATTTTATGGGGACTTACCGAAGGAAAAATTCAAAATTATTAAAAACTCAGAAAGTTATCACCAATTTAAAAGTAGTACATTGTGACATAAGTGTAAGGTGATGCACGATTGCTATTTTTAGCCCGAGCAAAAAATCAAAATTTAAGGACTCATTTATGATGATGTATTCGATTTCACTTTCACCTAACACATACAAAATAATTGAAAATTTTCTTTTTATAACTGCGATATGAGTGCTTAAAACTCTACTTTAGATGCCTGTTTAGCGTGCGTAAAGTACCCCCTTTTTCACTAGTGCGCTAAGTGTTTCATTGCGCACTCGGTGCGTAAAGTAGTGCGTAAAGTGAGTACAGGCATCTAACATAGAGTTTCACGCGTTCAGTTATAAAAAATAGTAAATGCAACACGTGCCGAAAGTAGGCGTGTCGTGCACAAGTAATTTGTCACCCTTGCTTTACTCGAGCGACAAACTGTGCCCGCCTACTTTACGCACTAGTTGCGTAATGTGCTATTCTCAAAGTTGAAAATACCGTTATTTTAATTTTAGCCCTCGAAATAGATATCAAGAATGTATGATTTGCAAAAATGATATGAATGAGAAAGACTTGGTTCGATTATTACTATGCTTGCACCTCTTCCACAAGAAGTGCATTGATGAATGGAGACTAAATGGATCTTGGGTAAGTCTTACATCTACTGCAAAGCTTACAACTTTCTATTGATTACTATGAGTCAGGAATTTGTTTTTTCTACAAATTAATTTCAATGAAATCATGTGTTAACAAATTTTTATAAAATACTTGCTAATAAAGATTTGCGTAATAAATTGTTCATTTTTAATCATTTTACATGTTGATACAAAACGATATTTGGTAGACAAAAGGAACGAGAATTTTATGAATTAATATGAAGTAATATGAAAATTTAAATAACTTCAAATATCTTGATATTGAAATTTTAAACTATTTAATTTAAACTAAATTTAACGAAGAAAAAATATTTTTGTTGCAGAACGTGCGCACATGTTGTCCAATCTGCGGAGAGAAAAATATAGGTCATATGAACAGTTTGTAAAAGAGGCAGCTAATTTTTGTTATTCCTTAATTTTTTCAATTTACTTTTCTGTTCAAAATAAGTAAAATTAAGCTGAGTAATATGAGTTACATATATCATCATTTTGTGAAAACAAAGTTAAAATGTCGAGATTTCAGGTATTCTTTTCATCCCGACTAAGTCTATGCCTTACATTTTCGTTACCCTTGTCTAAAACGTTTGGAGAAAAACATTTTTAATGCTTATTGATAAAAGTATATATATATATATATATATATATATATATATATATATATATAAAAGGAAAAATGTGAAGTCTCAAAAGTATGAATTGGCAGTTTCGAGCTTTCGTGATATATATATATATATATATATATATATATATATATATATATATATATATATATATCACGAAAGCTCGAAACTGCCAATTCATACTTTTGAGACTTCACATTTTTCCTTTTCAAGTCGTAAATTAAATATATTGTTTAATCATCGATAATGCATTGTATTGATTACGGAAACATGCAACACCAATTGTTTACATCGATTTTCTATTCATGTAAGGAACAAGTTCAATTTTTGCAATTAATAGCGGCTTCGGTTCAAGTAATAACAAATTTATAAACAAAATTTGTTTTTGATGAATAAAAATTTTGTAATAAATAATAAAAAAAACTAACTCTTATCATTTACTATAGCAATCCTATTTTTAATATCAATATTCTTATTAAATAATGAACATCGATGTGCATTCTATTTTAATATTTAATATTTTATTTTAGAATCAGTCACACAAATATTTTTACAAAAATATATTTCTGCTAAACAAATATTGTTACTTTGGATAATAGCGCTCGAAAATACTTTTTTTAATTTTATTCATTTCGATCATGATGAAAATATTTGCTTAAAATTTAATATAATGGTATTCACTTGCAGTATATTAAATTTTCACTTATTTTACGAAGTGAAAATTTTACATGTGAAATTCTGCACTCGTTGGATAAGTAAAATAGTTTTCGACACTCCGTGCGGGAAATTCGATTTCCCGCACGCTCGACAAAAAGCGTGTGCTCGAAATCGAACTTTTCACACGTCGTATCAAAAAGTTCTGTACGATACATGTGCGGGAAAGTAGATTTTCGTCTCGTGTGATGTTTACACCCGAGCGAAGCGAGTGTCGTAATGTACTATTTTTACCGCACTAGTGTCGTAATGTACTATTTTTCTTGTCGAAAAAGTGTACATTCACTTATTCGCGATGGATGACTTTTTACTTTAAAATAAGTAAATATTGACTTATAATACGTGAATTTTCACTTATTTAAATTTAGAGAGTCCCTTTTATCTTTGTACGCATCTTCCGCTTTGATTCTTAGCGTCTCATCGCGCGGCTGCGCGATGACGACGATGACTCGTCGGCTTCGCTGGGCTAAATTAGAACTGGAGAGATGGGAACCCTTGATGTCGCCGCGCGCGTTAGAAATCATCGTTGAACACACCGATTATATAAAATTTTTACATGTATAGTTATTCTTCGTCGACAATAACAACATAATTATGATGTGACGTTTTTAATTTAGCAATTGACAAACTGTTTACCAACCGTTGGTTAACATTTCTACCAAGGTATGTTCATATTATTTTTGTTTAATTTTTTAAAATAAATTATTTTATAGATTATAAAACATTAAATCCACTTAGATTCCACTTTTTTTTCTGTACCTCGAGAAGTGGTGAAAATAGATCGTCTGAAACGTCGGAAAGGAAAAAAGCTGACTTGTTATTTGTCCATCTACTTGGCGGCAGAACCATTTGGATCATTTACTTGAATTAATAAATAAAACTTTAATTTTATACAATTCCTCAATCTATACGAGTTTTCTTCTTTTTCAGAGCCGTATTAGGCATTTCCTTTTTTTTAAAGATTTGAATAATAACTAGAATAATGGCGATGAAACTGAAGATCATCCCAAATATTATGAAACCATACACATCGAGTAAGGCTAATTTCCATGCTGGTAGTGAAAGAGCTGGAGATTTTAAAACATCTCCACCATTACGAATAACATATTCTATCCAAAAGTTTGCGGTGTCCATTGAGCTCATCGGTAAATCCCGAAATAGTTTCGAATAATACATAGCCTTTTCTCTAAAAAGAAATATGAGAATTAATCAATAGACTAATTCAGTAGTATATTTCAAATTAAATCAATATTAAATAATTCTTACTTATAAGAAGGATTATGAAGAGCAGCATCCAGAGCTGAATCCAAAGTTGCTTTAGAAAGATTTTCATAGTCTATTCGAATCAGTATTCCCTTTGCAACAAAAGATTCAGAATTGCGAAACTGATCGCCAAATAACGGTATTCCAATCATAGGAACTCCATAATATACAGCTTCTAGCAGTCCACCAAGTCCACCATGAGTGATAAAAAGTTTCATGTTTGGATGTGCTGAGAAAATATTATGCAACAAGTAAATAGTATTTCAAAGAAATTTTATCAATAAATAAATATACATACCTAGAAGAGGTATTTGAGGAATCCAAGATAAAACTTTTACATTTTCAGGCAGACCTGGTGGTAGTTTTGAACTATTCGCTATTTTTATTAATACGTTGATTGGTGCAATTTCTTTAAAAGAGGCATAAATCTCTTTTATTTGTTTTTCTGGAAATGATTCTATCAATATCATAGTACCCAGTGCGAAGTACACAACTCCATGTTTGCTTTTGTCCATCCATTGCTTTAACTCCTTAAAAATTAATAAAATTTATTGCAAATTTTTACTTTACAAAAGAAAATATAAATGTATGATACAGTATTATATCTTACTGGAGTTAATGTTTCGTCATTTTCTTCGATATGTAATCCTGCTATTTGAACCAATGCTGGCGTTATTGGTTTAACGCCAAATAAAATTGGGTTGCTATTGACTAGAGTAAGTGCCACATTTTTTTCAACTTCTCGTATATGAGGCATATCTGGTCGGAGATATTTCCTCATACTTTCTGTCTGACTATCTCCCGTAATTTTCTGAAATTGATCACAGGCTTTATAATTACTAACAACATTATTTACACGCTCCCAAAACCTTAATTCTCCAGTGCCTACGTGAAAAGCATTCGGCACATAAGCTAAATTATCGTCATTGCCAATAAAGTAGCTGACCCATGGGAATTCTATTGCCGAAGATACAGCGACTACAGGCACATTAAAAATGTAACCAAGTCCCATAAAGCAATGAGCAGCAAATGCCTACAAAAATTAATAACAGTTTCAACACAAGTAGACATGCACAACAAAAATTTAATTTATATTTTTGAGAATTTGAGATTTAAAAGCGCCCTTTAAAAGTGCCCAAATTATAGTGTCTGGTATCATGTACCAACTATATACAAAGTTCATATCGCAGGGCGAGCCGATATATCGGCTTTCCGGTCCTCTAGAGGTTATTAGATATTTTTAATAAAAAAATATATCCTACAACTGTTGGCGGAAAGTTATTTTTTACTAAAAAATAATTTCAACACTATTATACAATGTTAATTATTTACAAGTAAGTACTAGTAAATAATATTTATTTACAAATATTTTTATCTAAAAGTTCTAGTCTATAAACATATGTCTTAACGCCCTCATGATTATTATATTAAAAAATAAAAATCATATCAAATATATTTTTTTCGAAATATTCATTGTGATAAAAAATATTACCTCTGTGATTATAACATCGTAAGCGGGATCGGTAGGTGGATTTTTAATTAACTTTTGCAATTCATCCAAACCCAAGAAATGACACAAACGGTTGCCATAATTTTCAGCTACTACTTCAAGAACATCTTCATTCATTTGTGTAATAAATTGAATTGTATAATTATCAACAAGCCGATCCAAAGTTCCGTCAAGATTGAGAATCTCTTTATAATTTTTTACATCCTTTTTTAGTGGAAATTGTGTGATAACATCAACCTGGTGTCCGCGTTTTGCTAAGCCTTTCATTAATGCTTCGAACACTATATGGTGGCTCTTGGCATTGAATGGAAACACGCCAAGTATTCGGTATGAATTACACACAGATAATATTGTAAATACAAAGAAGATTTGTAGTAACTTCATCTTCTTATATCACATCCAATTTAAGAACTGAAATTGAGCACAGTCACTATTACCCCCAATCACGCTGGAATTACACTAGCATTATTATTTAAACGAGTTAAATGCTAAATTAATTAATTAGACATACTTTATGAATTATGATAAATCGAAGTGAAACTCATTCAACTGTCAAATACCAACTGGAATTCCTTCTGCTAATTGCTGTACATATACTAATCAACACATGTGCAGATTTGAGATTTTGCTCCAATATTTACTTATCATTCTGTGGTACTGATACACAGCGTTGCTCTGACTTGCCGGCTACGCTGAGAGTCTACACTGAGAAGTTCTTCGGACCATTGTTGCACTGTCCCACATGGATACTGCGCAAAACCGACTTGATCATTCGTACAAAAATTTCCGAGAGCTGCTGCTCAAAAATTGTACGGCAGTCGCCTCAGTTTGGTGCTGCTATTGCACGTGAACTGCGGGATACACAGTTGTATCGCGGTTTTATAAGTGCAGTTGCTGCACATACTATGTTTAGCAGTTCCCGAAGAATCTCTCCGTGTGTCACTGTTAGCAACTAGTGACACGCGCGGAATTTCCCATAAGCTCCAGATTCTATTAACATTAATGCAAAATTTTCATGAGTGTTTGTATCATATGTAATAAATATCCCATTTCTTTATTAATAGTAGTATGTATTTGCGTTCATTTCCTTAATTTATATGTAATACATGATTTTTGTGAATAAATGCGTCGCTATAGTTGCTAACAGTCATAGACTATGACCGTAGTCGGCAAGTAAGAATAAGTAAGTTAAGGCGTTTATCTGCAGAACATATCTACTAATAATAATGTTTCTTTGCACGTATTATTTTATGTGTAATATTTTTATTGGAATAAAATTAAATTTAACAATACTTTTCTAAATAGTAACTTACTTCAAAAATTTTTAGATAATTTCAAGATCTTTCACGAAAAGTTTATTATACAAAGTGATATTGGCTGTAAGAGATAACAAATCAAAAAAACTAAAAATTCAAAATCATTTTTTGGTTATATGAAAAATGGAAAACGATAAACCTCAAATCAGGTTCCGAGTTTTTTCCTTGAAACGAAGAGAATAAGCCTGGTCCGACGAAAATGAGTTTAGTGGTTCTCGAGATATAGAGAATTTACACACACACACACGCACGCACGCAGTACGCACGCACATACACACACATGCACACATGCACACATGCACACACTCACGCGCACACACACAACACTCACACTCGCGCACACACACACACACACTCGCGTTCACGCCGTTTTTTTCATCGTTCGAAAGCTTCCTCTATGAGGAAGTAAAATAAAATATGATAAGGAAAACCCGACTAAACATTGAACAGTAAACACTTGTTGTGACGTAACTAGCAAGTTTCACGCAAGCTTATTGCTTCCTCTTAGAGGAAGCTTTGTAATAGTAAAATTTTAAGTTTCGTTAAATCGCTCTAGAGACACGAATAGAGGTGATAGAATCACATGATTTTAGAAAATGTCTGAATGGATGTGTGTGCGCACGCACGCGTGTGTGTGTGTGTATACGCCTGGATCTCAGCTACTCGATCGAGTTTGACCAGACAAGTCTCGTTTTTTTTGTGATGGCGGGTCAAAAAGTCGTTTTTTGATTCGCCGATGCATTTTTGTTTTATTTCGAATTTTCGATTTTCTCAAAATTGATTTTTGCTTTTTTTTAATGGTAAGATCGAGATATTTGAATCGAATGGATAGCATTCGAAAGAGCATTAAAATACCTATATTTTCTAAAAAAAAATTTCTCTAGCTATCACGGTTCTTTTGTTATTAACAAAAACGTGTTTCTTTTTAAAAAGCTTATAACTTCTAAACGGTAAATTTTCTTGAGAAAAATCATGATAATGCAAAATGTAAATAGCTATAATCTGTAAAAATTTGAATTCATTTTGTCTACTAGTTTTTGAGAAAAGAATTGCTGGAAAAAAGCTGAAGAAAAAAAAAGATTACGGGAGTAAAATTGACTTAATCGCTTCGAAATTCCTTGTAGAGGTAGATTTTTGATATCTCTTGGTCGAGTTCTTTGGGCAAAATGATTAGTCCAGAATTTCAGAAATATTTGAATCATTTTGAATAATTGTATTTATGGAAAATCAGATATGCAGAAAGAATGAAATTTTATACGAAAATATCCATTTAAAAAAATTATTTGATGTAATTTATCAATTCTCTTTGAGAAAGCATTCTACTAAAGTAGTTAGCAGGAGTTTTTACATTATAACATGTGAACAAACGATTGTAAACAAATTTTAGTAATGTGACTGAAATGTTTGCATTTATGAAAATAATAACCTCCTTCGACCTAAAGTTTTAGAAAGTTTTCCTAGCTTTTCTCTTCACAATTGCCATTTGTACATAAATTATAACTCCTTTTTACAAGCCCTCATCATCAATCTAACGTTTTAACAATAATTCGCAAAAATCCATGTTCGAATTTGCCGCCCACACTTTAACAGTCACCAAACCTCATAGTTTGCCGACAACGTGACGGGCTTTAACGAAATAAACGATATCTCGAAAGACAACGGAAAAAATTACGGCCACAGTACGCTGAACAGCCATGTTCCCTTCGATTTTTCGAGATATTGTTTATCTCGTTAACGGGATTCCATGGTCCTACCATTACCGACCAAGCAATTCACACAGTTTCAAGCTGATTAAAAATAAAATACGTCGAATCACAAAAAATCAAGAGAACACTCTTCTGTATTTTTTAACGTTCTATCATCCAGTCAAAGTTTGGAGTTGAAATATCAAGCCGTTTTTTCAAAAACTTTGAACGAAATTAAATTTCGCTTTGTTCAAAGTTTTTGCAAAAATGACTTGATATTTCGACTCCAAACTTTGACTGGATGATAGAACGTTAAAAAACACAGAAGAGTGTTCTCTTGATTTTTTGTGATTCGACGTATTTTATTTTTAATCAGCTTGAAACTGTATGAATTGCTCGGTCGGTAATAGTACGAGTAAGGCATCCCCTTAAAGCCAGATGCTCCGCTGCCTGCTGCGCGCGCACGCCCTCTCTCTCTCTCTCTCTCTCTCTCAACACAGAGCTCCCGCAACCGCTCGCTCGTTCGCGCGCGTGCGTGCGCGTGTAATGGCAGAAAACATCGTTCTGATCGAGACGATGCCACCGCGATAGTTATCCCGTGCGGCGAGGCACGCCGGGGACTCCCACGAAAGTAAGTGGCAAATAATCAACATACAACAACCCCATATATATTGCATCGAGCGTCCGGCAGCGAGGTGAAGAAGCCGTTGTATATTCCCGTGGCTTATCCGTGCGTGTGTGCGCGTATATACATGCGGCGAAGTGCAAGGCCGCGCTGAAGTGGCGATGTAGTCTCGCGCGTCGAGGTGTAGTGCTGCTCGTGGCCGACGTGAGAGAGTCGACTCTCCTCTACCTTATACATAACCACACCGCAACTTCTTCCCCCTGCTGGTGTGTGTGTGTGTGTGCATGCGCACACAAACGATGCTCTGCACAGAGTAAGTAAATAATATTGCACAGCGCGTGCGTATATGTATATATGTATCTGCGTGTTTTGGAGTCGATGACAGCCGCGGCGTGGGCATATAGCGTGTGATGGATATCTCGCCAATTGTGTGTGGCGTCGTCGCATTGGAGTGTATTGTTGTTGTTTCGCTGCACTCGCGGCGCAACGTTACGTATCTGTTACGCGGGTGCGTGCTATAAGTATACGACGACGACATATTTATCTGTGCGCGATAAACAATCGGTCGAGCCAATGCTCCGACGCTGAAGTGCAACTGCGCCTGTCAGAGCTGTACTCAAATGGAATTGTTTTAGAAAGTTTCGAGCATGGATGCTTGCATGCACGCGTGTGTGGCGAGTAGACTCGAAGAGAGGTTATACAGCCGATGTTGGCTCTTGGTATCGCTATGTGGCAGTCTATGGGATAAACGAGTATTTTTAGATAGTTTACGAGGGTCTGAGGAATTCAGGAGCAAAGGCACCTTTGCGACGCAAAATAATTGAGTTACGGTGCTCTGCCAATTTTCTAGGAACGCTTCAAAATTTTTACCTGTGGAACGCGAGTGTATAAGTATACTTACCTATATAACGTCGATCTAAATGAATATGGTTGCTTGAAATTTGAACGTATTTCGACAGAATATGATGATGTCGTGTAATTAAATGAATGCGTATACTATTATTCAAAAGACATCTTAATTTTTAAACGTTTTTGATTATTTGTTGGTGGAGTTTTCCAAAATAAAGCTAAACCGCGTGTTCTTCTAATAAAAACTAGTGAATGGTTATTTACGGATAGTTTTCACATGTAAAATAACAATGATCTAACTTATGCTAAACAACTTTTTGGTAGCACGCCAGAACAAAAATTACAGATCGTAAGAGACGGATTATATGCGGTTTTCACGATCCGACATAAAATGTAAATTAGTTTTCAATTTATATACTTTGACCATAACATATATGATCGAAACACATATTACGCTTTACTTGAAAGAGCAGAATAAGAGTTATAATTAATTTGACGCAATTAATAAAAAAAATTTTAATAAGTACATTATCTGATTGTATAAATAACTTGTTTGACCATCCGACCAAATCAACATAGTGAATAATCTACTTATGCAGACCTGTTGTAGAAAAAGTACTATCAACGAAATAGTTACAAAAAGGCGTAGAAGATTAATAAAATTCATATAATCGGAAAGTTTCACTTTGAACACTATATTTCGCAAGCAGCACGTTTCAGCTAGATCGAAACATTAGCCAGAGGCCCGAGAAGTTTATGTTCTCTTTCATAATTAAAGTTTAATTAAAATTTAGGTACACCTATTGATACTAATATAAATCGAAAAGATTCAAAGAAAATATACCTTCAGTTTTCTTTTCATAGTTCATTTTACATTAAGGCATTCATGCTGTAACAATGGCTAATGTAAGGCGATAAGAGTGCACTATATATGCGTTTACTAAGAGCCTGAATACCCACAAGTATACGTACAATTTCGCAAAGTCTCATTCTCATAGTAACGCTCAATTGTAAGACTCTGACATCTCGAGTAAGCTAGTATTCAATTGTGTCATAAAATCATCTAATCCAATAAAATCCCTTTGCAAGGGATTTAGTTAATCGGGCAGTTGAGTAAGGAATGTATATAAAAACAATTGGCTGATGAATTTCGAATTTAATTTTCTTTTATGCTTACTCGTTCGTTACTCCTGACTCGAGGTTTTTTTGACTTATTACTGAGATAAGTTTACTATATAGTTACGATCCTCATCATATTAGGGTGACTTCACCAGTGAATTAACAAATAAGGAAATTGTAATTTTTGTTATTCAATTAAGGGGGTGCCATAGTCGTACCGTTACCAACCGAGAAATTCACACAGTTTCAAGCTGATTAAAAATAAAATACATAAAATCACAAAAAAACAAGAGAACACTTCGCTGTGGTTTTGAACGTTCTATCGCCTAGTAAAAGTTTGAAGCCGAAATATTAAGTGGTTTTTACAAAAACTTTGAACAAAACAAAATTCGGTTTCGTTCAAAGTTTTTGCAAAAACAACTTCGACTCCAAACTTTTACTGGATGATAGAACGTTCAAAACCGCAGCGAAGTGTTCTCTTGATTTTTTGTGATTCGACGTATTTTATTTTTAATCAGCTTGAAACTGTGTGAATTGCTCGGTCGGTAATGGTAGGACTATGGAACCCCGTTAAGAGTCTTAAATATGAATTAAAAATAAAAATCTTTTTTAATTAGTATTTTAAAATCTTCAAACTTTACGTCAGTGACAAAATTTTAGATAAAGAATAAAAGTAGAAATTTTGTTTAAAAGAAATCTGTAAATACCTCCTAAAAACCAGTAAATGAACACACGGTGCTGGTGACTGAACACTTTGAAACCAGTGAATGAACACTTACTTTGTATGTATTTATATAAGTTCAGTAGCAGTAATTTTACAATCTGAATATTGTAAGTTGACACCAGGATGATAATGATACACTTTATGCATTAAAACTAAACATTAAATATTAAACATTATTGATTTTTCGTACAGTACAGCATGAGTTGCGAATAACGTTCGTTCACTGGGTTGCCAGGATAAGACTCGCGGCCCAGCAAAGAAATGTTCGTTCGTTCACTAGATTCAGGAGTATAAAATGAACCAAAGTTGGAACACGTAAATTATATTTAAATACTTAACTTTTTTCTTAAAAATAATATCGAGTCGTAAACTAATAAGTATAAAACTTCATTTAGACGTAAGATTTTAGCACAAAAACTTTCGATTTTGAGAAAACTTCAGCATATGCCTACAGTGCATCTATACGTTACCCTTATAGCGAATGGCGTATATTTAATTCTCATCACGATATCGCAATATTAATAATTTTTTTCATCTAAGGCAATTCATTTCATAGCATGTACAATATATAAAATGAAAGGAAATTTCGCAAAGATTTCAAAATCATGATTATATTTGGTACACAAAATGTACAAATTTTACAATTTTAAATATTATCAAAATGTTCATTCACTGGTGACTGTTCCAATACTGGTGTAGTCACCCTAATTAGAATTAATTCAAAATGAAATTGACGTAATAGTTTTCGAAAAAGATGTCATAGATATTATATGATTTACAAAGTATCGATTTCTATAAATGATCAAAATATTTTTAATAATCACAAAGTAAACGTGTATTTCATCGATGTGATTTATTTTGCAGTGAACAAAGATGTAAAGTTTTAAAACACGAGTGCACGTTATTCTAGTCAAAATAAAAACTTTCGTAAAAAAATTTTCGCTCCATTCGTTTTTTCGCGATGCTCTTCAATATTTTAAGCTTCCATGCTGGCAGCATATGGAATAGTGAAACGTATATGGAATAATGCAAAAGTTACATGAACAATGGGCTTTGTAATGTAGTTTGTAAGTTCCGCTGGTCGTTTTGTTCGACATCGAGCGCGATTTCGGTGCCCGTTAAATGAACTTTCGCTCTGGTCAATAGTTTTACTTTCGAATTAACCTGGAAAAATAAAATAGAGAGAAACTGAGCTCTCGATAAATTTCGATCAAACTTGCTTTTGTTGCAAACTAAATAACGTAAATGTACAGAGGTTATATTTATACAGTCATCTTTTCATCAGAGTCACATAGAAGTACAGATTTTAAATGAATAAAACAAACGTTAAAGCTGATATACAAGAGAATATCACTCGTCGTCATAGAAAACGCAGTAAAACGAAATTCATCCCATACCACTCAACAATTTAACAGGCTCTTTACAACGAATTTCCACGGAGCTCAAATATGCAAAATTTAAAACGCCACATAAACCTTTATCACTCAAAGCGCCCAGCGAATACACCCCCGCACACAGTCATAAATCATTCATTCGTTAGAAATCATTCGCCGATTTTCAGAGCTCGCATCTCGACTCAGCAGCGATAAACCGCTCTCTTCTTTTCCAGACCTTTAAATAAAAAAAAACGAGCGTAAACGATTCTCCCAGGATTAAAGCTCCGGCTTTAACATCTCTTTATCTCCCTCAGCAGTAAATCTCGCTTCCTATTAAAGCTCGATTTCGCTTTCTTTCTTCCATTTTCCAGATTGCTGAGGACAACGACGTAATATAGGCACAGCTCGAGCAGACGACGACAAGATGACGCACCCGGGTTTGGCCGTGATGTTCGTGGTCGGGGTGGGCCTCGGCGCCATACTCTACTACTTCTTCGGGAACCCGCACGACGAATCAACCGGCCCTTACAACAATAGGCGGCCGGGGACTGGTGGCAGGCAGGAGAGCAATCGGACGTACTGGTCGGGGACTGCCTCGAGCGAGTAAGACATTTTTTTTTTCTACAAAGTAAAGAAATTGGCATAGCAACGAAAAATCTTACAGTTGTCACGATTCTCTTCTATTCTAAAAAAAAAAAAAAATAGTAAAGAGTGGTTTCGCGTTCGGTTTCGAGAATCAAGAAATTCCGCTAGGAAAGCAAATACGTCGTTGCAGCGGCAATTTTTTTCGCCAGAATGGCAACATTTTAATAACCTCGTCAAGGGAACGCTCGGTTACTGTGATAAATTTTATTTCGTAACTGAAAAAATTTTATTTAGATAATTAAAAATTAACAAAGGTACAGAAAATTTTAGTTGGTTGAAAATTTTAACAAAAATAAAGCTGGTTTGAAAATGTTCCATAATACATTGTCATAATATTAGATTCAATTGAGATACCGAGATTTAATGTCACATGACGAGGCATGTAAACAAGGTAATCATTTCATATTAAAGAGTCGATTTTTTTACAAGCATTAATTTTAATCATTGGTATATACTAAATTTTATAGCTGTATTTACTTTCAAATTTCAATTGAAAGGACAATAAACTTTTTATAAATATTTTTAATTGGAAGCAAGAATTGAACTTTGGTATATTAGTATTTAATAATCGATATCATTGGTAGACTACTGATGCTTGCAAATGTGTTTATAAAACATATACATAGTGGAGAAAAATTTTAATTGCGCGATAAACGTTAAAACCATTTGCATAAATATGAAATAAAACAATTTTATAAAAGTTTTTCTTCTGAAGATTGATTGCGAGAAATCCAGAATTGTAATCAGGTCGAGTATTTCTCTGGTATTGGAAAAGAGATTAAAAATGCTCTTAATGTATTCTCTTAAAGAATATAAAATGGACAGACAATTATTAAAATAGTACAAGAAAGAGTATAGTCATTTTTTCGTGGGGTGATGATATTTATATAACACATTTAACGTTCTTCAAACTTTATATATAGGATTGAATCATTTATTTCATGCAATACTAACAAATTATTCAATCAAAAAATGTACCATCATGAATATAAATTACGTAACTATTATCTGAAATTAAATTTGTTGAAGTTAAACATATTCATATACATCTCATTCTATAAAAAAAAAAAAAAATAAACAAAAGGGAAAAGATTCAATCACAATTACGGCTTTGCTTTTCAAAAAGTAAAAGTTCTTTACGGCTTTTGCGGCATGGTGTGGTTTGTGCACATAAGAATTATGCACAAACCACACCATGCCCCTTTTGCCGGCGCGGCGACACGCATGAACTGGATGCACTTCGGATTTTTCGTCACGCTATAATGAAGGGGCTAAAAATACCGCGGAGCCTTGACGTTGCTTTTAGAGATGGTTTACATCTGCAATGATTATAGAACGCAAGACTATTTATAAGCATTGTTTGAGCGGAACGTGGGAGGGGGCGCTGCCATTGATTGGGGATTAGAGGATTGCAGGGAATGATTTTATCGGCTTGATGTCGTTTAATGATTTGAGAAATCTCGCGTTTTTACTTCCAGCTACTTAATTATTTATAATGCAATATAATAACAATGAGAAACTCATTGATAGAAGAATAAGAACTTATTCAAATTAAGGCGTTTCTATATTTTAAGAGAGTTTTAAATTAAAAGTCATACACGCATATTAAAGAAAAACCGTACTTCCGCGTGTACTGAATTTTATGATATGGCAAAAACTTTTTCTTATTTCATTTCGCTGACATAAATCTTTTCACAGTAAAAGCGTAAAATGTCGCCAAAATGGAATTTTCAGAAAGTATTACATTTTCCTACGATAGATAATTTATGGGTATAATTTAAAATTTAAAAGCCATCAATCAAAATAAACTTTAAATATATGTAAAATCTATCCTGTAGATAATATTCGTTTGATATTTAGCATATTTTTAAAATAGTAACAATAACAGTCATTTTTATGTAACAATCACTTTTCCAAACAAAAATAAATTAAACCTTATCTATTTCTTTTTACTATCATGAGTGGGACTTGAAGGTCCACTTCTGATACATTGATTAGTCATATTTATGCTACAAAAGTTTGCAATAAAAAAAAAACTTCAACAAAAGGCAGCGAAATATGATCGCAACGGAGAATCTCGAACCTTTACAAGACTACATAAAAATCAGTTCTACTTTTATAGACATGAAATCGATTAAGCTTTTCTTCCGCCTGAGAGAAACATTATTATGATTAGCACGGCAGTAATCGTTAAAGAGTAGCAGCGTTCACGCGATTAAGTCGGTGTCAAAGCCGCTATATCTAAAGATACTAACTCATCGTTTATGATTAGTGAAACGATAATGAGTTTTCTTTTTAAGGATTTTATACGGCGTATTCTTGTACTCTTGAACTTCGCTATGAATATGTTATAGAATACTTCGAAATTCAAGGACTCGTTTACGATGATGCATCCGATTTCACTTTCACCCGACACATATAAATATTATAAAATGATTGAAAATATTGTTATTTTAATTTTAGCCCTCGAAATAGAAGACCAGACCATGAATGTATGATTTGCTTGGATGATACAAATAAGGAAAACTTAGTTCAAATAGTTTCATGCATGCACATCTTCCACAAGAAGTGCATTGAGGAATGGAGACTAAATGGAGCTGGGGTAAGTCTTATGTCTAGTACAACGCTTATGACTTTCTATTGATTATTATGAGTCAGTAATTTGTTTTTTCTACAACTTAATTTCAATGCAATTATGTAGTTAATAAATTTTTATTAAATACTTTAAAGATTTGCATGGTAAATTGTTCATTTTTTGATCATTTTATATTTTGATATAAAACGATATATGGTAGACAAAAGAACCGAAAATTTTATGAAATAATACGAAAATTTAAATAAATTCAAATATATTGATTTTGAAATTCAAAACAATTTAATTTTAAACTTAATTTAACGAAAAAAAAATAATTTTGTTGCAGAACGCGCGCACATGTTGTCCAATCTGCAGAGACATAATTATAGGTCTAGAAGAACTGTGATAAACGTTCGTCATGATCGTCGCAAAAGAGGCAGCTAATTTTTTTATTCCTTAATTTTAAGTAACTTTAATTTAGTTTTCTATTCAAAACAACTAAAATGAAGCTGAGTAATATGAGTTGCATATATCATCATTTTGAAAACAAAGTTGAAAGTCGAGATGTCATGTATTCGTTTTATCCCGACTGAGTCTATGCCTTGAATTTTCGTTACCCTTGTCGAAAATGTTTGCGGAAAAACATTTGTAATGTTTATTGATAAAAAGCAATAGATTTATATATAATGCTACTTTAAATATATAGTTTAGATGGTGTATCGTGAAATTTTTAAATATGATTACGACAAATGGAACGCACATTAACTTATGCATACACAGTTGCGTCATTGTTAAAAAATAGTTTTTATTCCCATCTCTACTATAATGACCATTTTATAGCCTGAAAAGCGGGGCAAAAGTGGCGTCTGATTCCCTCTTTTACTTTATTCCCGCATAATGCGGAAATAAATTTGTTGAAGTTTTTTTTTTATTGCAAACTTTTGTAGCATAATGCGAGAATAAAGTAAAAGAGGGAATTAGACGCCACTTTTTCCCCACTTTTCAGGCTATAAAATGGTCATTATAGTAGAGATGGGAATAAAGTACTATATGTAGCACGGGACTAGTCGATCATTCCCTTGGGTAATCACTGAACTCACCCGCGGGAATAGTCTGTAACTTTAGTCCCTTGTTTCATAATGTACTATTCATGACTTTTAGTAGTGACTTTATGTGCAAGGTAACAAAGCATTATTTCGAATTACCTTTAATTACATTAGCTATGCATAAACAATTGTGAAAGACGCATAAACAATAATATATTATATATATGAACAAAATTAATGTTTAGCCTATTGTTGTCAGTTGTGAATGTCAACCAAGTGAAACAGGATTTATTATATATATAACGTGTCTATTGACGAATATTCGGTTGAACTTGTAAAAGGAAAATTGCGTTTGGCATATCTAAGAGGATTTAAATATATGAGCTAAAATTATAAAAAAAAAATATACAAATTGTAATTATAGAAAATATTTTCTTAGTGAAGCAATAAGCTTTTGTTAATTTGTTTTTTATATTGTCGTAAATAGTTAGCGATTGAGTGTTGATATCATTCGTAATACTCTGTACTTTATTATTAATAATTTATGATACGTTGTGAAGATGTAATTACCTTTTTACACGTTGCGAATGACATTAGATTTTGTATACGTACTGATCTTAAAAAGAAAACGACGAGGGCGAGCGTGAAGCTCGTTATATGTGATGCTTTTCAAGCTTTCAGTAGTATAAGCTAACAACGAATAATAAATGCGATTCTTCTCGGCGCTTCGTTTCGTAAAAACATTGTTTTTTCGTAATTTATTATTACATACTGCAGCAATTGCATTGGAATCACCTGTACAAAAGTGAAAGAGAAACATCACGGGGTTATCGAGTTCTATAAGCTTTTTCACGAAAGCTCGAAACTGCCTTAATTCATACTTTTGAGACTTCACATTTTTCTGTTCGAAGTCGCATGTTATATTGTTTATCGTCGTTAATGCATTGTATTGATTACGGAAGCGTGCGGCACCAATTGTTTACATCGATTTTCTATTCATGTAAGGAACAAGTTCAATTTTTGCGATTAATAGCGGATTCGGTTCAAGTAATAACAAATTTATAAACAAAATTTGTTTTTGATGAATAAACATTTTGTAATAAATAATAAAAAAAATCCTAGCTACTCTTGTCATTTATTACAGCAATCCTATTTTCAAGACAAGTATTTTTATTAAATAATGAATATCGATATGCATTCTATTTTACTACTCAATATTTTATTTTACCATCAGTCACAAAAATATTTCTACATTAAGGTATTTCTGCTAAACAAAAATTGTTATTTTGTGTAATAGCGGTCAAAAATAATTTTTTTAATTTTATTCATTTCGATCATGATGAACATATTTTCTTAATATTTGATATAATAGTATATAACAAATGCATGACATCCATCATTGACGATACAAAATACTTGCTTTAACAAAATAAAAGGTCTTTCGGTACAGATTATTAACCAAAACAAAATTCATAGCATTATTTTCAAAAATGCATTTCTTTAAATTACGTAAGCATAACAATTTCTTCTTATTATTATTTCTATAAAATATTTATATACATTTACATTATTTTTTCATAAATAAATCTTCAACTTCTCCATAACATACGTGTACTGTGTACATTTGGAAATTCAAAACAAGAGTTGTGTCACATTTCCAACCAGCTTTTCATTCAAAACTCTTACGTAAACGAAAAAAAAGTGCCAAATAATGGCGCATTAAATTTTAAAATTCACTTATCCATTCGCACACACACATATGCGCGCACTTTCATTTTTGTTTTATAACTCACAGGACCAACAAAAGTGAAAACCGCGCGTTATTTTCCCAAAATTTACTGCTCGCTCTTTCCCCCAACCCGTCGCCATCAAACTCTTATTAAACTTCGTAAAAAAGCAAAAGAAAAAAACTATCAACTCCCCCAGGTACCGAGTAAACAGCTATATATATCTCTATATATTGCGCAGCCCGCGTTATTGCGCTCTTTTTCAATTCCCCCCAGAGATTCGTATGATATACCTATATACCTACCCGAAGGTCGTGATGATATGTAACTTTCACGGAGCGCGCGAGCGTCGGGTCAATGTGAATATCGCGCTCGCGCGCCGGTTTCACTTTCGCCTCTCTCGATGTACGCATAAGGGACCCGCGCGCGCGTTTTACGGGAGAGTATATATATGTAAAGTCCCGAGAAATGCGAGCGGCGACGATGTGCCTTTGTGAGAGAGAAAAATTTCGATTGCCGCTGCAGCAGCAGCGCGCGGCAGGAATGTAATTTCGCGCAGGGGAATGTGGAAATTCAAAAGCCGCGCGGTGATGATGAGCGTAGCCGCGTGATGTACACCGGGGTAATGGCCCTATGATGAGGGGACAATTAAAATTGGAAGGGGCGAGGAATTTTGCGAATTCGAGGTTTTATCCGGCATATGGGTTGAGGATTTTTTGAGTTTGATACCTAACTTGGCGTTAAAAAGTAGCAATAGGAATTTGTGCGTTGTAAAAGGTATGTGGATGGTGGTTTTAATCTTTGAATCCTGATTTTTAATGAATAATTATAGCATGTTTAAGAAGTACATAAAAAATATAAGAAAAGATACGTACGCTTTTTTCTTGTTTAGGTACGTAATCCTTTTTATTATCCATAAATGACGTGGCTTTTTTTGACTTAAAAGTACTAATAAATTATGCAAAAACATGTTTTCAAAACCTTTATGAAATTTAAACACGTTAATAATACCATTGTTTATTCTCATCGGAAAAATCAATTGAATATAAAAAAAAAAAAATAATTCCGTAATACTTTCAAATTACGTTATACCCATACGTTTCGAGTGCGTGATTTCATTCGCCATAAAGTTCCGCATATTTATAGCTGCACACTGATTACTTGCATTAAATCAGGACTTTCTTCTCCTTTGATTGTCCGATGTCGTGTGATGTGCGACAATTTTTCGTCTCTCTTCGCGCGACACGACACTGCTCACCTTCCGGCTATAAATTTAGAGAAATTTTTGCGCTCATCTACATTTTACTCTCTCTCTCGCGCGCGCGCTCTCGTCAGCAGCATAATTTATGAAGTACACACGAAACTTCAGCACTAATGATCGTGTTAGATCTAGTGTTTGCATTTATGTGATACACGAGATGTAATTAACAGAGGTAGTCTGGGTTTTAACGAGTACAGTTTCTATACTCACGCTCTTATACAATTCAATTTTTGTTGTTGTAATATTTGCTAATAAGCATTTTCAACGATGTATATAAATTATTTTAAGGAGAAATATATACGTATATTGTGCAATTTTTTTATATTACGTATCATTTAATTAATGAACTGTATACAAGAATTCCTTATCGGTAAAGTTGTTCCGATAGGCCCCTTTTTTATACTATCCTCTAACGAGTAAGTATACTTCTTTTATTCATCTTTTATTCTAAGAATAACCACCTTGCTCACTGCCAAATGTTATTAATTTACAATAGTTAAAAAGAACCCCCATTTAGCAACTTTCATTACGAATATCTAATTCGCAACGCGAATAAAGCTGATGACCATAAAAGTATTTTACACCTCAAAAGGTTAAAAAAAAAAACCGAAACAATAGCCTGATACGTGCGCGCGCATAACGACATATTTCGAAAACCCATCAAAATTTACGATTTCCTCGATCCGAAATCGTTCCTTACACACAAGCACACGTATCTACACACTTGGGTATACTTACACCTCGAAAAAGCAGCGCTGCACTTGCACTCTCCGCCGCTCTGAATTTTCGCTCGTTGCACAACGAAGTCTTATACGACTTCCTAAATTTCCGATGCCGGAAATCGCGCGTTATATACAGCAACAATGCGGGGAATGATGTATATGTGGCCGAGGGTAATTTAACAGAGGTAATATGTGCTCGGGACTTCGGGAGGAAAGAGTGCGGCGGTGAGAGAGAAAAACATCGGCACGAGGCGTACGCTGCTTTGTTGTTGAAACTTTGATTTAGTGCAGCACGGGGTGAGGTTGTTGCGTGACATGTACAGGTTCAAGGTGACGTTTGCGATGTGCGTATGTTGACGGAAGTTGTTACCGTAATAACCGGGTATACCGCTGAGTAAAAGTTTGCAGATTACAGGTACTCACCTTGTTTGTTGTGATTTCCGATTAATGTTCTCTGCAGCCTTGACACTGATTTGTTGTACATTAGTTGAAGAATTTCATTCTAATCTTGGTCTGATTAACTTTAGTTTTCCGTAAGATACAGATAGGTAGACAGCCGGGGGAATCACACTAAGCATTACTCGTTTACATTATTCACTGATACAAAATTACTCTCACAACGGTACCTTTACTATGTATATTATTTATCATGACAGATAGCCCACCGACATATAACGACTGCGTTTACGCAACACTGCGCGGGAACATGTGTGCAGCGTGCACGTGCGGGCACCGCCAAGCTCTGCCCCCCCCCCCCTCCCCCCCACACCATAGGCGTCGCAGTTTACGGTGGCGCGCACGGCGCAGCGGCCCTTCGCGCGGGGTTTTCGTTTGCTCGAGTCTTTCTTTACTGATTGGATGAAAGTAATTGTTTTTTCTCTATATTTGGTATTCGGTAACCAACACGTTACTCGTAAATTCTTGAGGAAATGTATGAATTTTCCTTTTTGTTTGTATATACACGACAAAGAACCATAATTACATACTTGAAATCTGTCGAATCTCATATGGTTGAATTTAATAAGGCCCCGTAATGTGTAGGTCACGGTATATATTTACTTGAAAATAATGAATGGTGTTATAATCATCTTGTTTCAAAGAATTTGCCTCGCTTGTTGACATTTTGCAGAGTTACAAATCTTTTCCGTAACGAGAAAGTATTAAAGTAACGAGAGAAATTTGCTCATATAATTAAAGCGATATTTCACGGAACCCGGAAAAAAAATCTTTGATACCAGGTATATATATATATATATCCCCCGTCGTCTCGCTTATGAAAGAAAGTAATAAAAAGATAACACAGAGTGCGCACTAGATCCCTTTCATGAGGGTAAATTGGAAATATACGAGGGTGGAAGATACTGCCTATATCTTTCGGTTTGAAAAAGTAGTTCTTATGTTGTACAAAATTTATTACGTTTACATTAAACTTTCTATTTTATGAATTGCGTAAACGCTATTGCTATAACATTATACAATATTTGGAATGAAATAAATTGATAATTAATTACGTCTTACTAGATTTTAGGCGAAATGAAAGAGTAACTACGTAATGTTTAGATATACGTATTTAATATGAAATAAGTTCGAGAACGGTAGTTATTTATTACAATGCAATAAAATATTATTAAATTAAGCTTAAAAAGACCAATGGAAAAATTCTTATCAGTTAATAGTTAAAATTACAAATTTAAAATGTTTTATAAGTCATAAATATTGTAATATACTATTGTATAGTAAACGGTTATATTTTCTATTGCTTAAAAAGTTAGATTAATTTATTTAAACTACATTACATTGAACATAAACAACAAAGTTCTGTGCTCCTAGTAAATGACCCCAGAAAAAAAATCACAAAGGATTTATGTCATAATTGATGTAACGGTTTCAAAGACCTAAATATATTTTAAGTTTTTCGCTTTACGTAAGGTTCGTGCGCAGCCAGCGTAACGATTTTGATACTTCTGAACTCATTTTCCCGCGAGATAACATCTTTACAAAGCGGTCGGTTTAAAATTTCTATTCAGAGCATTACATTGAGTTTATGAAGCAAAACATGGCGAGTGTTTGCCGCGATTTATGGATAACGTATTACGGGGTTTGGAGAATATTACGAAGCATTTCTTTGGTATACTTACATTGATTGTCAGTGCAGTGTTTTTTAAATTATAGATTGGATGGCAACATAGCTTCTAAAGTTCGTGAACCCGTTACACCAATTTTCATTGTCTACGTCACGTTCATCTAAGATAAGAGAGACTATTGCCAGCTATCAAAACTATAACATTAAAACGGCAGCCGTTACGGTCTTTCCCGAAAAAATACGGTCCTGTTATAAAAACCGAAAAAACCGCACTTAATTACATATAAAACTAAATTGCATCCTAAATCGTCTTTGTACTGTAACAAGACACTTATAGCAGCTTTTTTAATAGATTCTCATTCTCTATATAACGTAAAAAAAGTTCATCCTAACGTATACAAAAACCGATCTATTTAACCCTTTTAAATTTGATTTTTTCCAGTACCTTTTATTTCTTCCAAACAACCCTGGTAGAAAAAAAAATACAAGGAAAAATTCTGAAATTTTCCAAAGCTCTCAATCATGCACATCATTATTCGAAAAAAAAACCAAAATCCAATTAAAAATCGCTCAACCTCTCCCGATTAAAACCTCATCCATCCACTGGACATTCGCACACCTCTTTGCACTCCTCTCCTTACATACCATCACCGTACCGGCGCGCATACTTCTCGCAATCATATACCTCGGGCACGGGTAAAAGTATAAGTATACACCTCGCGAACTCGCATTCCCGCTCGCGCTGACAAAAAAAAGTTTCTCTAATCTCGTAACCGGAAACTCGCAAGATCGTCCAGCAGCAGCAGCGACGACAATCGCGCCGTAAAGAGATTTCCACCTGGTATACACACGCACGGCGCGGCACCTATACGTTAACGACAATTACGTGCGAGCGCGGCGGTGCGCGCGGGTAATTGCGCGTACTTTCCATTTCGCTCGCAGCGGGTCATCCGCTTCCGGATTCGAGAGATGTGTGCTGTATATATAGCTGATGCGAGTGCGTGCGCACGGATTGAATTAACGAGTGCGTGTGTGCGTGTGTTTTCTTTTATGCAATCGGCCCAATTAGAGCATAGACGTGATGGTAGTGGATCTACAGCTCGCGTGGGAATGGGGAGAACGAGCGGAGGGTTTGCGGTTGGGATCGGATGAGAGAGGCTGCGGGTTTCGACGAGGGAAATTTTAAGTGTAGCGAGGTTTTTGTAAAGTGGTTGTGGACTTAATTATGTTGCACTGGAAAACTGTGCGATAAGAAATATTGTTATGGTTTTTATAGATTGTTTTTGTTGAGAAACTGTAATCACGTTGCCGCTGTAATATCGGTTAGTGATTAGTGTATTAATATATAATATTAAAAGCATAATACAGGCAGCGACTGTATTTTTTTATAGTAGAATAATGTTAACTCAATTAGCAAATTTTCTCATCTGGGAGAATTTCTTTAACTGGGTAATTGTTTTTGAGTATAATTGATGCGTTCTTTTAAACGTGCTTTTAAAATTATTACCATTTAGCGTGGTTTTTATGTATATTAGTCTTTATTACAACTCGTGAGGGTACAATTTTTGTAAATCTTTATCAATTATTCTACTGGAATAAGGCAATCTCGTATCATTAAATCAATTTGCAATGTACAAAGGATTATTATTCAGCAAAGCAATTCTATTTACAGGACTTTAATTATCGACTTTAATTTTCAATAACGCGCTGGTGTAATGAGGTACATTCATAAAGTTTATGTATTAATTATGGAACGGAAATACGTTCGACGACAACTTTCGCTGATAATTAAACAGTAGCAGCGTCAGATTGAATTTCAGCGTAAAATATAATACTGGATGAGAGATAATTGACTTGCGTCTGAGATGCGCTCGAGCTGTGCAGCAGGCGCGAAATACTATGGGAGTCGTTCCCATAATTTAATTGTGCGCGTAGTGTTACGCGTTACACAATCATTGCCGGAGTGTGCATCCGCAAAAACCTTATTTCGCGAGCTCTACTTGACGCATAAATTTGGAGCAGGATTTCCTTCCTGCCTGTAATCTCAGGTCTAAAAATAACACCTGTAATTTAATAAGCTGCGAAAAGAACTAGGTTTTCAAGCTTTTGTTTATATCGAATTTCGAAGAGTTTCGAGGAAGAATAGAAGGAACGCTGCTCACGAATTCTAATTCGGTTGCGACAAATTGGGGTGAAATTTCGTTAGGAAACAATGACGTTTCACTATTTTGTAATCAAATTTCTCTGTCAGTCCAAAACATAAGTACATTATACACTACAAACGTGGACGTTCAAAGCGTTAACTAAGTTTGTAATCGTTTGATTTTTATATGAATTGAAAAGTTTTTAATCAATATTGAAGTTGGATAACAAAAATTATTTATCTTACCGGACATGAAATAATTATTTCCCGCAACCATCCCAATACTTAAGTATGTAACAATCTTTGATAACAAAAACATGCGAAAATTTACATATAGCAGATTAAAATCATGAGAGTGAATGCGGTTTTCAAGTATTACCAGCTTACGCATAAATAACTTATATTTTGGCAGAGAAAGAAAGTTTTTTTTTCACGGTAAATAAACTCTTGTATACATCTCTTATGCAAAGGCTTAGTCATTGTCGAGAAATCAAAATTTCGATGAAATCATTTGTTGCATCCTGTATCTCAAAACTGATGACGTCTTTTTAAACTAATAAAAAACTTTCTTTCCATATGCCACTCGATAGGTTGATGTTACTAATGCGTTATCTTTTGTTAGTGATTTGAGATTTTCAAAATATTATCGAATGTGAAGTTATTTTTTTTTTTTTATTATTTATTTTTAAATTCTTACTTTTTTAACATACATAGCCACTATATGTAAAATAACAAAATAGAACTCTATGACTATAATAATAGTATTTATTTTCAAATTCTATAGACCAAAACTGAAACCTATATTTATTATACATGTCAAACTAATATGTCCCACTGTAATATAATAAAAAGAAAAAAGGAACAACCTATCGATCAATTACCATTCAAATATCTCAAAAACAAGTTTTTTCTCCATTTCGATCAATCAACCGAAAAAACACACAGTTTTAAAAATTTTATCCCCAACCAGCAAAATTCGCAACCAAAACCATCACCTTTCCCCAAACTCTACACCTACCAGGCACCTTCGCTCACCTTCCCTCCCCCTCCCTCCCGACCGAATCACGCTCGCACACATACCTCCTTCCTCGAGAGACAGCGACGGCACTTTCTGCGCGCACACACATGCGACACGCGCGATCTCCCGCTTCTTGGGGCCCCGGCTGCATGAGGAGGAAAACTGGGCCTCAGTCCGCCTCGGATATTCCTCGCGCACACGTGTACATATGGAGTGGCCGGCCGCTTTGCTCTCCTCTCACCGCACGCGGCGTTGTGTTGTATAGTTTCGCGTGTGCGCGAGCGACGACGACGGTGATCGACTTTTTTAAACAGGTGTGTGTGGGTGGGTTGTGTGATAATTTTGTGGGCCTTTTTGGGAGAGATTTTGTCGAGTTATGAAATAGGAGACGAAGGAAATTTATGTGATACGAAAATTGTTGGTTGTTTGTACGTGGGAGGTAGCCTCGTTGGTTTGTAAACATTACTTCAATAATTGGATTTATAGTATAATTGCTTCAATATTCATTTTAAAATGACAAAAATTTATAGTTTTACCTGTTTTCAAGATTTTCATAATTTTTAATAACCGTTCCTCGCGTACAGAAAAATAGTATTTTTAAAAAATTCTTTTCATACATAAATTTTCTCTATGTATGTAAAAGGCTTTTTTTATACTCAGTTTTTAGTGTTTACATTTTTGTTTTGAACAAACCTCAATCCTATAAAAAATTAACACGAATTTAAGTAATAATTTTATTTTTATTTATCCATTTTTATCATTTTGATAGAAATTCTGATTTTAAATCTTCGTGGGATTTTAAGGATAAAAGTTACAACGAATTTTACTAACTCTGTATTGCAAAAATAACTAAATTCATTTTTTTTTCAATCACGAGTATACAAAAAATATACATGATAAAGAAAAGTCTTGGTGTTATTATATGATACAGTACTGAGTGGGATGCCATTGTGTAAAAGTGAAGCAATTAGCGCCGGTTTAGAAATTGGTTCGTGTACGAGCGGAGGTAGAATTTGATCTTAATTGCTGAAATTATGTCAAACATTGATTAAGTAACTATAACGTGATATTTATCTGTTTACGGTAGTGTTATGTAGGTGCTCCCATTTTTTTAAGTTTCCAGTTTACACGTAATGAGTTCAAGTGTTTCTTTAGTAAAATTTTACATAATAATCTATTTTTATGAAATTCGATCGAAAAGGTTAAATTAATTCTAATTTAATTTTTTCCTTATATTCGAGAAAAAAGACAATTAAAATTTTTAATTATAATCTACTAGTTTATTTTTAACAGAAAATGAGTAATGAGTTCTCTATGATATTCAACAACGTAGTAATAAATTGCATTCCTCGGGAGCAATGAAAGTAATGTGTTTCTAATGCACACGTAGCGGTATAAATTTATAGAAGTTCACAAGTCATCACCAGTCGCATTTGATGAATGTTACTTCCGACAGATAGAAATCGCTAATATCAAAATTATGATTGATTTGCACAATAAAAAGTCCAGTATTACTATTTGTCTCGTATAGTAAATTCCATAAAACGCTAGCGAATTTTTTCAGAAAATGATTGCTTTCGATTTTACATGTACACAGTTCTACATTAATCTTATCATAAAAAATTACTTTTCCATTATTTTGCTAGTGTGATTGCACAGAAATATATCTAACATGATTGACATTTTCATACTACCTTATAATATTAAAATGTACAAAATAAATATTAATTTCAAAATTAAATATTTAGAAAAATAACAGTTTAATCTCTGATAATATATTTTACTTTTATTATATCAACAAACTTTATTAGTATGCTCATCATGCATTGCATTACTCTATTAACATTCTCAGTTATTTTGTTTTAAATCTGTCAATTTCACTTTTTCTTAAATTTATTATCTTGAAATCGACCAAAATTTGACTTTTTAATTTCCATTTCCATTTGATTGATTGGAAAAAAAAATACTTATCTTTATGCCAGTAACAAAATATTAAAAAAAGCTCACTTTTCGCATATTTATAACACTAATTCATACAACAACAAATTTTCAAAAACAAGGTCTTCCCATATCAAGAAAAAAATACATTCACTCGTTATTTTTTAAAACTATCCCAAACCAAAAACAATCAATTAAATCGCCGCGTATATCCTCAACGCAGCTCAATCCCAGCGCCTCAATACAACCAGCAGCAGTGCAGCGCACTTCACACAACGATGCGGTCACCGGACTAGGACGTCGAGCGTTGGCTAGCCAAGATGCATCAGCGGCGCCGGCCGCGCCAGGATGACCCGGCTGATGACCCTCGTCGTCCTCGCGGCTCTGTGGACCACGGCAGCGACGAGCGAGGACGCCCGAGGTCAGTGTCACGTTGAATATTTCGGCGAATCGGGTCAGCGGGTCACTGGACTCTCGCGCCGCGGCGTTAATGGGATCGTTAAAAGTGTTGATAATTGACGCTGGGGCCGGGTCAAGGCTGAACGTTGGTTGAGAGGATGTGTTGGGTAACATCTGCAAACTCGGTGGAGCGAGGTGTGTTGTGGATTGGTTGATGAGAAAATATGGGGATTTTTGGGTAGTGTATTAGAGGTAGTTCTATAACGTTTATTTTAGAAAATGTTATGAAATGGGTAATTTGAGGGATAAAGGAGATTATTTTAGAGTACATTCTAAATTTGTTTAAATTTCCCTGGTAGAAGTCGTCCATTTTTCTCCCATTTTCTAGCGATTTCGGTCAACTCGCCATTAAATTCCATTGGAGAAAAATGGACGATTTCCAGCAGGGTTCTTTCAGAATTAAATTAATGAATGTATTTAGAATCTACTTTTCGAACGCACGTTGCTTATTAAAAATTACTGCATCTTTATGATTCGTATAAACCCATTCGTTAATAAATAATTAAATTATTAACCACTAAACAACCACTAAAACACTTTACATAAACGGCAAACGGCCGCTCTTACGTATCAATTAAATAACACATCCGCGAGGAAGCGATCCGCCAACAAGACTGCAATGCCAATTTAATAAGGCTACCTGCTTACACTTCATAATAATCTCTCTGTGATGCCTAACCGCCTGTAACATCTTGCGCACAATTCAAGTACTTACCTCGATGTACCGCGGTTTATTGCAGAGAAATATACCGAAGGTACATGGTTCGCCAATTAGGTTGGCGCAGCGAAGTCGTAAATAATGGATTGTGACACAGATTCGAGTGTGCCTAATTCGAAACAAAGTTGTTCCACGGTGAGAGAGAGAGAGAGGAAAGAAGAAACGTTTTCATCGGCCATTCGAGCTTTATGTGTTTTTCCCGTTTACGGGAACCGCTAACGAGCGAGGCGAATTTTTTCGAGGGCGTGTAAACGACCGCCGCGATGAGGCGTTAACCATCGATGTTAGTGCGCTTGTCGTAATGAGGGTGGGATTGTACATCGTGTTACCGAAATTTGGCGTTGTTATTATGCCGTGCTAGTTTGGGATGGTGGCTTTGAAGTTTTTGTTTGAACGTCACACTTTTGTGTTGATGTATATACGATCTGTTTAAGTACATAGTGTTAACACGGAAAATTTTTAGGATGTAAATAAAAATTTATTCGCTTGGTTTATTTGCACAGTGAATGAGAATGAATTTTACAACTCACTTGAATTTTTGTAAAATTATGTAATAGACATGTCGTTTGCAAACATTAAAGATATATTTGGCATGATATATCTTCGGTTGTTACTGAAGAGGAAATTGCATTTGTTTTATTACACTTGTTTAGTTCCATCTTTTTTAGTTAATTTTGTCACGAATTGATTAAAGAAAAATTCAATAAAGAGACGTTTATAAAGCACAAAGTGATTCATTTTTAAAGTAATATGAAATCTCCCTAATTGAAAAAAAAAAATTTGAAATCGTAATTATCAAATTTTTATTTATAACTACAAACAGACAATTATGGCAAAATATGCAATTTATTGCATATAAATATTGCGCGTACACATACCTATCTAGCTTCTTTTCTTCTTTGAAGATATTAAATCTTATTTCATGTAGTAATTTATTTAAAAAGACAATTGAACATTCTGTATTGAAATAAATTAACGGCTTTGAATTAAACCGACCATAGAAAAATGAAATGATATACGTGTCTCATAACAAAGCTAAACCCCCTCAAAATAACTATAACGTACAGCAAACCACATCCTAACACCCACAATCCCCCATCGCACTTACCCGAAATACAGCTAAATACCTCCCCTATAATTCCACCTCCTTATCAATCCCTCGCAGCCAACCCATCTCTCACTCCTAATCCATCCTGTCGACCCTGTCTCCTCACCTCGCCTTACGCAACGCAAGAATGTCAAGTTCACGGCGACGCGACGTCCCGACCGCGACGAGGCGGGCGCAAAAAAGAAGTTTAACAATCAGCCGCCTGCGGTCACGCCCCGAGATAGTAGCCGCGCCGCGCCGCTCGCTCTTACTCTCTCGCTCGAAGTAAGTAACGGTAACGCGGATTTTTTATATTCGGGAGAGAGAGAGAGAGGAAGGCATTTAGCGACGGCGGTCTAATAAAGTCGCCCTCGTTTACGGAAAAACGGTGGACGGAATTTCGTGGGTCACGCGTGTGTGTCTGAGAGTATGACTTTCGAAATGAGGATGTGTACGTTGGTGCGAGGTGAATGTATTATGATGCGGAGTGTGTGTTGTGAATTCTGAAAAATGTTGACAAGTTGTGACGTAAAATGATCAATTGGGTTTTGTAATAGGTGGTGTTTTGTAGTGTAATTTTTTTTTATTTCGGGTAGGATTTTCTAAGGTACGGTGGGAAGAAATTGTTTGGATAGCTGTTTTGTATTTTAAAAAATAGATGTATCGAGAGATTTATAAGGACGTTTTCATGGAATATGCATAGAATGTTTTATAAAGAATTGATTTCTATATATAGATGCTTTTCTGTTGATATATACATTAATAATGAATCAAATAAACATACTAATTTTTACCTGATAAAAGAGTAATTACTTTGTCATTTAACAATAAAATAAATATAATATATCAGCAATGATAAGAGCCTCGTGCACTGGATTTTTCAAAAGAATAGTTGGCTGGAAAAGTGTCGTATAGTTTATATAAAAGTAGCAGAAAGAATTCAATACTATAATAACAGAAAAACAATATAAAACAAGATCCTCGCGGATAAAGTCGAACCTTCTCTATTGAGTGCAGTTGTTATTGACAGAGAGCACTATATATATATACACTTATACACTCGCTCAAGAAGGAGATTCTCGAGAGGATCAACGGCCATCCAAACCGTTCACACAACAATAGGAAAAATCGCGAAGTACTTTACCCGTTTCAAGTATATTGTCATTTACAATAAAGACCCGCCACTCCGAGGTACAAGTACGTGACACTTGAGAGAGCAACTTGAATGCCTCTCGTTTTTCGACATTCCCACAAACAGCGATATATTAACGAAAATAAGTATTGACGCAGCGCACGAGTTTCTGAAATAATTCGCCTTATACTTTCTGTCCGCAGTAAAGGGACTGGTGCGGGACTGGGCGCCGCTCGTCTGGCTCGCGCCAGGCGAGCGTTTCCTTCCCCTCGGCGTGCCGGAGTTCCTCGATAACATGCAGCCCGATGATCACTACCTGCGCACCCGCACGAGTCTGCGTAAGTATATATTTTTTCTCAATTCACGGCTTTAATTTAATCGAAGTTTCGTATGCGCGCGTTTATTTTATAATTAAATTTTAAAAATGAGGTTTTAAGGTCACCCATCGTCATACGAGATATCGGTATCTTTAAAATTGAAATTTATGAATCGTTTAGGCGGAGTACATGTTGACTTGTACGATATACATATCCTATGCCTCGAGTGGAATTTGAATCGAACGATAATATAACTGAAAGTAAGCATATATAAAGTCGCCAACATTTATACCGTCGATGTATATTTAGCGGTGGTGATTAGAACGATAGCGACGAAACGTTGTGATTTAAGACACGCACGTAGATACACTTATATGTAGATGTATATTGACGAATTCATCGAAAGTAGCGAATAAGTCGCGAGTCAAAGCAATGCACAGACGTGCGGTTATCCCATATAGTCGCGGAACAGAACCGATTGCCGGGCTATTAGTTATACAATGCGAAGGAAAGCTCGTGACACATAAGATAACGACGGCTACCGCCGCTGCTAATAGGTTAATCACGTTGTTTAGAAATCCTCGGGGTTTTCTTAAAAACCTTGCGTGATTTACGAGGAAGGCATCGGAGCTCATATAGCCTCGAGTGATTTTCGCGAGATCCAATCGCGGGATAAAAAGTGGGATAGGTTTACAAGAATGCGCGCGCTTTTTTTTTTCGTTAATAAGCTTATGTCTTTTCTCTCGGGGGAATGTGGCGATTTAGCTGCGGACGCGAATATTCTGTTCGATAGTGTGTGGAGAGGTGGTGGAAGAGATAAGCGCGAAAGTTTCTTTTTTTTTATTACAAAATTCGTGTTTGTAGGGGGAAAAATGGTTTGGAGAGATGTTTTCACATGTATCAAGCTAATCTGACAGTTCGTAATAGTAAAATCTTATGAGCTCACAAGTGTTGTTAGGACTTCTAAAACCGCAATCATTTTATTTTATTCCACTTTACTCTTATATGCTCAAGGTTATGGATAAGCTCGGTATAATACAGTTGTTGTTTTATTTTCCAATATTGGAATATTAACTTTGTAATTATTATTGTTATTAGCTTTATAACTGCATAATTGAATTGAGTATAATTGTCTTAATATAAAAAAAGCGGATAAAAACTCTGACACGAAGGGATTTGATTTATATTTAAATAATATTAATATTTAAATAATAGAGACACTAAATTTTAGACTCAAAAATTCCAATCCCTTATTTATACAGAAATTATTGCAATAAAGTTAAAGCTTCAAACTTTCTTAAATACTGTTAGTAAAATCAGCTAAGTTTGTACTCGCATCTATAGCGTCACTTTCAATGATACGCTGTTACTACATTTCATAATTTCGCTAACCTTATTATAAAGTTATATCCACAACAAAACCAAAGTAATTACAAACGACACCACCAACAAACCAAATCCAATACTATAATCAGCAAACCACGGCACTTCCTACATTACACCACCCAACCGCTCCCCATCAAGAACTCCTACAACAACGAATCCATCAATCAGCCACCCGAAAACCCACAAAAACTCCTCTAGCAAATCCTTTCCCCCTCCTACACCCTCCGATCAATTAGCCCCGATGGCGCACCAACGATATCGCGCGTAATTATACCCGTACGGCGAAATTGGCCGCGATTGAATTAACGAACGACCGAGCGTCGCCATTTATCGAACGGGGGGAAACACGTGCTCGCGAGTGCGCGTTCCACTTCGCGCAGAGAGAGAGTGAGAGACAGAGAGATGCACGTACACTGACCTGTCGTGCAGGGTATTGCATATACTGACCTTTTTAGAAGAGAGCGAGGGAGATAATGCGCGGGTGTAAGTAGTTGCGGAATGATTGATCGCGAGTGACAGCATATGGAGGCGTGCAAGTGTGGTTATTACAGGTGGATAGTATGGTATAGTTGGTTGAGAAATGCCACGGGGGACCATTTTTTTTATTTTAATTTTGGAAAGGAAAGGAATCGGGTGGGGAAATTTTAACATTATATGCATCTTTAATGAAATGAGAATTTGATTATGTTTGCGTATATAACGTTGTCTACTGGATCATTGTTTTTATTTCCGCGTGGATTGTATTATACGAGTATATGAATAAGTCATTGTTTTTATTTCCGTGTGGATTATGTATGAGCATATGAATAGCTGGTTATAAATATGAGAGAATATGGTCACGTTTTTTTTTTTATCAACTTATATGAAAGTTATTGTTTACAACGATTAATTTTTATGGCAAAACGTTACGTATATAAAAAAAAATGTTGCGTGTACAATGTATTAAAAGAACAAGCCTTCGCTTGCATAAACATAAACGGTATTGTTTTTGTCTTAAAAGAAAAGAGAAGGAAACGACGGTATGATTTATTCCTCTACAATATAAATTCGTACCAAACTTTTATCCTCAGAATTTTAGTCTTTTTAGTCTCCACTGAATTCCAAACCTTGTTCGGCTATCAATTAGGCCCAACAATAAACTTGACAAGCCGCGGCCCATCAATTGAATCCATCAGCATGAACGTCACAAGCGCCTTATGCAAACGCAATAATCACGCGACGATACCGTTTCCGATCAACTTTATTTTCATTTGCCCCTTCCCCTTCCACCTCTCACATACACACACACACACATCCATCCAACAACTTTCCCCATTATCCATTCAAAGCGCTACCCAACCAACCGACAAACCGATCCCAAACATCTCTCTCTCTCTCTCTCTCTTTCTCTCCTGCTCTCAGACGAGGTCACACACATACACGTACATCTCCCGCGCGCATGCGAGCGCCTTATCGGGCGGTCGCATCATATCGTGCGCTGAATATTCGGCGCTTTCGCCATCCTAACGAGCACACACGTATGTATATAAGCGAAAGAAAAAATATCGAAAATAACGATCTGCACCGGTTTTCGCCGCCGCAGATTCGCTGCTGCAGAACCGCTCGTCCTTCCTGCACGGGCGCAAGCCCGCCGGCTCGGTGCCCATCTACGCGCTCGTGAAGAACTGCCTAGCTGGGAAGCCGACGACGAAGCAGCAGCAACAGCTGGCGATGATGGAGAACGAGGTGGAGGTGACCGGGATGCTGGACGAGGTAGCCGGCATGCCGATCGAGACGAATAGTGTGCCTGGTAAGCGGGGGGTTGTTTGAGTTTGTTTTTGTGTAGGTTTATATGTGTTATTGTACTAGCTACATTCAACGCGCTTCGCGCGTATTATTTATTTATTTGTTTATTTTATTGTTTTTGAAGTTATGAACATGAGGAAGTTAGTTAGTTTCAAGTTAAAGTTTGTTTCAATTAGTTTGAATTATAGGGTAATAACGTAAGTTTGATAAATAAAATCATGAAATTTTTGTTATACTATTTTAATTATTCAGTTTTAAATACTTAAACACAAGAATTCAATCTTGAAAATTCAAACATATTTGAGTTTGGCGCTTAATCTATCAAATGAGCCAACAACAACCAATCAAAACAGTCTTATTGTGATGACAGATTTCATCCATCACTTTTTTAAGAGAGGATATTTTATTTTGATCAATAATGTTATAAAGTTACAAAGAATAATGTAATGGAAATGAAATAAAAAAATGAAAGACTCGATGAATCTGATAATATTATCAACAATAAAGTTATTCTGAAAATCCATCATAAATCTTCATAAGCCCATTGAGTTAATATAATCGATGCAGTTATTATATTTAACGAGCAAACATCATAAATGTTGTGAGATAAATCGTAAAATATACTATCAAAGTTAATATCAAAATTTATGTATTTTGTTATGCATGGAGATTTTGATTTAATAAATAAGTAAATGTTTTATATCTCAGCGCGGTATAACGAGTTGTAAACTATCTCTATCAAAAGTTATTGCTAAACTAAAGCCATCCTTTTCAATTTACTGTATAAACCACTGGGGAATGGACGCCAGCTTTTTCAGGATTCAATTCAAGGTTATAATCTGCTAGTATTACGGGGAAATTTTTCCACTAATTGAACTTTTTTTTTAATTTTCAATTGGACGCCAATTACATATTTATGACTTTTTTGATAAGTCGATAATTTTCAATTCTTTAGAAAAACTTCATTTCAAAATATTACTTGAAAAAGTTCAGTTGATAAAACAAATCAAATGAAAATATACATAAATTACTGAATTTATTAACATCAGTTCACGATCAATGGATTTTCTAATAAATCAAACACCAAAAGAGCTTATCGATTTTCACGGGCTACCTCGCTGTTTTTGCCAATATTTCCACATCAAATTTGAGTTTTCGTCGAAAATCTTTTGTGAACATTTAATAAGAAAAATGTTCCTAATCTCCCCAATCCCATAAACTACGAAACCCCTATTACACATCCCAAACTAACCACTATCACCTCTTCTTTCCACCCACCACAGGCAGCTATGAATCCAGCGACTTCTCACTTGAGGTCCTACCGCCGCTGCCTCCCGGCGTCGTCCAGAGCCGTCGGTTCTCGCGCAGCCACAAACCCTACAGTGACCTGGACGAGCGCAAGCGTCGCAAGCTGAAACCCGTGCTCCGCACGAAGATGAAGCAGCAGCCGCAGAAGCCGCTGCACTTCCACGTCACCTACTGGATGTTCTACCCGTTCAGCGAGGGCAAGGCCGTGTGCGTGCTGGACCTAGGGTTCCTGGGCAGCTGGCCCATACCCAGCCTCGGCGGCATGTGTCTCGGAAGGCTGAAGGAGTACGGCAGCCACGTGGGCGATTGGGAACACGTTAGTTTGTATTTCAAGGTGAGTTGTTTGCGAGGGTGGAACTGAGGTTTGAGGTTTAAGTAGAATGGTGGAGAGGTGGGGTATGATTAGGGGGAAAAGATGTTTATAGAATACGATACTTTTAATATTATTATGAATATTCGAGCTTTATGTTTATGACCAACTACAAGGTTTTTAAGATTGTGTGTTATTTACAAATTGTTGTATCAAGTTTCACTATACCTTGTTTCTATAGACAGTATGACAATACCTTTTAGAAGTAGAAATATGGTTTCAAAAAGGTACTAATAAAAAAAATCGCGATAGCATATTGTTTATTGACCAAAAAAATGCTAAAGAATGAGAGAAAATAATGGACCAACGTAACAAGTGTCCGGCAACGCCTGTCCTATATCTGCTCCTGCTTATACAGTACTGCGCCTACTTACATCATTCGGCTTTTGGCAACTTTCCATACCTATGCCCTCGATCGCGGCGATAGAAATTTTGTCAACGACTCTCCTGTAGACATCAATTTGTCTAATTGCAATTAAAGTGACACGCGCCATGCTGAATATTTATCATCTTCGAGAGACTGTCAGCGTATTAAGGATTTCTACAGAAGGAATTTTCATTTGTTTACCTAAGTGCTGTTGGCTCCATCTTCGGTATCGGAAATCCGTAAATTTAGATTTTGAAGTTATTTGTAGGGAAAATATTGTATATTTTACAATCATAAGGTCTTCAAATTCGTATATTTTTTCGTACACAAAGCGTCGTCAATAATTAGTCAGTGCACATTCATAGGAACATTTCTTCAACTTTGCCTAGTAACTGACGCTTATAACAATTACTTTTCCACCATTACAGATGAGATAAATTTATTTTTCTTTGAAACATTCCTTCCATTCAACATTATTCAAAATACGTTTTCTTCAATCAGCTCCATATCCTTTTTCAATTTCCATGTTTTCCCACTCGCCAAAGATTCAAAATCCAATAAAACCTGCATCGCTACAAATATTCTCAAAATCGAATTCCCCTTTCAAAAACCCAATAAAAAAAAAATCACCGCAGTTTTCCCCTCTATTTTCCGCACAAAGCTCGCCGTTTTTCCCACATCTCAAACGACGCGAAACATTTTCCCCCCCCTAATAATTTCCGCAGCTGCACGCGCGAGTCGCGTCATCGATCCGCGTCGTCGCTCTATACGCGCGGGGCTGCAATTTTCGATAAAAGCGACGTCGGCGGCGGCGCTTCATATTTCAGAGGGGAAAAACGCGCGACGAGGGCCCCGGGTTGGTTTCTGTCTCGAGTGCGCGGCGCGAAGGAAGCGCGGCTTTTTTTCCTCTCTCTTTCCTTCGCGCTTTTTTTTGCAACGCGCGGTTCTTTCGAAGGGAAAGATGTTGCGCGACGAGGGGGCGGAAGGGTTGTAAAGGTCGACGAGGTTGTAATGAGGAGCGCGGAGCTTTTGTCGCGAGATGTAAAAATAGTTTGTGGGAACGGCTGAGCGGTGTAAAAATTAACGGGAAAATTCACGCGTCGTTAGGGATGAAGATGGCTTTGTGGTTTTGTTTTTCAAGGGCACGCCTATAGAAATTTTGTTTTAATTTATAAGGATAATTATGGCATGACTGTCGTTAATTCTGAAGGTCCATGGTAGAAACCTGAATATATTAGTCGATAATTTTTATATACTTTTTATTAAATGTTGTATCAATTTTGAAAAAACAAATTCACAGATGTAGTTATATTCAAACTGCAGATATTTATAAGGAAATGAAAAAATTCTAATCACTACCATACAAATGTGTATGGCTGAATTAAACACTGTGCCTTCAGTTTATTAAATTTGTCAATCGCAACTTTGACTGGATGAACTCCACTTTATAGTTGATGCCACTAACAGTAATTAAATTCGTCCATAACGTTAACTTTTTGTTGTTTGTTTAACTTTAAACTCTTTAAAGTCTTTCAATATTTTCATGATTTTCTGCCTTTTAACCGACAAAGAGTCACTGTACGAATGAATAATTCATTTGAATGTATCGGATGAATAGGTCACGCGATATTTTCAACCGCTCAAATAAAATATATTTCTGCACGCCGCTTGTATCTTGCATAAAATTTGATTTGAAAAAAAAAGGTCATTTACTGCGATACCAAATTACACTACAACCCCCTCGTCATCTGTCCGCAGGTCAAGGAGCATCCGGTGGCGATGTACGTCTCGGCGCACGACGCCGGCGCCTTCTACCGCTACGATTCCCGCAGCGGCACGTTCCTCTACGAGTCCCAGGAGACGCGCAAGGGTATCTTCCAGAAGCCGATATTCCCGGAACGAGTGTACACGTCCGACGGCTCGCACCCGATCCTCTTCAGCGCTCGAGGCTCCCACGGACTCTGGACGGCGCCCGGCAAACACAAGTTCGTCAGACTGCCGAGGCTGTACGACGAGAGTGGATTCGGCACGCCCTGGCCCACGTGGAAGAAGGTCGAGCTGCTGTCCGTGCAGGAGAGGAGCGTGATGCCCGGATGGATGGGGTTCAATGGGAAATGGGGAAATCCCAAGAGTAATTGCCATCCCCTGGCGAAGCTCGGCTTCAATATCTGCGAGTTCGTCGACGGGCCGACGGGGATTCCCATGAAGAAGATGAACTTCAAGTGCTGATTGGGGGGTTACGCGTTGTTGCGGGATGATGTGAGGTTTTTCAGTGAGGGGAAAACACTGAGGGATAACGATGTTGTTGACTCTTTTGGTGTGTTAACCCCTTAACTGGTGCGACTTTTACAACTTTTGGTGCCAAAACTGGTAGCCGAAAATAATAATTCTGATGTCAGATTCAGATTCAGCGACCTCAAAAACAGTTGTATACCAAGTTTTGTCCAAATCCGTTGAGAATTGCAAAAGTTATTCAAATATGTACATATATGATCCATTGCCAGATTTGGCACGACTTTTTTTTGTACATATATGATCCATTGCCAGTTAAGGGGTTAAGGGACTCGGAGAAATAATTATAGTTTGTTGTTGTTGTTGTTGTTGAATATTTAAAAGTGATTGTTTAGAAAAATTATATCTACCATGCAGTGGTTGAGGAATCGAGTTACTACTCAAAATCCGGTATGTACTAGGAAATTTTGAAGCAAAAATTTTTCAACAATAATACAATGGTATAGCAGTGAATGGGAAAATAGAAAAAACTCACTGCGGTAGTCTCATAGTACTTGGAATTTTACGCTCACAATTTTGCACGTATGTGTATGCTCTAGTAATTCATGCTCATTCCTCCAAAAATATAATTTACCGCCATATATACCTATAAATATAAGCATTCCTGCGACTCTAATTCAACTCCTTCAACGCTATTTATCCTTTTTTCGCAAAATGATTTTGACGCGAATTGCTCATAAATTATCCCGCAAAAGAAATAAAATGACAAACTGCGAGAGTGATTGGTATAGCTTGTGTGTGCATGCACGCGAATATGTGTATCCGATGGATAAGTCAGCTGTGACACATTTTGAGCGCGTTTAGCTAATATCTAGGTCGTTTGCAGGATATAAAGAAGGGGAAGTATCGAAATTCTTTAATGCTTTTCGAATAAATTAGCATGTAAAAGCTGAAGTACGAAGTGTATTTTTAGATATGTTGTTATTGCTTTCTTCAAAAATTAATTTGAAAGCTGCTTTCACAAAAATCATCCGAATTCTCATTCGAGATTTATATTTATTTTAAGCGTTGAAATTCTAAACTCATTTTTATTTATTTTCAAACTCGATTTATGTGAGGTTTAAATCTCGAATTATTCGAGATAAACAAATTCTTAAATTGATTTAAAAAATGTATTATTTGAGCTTCATATAACTGGAAAGTTCAAATATTGAAATTTTAATATTAATGCTTCGATTTTGTAGTGTGAGTTTTGGCTGTTATTTAAAAATAGTTTGTTTGGTAGAAATTAAAAAAATAATATAAATAGTTCTTTAATGATTCTCAGGTTAAAACTTGGTAATGCCCTTTATGAAGGCGCATTTAATTATGGAAATCATCTAATTAATTGTAGTATATATCAAAATTAAAATTTTCATTGAAATCAGAATCAGGAACTCATATGATAATGATTAATACAAATTTACTAATGTGTAAAAACATAAATTAACATATTTTTCAATGTTTATAAATATAGCATTAAGTGTCATAGAGTAGTAAAAAACAGAACTCATTGTATCGTTTGCATTTCTTTCAAATTCTCAAATGTAGATGTTATATGTTAAAGATTGTTAATGTTAAAAAATGTCATAGATCTATAATATTAAGGTGACACGCATCTAAATTATAGTATTAACATATTTATGATCTTCAAATGAATGTAACAATATTTTTACGTTTGTTAATTCTGTAACTTATTTAAAATCAAACTTCGAGTAACATCATTGTTAATCGTTTAGCATAGTGAGAATGTGAAACCTAAGCAGGTACAAATACCTAAGACTGAAAAAAGTGAAATTATGAAAAAAAATGTAAAATTTTATGAATAAAGCATAAATAAAACTCGTTTTTTAATCAATAATTAAATGTTTATTTCTTTTACAATGTCAGCGAGGATAATGAAATTTCGATTATTGCTCGTAAGCTCAACGGTATATGGTGCATCACGTAGACGTCTTTCTGATTGCATTCGATGTAAAACTTCGTGATAAAAATACATTTTATTATAATTGTAGATAGTTACAATATTGAATAAATTTTCACATTGTTCAATAGCAGACCAGATTTTATATATATAGAAGTTTTCAAAACGAAACTGAAACTAACTCTTTCTGATACAATAATTATTAACATTCTTAACATTAATTAATATATTAATTAATTAATATATAGTTTTGAATTTATTTCATTAATATTTTTGATAACATATTTTAGCTAATAGAGTATTTTATTATGAAAATTTCTTGTAAGATTGAAATTTGTTTTATTCGCATCGGGTGAATGATAATTCACGATTTTAACATTCTTGAACAACTTATGAATGTGATTGCACCTTGTGTATGCTTATTTTTATTACAAACATTTAGAAATTAAACTATAATTTATACAAATACAATACATGTATACGTAGTACAATTTAAAGTCAATAACGTGTAGCGTTAAATGAAATTTTACAAAATTAAAAAACTTATCTAGGCCTTTGTAAAATTAGCACATTAGTAAGTCATATTAGTAGAACGACTAAAACAAATTCAATCTTTTCTATTGGTGGTCTCTCGAAATGAACACCTGCAGATTTAAAAACGGTACATGCCGTACATTAAACTATTGACAAGTAAAATTTAATTGGCAATGCAACACTTATAATCTTTTTATTTTAACTTGTATTTATAATTCAACGTGAATTTTTAATTAACTTTCGATATGAAAAAGGTAATTTTACATTTTCAATTCGAAATTTTATGATACTTTTGTTTTTGTATGCAAATTTATTTCTTCTCGTTTTCGCTCAGAAAATACATACCATTCTTTCATTTTCATTTGTACAATTAACGCGGTTAGTCTAAATCGCGGTGATTCATTTTGTATAGTGGTCTATTGATTAATGCTTACTTTTACTTAATATTATTGAAACTTAAGCAAATTTACGTGGTCACCTACGTCGATATTAGAGTTTATAGAAGAATTGCATCACATTTTTGGGGCTTTATTTCAGTATGATTCTTTACAACTTTATATCATCTATTATTACGACTAACTACAACTTGTGTTATAGAAACTATGAAAAACTCGTTATATCTATTTAAAACTACTGATTTGTTTATCGATTGGCAATAAGAGTAAAATTGGAACTGTGGTAGTTCAAAATTCGAAATCGCTTGGCGGTTTTTTAATGATCAACACTGATTGAAAAATTTTTAGCAGAATGAGATATTTATCTTATCAAGGCATTTATAGAAAGGTATTTATTGCCTAAAAAGTTTCGATTTCAATCGAAATTTATGAGCATATATCAATGTTCTTGCAAGTTTAATATTAGCGACCTTAATGTTTGAGTTCAGCTACGTTTTTCCCTTAGAATGGTTTTTGAAAGATTGTTATAACATTATTTATTAAAGATAGATAGAACTAGATTTTTCAATACTTATAGTATTAAAGGAAAAATCAATAAAGTCGCTGCGTTGTTTATAAATACTAGTAATAATTTAATTATATTAGGCATTAAATGCATGAAAATGTGTTTGGTGAAGTTTTGAATGTTCATATTCCCTGTCACATTTTCTGTTTCAATTTATATAAAGATGGTCCAGAACAGATTTAAAAGGCATTTGTCACCAAATGAACCATATCATGTAAAAAAATAATCTTTGAATTTTCTTTTTATTTGCTTTAAAGGTACATTTTTTCAAACAAATGCAATTATTGTATTTAACTTTGAATGCGATTAAATATCATTGTGTGTATTTTATGTGCATTTTAGTATATGATAAACTTTATGCTTTTACTTTTCAAATAATGTTATTTGTCATTAAGCCACCGTGATAATTCAGGTACTTTTTACATTGGTAATCGAAGAATAATATTGCTTGTCGTCAATTTGTTATATTCTTATTTAGGCAGTTATTTTAATATTAGCGTGTACGTACAACTCACAAATTAAAAATTTAATAGATTTATTCTTTTTTCGTCTACTAAATAACGTCTGAACTAAAACGTTTCGTTAAAATCTTTTGCTATTTTTTTACCTGATATAGTTCAGTAAGCATATTTGAGTGGGATTAGCATCTCGACGAACGAGACACCAGGCATAGATAATATTTTATCTTTTATCGGCACTTATATTTTACAATTTTTTTCAACATGCTACATTTAATCTTTCAAATTGTCATGACAACGAAAACCTCAATTACGTTCAATTTAATTAAAATCAACGATCGTTTACGTAAACGACACAGTACACGTAGTCACAAAAAAAACTCACTTTCGACAGTATACACGTTCGACTTACTGAAAAAGAAAAACGATCGGAATGCACCAAAACAGAACCAACTGAAAAGTATCCCAAACAAACGAAGAATAATAAATCATTGTTCGGTCTCCCCCACATCCTTGTACTCGAACTTGTATATATAGATATATATCACCAAGCGCGCGCGCTGAGGTATTCTAGAGGCATGTTTATTTTTCTCCTCGCAATTCGTCGTCAAAATAGGACTCGACATTTTACACTATGTATATATATATTTTTTTTATGTACTCAATATATAGGCTCTCTACTCGTGTATAGGATTATAGACTCTGACGCGAGGAGCCGGCGGCGGAGGTGGCGGAGGCCGTCGCCGCGGAGGTGGCGGCTGAGGTAAATGCTATTCGGACAGCTCGTCTTGGTCGTCGTCGTCAGCCGGCACCTCCTCCACGCCGACGCTGTGGATGCCGTTGCGCAGCATCGGAGTGCCCTGGTCCTTGTCGAAGACACGCGCGTTCATGTAGATTGTCAGCGGGGCGCCCTGCTCGCAGCACTTTATCTGGAACATCTCCTTCAGGAAGCGCTCCTTGTGCGCGTGCACCTCGACTTTTAGCCTGCGGGGCAGAGATAATGTTCATGTCGGCTTTATTTCTTTCTTTTTGGGTGAGGGTGCAGATAGTCGATGAAATTTTGTCGATAAAGAAGCTAATATGTTGGTACGTTCGATATACTCTTATTATTGAAATTGGAATACGAATTTGAGGGATTCATTATTAAAGTTTGTATATTGTTATAAAACTATTGAAACTGATACATTATTTTTGCATACAGTGAGAGAAATGTTGTAGGAAAATTTACTATAAACGAAAAAAAATTACTATATTCGATACTAACTTTAGAACAGACTCGAATTTTCATAAAATTTACTACAATTATAGTAAAAATTGCTATTTACATAGTAAAAATTACTCAACACATAGGAATTTTTACTATAAATTGTAGTAAATTTTATGAAAATGTGAGTCTGTCCCACGGTACGTTACTATAAATATAGTAATTTTTCCTACACCATTTTTCTCCGTGTAGTGAAAATTTTTTTACGTTTCGAGAAGAAAAAAGTATTTTAAAACATAAATCAGTGTCATAGAATCCTGAGTTTGACCTATCAGTGATGTAACAGAGTAGACATTGATTTTTTTAAAGAAAGCAACGGCGCATGTTTTTATATACGTCGAGTATTTACAAGAATTCCTTCATTTAGTACGATTTTGACAAGAAAGTATTAGAAAAATCAATATTTTTGATTAAGTCACCCAGACTTGGTAGACGTAATCGAAAACCAATAAAGAAAAATTTTATCAAATAAACTTCTGTTCAATGTGAAATAATAATCATATAATGGCTGTCGAATCTTTATTTAATCAAATATCAAATGCTAACATATCTTCATTTCTTATATCAACAATATTTGAAAAATGTAAACATACAGCCCAACTAATACTTATACAAGTTTATGGCGTGCGGCAGATAAGCCAATACGGAAATTGTTTAGCAATAAACTTGTCAATCCTTTTACGAGAAATTTTATATGACAAGCGTTAATATATTATATACCTGAGATCATCTCTGTCCTGAGCGAAATCGATGGGTCGGCAACGTGGGTTGGGGTCGCTGGCGAGCATCGCCGGCACCGTCGGATTTCCCTCTGGATGAATTACGCACGTGTTCCATGGTATCACAATGTCCACGTGATACCTGTCGTTAACAATGTAAAAAGATTTCTCACGTTAGTTGATATGAAACCTAATCGATGACATGCTAATAAAATCAAATATTAAATCCAAATTAATGCCATAAAAAATATTATTTATCATTTTGTGTAATTAATATTGAAATTCAGTCTTTCGCGTCGTGACAATTTTCACAGTTGACGCTTTAATCTGCTCGGTATATATACGTAATTAGGTTACAAAAGCACATTTTCCTGAAAATATCATTCTCGGAATTCTCCAACTGTCACGCGAGCCGTCTATTTTTGCGCGTCTAGTTGATCATTTCAAAGACACGTTTCCAGAAAATATTCCGTTATTTACAGTGTTGCTAAACAATAGACAACTCTATTTTCAACGAAAATTGTGTTATTACACAAGGACAAGACGAAAACGTATATCATCCTCGAAATCATCAGTTTTACATATTATGACTACAAGCAAGTTATTCGAAATTACTTTGTTGTTTTTGCATTATATTTATCATCGTGTATAATCAGTTAACTTCTAAATATACTCATTTCACTTGACATTATGAAACTCCCGACGAATGCCATTACCATTGAAAACTCGTTCACTATTAAATTCATGATAAAGACCAAATTTAAAAGCTATCCCACCATTAACATTGACACATGATGCCGAGCAACAATACACCCAGCGACCGAGCACCGACATAATAATAATAATAATAATGCGCGCATGCATGTAAGCTCTATTATAGCTTTCGCATTGAGAGCAACCGACCTGTGATGTATCTTTAGAAAGCCGAGGTGCACGTTCCAGTGGCCGTGTCGCATCGGCTGGATGACGATGTTGTTGTAGCCGGCGCCGCTCGCACTGCTGAAGTGTACATTATGTTCTGAAAAGCAAATGGATACGGGACCACGTTAGCGTACATACATACATACACAAGAGCTTTCGAGAACGAGAAGAGCACCACTCCGCAATTTTTTGCCCGCAGGGTTAACGATCGAGTGGTTGCGTGAATCTATACAACGAGTGGTATATGATAGGTTTATTGAAAATTTCGTTACCGGGGCTGTTTTCGCTCGCGGGCGTGTCGTCGCTGCAGCCGGACGCCTCCGTGGATGTGGACGAGGATTTGGCCCTTTGCAGCAGATTTTGTACAGACTGATTGCGACGCATTTTCTCTTTTTTTTGTAACTGGTACGTTGAACGTTTATATAAAGGTAAACGATAATTATGGTCGTCTGTTACGAGTGTCTGTTATTCTTATAATGAATCACGTTAGTATTAATGGAAACCGGTATTATCTCGAACCATGCCGGGGTTTGTTGACAGCTCTCGGTTATATTTACGATCGTATTGAAATGTTGACATTTTGGTCACTTGGCATTTCAAATTTAAATGAGGTTATAGGCTGTATTAAATATATCAATCACATTTATTTTTGAATGTTTTATTTATGAAAAATAACGTTTCAATGTCCCAATTATGCAAGCTGCACACATACTATGTCATTTTAACGACTCAATTCCATAAACTATTGTATACACATAAATTCACAAAATTGGCGTAGGCCCCACATAAATCACTCTAATCGTTCCGCTCCTCGCGAACCTCAATTCATTTTTAACCGATATATATATATTCCCTACACACAAACATATAGAGACCTGCGCTAATCGAGCCGATAAATTTTCTCCTCGCCGACGGCGTCACGCGCAAAGACCATCGTCGTCCACATATTCTCCTCAGGGAGAAATTCGCCAAAGTAGGAAGCAATTTCTCCACTTTCAAAAGTCCGGGTGGTAACCAACCGTGTAAATACGAGAGCGTTTCCGTATAAACGCGGGGGCGGACGCGTCGCACGCGAACAGCGAAGTATATAATAGCGAGCGCACGCGCGAGTGAACCGCGTGCAGCGCGATGTGTATTATGAGGGTTTCGATTGTTATGGCGAATTACAGGCGGCGGCGTCGCGATGCAAATTGATTTTGTCGCGAGAGAACTGGAGGGCGATATATGGTTGGGTTAAAAATGATTGGTTATAGTAATGAGCGTGTATTACATTGATCGAGTAGGGGAGTCCGCCAAAACAGCGTCCCATCCATATAGAAAAAGAAAGAAGATAAGAGAGCCCTTTCGGTCTCCGTCTTGCAACCATAGCAACAGCTGATAGAGTTGTGATTAACTATATTTATTTGTATTTTATAAGAATAATATTTAATGAATTCATTGAATTTCTTGACTTTTTAATCTTAAAAAATATTTAAATAAACATTTTTTCATAAAAGTTTGAAATTCTTTAATAATTTGTATTGTTCAAATTACAGTTTCAATCTGCGCATGCGCCATTAGACAGAGATAGAGAGGGCCCACCGACCTCCTCTCTCTTTCTATTGATAGGACGCTTAACTCTGTGGCTGCATATGTTTTTATTTACGAAAATTGTATTTACGTTTACGAAATACGTATTATATAAGATATTGAGATTAATTAATGTGCTAGTACAATGCCATTATTCAGATTGATAGGTAATTTAATTGATTATATAATTCATCAGAGTTGAAATGAAATCACCGTTAGATTAGATTAGATAAATATTTTATGTATCATTAGTTAGAATTGATTTAATGTATATATAGTGATAATACAAATAATAGTCTATAGTTGAAATTAAATGAACGTCTATAGGTATAAGTTTCCGCAAACTTATTTTAAAAATTTCAAAGGAAAATTAATGTGTATTTAGAACATTTAAATTAAATTTTGTTTTGACGTGGTACAAATAACAGCTAACGAAGATTTTTATTTAAATATCATAATGTATGTTTTTTTCTTGACAAAATGAAGCACATTAAATCTTTGAACTTTCATTGACCAATTATTCGAAAAAAAAGATTCGTTGACGTCAGTCGTGCCTTTAAATATTTGGACGCCTTGAAATCTTCGTATAAGAACCACAACTTTGCTATTCCACCAACTCTTTTAATGTATTCGTATACCTTCGCGCGGGAATAACATTTATTCGTAAAAAGCTCCGCTCATTATCATATAACAGCCCCGAAAATTGCCGTTATCGACGACCGAATAAACATCTTATATACTCGATAGCGATCTCATCCGACCATCACATTTGATTTTCAAACTAAAAACACTAAAGAAAATTCCCCACTTCACGTGTCCCCGGAACTATGCAAACATCCGAAAAATCGATTCTTGCGCGCGTGACGCTCTCAATTTTCCTTCCTATATACACAGTTCCTCCCTAATTGCCGATTGTCCGCCAGCTGCTCTGTATTCCATCCCGCGTTCTCGGAGCTGCTTCTACAAACGACACACATGCACGTATATGCCCGTGTGAGACCTTCGCAAAGAGAGAATGCAATTATCTTTGTTAAGCATTTTACGACTGGCGCAAACTCTCCTCTCCGGCGGCGCGCGATCGGCATTATAGCCGTTTCGTTTGCCGAAGTTGCAATAAAGTTTCTAACGAGTTGCCTAACGAAGACTCTATCTCTATCTCTCGGGTTTCGATTGTGTGTGTTTATATATGTAGGAGCCGAAAATCCGATGCCCATATGCACGGCTTCCGTGTAAACAAATCCGTGAATTGGAATGCAGCGTAGACGCTCGAGTGTGCGTAGAGATGGAATCGCAAAAATAAACTGTATAGAACTATTTCTGATGGAGTTAAAAATAGATTTTTATAAGGTATGTGGTAGATTGAAATTGTTTAAGTTTGCTGTAAGTGTTTGGAGTTGGTGTAAATTTAGTCTGGAGTTTGTTATTGCAATCTTATCTGGATTTCGTTGAAGAATAATCAAGGTTCTGATAAGCTTAGATAAAAGTGTACTTGAAGAAGTTCGCGTTAAAATAGAAGATTGCAGCTTATAGAAATGTGACGAGACATAGTATTAGTATATTATCAGAGCTGTAAGAAGAAAATAGATGTTTTCATTGTCACTGACTCGAAGCTTAACTGCAATAAGATTAACTTGAACGATGATAAAATAAAGTTTATCTCAATACTATATATACGTTACGTAAGACGATTTTGTTTACAAACTGACAAAAAGCTAAGCAAAAAGTAGCACGTCGCGGTCAATAAGGTAAAGGTCCTCCCAACATAAGTTTACCGCCAATTAAGGTTAATCGAATTTATTAATGTATAATCCTAGAAATGCCGGCGAACCAGTGAATATATTTATGATGAAAGACCTCTCGCGAAGAAAAACTACCGGAACTCCCGACCGTGAATCACATGATATTTTCGCGGGATTAATATTATTGACCCTCGCGCTCCGTATTGACATAATGCATTATTACGTGAGAAAATAAGCAGTGTGCTACCGTGTGGAAAAGATAAAGCGAGTTCAAGGCCGAGCGGACACGTTTTTCTTCCCGGTGGTGAAAACTGAGTTGTGTATATAGATCCAAAAAGTCGGAAGAAGAAAAAAAAATGTCTTAAAGCTGCAGTCTGTTTCTTTTCATTGGTGTCGACACGACTCGACAGGCGATATTTAAATGGCCGGATATAAAACGTCAGCGCGCGAGAGACATCATAGAGTAAAGCGACAAATGCCTTACATTATGCTAGACGCACGAGCGCGCGGTTAAAAAGGAAGAGACGCATAGAATACGCTCTTCTGCCTCATAATTATTCTTAAAGGGTGCACTTAGACTCGCACAATGGGAAAATAGGTCGACCCGTTTTCCCTGGCAGAACGCTCGGTTGTAAAAATCACGCGCACGTGTGTGTGTGTGTGTGATTTAATTTCGCGTAAATAAATTACAGAGAATTTTCCTTTTTCTCTGGCGTTTTATATATATTGGATTGCAAAAGAGCTGGTTCTTTATTGAGTTTATTCAAATTGACATAAAAAAATGTTTTATATACACGCCGTTTATTAACAATAATAGCGTAAATTTAGCTTATTACCCAGGCATTAAAATGTTTTTTCTTAAACACGTGCGGAGTTGTAAAAACGTGTCAATAGAAAATCGATATTATGCTGCATTTTAAGCCCGCGAGAAGAAGTTGCACAGGCGCGAGTGTTTTAAAAATTAAAAACACGTTCTGCGCCGTGGGTTTGCGGCAGACAAGTCGAGTGTGATAAAATAACGAATATGCTTGACTTGGGGAGAGAAAAAAAAATGTTGTTTGAGTATTAGACCAATTTAAGTGCTCTTGATCGCTTGAAAAGAAAAATTACGCTGAATGGTAATTATTTTATGCTAATGTATTTCCAGGGAGCCAATGAGCATAACTTTACATATATGTAAAGTATATTTCCAGTTGGCCGCGACCCGCGTGCCAAGGCAAATTCCTTATTGTCAGAGTCCATGTATTACGTGTGGCAAAGTGTGATCTTATAGGTTTGTATTACTTGTGGATGATGCATGCGAATTTTGAATCATTCTATTTTTTGTATGCGGTAAAAACAAAAATATAATTCTTATTTAAGAGGAATACACGGGAACTTGAATTCGGAACTCAATATAATTACATAACAACAGATTAAATTTTGCGATTTGGCCATTACTTTTATTTTATTACTAAATAAAAGAAAAAATTGACTACTCTCTAAAAATGATGGGTTTGAAGTTTGCATCGTTGAAATGCAACGAAACAATTTTTTACGATTGATTAAAGTTATTAAACAATGGAAATTTTATCTAAACCTTTGTTTTAAAGTTATTTTATACTATAAAACACCAAATCTACACGCAAAATTAATATCGTTTACTATAAACGTGAAGTAAAATGGATTATTTTTTTTATTTCGTTGCACTCCAACGTTGCAAACTTCAGACCCATTAAAAATGAATAAGTGAAAACTCGCTCACTGGTTCAAATAAGTGAAAAAACCGACTAATTTTCCAATGCATATTCACTTATTACAAAGCAAAAAATTTACTCCACTGCTTCAAACAGTGAATATTCACTAAAGTATTAGTAGATTTTTTCACTTATTCGTACTTTTCACTGTTACAACCCAACAACATACGCAATAACAACGCACATCTCTTCCTCCTCAAAACCACCCGCACTTAAGTCATACCTACACCCACACACGCGCGTCTCAGCATCATCGATCCGCGACAATATCCCACACGCCAGGGGACCACAACGAGACGGCGTTCCGCAAAATCGACCGAATATAATAATAATGCCCGCGTGTATATAACAGGCAGCACATACACATACATCACACGTACAGGTATATACGCACCTCCCTCTAGAGATGATACTTATTATATGCCGGCGGGAGCGCGCGTGGCCTTGTGGCGAATACAAATTCTCACCGTCGCCTCCCCCCTCTCCGTCTATATTTCATTGTCTCCCCCTCCCGTGCTACACACTCCACGCATAGCGCGCCAGCGACAAAGGAAGCGCATCAGCTGCTGCGGATAATTCCCCGTTTGTATGCTTATGTATAGCTAGGTGCTTATGGGTATCGTCGCGCCGCTCGCCCGCGTCTGTATATCGCGGAAAAGGCGGTGAGTAGGTATAGCGTGTATATAGTATTGGGACGTTAGAGGAGCGTGAGGCAATAAGGAAGAGATGCCGAGGTAAGTGGACATGTGGTAAAGGAGGCAGATGGGATGATGTTGAGCTTGGGAGTGGAGGGACGCAGGATCAAAACACTGATCCGCGAACATAACCTCACTTCTGCTCCGAAATCACACCTCACACGCGCACCTTCGCAATCACTGCTCCTACACTTTCGTCATACATTCCACCTCGTCGCCTCGCGGCGTACACTTCTTCGAATCGCTATTATAGACAACCGCGCGCGTCTTCCGCAGCGAGAGAAAAAGTGAAAAAAACAACAACAAACAACTTTCGGAGGGATCATCCTTACGCTCTCACCTTTATCTCCCATGCTCGAGGACGTCCTGCACCAGTGGCCTTCGTCGCCGCTGGCCACCAGAGCTGGGCATGCTACCTCCGCCACGAGAGCACGGCTATATACACGAGAGGGTGAGAGCAGCGACTCTTACTGCAACAACCCACTGTATATACTACCGCCTCGAGGTCGACGAGAAGAAGGAGACGACGGCGACGGCGCTGTACCTCATCTGTGCCGCTGGCCACTGACTGGCTATGTGTGCCGCCGCCAAGTCTCACCAGCGCGCGCGAGCTAGCGACCGGAACGCCACCCGTAGGTAGTCGTGGTGGGAACAGCTGTACGAGTATATATGTATGTGTACAGCGAGGGTGGAAAAGTGTATATAGACACGTGTGGTGGGGGAGGGTTTGGATGCCGCCTGAGGGGGGGAATTTTCCGGGCTTTTGTTTGGTTTCGATTGTGTAGGGGAGACGCGCGCGAGGATTGATGCGCGGATTGGATGGATAGGATATATGTAGGGAGGAAGGAAGGTTTTTTTTATATTATGATTGATAAGGTGAGCTGATAGCGAGGCCAATTTAGTTAAGGATGTTATTGGAGGTCTTTTTATGGAACTTGAGGCGGTTGTGGTAGTGGTGATTACCTGGGTCGGTAATCTTGGCGATGTTGTAAGATTAACACTTTTTTTTTATTGGTGCTGTAATACTTTACTGAAGATTTGTTCGTTTGGAAAGAAAGTTTTATGGTATTGCGGATTATACTTACCGAATTTTTGTCATTGTTCGTTATTTAGTAAAAATGTGTGGTGCTGACTTTTAAGGCGGTTCTTTGCTTGTTTTGAGGAATGGGAAAATTAAGGAATATATCGTCATTAGGCATAGTTATAAATAAAATGATAAGAGATGAAAACTTCGTGCTTATAATGATAAGAGCTGGGTACTTTAAAATTGAGTTTAGAAGTAATAGTACATCGAGGAACGAAGATGACATTTTTTTTCTTTTCTAGAAGAGGTAATGTCTGCCCCTTCTAAAGACATACGAATAAATGTATCTTATCGTATATGTAGAACTTCTAAATATAGAACAATGATGTAGTAAAAAAACTGCTACATCAGTTGTCTATTGTAGACGCTGAGGTAAAAGTAAAGTAAAAGAAACGTTGTTGAAAGTTTTCGACATCACTAATGCAAATGTAATGTAAGATTTCTTGTTATGAGAATTCATAAAGATGTTTCTGAAACGATTTTAGACATAATTTCATTAAACATTTTTTTCATATCGTTTTTGACTAGAAAATATTAGTTCAACTCATGAATAGGGGTGATTGCGATCAATTAAAAAAAAAAACAAAAACAAATTGAAATGACGAAAAATTTGATATACACCTACGAATTTTTAATAGCTTTGAATAAAAATACACCCATAGCATCGTCACTTAATAAATTATAGACATAGGAAAATAAGAAGTTATAAATATGTTACTGTTGGTAAAGTGCACTTTTGAAATTCTTTATGAATTATTTTTAAACTCATTCAATGAGCTAGAGCTTACATAAAAGTAAATTACCATACAGGATAACAAATAAGAAAAGTTTTAAACGAGCTCATGAATGACAATAGGCAGAGGCAAATTCACTTATAAACTTTATAAATTCCCAACAATGACTTTTGGAGATCGCCTTGGAATAAAATACAGTTTTACGAATTCAAAAATAGTTGATGGAATTGGCATTGATGTAAAGAAAAACAAGATAAGCATCAAATTAATGCAGCATATTGAACATGTCCCAGTAATTTGCGAAGAATAATACTATATCCAATCCAGTACATATTTTATTTTTTTAATAATATATTATATCACAAGTTGATGTAAAAATTATTTAAGTACCTTGTCACACTAACACACTACTTACAATAAATAATCGAGAACGTATACGTAAATAAAGAACAAATTGTAAAGTCACATTAACAATTATGAGAATGACAACTCCATTATATATGAGTTTGCTTTCTTGCATACTTATAAACTTTCATTCAACTACGACTTACATCATTTTTTAAATTCGTCCACAATAACGGCATAAGAAATAATGCAGAATCATTTAACAAATTACTTGATAAATGTTTTTTTACAAATGTTGAACGTATTTTCGTACTGCCCATCGAGCGCTCCGTTACATCCGAATCCACCAAGATGATGAATTCGTGCATAGTCGTCACAATCGATTTTACCATCGTTATTGCAGTCCTAAAAAATAATATCGAATAACATTACAATTTCCCATTTTGATAATATAAGAAAAATTCTTTCTGAAGTTATAAGCTTTCATATGCAAGTTTAACAAGAATTTAGTATAGTATATTATTGTTACGCTTCGAAAGAATTTTTCCTATTTATGATTTTACATTACAACGTAATCGTTTTCATACCTTTCCGTATTTGTTCATGTATCCTTGTACAGCACGTGCTGCGCAATAAGCGTCACTAGCGCACTCGGAAAATGCTGAAAATTGTAAAAGTAAAAATTAATTAAAAGAAAATATTTTTTAAAAGGCATATATACAATTTTGCTCCTACAGTGAACTTATCCGCAAAACTACGTCATTGAGTTTTAGAGATAAATTTAAGTTCAACATACAACTATAAATCATAATTTTATATGCTAATAATAAAAAAATCTTTTTATGTAACTTGTAATAACTTATTTTTCTCAAGCTTCACTTATATTACATTAATATTTCAGAAATATAATGTTGTTTAAGAAGTTCTCATAGTCAGTTGCTATCTACCCAGTTAATAACAGCTTTGGAAGTAATATAAATAACTATTATGATACAATATACAAAACTAGATCATCATTACCCTCCTCCAAAATTCGGTATTGTACAACCTTGCATCGTGTCAACTCGATTTACCAAAACGTCTAAGAATGATATACGCTAAAACAAAATTCTCCCATCTGCACCTCATGTGTCATTCTTAAACATTCTGGAATAAATATTTACTTTAAAACTTTTCATCACACTCTAAAAGACAACGATGTTCTGGTCTCGTTTAACATAAATTACAATAAATTATGCCGCATTTAACCGTTCATCCCCTGTCCCTAAATCCGCCATAAACAAAACAAAAAAAAAACAACGTACCGCTGTCGTCAGCGCCATCCCCACCACTGAGGGCCGGTTTGCCACCGTCTGTCCAGTAGCTCCGGGTGATCCTAAACGGCCCACAGACGTCGCCGGTACAGCTCTTCTGCGTCGTGTCGCAGCCCGAGGCCGCGTCGCAGATGCAGCCGAGACACGCATCCGCGAGTTCCGGCTGTTGGCCTACAAACAACATATATGTTTATACATAATATGTAATCGATTGATTATGCATACGGATTCCGCGCTCGATAGCGGATCCGCGAACGCAATTGCGCGCGCGCGAGGCGTAATGAGTCAAGTGGAAGGCGTGAGATTGTTTCGTAATGCGAAGAAATGGGTTTGATGATGTTTTGGAAAGTTGAAATTTGATCTGTATGGTTTTTGGGATAAGGTGTAGTTTTATTGCAAATCGAACTGAATCTGGTGTGTTTTGTGAGTCTTGAAAGGGTTTTCGTTTACTAAACAAACCATGTAGCTAGGTTTCAGAGTTGGAAAAAGGCTTTCAAGTTTGTTTAAGTTGATAAACTAGATGTCGTGTGTTTGGATGTGTTACTCTTGATAATTCCTTTTGTACTAATTTTTTATCAGTTCAGAAATAATTTGTTTTTTTTTTAGATCTGGCACTCCTATATGTATTAATTACGAATCAGTCACTTTTTCATCGTCATAAATAGTAAATAGCCAACAGCATTTTTGTAAGTGAAAAATTAATAAAGGTTTTTGTGATAAAGCAACGTATGAATAATTTTTATAAAAATTATTCAGTACTATCTTCTAATAATTCTTCAAGGTGTTAATTTTCATCTTATATAATCATACGATAATGTCGAAAATTAGTCAAAATAAAGTCGACTAATGGGTTGAAATAAGCCAATTTTATTATTAGAAAATGAGCATCAAGTGTACGAAATTGGCTCGTTTAAAACTACAAAACTACAAGGCTAACCACAATAAAAAATTATAACCCCGGCTGAAAATACATGTTCTACGTCAACAAACAACAATTCGTTTTATTCCCCAAATAACATCATAAACTCACCGTAAACGAAGCCGAGCAACCCGCACACCGCAACGAGGCCAACAACCAAACTTTTTCCCGCCATCGTAATCCAATCACCCAAACGATATCCTCTCGGACAACACTTCCTCCTTCGGATCGCGACGACGGCCAACAGCTCGCCTCCGCGATCCCCGCGGCGTTTTATATATGCAATTATCATCGTCGTAGCGTGGGGGAGAGAGAGAGAGACTTAGATCCGCGCATTGCGAGAAAATCAAAGTCCCGATAGCCATCAAATGCTGCTGCGCTGTTTACAAAATAATGGCGGCTCTTCGCCGAAGAGCGTATCATTGATCATTTTTTCTTCTTCTTCAACTAGTATGCGATGCGGACTGTAATTTTTCCCAAGCGAAAGCGAGCGCCTGCCGCTGACAGGAAAACCCGAGGAGATCATCATCATCGCGCCCGGAATAGAATATATCCATTGGAGTGCGCTGGATGCGCTCGAGTGTGCGATCATGCCCTGAAGGGACGCGATGTACTGTTATGTGATGATGAGTGGAAGCTGGAAACGGACGTGGAGTGTAGTCAAAGGATTTAAATTTGCGAGGAAACAAACGCGCCTGGATTTGACGTGTTTGTATATTAGCTCGTTAGTTTGATTTGGCGGTGCGGTTAGTAGCTAACTATCTGTAAGTTACTTTAAGTGTAATAATGCTAATCTTAACTTTAACCAGTTTTGAACGATTCTTGGAAATTAATGGCCTTCCGATACTCTGTGCCTCACAGCAGTGAGAAAAACTTCACAAGACTTTTTTCAACTATACCAAATCAATTATGGGAGTGCAATTCGAAGCCTAGGCAAATTGGATTGCAAATAGGTGTGGGAATTATAATACGAATCTAAAAGAGGATCACGCGCATTCATTGTATTCAGCGGCGGTTCTTTTATTGCATTAAAAATTCATATTTTGGACGATTGTATCTGGGCGATATGGTTCAACGTAAATTAAAGTGCCTTTGAATATGTTATAATATAGATATATATATATGTGCATTACGTATTGTATTCAATCTCGATGTCCTCCGCGAAATTTATAAGAACGCTTTAGCTATTTTTCACTGCGCATGTTTTTTTTTCTAGCATCATCGCGCCCACTCATCGACTATTATATGGATATGCTTCTGTTATTTTTAATTGTACTTTTGCTTGTTCTATGCATCGCTTTTCTGAAAATATTGTTTTACGTTGTGTTACTTACTGCAGTCTATACCCATTAACTATTCATTCAGGCACTATTAGTTAAATGAATATATGAAATGCAATAAAGAAAAGTTATTAAACTATAACTTAAACACAAATCGATGATTTCCATTTGATAATTGATTATAATTCCGATTTTGATTCTCGAATTTGCTGCAAATGAACACATGAAAAACATTATATGTAGATTATTAATTCCTCTGATTTTAACATTGCAAATACCTAATTTACACTTTTTAAAACAAGAAAAGATGAAAGTTTTTATGTGAATACATGAAAACTTTCATTTGAATAAATGTGTTCAAATGTAACAATCATCCCATCTGATTGACACACACATCCTTAGCGTTTATATTCGTAGAAACCAAAATCACTATATCATCGAGAAGTATGGTACTAAAGACATAATCACACTATACGTTTTATTACATAGTACGCAAAAAGATAATAGTTTAATTAAATTGTATCTTAAAACATAGACATTATAGTACGGTCATATTTAGGTGTTGGAAGTAGAAATTATTCGTTTTATAAGATTACGTAATTTTCGCTTTCCGAGTTCTATGAATGAGTGGATTCTAGAAGGAAACGTATTATGATTAGGGGTTTTCCAAAGTGATGTCAGTATTCATTAATATGAGTTTAATCAAAAAATTCGATCTCTAACCAGAGATACTTGCTGTGTTGTTTTGTTTTGGTATTAAAAATTCATTTTTCTCATAAGCAATTGTGAAATTTTCTATTTACGAAAATATCATTGAATTGCGGAAACATTCTAATAGAAGCAACAGAATGAACTTTAGCTGACATGAAACCACGCACAATTTATTGGATACAGAGATGATTGATTTGATATATATTGACTATAGTACATTGTAAATAGAATTTGTAGAATAGTTGAAAATAGTTTCTACTGTTGTTTTCACGGATCAAAACACTCTTAAAAATTAAAAAAAGTTTTTTGTCAAGTATAAAATAGTTTAATTATTATGAAAACCAAAATTCTCAATACATTCATAAATTTCTCTATAATAACCATAGTGTTGAAAGATAATTGTAAGCAACAAAATATTTTGTGAATTTTTTGGAAATTCCACTTTTGATAAATTATATCAATACACGAAAAATTATTTTAAACTAAACTAACTTAAATAGTTTTTTCAAATAGTTCATTAAAAGACGGTAATGCACAAAGTACTAATTGAGAAATCAGTAATTGAAGTGAAAAAAAAATAAAAACCAGAAAAGGAAAGAGACGACTAAGTTATAGCATCTATCGTCGAGTTTCGACACTTGCTTGAAACTTTGCACGACTGATAGCTCAGGTGGTAAGGAAGGTGCATAACTTTACTCGATATCTGATACGATTCGTCTTGAAGAATCTTGCTTATAAGTTTGATAGTAATAATTTTTTATATCTAATTTACGTTTTACAATGTTTTCTGTATTAATAAAGTAGGTAATGATGATAAATTATACGTATGCAGAAAAATAATGAACACGAGATTTATACCAGAATTTCCAATTAATTAATTGTCTAATAATCTATTCTATTTTAACTAATATTTCACGTTTTACTTGATGTCAAATATAATAAAATAACTTGTAGTGTAGTATTTCCTATCCAATCATAACTAAACAATGATTCAGTCATATATTATTTTTATCCATTTGTTATTATTGTGTTATGCGTCTCGTGAATTATATCTGTCATCTTGCGCTTCCTGTTTATGAGGAAATAGTCGCAATCTATGTCACATGTTTCTGAAACAATTCCTCTATAGACACGTATGATACGTGCATAGCTGTGCGAGCAAATTACACAAGTTTGTACGACAGCGGAGCCAGACAGACGATTATTGGAGTATTATAAGCCAGATACAGGATTCACTCAGAAATAACTATAGTTAACAAAAGTAAAGTTCTTTTAACAAACTTTATTGACGTATAAAATGTTTCACTTAAACATTATTCATTTTTATTTATATAAATCGCAAAGTCTTTGTGTATATGAACACATTAACACAAAAAGAGGCTTTAAAGTACGTATTACACATATATAGTCTCGTAGTAAGCATCAAACGTAAAATAATCAGTACGAAATCATATAATTCATTATTATATAGCTCTAGTAATAAATATTAAATAAATAGTGTCTATAAAAAAGAAGTACAACGCGAGCTTCGACATTCAACTTTTGATTTTCTTATATTCAAGCATATATGCCACGACGCCTTGTCAACGCGACAGTTACACATTTAGCCAGGGAAGTTACTTTGGCAGTTCATGAAGGCATTATAGGATTTCTCCGGCAGGTTGCCATTTCTGCAGCCGTTACCGCCGAGTATGTGGATGCGCATGTAGTCATCGCAGTTGATGACGCCGTCGCCGTTGCAGTCCTGTAAAAAAAAGAAAATTTATTGCAATTAAATTTTTTATCGTTATTAATTTTTTTTGTGAACAGCTGCTGCGTTGATGACCGTGTTATTGCGCAATTATGCGGCGTACCTGAGCATATTTGTCCATGTATCCTTGTACGGCGCGGGCCGAGCAGTAGGCGTCGCTCGTGCACCGGCCATAGGCTGAAAATAAAAATGAAACAATGGATTATTGTTATTATTTTTTTTTTAATTTGGTTTGTTTTGAAGCATTTATTTGAGAATGATAATTTGTAATAGTCATTTTCATTGAAATAGATTATTAAGGTAAATATATGGATTTTGATGATTATTGAAGTAAATTAGGCGTTGAGAAAACGTAATTGATTATTAATTGTAAGCATTAAGATTTCTATTAGGGTTTCCCAATATTTGTCAATACAATAGACGTCAACAGAAAGGCAAAGAAAGTAATTTTAGAAAGGTAGTGAATTAGGAACATCCTGAAGCTGATAAGAGATTTCTATAATGGATTTCGTCGCGCGGTACGAAGAAAAGCCAATTTCTTAACTCGGACGAAGAAAAGCCAGTTTCGCGCGAAAAAAGCCATAGTATGGGCGATACTGGCTTTTCTTCGTCCGAGTTAAGAAATTGGCTTTTCTTCGTACCGCGCGACGATTTTAGATTAGATTCCAATTCGTTTTTTATTTTTTTTATTTTTAACCAACCAACTTTAATAATAATGATACATTTTATAATGATTTAAAGATCAGTCTCCAATAATAAAAAATACATTCCTTCCTAAATAATCTTTTCATCGTAGTTCAACTTTTTGTATTTCAAAATTATGCTCACAAGGAGAGTGCATAATCTTAGGAAAGCGGATGTTAACTGAGATTTGAGAATCGATTTTTCATGTCTAAAAGTGAAGTCCACTACCAGTAATTAGTGCTCATAGACTCGTTTTCTCGAGATACATGATACCTAATCTTAAAAATGTGTTATTTTCTTCAAAAATTATGACTCTCCTATTGACTATCACTTGGTACACTGTCAAAAAACTTCTATATAAGGTATACGATATGTAGTACATTTGGAAACGCAAAATGTAAACACAATACATCTGTGTGTATGTGTGTGTGTGTGTGTGTGTGTGTGTGTGTGTGTGTGTGTGTGTGTGTGTGTGTGTGTGTGTGTGTGTGTGCGTGTATGTGTGTGCGTGTGTGTGTGTATAAAAGTTTTGTAACAGTGTAAGTATTTATGGTACGAAAACGAGCAAAAAAGATTATAAAAGTAGACAGCAAGAGCTAAAATTTAAGCTGTGATTCGTTGAAAAATGTTGATTTTTCAAGAAATTATAAGCAATCAAAGATAGGAAAAGAAAATGGTTAAAAATATGATCCATTAAATCATTTAAAAAGAACGCAATATTTTTAACCATTTTTTACGCTATCTTTGATTGCTTATAATTTCCTGAAAAATTAATATTTTTTTAACGAAAAAAAGCTCAAATTTGAGCTTTTTCTGTTTATTTCTATAATCCCTTTTGCTCGTTTTCGTATCAAATATTTGCCAAGTGACGCAGTCAATAGAAGAGACATAATTTTTCAACAAAATAACGTATTTTTGAGATTGGGTAACCGATATCTCGAGCAAAAGGACCTATGAGAACTAATTACTGCTACTGGGCTTCACTTTTAGACACAAAAAATCGATTCTCAAAGCCCAGTTAACATCCGCTTCCCAAAGGTTTGCTGAAACTAATGTCTATTTTCTATCTGAAATCTGCAAAGATTTCTGTTACAAAAATACCTAACAAAGATTATTATAAAGCTAACAGAAGATTCCATAAAATATTCACTTTGAAAAAACTATCTTAAAGTTTCTTAGAAATGTAATATTTTCTAACTAGTCAAAGCTTTAATATAAGTATTTTCCGTTTACGCCTCAATAATCTTTTGTGGCTGTTTTTGTGCCAGAAAGATCCACCAAGTTCATCAATGCCTATAGCACTTAAAAAACCCCATAAAATCAAAGAATGACAACTATACTACATCCTCATCCTCTAAATCACCCAAATTCTACCCACTCATCAAAGACCTTCCACGTTCTCTCTACCAACACATCCCAAATAAAAAAGAGCCACTGACGCAGAGCCCCGCCAGCGTCCCAATTTTCGGCCTTCCAAGTATGCAAATATCCGCGACACGATCAATCATCGTTCCGATAGCTTAAATCTATATATTTTTGCCTATAAATTGTACCGTTATCGTTAACCGGCTCGTTGTTGAGGGTCGGCTTGCCACTGTCCGCCCAGTAGGCCCAGGTGATGTGGAAGGGTCCGCAGATGTCGCCGTTGCAACCCGCGGCGGTGTTGCAGCCCGACGTCGCCTCGCAAATGCAGCCCAGACAGATCTGTGAAAGCTGACTGCCTGCTTGTGCCACCTCACCTTGACCTGCAAATTATTAGTTTTCAATAGTATGCATAGCTCATTTTTTTTTTCACCAAAAATGTTAAAAGATCATTTCTACATTGCGTTTTTTTTCAGAGAGAAGTTGTTGCGGTAAGTTTCAAATAACGATACTGAGGAAAAAAAAACATTTTAATCCACGAGAAATGCATCGAAGTTTCTCGGTTGTCAATTAAAAACTGTATAGAGCATAGAGAAGGTGATGAACGTTACATCGGATGTATATTACCGATCGGCTGTTCTAATTTTACCTCGAGTTCTTAATATGCATGAACCGGTTTTAATCGTTTTCAATAAAAATGTGTAAACCTTCGTAAAGGATGTCACATGGTAAAGAAGCTGTACTTGAAATACCGGTACTACGTATGAATATAACTATTTTTACGAAATACTACACGAAGTAGACTGGTTTCATTAATAATCAGAATAAAATAATTTAAAAAATCGGTTTAAAAATAAAATTTACGGTATAGATACATTTTTGCATACATTTTATAATCTTCCGTTACTATATTTCTTTTCTAGAAAAAACTTTACCAAATCAGCCATACCGATTTCCAACAGAATCTTTCGCAAACCCCCAAAAGAAAAGTAACCGATTTTCTCCCCTATCCATCCACTCCACTGCACACGAGCACAACAACCCACCGTGAACAACCGCGATCAAGACGCAGGCGACCGCCATCACAATGAAACTCTTCGTCGCCATCGTTGACACTTCTTCAAACCACAGAAAAAAAGAAATCACTGCTCGTCACCTCAACGATTGCGATCCGCGAAAGGCTCCCGCTCGCGTCCTCCGCGCCGTTTTATACGCACATCACAGCCGCGTGGTGATGGTGGGGACAGACACGCGCGCGCTCTTGCCTTCCGAGAAGCATTTGCAAGTGCGCTATCGCGGTTCGACGAACCGTAAGCAGCGATACACATCGGATGTTTTGTTTAGAAAAAAAAAAAAAAAAATTGATACCGAACGAGGAAGCAGCTGAAATTCGCTGCTCGTTTGCATATCGGTAGAGTGGGATCGGGGATACGAGGGCCAATGTGTGTGTAGTTGGGAAGAAGGTCAATTGTCAGTGGATCGAGAGAGGTGATGGTTTGGTGTCGGATTTTATTTGGGTAATTTAGAATGACGGGGAGGCGGTTTTAATATTTTTGAGCCTACTTTTCTTAGTAGCACGTGCATATGAGATTGCCGGTGTTTTAACCGTATTTTATGTATGAATTTTCAAGGAAATACGCTTGGCTTGATATATGTATAAATGAAAAACTAACTTTGAGTATCGGAGGAATTTATTGTGTACGCTAGAAAATGCAATTAGTATGCTGGGAGTGACAAAGACACTGTTTTGCTGATGATTTCATCGAATACAAATACATTAGTTTTGGCCAAAGCAAGTTCGGTGCATACTAAATCCGTTCTGTTCTTTTGTAAGGTAGATAAAAGACTCCCATCAATTCGAAAACGAAATTACTTTAACTTATAGAAATAAATCGTTTTACATTTTGATGTATCAAACATAAACGTATAAAAATGCGTAACATTCCAAAGTATATTTGAAGATTTCAGATATAAAGCTAGCATTTTAATTTAATTAGTTATGGTTTATTTAAACCTGAGTTATTCGCTGTTCAATTTCCACCTTTTCCAATAATACCATATAAAATATGAAGAAACTGTGCACTGCGATAACAGACATTTTGGGGCATGCAAGATAATAAGTAATACCTATAGAAACATTTTAGACAACAACAGATTAATAAACAATACGTTTCATCCCACAGAGCACCTCAACCACCATAAAACGTGGGTTAGATTCATCGCGACGCCGTCTTCTTGTTTTTTCTTCGAAACCGAAAGTAAATCGAATCCTGGCGCCGGGGGCCGACCGGTTAGAAAAGTTACGACCTCGTGTCTCGTAAGATTCGCTCGCAGATCAACGACGAAAATACACACCGGACGTCATCCGAAAAAGAGTCACATATAGGCGCGTGTGTATAGGACCGCCATCGATGTTTTCTTCGCTGCCGGGGAAACGTATTGGGTAGTTCGGAGAGTTGGTTTTACCTAATCGTATATTTCACACTGCGGGCAGGAATTAAAGTTTTTTGAATACCGAGACACTTGACAGTGTGGTCGTAAATACGCGATTCGATGTGAGAATAAGTTGAGAGAGAGAGAGAGAGAGAGAGAGACCTGGTCATCTGCAAAAATGTAACGTTCGATTTGAATTGATTTAAAAAATATTTAGGTAAAGTAAATAGTGTATAACATACCGGAATTTACTGTTACGATTAAATTAAACAGTAGCTAATACAAGTATTTGATTTTTTAATATACTAGCAAAATTCCAACGCGCTGCGCGCGTACTATTTTGTTTTTTAGGCTACGAATATATAATTTTTCATTATGATTTCATTTTAATTGGTTTAAATGATAGGATAATCAAATCATTTTTCAAAGCATGACGAAATTAATCTTTTTATTCTAATTTGATTTAAAAATTCAATTTCAAAAATTCAAGTGTAGCGGAAGTAGCGAATTTTCTCGCCTATTCCTTACAGACCAATCAAAATCACTCTTTAAGGGCGTTCTCCGAGAAAACGATTTTCTTGTGATTTTCCTGAAACTTGCAGAGAACGTTTGATTTTGTGTGCTTAGTACATGCTTGAAAGCCCCACGTCCATAGCGGTATTCAAAATAGAAATATTTAACTTCAAAGTTTTTGTGTTAACACGGGATCCCTATCTAAGCTAGTTTTAAAATTACATTTTAATTTACTATAAAAAAAGTTTTCTTTGTGTTTCTTTTTCAACCGTAAGCCATAAAACTAGAAATCGAGAGGAATGATATGGTATAATTTTTAATATAGCAAGCGATATTAATTTCAGAGATATAGCAACGTAGACAAAAACTCCCATGTTATTTGTATATCTATATATAGTCACCCTATGTAAGTGCTATTTATTTAAATATCATATCGACACCTTTTATCTTACACTGACATTTCTTTTTATTTTTGGAGTAATGTATAGAGACTCACGAAGGGTTTTCATTGTAAATAATATTTTTAAATCACAATTTTCGCGATATTAATGAATTTGAGTCAGAGAACGTCCTTAAGTGCTTCACAACATCCGGCCATCGTTTTTTTAAGAGAGGATTCTGAAATTTCTATTTTGATAGTAAGCTTTCCAATTTATGACTGAAATAAAATCTTTTTGTAACTATTTATTTGGTCTACTTATATTTAATGCATTCTCTTTTTATTTATGTATCAAAATGTAATAACTTATCGCACAATTTTTGATCAATTAAAAAAAACCTTTTGTTGCTACCTTGTTGCTTTTGTAGCACAGTGAGGAAGAACTAGAATCATAAAAATACCTCCAGGATCTTTACTAATACTATGATTAATGCTTGTGAGAGCTCCGACCATAAAATCCTTCGCCTTGCTATCTACTCCAAAAATCGGCCTTGTCCTCACGCCTGATTCATTTCCCGGGGTTGGAGTCTTCTAATTTTGTACGTCAGCAAAAACGGCAAAAACTGTATTGTTATTAAATTTCTTTTGTCAAGATATCATTGATGTCGTGTGAAAGTTTTCGTACTTTAAATATAGTATATGACATATAAACATCGTGACGCAAATTTTGTGTCCTTAAAAATACATATAATGTTATCCGAATTCCAAGTTCATGAAGTAATGTCAGAATGATATTTTATTATCTTTATTTTGATATTAATAGGAAAAGCAAAATATATTAAAACATAATTATAACGAGGAAAAATATTGTAATATTATATCTTCTTCAATTATATGTGATATGTCTTTCTTTAAACCGTGCTATTTCACCATGTTAGTCTTGATTAAGTACTCTTATGGATATTACTAAGAGTAAGGGATTATCAAAGGTATGGCAAAACGATCAATAAGTCTTCTACCGGTCTTTGAAACTTCTTCAGTTACTGGATGAAGGTGAACCGGTAAGATTCTACTTTATTGACCGCTAAATTTTTACTGATTCTTAAAATGAGTGTACTAAAAATAACATATTATCCAAGGAACACTCACAACTAATAACATATGTACATTTTAAAAGTACGCATAATTTAAAAGATTATTGCTATTATTATTATTATGTACACAATTCTAAGAAATTTCTTTTTATAGACATTGCAAGGACAGTGTCAAAATGTTGAAAAAATAAGTGTTGCGTAGCTTGAACAATTAGGAATTCCATTTAATTAGTTCGTTCGCATAGCAAATTTCCTCAAATCCAACGGGAGACGAGAAACGTCAGCATGACAATGGATTTCTAATTAGAATTTTTACGAAACAACACTGGGAAAACCAAAAACGGCCAAGTTAGATATCGAGTTAATCTTCTGCACGGTACACAGTTTACTGCTAATGAGCGCTTTACTGTATGTTATGAATCAAAGGCGCGCATAATGAATTCTGTTTTATTTTTAAGCTTTTGTTACCTCTGCCGTAATACTTGGTTTTCGTCTAATTTATGATAAACGTAGTATCTATGCGGTGTAATAAAAAAAAACGACACTTTAAGATATAAGGAAATTTATTACTGAATCAGTTTCTATCAAACAAGGGTAAATGTAGACTACTTCGTGTTATACAAAATGAAAATAATATCTATATTTCAATTTATTCGCATTTCTTGATTGCAATAAATATTTTTTTATAATTTATATTACTGGGATATATGAAATTAGTTTTAAGAACATTAACAATGATTTCGTAATACTACTGTGATAATTCTACAATAATTTAGTATTTCGAACGTATCAAGTAATCATTGTAATTCGTTTTGTGATGCTTACAATCATAAATAAGGATTATACATATATATCTGCCATAGCAAATTTAAAAATGTAAATAAAAGTAGATAAATGTCAAAAAAATGTAAAAAAAATGTGAAAAAAAGTGTAAACAAATGTAAAAAAGTGTAAAAAAAGTGTAAAGAAACTACTGGATTTCGGACGTTTTTTACATTCTTTTACTCTTTTTTGTACATTTTTGTACACTATCTTACAGTTTTTTTTATATTTTGTAACCCTTTGATACTCATAATTCAAAAATTCTTTTACAGTTTTTTACACTTCTTCACATTTATTAACATTTTCTTACAGTTTTTAAATACTTATTAACATTTGATTATAGTATTTTTAGACTTTCTTACATGTTTTTACAGTTTTTCAACACAGTCTTGCAGTTTTTTTTTTATACTTTCTTACAGTTGCTTATATTTTTTTTTTATATTTTAATATGTTTTTTGATACCTTTTTACTTTTTTTAACACATTTGTACACTTTTTTATATTTGTTTACACTTTCTTACATACTTATGATTAATAAAAATTTTATGAACTGTAGGAAAGTGTAGAAAAATGTAAAAGAATATGTAAAAAAATGCAACAAAGTGTAAATAAGTGAAGAAAACTGTAAATTTTTACGGATTTTTACAAATTTCATGAAATGTACAAAAGTGTACGAAAATGTAAAGAAAGTGTAAATAAGTGTAAAAAAGTGTAAAAAGATGTAAAATATGTCCGAAATTCAGTATCAAACTACATTTTTATTACACTTCCTTACACTTTTTTACACTTATCTACACTTACTAAACAATTTGCTCCATTTTAGATTTTTGCTAGAGTGCGTATCTAAAGTTGTGGTGAGAGTCTTTTTTATTTAATTAAAAATTCGCATACACAGTCAAAGCACTAATTTTCAATCAGTCATCAAGAATCAAATTTCCGACCAATGTATAGGCAAATCAAAGACATTTTCTTCAAATTTGTCATATTTGATTCGTGACTTTTTGGCTATACTATTATTCATTATTTATACGAGATCTAAAATAAAAGACTCAACAAACATCATAAATTTACTAAAAACTAATCACAAACATTGGTTTATGCAACATACACTAAATCATGCGCCAGCACTATTGAATCTACCGAAATCCAATTCTTCGTAACTCTGAAATTTCAAACAACTCTCTTCGTACGTCTCCTTCGGCCATCCCTTACAAAAGTACAGTCAGCAGCACTCCTATACTCCCCGACCGTCAACTTCCGAAATTTACGAGGACGCGACACGATACTTAGGTCGACGTCCCTTTGCGCTCTTTCGAGTTTGGCGTTTATAGACGAGCAAGGCCGTCGCCAGGGGGGAAGCCGTCGCGAGAGAAGATAGCAGCTCGCGTAAGTATCTGTGTGTGTAAATGCTCTCCGCTGTCCCGAGTTTCTCGTTTGTGTCAAGGCGATATCCTCGTGTGTGCCTCGCGGGGCCGAGAGGAATTCAGTGTCGCGAGAGGGACCAGCGAGAAGTGCGGTTAAATTTGATCGGTTTTTTATCCTCGATTCTTGATGTTGCTTTTGATATATTTAAGGTGGTTGGAGATAGCGTTTGGTTAAACAAATTAATGTTGGTTGGTATATTTTATAGTGGTGCTTCGCTAACATTCAATCTTTCAGAAGAAAATTATTTAAAAGATCATGTACGGTATTCCTAATTATTAATTGCATCTACAAAAATGGCCCCTTTAGTGTTAAGATAAGGTACTATGAGCCTTTCCGACACTGAAGTAAATCTTGCAAGGAGAGACACATCCTTTGGGAAACGGATTTTAACTGGATTTCTGGTGTCTAAAAGTGAAGCCCAGTGTTCCTAATGCCGTCTCATAGGCCCATTTTCTTCGGATATGGGCAATATAATTTCGAATGTGCTCTATTTCGTTAAAAAATTATTTCTGTTCTATTAGATATCACTTTGTAAGTATTTATGATATGAAAACGAGCAAAAAAGATTATAAAAGTAGACAGGAAAAGCTCAAATTTAAGCTCCATTTCGTTAAAAAATACTAATTTTTCAGGAAATTATAGAGTAATAATAGACAAAAACGCGTTTAAATGGATGTATATAAATTGTTTTCTATTCGATCTATACAGAGGTCTTTAATATGTCAAAATTATAAGTCAGCCCTATAATTACTTTTAAATAAACCAAAATAGCTTTTAAGGAAGTAGTGTTTTTGTGCAACATATGCAAATATAAATGTAGAAAAAATCTACACTGACTATAAATTGAAAAAAAATTATCATTATCATCATATATTCAAAAAATATATATTTTAGAAAAATAAATGGTTACCATAGTACACATAAAAAATACATAATGTAATTGACAAGGGCATGTTCTTGTTTGTGCACATAAGAATTGTGCACATATTTATTGTGCACAGATAGCATTGGTACATATCTATATATATAGATATATACCAATGCTAAAGTGTGCACAATTAATATGTGCACAATCCTTATGTGCAAAAACAAGAACATGCCTTGACAAGTAGTGTGTTATATCTCGTACCTTAAAATAATAATACTATCATCATAAGCTCTTACTCTACTAATATATTATAAACCTCACAAAAATTAGAGAAAAATGAAATATATATGAACTCAATTTTAGGAAAATAATAATACTTAACAATTTTTATACAAGCAGACTTTATTTTGCATGTCTTATTTAAAAGGGGTGCACACAATTTGCAATTTACTCATGAAATGAGTACTTGAATTTTTGGACAAATATTCATGGCATATTTAAAATTTTTTTACCGACAAGGAGAGTGCACACCCTTCGGAACTCGTATTTTAATAAAGTTGTGAAAGTTAATATTTGGTATCTGAAAATAAAGTCCAGCGTTCATAATTCCATGTTATACTTAGATCCTTTTTTGAGATATAAGCCATGTAATCTTAAATATGCTTCATTATGTTAAAAAAAGTATGTCTGTTCTATTCCTTGTCACGAAAGGAGCAGAAAATTTTATATAATTAGTTAGAACAAGTTGAAATTTAAGCTATATTTCGTTAAAAAGTATTCATTTCTCAGAAAATTATGTAAGCAATTAAAGATAGCATAAGAAAATGATTAAAAATACCATCCATATAAAATTGTTTAAAAAAGAAGGGAAATTTTTAAATAAAGCTTTAATTTTATATTTTTCTGTCTATTTTTATAATCTTTTCTGCTGATTTTCATATAAATACTTGCAAAATGACCGGCAATTGAATATGCATCATATTTTTACTAAAATGGACCATATTTAAAATTAGATGGCTCATGTTTAAAGAAAAAGGAATTAAGTATGAGATGGAATTACAAACATTGGGCTTCATTTTTAAATACCAGAAATCGACTCTTAAAAAGCGAAAATTCATAATTGATATCTTATTTATATTGTGAATAATTAATATGATTTTATGTAGGAATTTTCACATCGAATCAATGGAACAATTCATATAAAAATGTTTTCTTACAAAAAGATTACAACTAATTATTAAAATGATATAAATTCTGCATCAAAAACTAATTACTAATTACTTTGTTAAGCAATATAAGCTTGCTTATTATTTCTGTTTTATCTCTTGATGTTATTGGCGCACTGTTATTTTGTTTTCGCGGTAATAAGTTGAAATGCTTACATTTGCTTACAGTTGGTAACATAGCGATTTAGATTCTAAGCATCAGTCAGTAAAGTAGATTGGAAATAATATCAACACGTGAAAGTGTAGAGGCTCGTAATAGTTGACTTTAATCAATTAAGAAGGCGTTAGTGTCGTCATACATAAAAGTTTTTTTTTACTTCAAACGAAGTGAAATATGTTACTAAATTATTTAAAAAAATAATATGGTGTAATTTGATTAATAGCAAAGTAATTGTGTTATTTTAAATTGGCAATATTAGATGATGATTTAAGAATAATTTTAAAGAAAATCATTATAAAATGTTCTCATATTTATTAACATTATTATATTAATTTTATAATAAAAAATTGTTGAAGATGTTAATGAATAATAAAAGTAGCCTTGATACAACTTCTCCGAAGAAACATTTTTTCGTAATAAAAACTATAAGAATACCGAAGATGATTTTATGAAATTCATATCGGATACAAATTATGATTTTCCTAATAAATCATAATGACGACTATTCTTGCAAAGCACCTATTGGCATACTCCGGAAAACGCTTACAATATATTAATTTTATTCGAAAATATGGCTTTGTAATCTTAAAGAAAGTTTGTTAGTACAAATCCTAAAACGGCTATTTATAATTTACAAAGATATTATTATTCGCGAACTCCCAATAGCATATATCTAATATTCTATTAGAATGTAAAATTACGGTGCTCACATTTTAATACTAATAATAATTTTTTGCGCGAGATCTATCTTGATTTATTGTTTTTTATTACTCTCTTTTAGAAGATAGAAATAAAATTCTGTGGATATACTGGACGAAATGAAGGAAGTATTATATATACCATAAATATTCGTAACTATTTGTAATCATATAATTTTTTTTTAATTTTAGCTTTCATGTACATGTGAAACTAATTTAATGAACCGGAATTCAGAGCTTCTCCTTTTATTACACATGTAGTGATAAGGAAAGCGGTCTCGCAGATAGAATCGCCGCCTAAAACATAAATAATATGAAATATAAATTTTCAAATGCCGGAAATCATAATGCTCATAAACGCATGAAAATATTTTATAAACAAAGAGAAAAATTAATATTGCATTGAAAAGCTCAATAAAATGAAAATGTAAACATTTGAAATCTTGAGTTTTGGTTAAAAATTGAACAAAAAATTTATTGTCAAATAGAAGCCTTTAGACTCACTCAAAGTAATACATTTTTCCATCGCCTTTTTAGAGGCCTCTGATGCCTGTTCCTCAAGATCTTTCAACGCCAGGTCCGTGTCAATCGAACCGTCGTCCCTCATCTGTAATGATTTACGCCGTTGTTATTAAAGTTTGTCAAGTTCAAGACAGAGTTGCAAATACGAGAGTCAATAGTTTACTTCATTTCACAAATAGTCCAGAAGTGCAAAGCGCTATCGGATTCGATGGCGATCGAGTCCAAAAATGCCATGTTCTGGACTCGTACGCTATCGAGGCCGAAAGCAAAAACTACTTCTAAACTTTCAGCTTTAGGAAGTCTAAAACCTTTAATTCTGGTTCAATGTCGATTTCTTGACTAGAGATATGAGATAATCGCCTAGAATAGATGACTCAATAAAAAACCAACAGTTTTTCCCACATTTTATTGATGAATATAACATTTGGAAATGAAAAAATAGTACAGTACGACAGTACGGCACAAGTGCGCGAAGTAGGTGATCGTTTCGCTTGGGCGACAAATAGCACCCGTGCGTGCATTTATCAAAAAAATTGTTGGTTTTGTTATTAAGTCAGTTAGCATAATTGATTGTGTTACTTGTGAATAAAACAAATTTATGTCAAAAAGTCTGAATGGTAGGAGAATTTGACAGTTTTTTTTTTCTTGAATATTATAAATTGTCATATGAAACGTTTGACAAAATTTTAATGGGAAAAATTCTGTGGTTATAATAATGAAGAAATTTTCATAAAAATTGAAATCTTTGCAGGTATTTTATGGAAAAACTTTTAAATCTTAATAGAAAGAAAATGTTGTAAACTTACCACTTTAAATTGTTTCATATAGCACGCGTAGTAACACTTGACTTTTTCGTCAATTTTTTTTACATCTTGATTCAGAGACGCGGCCAATTCTGGCACTGTAGCTCCAGTTTCTGCTAAACATCTTATTTGTGGATTTTCTCTGCCATTCACTAACTATAATGGATTCAAAATTACATACCCAATATTTAATACTGAAAACCGAAATAAGAATTTAAAATTTAAAGTATTATAAACTTACCTCGGTTACAAGTGTTACTGCGAGTATAACAAAGAGGATAATGTAACGCATGTTGATGTCGAGGTTTGCCGCGATCTCTGTAGTGTCTATTTCTGTCTATTTTCCAAAATGATGTATAATGAATTGATTATAAAATATGCGTAAGCTTATGAAACATTACTCATTTTATAACTTTTCCCTTACAGAAATAGAAAAGTAAATGGTAAGTTAATACGTGAACAATTATTGTGCCTTTACACGTAACTTTATAATAGAACAAATACATTTTTAAGAGAATTCGTTTGAGTATTAAAATATCACTTGTGACATTCTTTTTTTAAAATCATTCAATAATAATATAAATATGATATAAAAATCATTCACTAGTAGAAACAATACTTACAGCTCAATAATAAACGAAAGAAGTAATTAAAGATTCTAATGCTCTATTATATTTCAGCGTTAACAATTTAAAGTAATAAAGAAAAAATTAACCCATTTAATTGAAGGTAGTGACACTGTCTCAAATATTACACATATGGTGATAGCTTATTCGTATTATTTTTTTTTTTTTTCATATTATACCGAGAACACAATTAAGTTATTAAATATTTTATTTATTTACTATTTTAACTAAAAAGTTAACTTACACAAAAACAGTAAAGAAACTTACAAGTAAAAGATGAAGAAAATATAAAACTGTTATTTGTTATTGAATGGTCGAGTTGCACTACTAGATGTTGCAGTACTAGAGGGTCTTCTGTATAGTAACATATTTTAAAACGTAGAATTTTCCTCATATTTCCGCAAACTTTATTTTTCTATTTTGAATATTCATTATGTCTTTATAATTAATGACAGTAAATTACATCCGTTGTCTATTGTATACTGTTGCAAACTACGTTTTTTTGATCAGAATTTATTATGGAAAATTTTGATGTAATTTTTGTACGAAATAAATTAAAATAAGATATTTTTAATTAATTCCACCACTCACCTATCACTCTCTTTTACGAGATAGTGAAAAATGAAATAAAATTAGGTTCATATACTGGACGAAATGAAAGAAATATAGCATAGAAACATTTTTAAATTTCATCACTGCAAAAGAATATAATAATTGCTTATACTTTTTAGGTTGTTGACCGTATCAAATTCTGACAATTAAAGGGATACCACCAATCATTAAATTGACATTTTTAGTATCATTAATTACATACCTAAGTATGGATCTGGTAAAACGTTTAAGCTTATCAAGGATACAATTTCTTGATGTTAACGTTAGGTAATCACGGAAATTGACGAGATAAAGGATGTAGTTAAATAAAGCTTTATGTACAGATGATTTATGTTCTATTTATTGTTTAATGATCTAGACAAAAAGTTCCTGATATAAAACAATATTTAAATAACATAATTGTGATGATATTAAGTTAACTAAAAGTTAAATACATAATATCGACAATTTTCTGTATGCCAGTGTAGTATCTAGTTAATAACTATAGAAGACTAATGTTATGCATTATGCGTAACAGTACACGGAGAGAAATTTTAGAGTAAAAATTACCAAGGTGCCTTGGTAGCGCATGGATAGACTGTCAAAAGCCGTGATATTCCCAGGTTTCTAATACAATTTATAAGTTTCCCAGGAAAAACTACCATAACTACTTAAAAAAAATACCAAATTATCGGAATAAAAATTACCAGACACACTGGTAAAAATTGAGATCTAGTCATTTTTACAAGGTAACCTAAGAATTTTTACTAAGAAAACTGATAAATTTTACCAAATAACCTGGTATTTGTGTACTCGCGCATGCGCACTGCGCATTATTGTGTTTCAAAAGATTGATACTAGAGGCGTGCGCGACGTTAAAATGAAAACAATACACATATTTTGAGTAAGTAATAACGGCGATTCAAATGACTGTTGGTAACAGCTTCCGTGGCGCAGTCGGTAGAACGTCGGACTCTCAACCCAAAGATCGTCGGATCGAATCCCGCTTCCGTAAAAATTTTTTTTCAGTTTAATGTTTTTCATCCTTGTTTCTGTTTCTATTTCTATATTAAAATACTATATATCCATCAATATGGATAAAAAAAGTTAATTTTTTAAATTTAAATTAACTAAAAAAAAATTTTACCAAGGCACTTTGGTAAAAAGTTTGAAATTGTCAGTCTGTCCATCCATTACCATAGAAACTGGTAATTTTGTCTCGAATATTTGTAATTTTCACTACAAAATTTCTCTCCGTGTATGAAAAGATACCGATTCAACGCTAAAGACTTATTATATCTTATACTTATCTTATTCATTTTAGATGTAGCAAATTTTGAAAATTAATAAACCATGACAATAGCAATTAAATTGTTTTTACTTCTTTAAATATTACTTAAAAATATGCAAAGCATAAACCACAACATTCAAAGTTTTTGTGTGATTTATATCTTTTAATCAAGAAATAATTTAATCACATATTAATTCGTTCATGATTTTTATTCCTTAATTATGATTGGCAACATGAGTTCGTATCTCGCACAGCCAATTATGCCAATCTGCATAGACGATCTATAACACGTCATATGTTTCAAATAATGAAAAAAAAAAATCGAAATCCATCATCAACATCAAAATGACCTTCGCTGCTTTGAGTTTCGTTCCTTATTATCCTTATTGTAAGTAATTCATAGAAATGACTAAACGCAGCGACCTTCCACCATAGAACCCAAAAATTGATCTTTCCGCGAAACGAATTTTTTCTATACGAGCGAATCTCGTACAATTAAGTTGAACGATGAATGGCAATGCTGTCGAAAATGGAGCGGACGTTACCATTGTTTCAAGCGTAAATCCATGGAGGACGCGCGATGTACTGTCCTGAATTAGACGCGTCATCGAAAGTTCGGATTATATCACAGACCAATGATCTGAAAAAAGCTTGCTTACGTGTTTTTTATGTAGCGCAACCTTTAATTATTTTAACAGCAGTAAATCGGTTCGATATTTTTAGAACACATGTTCGATTTTTCTCATACGAGTCGATCTTAAAGTGCGCATCGCCAAAACTCAACACCTCGTTTGTTTGCATCATACGATTCTGCATGACCGTTATCGGGAGAGGATATCGAGCTTATTTTTGTACTATATATCGGAAGAAAAAAAGAACTTAATGCGCTGATCGCACTGGTCAGTTCTCGGTATACATCAACGGCCATTTTTTCAAAGTTATAAGATCAAACAAAATTGCGGTAATTATAAATTATTACTCATCGTCCTCGGCCTCATAGACGGAAATTACACTCGCCGCGTTACCGTTGGCTAAGCAAGTAATCGCTTTTTACGCTTATTTACTCTCGCAAGCGTGTTATTTTGTTTATGGTGCGTGATCTCGGAGGATGTGTGAGCGGATGGCAAATTTAAATTAGAGCTAGAACGAGACAATAAAAATGATTTCGGCAGGGATTTACCGACAGTTAAATTATCATGACGTCATAAATTGTGGTACCACGTGGTGAGGTATTTCATATGGTAGAAATATTTTTAGATTCAATAACGATTTTTTGATGACGCATCTTTTAAAATTTTTGTCTGTTATTACTTATTTCTGTTTAAAAAAATTGTGTGTTAAATAATTACATTAATCCTAACTATAAATATTCTATTTTTTATTTATAAAGTCAACAATAAGGGTATTGTTAATCTATACAAAATTTTATCTGAAATGTTTTATTACTCGATGAGTAAGCTTTAATCGTTAAGGATTAGTTTGTAAGTCTTTTTGTTAGTATGTAAGAACCAGACTATGTACAGGTAATTATGTTTACCTCCTATAGATTTTACTATGAATGTAAAATTTCTGGTAATAAAGAATAAGGAATAAATAAAGAATGAGTACAGGAAGAACTTGTTTATAATATATTTAGTTTATTAAGTTATATTAAAGTTTTTGTATAGGAAAAAATTCTGATTTGTGCACATTTGCCTAAATAAAAGTATATCTTTTATTATACTATATAATACCACAAATATTCGTAATTATTTGTAATCATTTAATTTTTTTTTAATTTTAGCTTTCATGTATATTGGAAACTACTTTGATAAAACGGGACGCAGAGCTACCCCTTTGATTACACATGTACACGGAAAAAAAGTTTCGATTAAAAATTACTATTTTCTCTACTAGTCTGAGGACATACTCAAATTCTCAAGATATTTAATATATTTTTAGCAATTAATGGTATACATCTTTTTAAAAATAAATAAATATGGTTATAAAATTTGCTACATTATTTATATAAAATTTAGTACTTACTATACTAAGTTTTCAAAACACTAATTTGTGATAGAAGATGTAGCAATTTTTACGAGCCAGTTTATTAAAATTTGATAGAATTGTAGCAATTTCTACGAGTCACTTTACCAAAAATGCTGCTAACGACAAATCAGCAAATCGACATAACCTCAAAAGAGATTTACTTATCACCTTCTCTTCTATAAAATTAATTATAAAATATAACATGCATATTTTTACAAATATTTATTAATTTAGAAACTCGTGTATTACATCCTTCGTGAAACAAATAGTTAATTAACTTATTAAGATGTCAAATTTATCCTATTGCGGAACTATACACAAGCTGTAGCATATGTAGACGAGTCGAAACGTCTTTCGTGTAAGTGCACGTTGGCGTAGCGGTAAGACTGCGGCTTCTCGCGCGGCGGACTCGGGTTCGACCCCAGCTCTCTCTGCGTTTTTTTCAAATACAAAAAATTATTTATTTCTTTTACAAGGGGATGTCTTATACCGGCAAAGTTTTCTGCCGTACCGGCCACAATGTTTTCAATTAAATATTAATTGTTGAAAGCTTTTTCATTAAGGCGATGTGAACCTCAAAATCAACCCAATTTCATTATTTAATTAATAAACATTAGAACGTTTATTTGGAAAAACAATTCTGTCAGGCGCTCTGTGTATGTAAATACTATGCTCAGATTTTTTTTTGTGCGATTCTATCAGCATTTCCATGAGATACGCTCGTTTTAAAACTGGCAAAATTCGAAGTATTACAGATCCCTACTTATCGGCATTGCGGCTTTTATTTAATTAAATAAATTCTGAGTAGATTTTTGGAAAAACAGCTCTGTCAGGCGCTCCGTATATATAAATACTACACTCAATTTTTTTTTTTAGTAATTCTATTATTATTTGCAAAAGATATATATGTTCTAAAATTTGTCGGTAAGTACACATTATCTTAAGGTGATGCAATACTGACACTATTACCCAAAATTTGGTTCCCGTTTTTCTCATTCAATTTTTAATTTTAAGAAAAAAACTCTTTGATACGTTGTAGTTCTTTATTAAACTTAAAACGTGTCAAAGAGTTTTTTTCAAAAAGTTTAAAATTGAAGGAGAAAAACGGGAACCGAGAATTAAGTAATAGCGTAGGTATCACATCACCTTAATTCTAGGAGTTGACGCACAAAGATAAACTTATTCCCTAATTCCCGGTCAAATTTTAGATAAATCTATGTGAAAATAAGGACGAAATGTGAAAAATCGCAAAATGTTATATTTTGAGGTTAATATAGTAATATGCGAGTAATATGCGACGTTACGATTTTTCAAATTTCGTCTTAATTTTCCAACAGATTTATCTGAAATTTGACCAGGTATTAGGGAATAAGTTTATCTTTGTGCGTCAACTCTTAGAATTAAAGAAAAAGCTTTCAACAATTAATATTTAATTGAAAACATTGTGGCCGGTACGGCAGAAAACTTTGTCGGTATAAGGCATCCCCTAAATGTACATTCACATTGTGAAAAAAAATTTTTCTATTGTAAATTTCAACTTGAGTTTCCGAAATACTAAAATTTGGTAAAGTATATTCTAAAATTCAATACATTTCGAGTATGTCCCCAGTTTTCTATACAATTTACTAAATTTTAGCCAGTGAAGGAGTAATTTTTACTGGAAACTTTTTTTCCGTAGTAATAAGAAAAGAATATTGTACTGATACATTATGTAACTTTATAATAGAACAAATAAATTATTAAGAGAAATCGTTTGAATATTAAAATATATCTTGTGTTACAAGTGAGCTATCGCAACTTTTTGATAATAAAAAGTGACGAACCCTGGGATTGAACCAGAGCCGTCGACTCGCGAGTCAGAAACACTACCAACAAGCCACGGCCGCCACCGCTCGGCTTTCTGCTAATCGGCGTCATATTGCAATCGGACGCCTTGCTTATTTCGTTCTTTCATATTTGTACGTGTATCCACACATAACACTTGTGATATTCATTTTTTGAAATCATTCAATAATACGTATAAATATGATATAAAAATCATTCACTAGTAGAAACAATACTTACAGTTCAACAATAAACGAAAGAAGTAGTCAAAAATTCTAATGCTCTTTTATATATAGCGTTGCCAATTTAAAATAAAACAAAAATTAACCCACTTAATTGAAGATAGTGACCGTCCCTCAAAATTCCACGTATGATGGTACCTTATTCGTATTTTTTTTTTTCATATTATTACCGAGAACTCAATTAAATTATGAAATATTTTATTTGTTTACTATTTTAACTAAAAAGTTAACTTGCACAAAAACAGTAAAGCAACTTATAAGTAAAAAGATGAAAAAAATATAAAACTGTTATTGAATGGTCGAGTTACACTACTAGATGTTGCAGTACTAAAGGGTCTTCTGTATAGTAATATATTTTAAAACTGAATTCTCCTCATATTTCCGCAAACTTTATTTTTCTAGTTTGGATATTCATTATGTCTTTATAATTAATGACAGTAAATTACATCCATTGTCTATTGTGTACTGTTACGAACCACGTTTTTTAGATCAGAATTTATTATGGAAAATTTTGATGTAATTTTTTGTACGAAATAAACTAAAATAAGATATTTTAATTAATTCCGCCGCTCACATATCGCTCTCTTTTACAAGATAGTGAACAATGAAATAAAATTAGGTTCATATACTGGACGAAATGAAAGAAATATAGCATAGAAATATTGTTAAATGGCATCACTGCAAAAAAATATAATGATTGCCTATACTTTGTAAGTTGTTGACCGTATCAAATTCTGACAATTAAAGGGATACCACCAATCATTAAATTGACATTTTTAGTATCATTAATGACATACCTAAATATGGATCTGGTCGACTTTCAGGCATGAAAAAAGTCCAGTTTCACTCACGTGTTAAAAAAAATATTTTTTTTATTATTAACCGAAATAGGTAACGTGTTGTTTAATTCGGTCAAATCGCACTTTCACTCTTGACAGTATATCAATTATTCTTTGGAGCCTGTTTGTTAATTTTTTTTCAACCACTGAGAGAAGTATTGTAGGAAAATTGATTATAAACTTATATTTTGTAGCAACGTCGGGACATACTTTAGTTGTAATAATTTTTGCTATCCAACATAATAACTTTTCTGATCGAGCTGAAATTTCAAAAAATTTCATTTTCATTTTCATTATTTCTTATTTACAGAACTATCGCGGTATTAACTCTAATGACATATTTAATGTTAAAATAAAGAAATTTAGAAAAATTTTTTTTTTTCGACGACTGGGGATTTGATCCCTGGAGACGCTCGGCAAACGGTAATCGGACGCGTTAACCATTAACCCACATAAGACTCTTGAGTACATAATTTTGGAACTGAAAAAATTTCCCCATATAAAAATGTCTTTTTCCAAATCTGCAGTCAGAATTGAAAAATTTCGAGTAAAAAGTTCAAAATGGTGCCTTGAATATAGATGAAAATTCAATTCTATTAAATATTCAGTTTGATAAATTGATATAAAAATGTCAGCTTGAGAGGAAAAGGGGCCGCCAGAATAGTTAAAGTTATCTTAAAAAAGAACCAAAAAAAGACCTGAGGTATTCATTTATTTATTTATTAGTATAGTGAACATGGACACGATTTCATATACATCAATAATAAGAATGGGATACAGTAAAAGATATATTATAATGTAAAAGTGTATGGAAAACTGCAAAAATTATCAGCATCAGATACTAAAGGATTATTTGCTTATTTTTCTCATTTCTTCTTTCATACATTTTATCATGTTGTGTGCCAGATCACATATATTTTCTTCTTCTGAAACATAAATTAGTTTAATTCTTAAAATCAAGTTCATGCCGCAATACATACTTGAACCAAAATTTAGTTGATATTAAGCCATTATTACAGATAAATTAATTTTTGATACTCTACATTATGTGTTATCAATCTTAAAAATGGAAATTACTAAAAAAATATCCTATAATATTATATAATTTGTGAAATATATGAATTATTACTCACTTGTTGAGGTACATTTTTCGAAAGCTTTTCGTTTTGTTTCTTTAATTTCATCAGTGCCGTCTGTTACGTATTCCATGACCTTATCGATGCTGATCGTACCATCTTCATCCATCTAGAATAATTAATCATTAAGTTTAAATACTTATGGGAAAAAATAGTACTATTAGGACCAAGTCCGTAAAATCTTACGGCTAGGCATGAACAATATTTTTTGATCATGTATCCGTAAAGTACGGTTTTACGTACACCTGTCTGTAACATTAAAATTTTACTCACAACTTTGTAATATTTAAGCATGCATGCATCTACACATTTGATTTTTTCATCAACTCCCTTTGAATGATCTTTCATGGCAGACCTGTAAACGTCAGGATTTATTCCAACTTCTTTCATACAGTTTTCTGCCGCTATTCTATCATCGTTGTTTGCCTAAAATTTGAATAAGTTTAAATAATGTATTAAAGAAATACATATTATACATACTTTTTTTTAATCAAAATATTTATATATTGTACCAACTTTAGCAACTAAAACAGTGCTTAGAAGCAATGCTGTATGAAACAGAGCCATGTCGAGGTGTCCAATGTACGTATCTCGAAGATACTCATTCCTTATATATACAGGTTTATTAGGACGTGCTTATTACGTATTTCATTAAAGAGAAGGAAGTTGCAATTTCGCAATCAAATTTAGAATAATCACAATTGAAAATATTAAATTTCACACTTCCGCGTTTTTTAGTCTATTGCGAAGTAGGGCGCTTTCACGCAACTATGATTTTTCATTAAATCTTCTTTTGACGTAACAAAAGACGCGTGATTGAGCACTTAGTGATAAATCTTTTGTTGGACAAATTAATGATGTAGATATATATTTTGATATTTTTCAATATTATTTAAATAATTATAATTAAAAACATGATGGCTATGAAAAGTATAAAATCATAATTTTGTTTGTTATTTAAACTTTTATGTAATGTTCAATTCAAAACAGTCACTGTAATTGCATTATATTAAAATATTATTTTTTATGTTTCAGTATTATGTGCGTACATTAATTAGAAAATTTACGGTAAATTAATTCATTTTCAATAAAAAAAATATATAAAAAAGGGATAGTATAAGAAAACATATGACATTCATTTTAAAATTTCTATCGAAAACTAATTCTTAATAAAAGCTTTATTATATATAGATATAAGGAACATACAAAAATAGAAAAAAGTGATAAATGCTTAAGTAAAAGTAATACTCATAACTTTATTTACAACCGACTATACATGATTTATTTATTGTTATAATAGAAAGCTTTAAACTGCAAATTGTTCGAAGCAAATTTTTACTTGCATCATGATAATAATTTATCAACGATAACCTTTCTAAGTGTTATTATTAAAATTAATAGCTACCTATACCAACTATAAATATTAACTGTCAATTTCTTATGCATAGAAACAAATATAATGATAAACAGAACATTTTAAAACTCGTAAAAAAAAACAAATAATTTTTATTTAACTATATTGTTAATACACTATATTAAACGAAAGCAAGCCTCTACAGCATGAGCCTTTTCACAGTGATCATCACCTTCTGAAACGAGAAATAAAAATAAAATATTCATGTGTTGGAAAATGAAATCGAAATGGATTTGATGAAGTTCAAATCTGTAAAATTTTAAAAAGGTCTCATATTATACTCACTTGCGTTTTTACTGCATTCTGCTAAACGGGTTTTATCGGCCTCGTTTTCCTCTATGTGATAATATTTAATAGCTGCATCCAAATCGATTGTTCCCTCATCTTTCAACTACAGTAAGAAAAATAGTTTTTTATTGGCTACAAGCATATTTAATAACATAAAATTTATGAAGATGTTATTTTCTTTCAATTTAGATGTACACGATGATATTGAAAGTGGTTTTTACCAACTTACCACATTATAAGCCTTAAAAAGACACCCGTCAAAGCACTTGACCTTTCTGTCCGCCCTTTTACTATATACTCCATCAGTACCACTAATTTCTTTATCTGTAAATCCTGCTTCTTTGATGCATTTCTCGAAGATTTTTATATCACTCTCCGATACTGTAAAAGAGGTAGACTGTTCCTGCAAAATAAAAAAGAAAATATTATTATTCAAATGATTAGTCTTTCGTTAATGGTTACGTGTTTAACTAACCTTTTCTGCGACAACTGCGCTAAGTAACAGAACAACACTTACAAACCGCATTGTAAAGTCTTTAGGAGCACACTGAAACATTTTCCTTTTGCGTTCATTTTATAGCGAAAACAAAGCGAAAATTGCCTAATTGCAATTCGTCACTTCAAACTGAGCACCAGGCCTTGTTTACATAATAGTGGTTATTTCGGTCAGTTTTAAACTTGGAAATTTCAAAATAAAAAAAATAGATCTTTAAAACTTGCCATAGGTATAAACTATTTCTTCAAATCTCATTTAATGTAATAAATTCAAAAGTTCTTAAGTGACGTCTCATTTTATTTTCTATTGTTAAAAATCTTATATATATGTACCACCGGACATCACGTATTATATCTATGCCGGAAAGTAATTTTCTTCATATCTTTTTTCTTGATCTATATTATGCTGTACTTATGTTTTAATACTACTCTGATTTCGAATTTTCTGCTATAATTTTTCTGTGGCTAGAATTTTTATCAAATTTTGGCAGATGCAAAAAGAGGAATTAAATAATTTTTAGAATTGACGGCAACATTTATATTTGTTTTGACAGGACATAATGCTATAATATTTTATAAAATAAATAAAATATGACATTATAGATATAGTTTCATAAAACCTATGAAATTTCTATTGTCGTCTAAATAACAGCACGCTTGATTGACAATTTATAAATAAAATTAAAATTAACAATTTATAAATAAAATTAAAAAAAAAATTAAAAGATTATTTGTAAAGTGGAATATTTTCCTCGAAAAGTAAATAATAAACTATTATACAATTGATAAATAAGCAAGTATGATAATTTAGTATAGAGTACATATCATTTCCGTAAACAATTCGTATTATTTTATTGCTCAATCTCCTACATATAACCCAAAGCACATATCATCAAATTATGGGCAGTATCACAGTCATTGTCCTCCTCTGTAAGTAAAACATGCAAATAATTAACGAATTTAGTGATTAAAAGCAGAAGTCTGAATAAAATAATTCTATTTGAACTCACTTCTCGTGCTACATTTTTCAATATTTGTTCGCATAATATCCCGTTGAACTCCCGGTTTTCCAGATAATAAATGTTCAATAGCCCTTTCCAAATCAATCGTCCCATCATCTTTTAGCTGTAACAAATTACCACACACACTCAAAATAATGTTTTTGTGTAATATACACGCAACCAATTCTTTACTGATACAATTTTTTTATCATAACTTCTAAAAATAATGGTATTATCAGCTGGTAACAAAAATATAAGGGTTTCAGAGTACAATGTTTTCACGTTAAATAATTGTAAAGGCTGATATGCTGGTTAAAATTAAGATCGTTAGTCTTTTATAAGCTACTGTGTTTGTAATTTTGAAACAAGGCTTTAACTATTGATCTATTTATAGTATAATTTATCAAAAATCGGCTTGCAACGTTGAATAGATTTTTAAAATAAATATTCATCAGAAAACTAATTTCAATATGTATAACGTGTCTCTGTTTACCCACACCACAGCCGAAAGCCAGAAAAGGCTAGCAGAAAGATTTCTCAAGTTCAAGGTTAGATGATAAATTTTGCACGTGTACAGTCGTTGGTTCTTCGTTTCAAGGACAGATACCGGCTTCCATTATGTATGAGATAAAGTCATATATATACTATAATTTGATTGATATTTTTTATTTGGCCAGCGCAGTAATACAAATGCACAAAAAATAGAGGGCTTTGTTGCATAATTTTTTCTACAAGTGACGACTTTTACGAAATAAGTAAATATATACCCTTTTAACAGTAAATTTGTGTTTAATAAAGAATTTTCGTGCAAATGCTTTTAAAGATTACGTCAAAAATTAAATATTGACAAATGCGATGGTCAAAATTCTTCATTTAAATAATAAATTTCTTTATACCACTCTAACCTCCAAATCACAACTTTGGTATGATTTTTCGGCGCTCGTGATATAAAATACCGTTCGAAACTAGTGCGTAAGTCGATTATTTAGCTGGTGTGACTTTTTCGCACTCGCTTCGCTCGTGCAAAAAGTCACACCAGCTAAATAATCGACTTCCCCACCCGTGTCGAAATGTACTATTAAGGATTATAGAAAGACTTACGATTTTATGAACTTTGAACATGCAGGCATCCACACACTTAGTTTTATCGTAGACACCATCTGTATTGTTATCTTTCGTTGCGTGGGCATATTTTTCAACGGTGATTCCATTTTGTATCGTGCAGTTCGTCAGCACGTCCATGTAATATATGTATCGCTTTTCATTTTCTTCTGGGGTAACAATCTAATATAATAATAAATGCTTTTTAATGAAACAAACGGAATGATAGTAAAAAATTTAAGAAAAATTTTCGTTTTCTTGTTTAGAAGGAAAAACTTACACTAGCGGCGAAAACAACGCTGAGCACATAGAAGATGAGAAAGACTTGCATTTTGTGCTGTTCAGTGCTCTACTAGAATATGTTGTACGTTTGCTCAATTTATACCGCAAGCTTGTAAATTATTCACTTTACGAAACTATTCATGTGTAGGACGTTTCACTTCCCACTTAATATTCAGTTAATTGAACCTTTTTATTAAATTTGGCACACATGCTGTCGTCACACAAATAAATAATCTTATATTTTATAAAAAATAAATATTACATTAAATTAAGTTGAAATAAAAACTGTACACGCATCGCATTACTTATTTGTTAAAAATCTTCGACGTTATTATCTTGTTCATGACAATATTAAACTAAGAATTGATTGTGACAACGGTATTGGCTGATTCGAATTAACAAATAATTCGAAATAATTGAGCAAAAGAGGCAAGTAAGCTAGTCCTTGATAATAAATATGTGGTTTGGTGAATATTTAAAAGACGATGTCCTATTTTCGACACCTATAAGATCAGTTGTGTATACAAGTTCATTATTTTCACCAAACCCATTATGCAAATATAAAAGTTGAGCAACTTTGATTTTTGCTTTTCACGTTTTATTCTTTAAAACCAATTTTAATTGGTAGAAATAATTAATTTCTGCGTAAAAAATAAAATTTTGTTTCTTAAATAAATTGAAACGTTCTAAGTACTATAAGTAGGTCTAAAAAAAACTAAAAATGGAAGCATGAAAAATGCAAGCTTTTTAGCAGTTTAATTTCAGAACAAAGCAACTGGTGTTTTTTTTTATTACTTTGATAGCATAAATTTAAACAACTATGGTGTTGCTTCGATTTCTTCCAAAAAGTGTCATCAGATATATGTTTTAAAAAATTCGACAAGATTGATTTGTTAACGTCTATAGTCATTTATTTTTATCGATTTCAGCTATACTCAAATAAAAAAAAATACATTCTTCTTGGTTAATATAAGCCTTCAATCTCTAAATTTTGCAAATATGTAGATACCTCTATATTATTAAACGCTGTAATTTAATGCTTTTCAACATGAAATTTAATTGAATATCGAGCCAGTTGCCAAGGACACCTGCAAAAATGTGTATAACATAAGGAAAGTATGAAAGACATTGGAACTTTCCTCTTATAGATTATAAAGTTGTGAGTAAACAACACTATATAAGTTGCTACTAGATAAGTTGTCTACTCGTTACTTGACCAATAATATCAATAAAAAAAATATCATAGTTTCAGTACTTTTGTCTTAGTGCTTACTTAAGAGTAAAAGTCTATTATATGTACTAATTTATTTCTTAATATTAAAAAAATGAATTTATAGCAGTTGTTAAGGCCATCTTTCTGATAAATAATCCACCTATAAAAAGTGACCCATGACTTCATGTATTTGATAAATAAAAATAATCTTCGTAAAGTTCTTTATTTAAAGCTTAAACATCAAAGTAAACAAATTAATCTAGATATATAAAAACTTTTTATCAACAATTGAGAATTATCAAATTTTAAGGTGGTTCTTTCATGAATCCCTAGTCAAAGCAGTGCTAAATGAAGAGGGTTTGAAATGAAAATTAAAAATACCATAGCTTTTTTAACAAAATGTAGATATTTTAGAAACAGCACAAACAATTATTGATAAAACATCTTAATCTTTTTTGTTTCTTAACCGATTTTAATTTTGTTCCTTAAGTAATTTCATTTGGACTTGCCTAAGAAAAACTTTAAAATTATTCAAAACCAAGAAAGTTAGGCATGTTCTTGTTTGTGCACATAAGGATTGTGCACATATTTATTGTGCACAGATAGCATTGGTACAGATCTATATATATAGATATATACCAATGTTAAAGTGTGCACAATTAATATGTGCACAATCAGTATGTGCATAAACAAGAACACGTCGAAAGTTATAGCCAATTAAAAAGAAATATTTTTTTAACCCCGTACATGAATTTATAAACAATTGGCTATAACTTTCTTTGTTTTGAATAATTTAAAATTTTTTCATCGGCAAGTCCCCATGAAATTACTTAAGGAACAAAATGAGACCTTGAAAATTAAAATCGGTTAAGAAACAAAAAAGATTAAGATGTTTTACCAATAACTGTTTGTGCTGTTTCTAAAATATCGACATTTTGTTAAAAAAGCAATCTTAGTAATGTAAAATACACTTTATTTACAATACATTGACTATCTCTATCATTTTAAATAAATAAATCACATTTCAACTATGGTTTTTTTAATTTTAGGTACCCTCTTCATTTAGCACTGCTTTGACTAGGGATTCATGAAAGAACCACCTTAAAATAACTACAAATTATTAATTCAGATTGAGATTTATTTGGAAACCCTATTTACTCCGTTAACTGTACATCTACTTAGGAAGACATAGCAATTCCCGGTATCTAAACGCCCAAAGCACAGCAATATAACTTATTTACATACCCGCCGCTGACCGAATACAGGCGCTCAAGCCACTATGATTTAATCGATCCACTCAAGCCTATACCTGAATACAGCTATGTCCCACCGAGCGAGTGAGTCGAAAACACCAGGCTAAACTTGCGGCTAAATTTTCCATTGCCACCTACCTATCCATCCCAACCACACTCCCAGAGCAAACAACAAACCGTGAGTCACCCATGCACATGCCCGCAACACATCCTTTCGAGATAAAACTATATACGCCGAGCGATCGGCCGTTACATAAGCCGATTTTGTTTTTCTTCTCCTCTCTGCGCGTGATGCTATCGACCGAAATGAGGCGTGCAGACTATAGCTGGATTTGAAAATAGCAGAAATAAAATACGTTTTTCAAGTCGCGCTTCTCCGTATACTCGTCCGACCGGCTCCCCCATTGACTTGGGCTGGCTGTTTCTAAGCGAGAGATCGAAGACCAAAGTCCGAAGTCTAACATCTCACGTATCCTTACGGTGCATTATAATGTTATGCGGATGAGAAAGAGAGACGTGAGTGGCGAACAAAGAGGCTAAAGACCTTATAACGTGTATCTGCGCGCGTCAGCGTCATAAACAAGCGGATGAGATGAACGATGCGCGAACGAGGAGTAGGCGATTTTCGAATATACAGGTAGTAAAAAATCTAGCGCTCAAAATCACTGCGTGACTTTGCATTCTTCGTATGTATGTGTTTGTGTCTGACCTCGGTGTACTGGCGCTTGGCTCCTGTAGTGAATTGGTCATGAAAGTTGTTACTTTGTCTTTTTGAATTTTTAACAGTAATTTGAATAGTAGGAAGGCACGCTTTAAATGTAATTCATAAAGCAAGTGTCTCATTGTGATGCCTGATAGATAATTAAAATCTTCTTTTAGAGTTAATAGAAGATGTTTATTCTGCAGGTTGCAGCTTTTTTTCTAAATGATTACTATAAATAACATTGTTTTGATGCATTTTGACTAAAGTCGGTATAGTCTATTTATTCTGGAACTTCTGGTTTTTTATTCTACGATTTCTTGAATTTATTGTTATTTCATTTATAGTAAATATGCTAAATTCGGGAAAACTTTTTTTCTATTACAAGTTTCAAAACCTGTTATTTGTTTGAAAATAAGTTTTAACTCATAAAAGTTTTCTTATAAAAGTTTAGTATTTTGAAACTACATCTAACATCTGAGAAACTTTATAAATTAATTCTACATATACTTTTAAATCTGTACGTACAAGAATAATTATTAACAATTGTATATATTAAAGAAAAATATTATGTGTATTCTAAATCTTATCTTTGGGTCAAGAGACGATTGTCTAAAATAGATTCTTGTAGATTGCACTTTTGTTTATAATCTATGAATGAATAAAGTCGTTCTGTTCTACAATAAAGTAAACTGGTTTTATAAACTTTACGATTGATATAAACTTTGTTGGTCGACAATAGCCATCTAAGCTAATTAGTTTTTCAATTAAAAGTTTAATTTTTAGAATCGATTTCTTTACTATCAACCTATTGCAATCAAATCTGAATATTCATCAAGTGATTGTTTTATTTACAATTAACTAGCAAACAATTGTCAAAGGAATCAATATGCCCCATTCGTTATTAAACGCACATTAGTGTAAAAATCGACCGAATATCATTTCCCACTCCGAGTTCACGTGTTTTCCAGTGACCGAATTCAACAATAATTACGACCAACATTTACTGGCTCGCTGCAAGGACCACGACCGTGAATGAATTCGCACCGATCGAACGCCTCTATTGTTCCGTTTGTCATGCACAGAAGAAATAATGCAAAAAACCAATTAGCAGCGGTGGGTATAAAAAGGCCGCAATGATTAAACGCTGCACTTACGGCTTGCACTTAGCGCCAATAATAGTTAGAAATTGCCATTGGGCTCGATCGGGTTACCGTCGAAATGAAGTGCCACCTTGCCGTTGCTGTTTTTGCTGTCTGCGTCGTCGCTGCTTTCGGAGTAAGCATTGTTTCTGTAAAATACTGTGTGCGTTTAGAATAGAGACACTAGCGTAAATATAATAATAGCATATCGACTGGAATAGCTAGCCATTTTTGCAGAAAGTAGATGTTGTAAGAAACTGTAACTTTGCTTATTCTTTGTAGTTGCCATTCCGTATAATTTAAAATTTATATTTTATTTAAGATACAAAATTGCTGCCAATTCATTGGTACTTAGCTTCCTCAAACTCAAACTTATTTGAGTTTGCCCAATTTGTCTTCTTGCCTTCTAGTTAACGTTATATTTTTTTAAGTAGTAAATCGCAGTGAGTCTCTAAAAATTTTAGTTCCGCGGTTTAATTCTTACGAAATTTCAAGTTAAACCAATCCCTTATATAAATTGAGCATTCGAGATAATCTATTTTGCCCTCGAACGATCTCGAAATCTCGAATAATCGAATCCGTCTCGAATCTCGAAAGGAGAGAAACAAAAGACCAACAAACAGTGGCGCGCGTAGCGCGCTGATTAACGCTAGTTTTAGAGTAAAAACAATTTAAAAAATTTTAATAAAATATATATTTAATCACAATAGTTTTTTTTGGATAACAAACTCGGTTCAAAAATATAATAAAACCAAACTCTTTACAAAGTTTCATGAAGATGAAATGATTCATTATTACTCCTGTTATGGTTCGACGACAAAAAAATGTTTAAACTTAAATAACTTCGGATTTAATAAACGGGTTGTCTTGAATAACAATCCCGGTTCGGAAATGTAAAAACCTTCTACTGCTCAAAATTTCATGGATACTCGTGTCTTTTTGTTTCCGTTATTGTGCAAAAAGTAAACATTTTTTTTCTTAAATTTTCTCTAGAAATTTAAACAATAATTTACTGTGTAAGTTTAATAAATGATAAATATTTGGTAAAGATAAACCAAATATTTTTTGAGAGGACAAATAAACAAAAGTATGACATTTTCCTTAATAATAGATACGAAATTAAATAATGAAAATATATATAAGTAATTTAAAAACCATTCAGAATAATTCTATGGAATTAAAAAATATTAGCTCCATCTCTATATAAAAAAGCAAAATAACGAAAAACTCAAAGGACCTATTATCCACAGAAGAAAAGAAAATCAAGATTTTAAAAATCGGTTATGAACTTGAAAATCTTTATCAAAACGAACTGAATAAACTTTTTCCGGTCAAAATTTGTCAAAGTATTTTCTAAATATCCTCTGTACACATATGCACATATATACATCCGCGTAGATACGAACAAAATTTTCTAACGAAAAAAAATGGATTTTGTGAAAATGTCTTAAAACATATTTTTATTTTTTGTCTGAAATTTTTTTTCGCCTTCTCAAATCTTCCTCTATGAGGAAGCAAAATTATTAGTATTAGAGTTAAACTTTCTTTATAGTGAAAAGTATCATAAAAAAATAGTACATTGTATACCTAGGGCGCAAAGTGGGCCTTTTTAGACCGAGTGTAGAGTTTGCAGTACGAGTCGTAGGTGAGCTAGCTGAGCCGAAGGTGAGTGCGTTTTGCGAACCGAAGACGAGTACTGCAAACACACGAGGTCAAAAGGCCCACTAAGCCCTAGGTGCACACCATATTTTTTGTGATTCATGTATTGATTTTCGGCGTTTTTGAACCTAAAAAGCAAGGCTAAATTGATTTTTTGCGATTTTACGGAATTTTAGAGTAGCGGGTGCAAATGGATTTTTTTATTCAATCGGTCAGAAAAAAAGTCACTTTAGGACCTCTTTTTAGGTCGAAAAACGACGAAAATCGTGCATGTGTTACAAAAAAGTATTTCTTCATGTGTAGTTAATTTCTACTAAACAACGATAATAATTGTAATAATTTTATTTTGTTCAATATAGAGTAAAATAAACGATGATGAATGCTCCAAGAAATTTGGCTCGTCTGAATGTGAGTAGCTTATCATTTTCGAAAAACTAGCGAGATAAATAGAATTTTAACAAATAACTCGCGTACAATTTATATTTCAGCTGTCGCTGAAAAAATAAAAAAGGGAGAGATTAAGATTGACGACAAGCGCAATTGCTTGTATGGTTGCTACTTGAAGAAAGCTAAAATTGTGAGTATACATGATTATTGTTTTAGAATAACAAGATAAAAATTATGTTCATAATTTAAAATTGGCATTCAAAAGTTGTGAATCTATTTAAATTGTATAAATATTTACATAGTTCCATTTAGACTACGTACTATCAACTCTTCAACGTTAATATTTTAGATAAAGGAGGATGGAACCATCGACAAGGAAGTTTTTCGTTCTAAAATCCCTGCGAACGTTGAGAAGCCGACGGTGGATCTTCTCATGTCGTGCTTGGATTCAAGTAAATACACAAGCGTTACGTACGACCGTATACACAATTCTTATCACTTATTATATTTAACTGCAATTATTTTTTAGCTGGGCCGGATGAGTGCGAGGTTACCGGCAACATTATAGAGTGTGTCAGAGAAAAGAAAGGATTAGACTATCTCCTCAAATAAACTGTCACCGTATCATTTAAATTTTTACGATCATCTCCTCGATAATAACAAATCTCTGTGTTTACAGAGATGGCACTTTGAAATGTATATTTTTAAAGTTACATAAGTTGCGAAGAATACCTGCAAAAATGTATATAACATTAGGAAAGCATGAAAGACATTAGAACTTTCTATATAAGTTACTATACAGTCTACTCGTTACTTGACCAACAACATCAATAAAAAAAATATCATAGTTTTAGTACTTTCGTATTAGTGCTTACTTAAGAGTAAAAGTCTATTGCATGTACTAATTTATTTCTTAATATTAAAAAAATTAATTTATAGTAGTTGTTAATGCCATCTTTCTGATAAATAATCCGTCTATAAAAAGTGACCTATGAGTTCATGTATTTGATAAATAAAAATAATCTTCGGTAAAGTACTTTTAATTAAAGCTTAAACATAATCATCGTAAACAAATTAATCTAGATATACAAAAACTTTTTCAACAATTGCGAATTATCAAATTTTAAAATAACTACAAATTATTAATTCAGATTGAGATTTATTCGGAAACCCTATTTACTCCGTTAACTGCACATCTATTTAAGAAGACGAATCTACTCCCCGTATCTAAATGCTCGCCCAAAGCACAGCAATATAAGGTATTTAGGGTAAGTGTGACAGTTACTGTGCCCCGTAAGCAGACGACAAGTTTCAGTTACTGGGCATTCGAATGCGTACAAAAATCTAGTAACTGGTGAGGGCGCAGAAACTGGCACACTTACCCTACATACCCGCCGCTACCCGAATACAGGCGCCCAATCAAGCTTACACCTGAATACAGCTATATGTGCAATTCTCCTTAAAATTTCGCCTAATTCGATCATAAAAACAACGAAAATAAAATTTAAGGCACACCTCTGCAATAAGTTTTTTCTTGTTCTACAGACCACACAATACGCGAACAAATTTTGAAACACAGGGAAACGGTTTTGTGACACCGTTTTAACCGCACATCAGTTTTTCTTGTGTAAATTTAACATGGGAAAATGGACGAAAAGTAGTCACTGATGATTAACGAATAGCAAGCTCTTGAAGGTGCCAACAAATGTTCCACAAAAAAGCGATTAAAGTAGAAGAAAAGAGCTTTAATTTAAGCTAAAATATTTAAGCTAAATATCGTTAAAATCGGTCGATTCTGTACAAAATTACGTGCATTTAAAAATCGCAAAAAAAATGACAAAAATGAACGATTTAGAGCATAATTTACGTAATTCTTAAGATTTTTATCATTTTTTGTCATTTTTTGTGATTTTTAAATGTACGTTACTTTGCACAGAATATACCTATTTTAACGACCTTTCGCTTAAATTAAAGCTCTTTTCTTCTATTTTAATCACCTTTTTGTGCAATATTTCTTGGCATCTTTAAGAGCTTGCTATTGACTAATCATCAGTGACTACTTTTCGTCCATTTTTCCCATGTTAAATTTCCATAAGAAAAATTGATGTGCAGTTAAAACTGTTTCACAAGACCCGTTTTCCTGTGTTCCAAAATTTGTTCGTGTATTGTGTGGTGTATTATAGAACGAGAAAACACTTATTGCAGAGTGTGCCTCAAATTTTTTTTTCGTTGTTTTTAAGACCATATTAGAAGAAATTTTCAGGAGAATTGCACATATCCCACCGAGCGGGTGAGTCAAAATCAGCAGGCTAAACTCGCGGCTAAATTTTCCATTACCACTTACCTATCCATCCCATCCACACTCCCAGAGCAAACAACAAACCGTGAGTCACCCATACACACGCCTGCAACACATCCTTTCGAGAACGAATAAAACTATATACGCCGAGCGATCGGCCGTTACATAAGCCGACTTTATTCTTCTCTCTGCGCGCAATGCTATCGACCAAAACGAGGCGTGCAGACTATAGCTGGATTTAAGACTAAAAAAAATACATGTTTCGATTCGCGTTTCTCCGTATACTCGTCCGACCGGCTCTCCCATTGACTTGGGCTGGCTGTTTCTAAGCGAGAGATCGAAAACCAAAATCCGAAGTCTAACATCTTACGTATCCTTACGGTGCATTATAATGTTATGCGGGCGAGAAAGAGAGACGTGGGTGGCGAACAAAGAGGCTAAAGACCTTATAACGCGCACCTGCGCGCATCAGCGTTATAAACAAGCGGATGAGATGAGCGATGCGCGGACGAGGAGTAGGCGATTTTCGAAGATAAGTACAGGTAGTAAAAAGTCTAGCGCTCACAATCACTGCTTGACTTTGCATTCGTCGCATGTACGTATTTGTGTCTGACCTCGATGTATAGGCGCTTGTCTCCCATAATGAATCTGTCGTGAAAATCGTTACTTTGTTTTAGGCGATTTTTTAAAAGTTTGGGTAGTAGGAAGGCACACTTTGAAATATAATTCGCAAGGAAAGTGCCTCATTGTGATGCCGGATAGTTAGGTAAAAGCTTGTTTTAGAGTATAATAGAAGATGTTTAGCAGATTGCAGCTTCTTTTCTAAATGATTACTATAAATATATAACATTATTTTGACGCATTTTGACTAAAATCGGTATAGTTTATTTATTTTGGAACTTCTGGTTTTTTATTCTACTATTTCTTGTATTTATTGTTATTTCATTTATAGTTAATATGCTAAATTCGGGAAAACTTTTTGCTTCCTCAAAGAGGAAGCTTTCTAAAGGTGAAAAAAAATTTTGCGACAAAAAATGTTTAAAAACACGTTTTAAGACTTTTGGCACGAAAATCCGTCATTTTTAAGCAAAAAAATGTTCGTGTGTTTGCGTGCGTACATGCGTGTGTGTGTATGCGCACGGGCGATAACTTTTGAACCATTCGACCAATTTTCATCGCATCAAAGCTTGTTCTCTTCGTTTCCGAGGATATTTTGAAGTACGTATATAACCTATTTTTTGATTTTATTTATTTTCTTTAGTTTTATAACCAAACATAGATTTTGAATTTTTCGTTTTTTTTATTCTTTAATATGTTACAGCCAGTATTGCTTAATATAATGAATTATTATTGAAAGGTCTTTCAATTACCTACATTTTCTATTTTTAATATTTAGTTTGACATTTGTTCTTAATGAAAATATGGTTTATACTTCTTTCATTGATTTAAAAAAAATATTTTTTTTATTGACTCAAAGTTTTAACCACCTTTTACACTTATCTCGCACGATATTGTGTTAAAATTTCAAGATATTATCTTCATTTATTTTCGAGAAAAAAATTCTTTTAGAAAAATAGTAGTTTTCGTCACTAAGGCGTGAAGTTGAACTTCACGCACCGAGTAATCAATAGGGTCGGCGCAGCCGTCTATTGATGATTCTATTGCATGTTTCGAAACCTACGCTATTCGTTATAAAATAATTTTTAACTAAAAAAAGTTTTCCGATAAAAGTTTAATATTTTTAAACTACATCTAAAATCTGAGGAATTTTATAAATTAATTATTATACATGTACTATTAAATCTGCATTTTCAAGAAGAATTATTAACAATTGTATATATTAAATAAAAGTAATATGTGTATTCTAAATCTTATTTTTGTGTCAAGAAACAATTGTCTAAAATAGATTCTTGCATATTATACTTTTGTTTATAATCTATGAATGAATAAAATCGTTCTGTTCTATCATAAAGTAAACTGGTTTATAAGCTTTACGATTGACATAAACTTTTTTGGTCGAAAATAGGAACGTTTAATTTTTCGAATCGATTTCTTTACTGTCAAGCTATTGCAATAACATTTAAATATCCATCAAGTGATTGTATTTTCCATTAATCCTTGCAATCACACTTGACAATTAACTGGGAAATTCTTCCCTAGCAAACAATTGTTAAAGGAATTGGTAAACGCCATTCGTTATTAAAGGAGTTCTCTCGATACCCAACTAGTAAAAATAAGGGCTATTTATCTATTTGTTAATTTCCAAAGTAAATATTGTTGAAGAAAGCCTTACGAATACCGGTAAACTAAATAATAATTATACATTTAAACAAAACAATTCTATTCGTCTGAATTATCAATAACAAGTTTCGTAAAGAAGTTCATTTGACTTATTTTTTGAGATTAAATGTACTGTTTTTGACTTCACTAATTTTTTTTTAATACATAGAGATAGAGGTACCCAATGAAGAGCAATAATCGTTCGTCGAATGCTTATCTTTAGCTGAATATTTTTTCCTCACAAACTGCTTTTAATGTGCTATAAAATATATAAATTTGTGCGAATTCCCCTAGGACTCTATGTTAAATTACTTAAACGAAAACATCAATATCTTGCTTCCTAGGTACCTTCTGGTTCCAAAAATTTAACTGAGTAATTTTAAGAGTTATATTAAGCAGTCTTCCAAATTTTATTAAAATCTGCTTTTTTATTAATAATCGAGAGAACTCCTTTAAATGCACATTAATCTGAAAATCGCCCAGATATTATTTCCCACTTAGAGTTTACGCATTTTCCAGTAACCGAATTCGACAATTACGACCGGCATTTACTGCCTTGCTGCAAGGGCCACGACCGTGAATGAATTCGCACCGATCGAACGCCTCTATTGTTCCGTTTATCACGCACAGAAGAAATAATGCAAGAAACCAATTAGCAGCGGTGGATATAAAAAGGCCGCAATGATTGAACGCTGCACTAACGACTTTCACTTAGCACCGATGATAGTTAGAAATTGCCATTGGACAGGATCGGGTTACCGTCAAAATGAAGTGGCAACCTTGCAGTTACTGTTTTTGCTGTCTGCATTGTCGCTGTTTTTGAAGTAAGCATTCCCTGGTAAAAATCGTCCATTTTTCTCCCATTTGTGAAACGATTTTTCTCCTATTTTCTAGCCATTTTCTAGCGATTTCGGTCAACTCGCCATTAAATGGCTAGAAAATGGGAGAAAAATCGTTTCACAAATGGGCGAAAAATGGACGATTTCCGACAGGGCTGTTTCTGTAAAATATTTTCTACAATTGCGCAGAGAATTATAATATTTTTATATAATCTGTGATATAAATGTTTCGAAAGTGATTTTCCTAAAAATTAAAATATAGAAAATGCCGTTATTTAAAAGAGCCATAACTTCGATAAATGAGTTAAAAATCGTACATGAATAAATCGTCGTCTGGGAGAGAGAAAGTCCTATCTCGGCTTCGCGTGGAAAAAAGTCTCATCTCGACTTCGCGCGTAAGACAGTTCTATTTTGGCTTCGCGCGTTTTGGCATGTAAGTTGAGAACCGCTGTAGAGTTTTGAAAAATCGGTCTCCGTTTCACACTGGGCGTGAAACGAAATGCCGATTGTATAAAGGTTGATATCACAAAAACAAGGTCAATATACAGACCTCACGCACTCATACGCATATAGTATGTTTAGGAGTAAATTTTTGTTATTTATACGGAGAAAAATATTGATATAAATATTCATATATTTTTCATGAAAAATTACTATACTGTTGCTCAAGACACTTATATTCTACTTAATTTTAGTATAACTTTACCCATCTTTACTATACTGGATAGTAAAGAGAAATTCACGATGAAAAATATTTTTTTCGCAACCAACATTACCGACTTATTTATATTTTCTTAGTCACTCTTACGCTCATATATTTAAGTTTTATATTATGAAACTGACATTAAAAATAATTTTAATTAGATATCGATAGTTATATTAAATATATTTTTGTATGATCAAATCGTTTGTTTTATTTATGGTATATATTTTATTTTATTTTATGAGTCGAAGTATTAACAATATAATAAAAAAATTAAATTTTGTCTTTAAGTCGAATACTTCATAATGAAAGTATAAGGTAGAGAAATAATTTCGCAAGCATAACCAGTTCAGCGTGAAACGGAGATCGATTTTTCAAAACTCTACAGCGGTTCTCAACTCAAACGTCAGTAAAAACGTGGAGTACCCGAGATAGGACTTTCTTACGTGCGAAAACGAAATAGGACCTTTTTCCACGCGAAGTCGAGATAGGACTTTTTCCACGCGACGTCAAGATAGTACTTTCTTACGCGCGAAGCTGAGATAGAACTTTTCCAGGCGAAGTCGAAATAGGACTTTTTTCCACGCGAAGCCGAGATAGGACTTTCTCTCTCCCAGCCGACGAAATGTTTCAAATCATACGGAATTTTATTTTTCTAATATATAGTGTCTTGATAATTATTATATTCACTCATGTTCATATTTAATAATCGAGGTAATATGTCGATTTTGTATGAGTCAAATAAAGATACAAAATTATGCGTATACGGCCAACATTTCGACGGTTATCTCCATCTTTTTCAGGACCAATGTATTTTATTAAAAAATTTTCTTTTATCAAATAAATCCACACCTATTCCGTTGATAAGTTAGGGATCGACTTAACCATCACTAAAATATTTGTGGGTTTCAAAAGTGCCGGCCCTAACTTTATTATTTTTACTTTGATAATTTCGATTTTTTAAGGAGGTGTAGTACTCCTGTACTCTGTTTTACCGACAGAACACGGAAAATTCTATACTATCAAAATAAATATATCGAATTACCGATTTTATTAGATCAGATTAGATCAGATTAGAACCTTTTCATTTTTATTATCAGTCTAAATTACTTTTAATGATCCAGTAATATCCAATTACATGGAGAGAAATTTTGGCAAGCGGATCGCTGAAATCGAAGCAGACGGATAGCTCACGCTTTCGATAAGCCGAGTTTGTAACCAACTTTTGGTCATCAGTGAGCTATCCGTCTGCTTCAATTTCGGTAATCCGCTTGCCTAAATTTTTCTCCGTGTATGTATCGAATTTAAGATGACAGTTTAGTTCATCACTTGAAACCTAATGAATGTTATGTGAGTCTTTTTCTTTTTTTTTTTTAATTGAAAGTCTTCAATTTTAGATAATTGTTCAGTTTTAACTTTTCAAACTCTTTGTATAACAAAAGTACTTTGTTTAAAAATAAAAATAAAAACAACATTTTTCTTGATTCAAAAATAATTGTCCAATTCGATACTTTTTAAACTTTGGTTAACATTAATTCTCTGTACAATTCTCTGTTGTACACTAACTTAGGCTATAATAAATAAATAGTACAATTGCGCAAGAAGGGGAGAAAATAAGCTTTTTTTTAACGAGGTGAGGTGTTCTGTACGAGTTCGAGTCGAGGGCGCCTTCGGCGACAGAGACGAAGGCGACTGCAGCAAATACCTCACCCGAGTCTGAAATAGCTCTTCCTCTCGTATTACACACAGTATTTTTTTTTAACGAGCGCATGAAAGGGCTTTTTTTACGTGCTCAAGCGGGAGGGAAAATTTTTTTTGCCCGCTAAACTGTGAAAAAATGGATTTTTCTCAACTCAGGTATGAAATAGGGCCTGTGTCACGTGTGAAAGTTCGACAGAAAATTTCGCATTTCGAGCGTATTTTATGAAAGGGGTAAGAAATATCCATTTCTACCCTAAAACAGGTGAGAAATATTCATCTCTACCTTAAAGCAGGTGCGAAATGAATATTTTTACCTCCCTTTAGGGAGGTATAGTCAATTGTGTATATATTTCAAATTATTTTGATTTCCAACTGCGTTGGGTACGAAATGCCCAATCGTCTTTCCGGCTGACGTCATGCCTTGATTAAAAAAAAAAACCACTACCAATTTATTGGCACTTAGCTTCCTCCAAATTAATTTGTTGCTCCTATATGTATAGTATATAGTTAAAATAAAAAATATGTTTATTCATTTTACATCTTCTTTCAATGATTTACAAGTTCATTAATATTTACAAAAATTACACATTTTTTCTTATTCTTGAAATCCTTTATTAGCTTCCATTGATATTATGACAACACATAATTACTATGTTAAGATATTAATAATAACAAAAACCTACCTGCCCGGAGCGCAACTAACACACATGCACTACACCACCCATAAGAACCCCTTTTCTACATTCCTATTACCTCACAACCATTGTATTACAATATTCTGTGCAATAAATGATGTTTCTTAATGAAATTTCGCACATATATTACCTATAGCACAGACAAAATTGTCTATAAATTTCATTATCGTTGTCTATGTTTCCATTTATAAAAGAAAGAACGCGATTAATATCGAAGTACAGCCAAAAGTATTGTTAAATTAATTTCTCGGCGTCTAATTAATTGGCTAACGTATCTGGATAATTTCATGTTTCGGCGAAGCGTTTTATTAACCTTAATAAAAAACAAAAGTTAACAAACAACATGCGTGCGTAGCGCGCGTCATTTCCATTTTCTACTATACTAGCGGATTTTTGTGCGCGCATTGCGCTCACGTGGTCCTACGTATTTTCAACTTTACCCACCAATCACAGTCAGTTTTATCCATCTAACAGTATGGTTGACCTCCAATTTGAACATGGCTACCACCAATTCTATACTTAATCGCGGTCTCTCTTTTATAGATAGACATAAAGCCGTTCTCGAGAAATTACAATATGAAAAGAGGGCAAAAACAATGTTAATCTAAATATCTCTGAAATTCATAAACAGATTCCGAGACGAATTCTTTTACCCCAAGAACTCATATCCATCTATAAAAGAGAGACCGCGATTAAGTATCGAATTGGAGGCAGCCATGTTCAAATTTGAGGTAGCCATATTGTTAGATGGATAAAACTGACCCTCATTGGTGGGTAAAGTTGAAAATACAGAGGATAGAGGACCACGTGCGTGTACAAAAATCCACTAGTAATAAATACTATACAAACTCTATATCTCCACCAAATATCAAAGCAATTAACACAATTTTACTTCAGTTATTGTGGGACAAAGAAAGTCATTTTTAGAAATACCAAAATTTTAAGTATCAATATCTTAAAAGGTAATCGAACGATTTTTATGAAAATTTACATACATATTATTGATATCACATACAAAATTGTGTATGTTTGGAGCTGATACATCGAAGTAGTATAGCTAGGATAGTTCTGGCTCAGGATGGTTTTGGCTCAGTAACCCAACACCCCCCCGCTCCACCTGCCTCCTCGTTTCACCAATAACCCAATGCCCCCCCGCTCCCCTTGGCCCATCCCCAATAACCCAACACCCCCCTCCCCCTCTCCTTGTCATTTCTAGCTCACCCCTCCCCTTTCGGTTACTGGTTCACCCCCTCCCCTTGTGGTATGTGGCCACCCCTTCCCCTTGTGTTTTCTGGCTCACCCCCACCCCTTGTGTTTTCTGGCTCACGATCTCCAGATCACTGAGTAGTCAGTTACCTTACCCACTCGGCTATCGAGTCATATGTATACTCGCATCTAAATTTGCGTCTTATAGCGCGCAATCATCTTTCGATTTCTCGAAATTTATCGTATTCTCTTATGAAAAAACTCTTAGAAATCATAACTTGTTCTAAGTGAATAAATAGATTATTAGAACTATTAGGGACTCTTACCCTAAATAAAGAAGTCATTTAATCTTTAGTAAAAATAATTCTAAATCGAATTTAGATGAAAAAGGTAAAATAATAATTAACCATTCATTTAAAAAATATGTGTTTATTATTCATTAGGTATGATACATTTATATGTACATGGCACGAAACGATTCACTTAATTCATTCACAGAATGTTGATGTTGTTGAAGCATCCATGTTTTAATCATCAATGCATTACGTAGAGCACATACATTGGAAACATATCTGTGATTATTGCATAACACGCTTTCCACAGGTAGTTTTCTCAACGATGGGCATTCCATCTCCTCTACGTTGAATACTAATCTAAAAAATAAAACAAAATATATAAATTCTTTCGGAGTTTAACTTTGAAAATAAAAATTTTTTATTTTAAATTTAATTTTACCAATTAGGGAAAAATCGCTTCAACCATTTACTTTTTTCTAGTCCCTTCACATATATCTCTGCGTCGTAGAGGATACCGCTCAGTGTACTTTTGAGCTCGTCATATGGTATGCTGCCTGCTCTCCACATAATTCCATGGAAATTATCCTCAAGCCAGCGATTTTCAGACTTACTTTTGTCCAGCAACTTGTCCCATTTACGCGGTGGTTTGAACAGGAAGACTGATGGTGTAGGATCTTCCTCAAGAGGTATCACCGCTACTTTCTTGAAAACGAATTCGTTCAAGGTAATCCTTAAAACCTTGAACATCTACGATATACTTCATCTTGCTGACTCGATGAAAGCAATAGTGTAAATGAATTTTCATACTGTTAATCGCTTCTTACATACCTTTCAGCTACTACTAACCCCCCACTCTCTTGACTATCACCGTTTTACGTCTTCTTAATTATTTAGATCAATCAGAAAAGGCTACCCTGCTCTGCTGTAGGATAAAAGGAAGCGGTGCTGTCGATGAGTGCTCAGTTCATTACTTTGGCCAGAACAAAGCAGTTTTTCTGAGCAGTATCATGGCTCAATACTTCAAGGAAACTACGCATATGCTATGGAAGGTATACTCTAATGACAGTGCTGAATATGATGATATCATTAGATGTTTAGATCTCAGCCGTGTAACTCTACAGTTTGCACGTATTTTCCTATGTTCGTCCGAACTGTCCGTGGCTGATCGACAGAAGCTGCAAGCTGCTACATCTTTACTCTGCAGTGTTATACATTTTTTACAAGATTGTCGTCGAGTTGGCGCTGGACTTCTCGCAACCTCGGAGTCAGTAGCCATTGCTGAACCAGCTGCTGCAGAGGCAGTAGCCATTGCTGGATAAGCAAACGTTGCGACCAATGCCGATGATGCAGTAACGATTAGCTGGGACGATGTCGAGGCGGCTTTTAATAATAGAATCAGGACTGGTATAATTACAAATCACCGGCATTTGGATTTTTTACACTTCATGGAAGATGCTTGTGAACAATTTATCATACAAGTGCAACAAGCTGTTGAAGTGCATACCTCAGTGAAGTGAATGCTATACTGGCAGCAGAGTATATGATTATTAAAGATGAGCAGGAGACTATGGATATTAAATATTTTAATACAAAAACAGCTCCAATATACTCCACAACAGACATGAATGAGTGATTTATCACAAATGTTATGCAACCCATTAATGCTGCGATGGAGGAGTTTCAAGAGCGAGACTCAGGCTGGTCATTACGTTCTATTCTAAATTTATCCATTAATATTAACAAGTTTAATCTTATGAGAGGAAGTTCTTACATAGAACTGCCCAATTTCACAAACAGGAAGAAAGTTTGTGTTAATGTAAAAAACAATGATGATCAGTGCTTCAAATGGGCCATCTTGTCTGCACTACATCCTGTTACCCAGAACATGGATCGATTATCATCTTACATGCAATATGCTGATGAATATAATTTCAAAGGTATTACATTTCCCGTGGACCCACGACAAGTGGTTAAGTTTGAGAAGCAGAACGATATATAAGTGAATGTATACTTTTTGAAGAAGAAGAAGAGTGAAGTCTATACTGTTCTACTACGGCATGTGACTGCACTGAAGAAGGAGAAACATGTGAATCTGCTTCTTGCAGAGAGTTACTATGTAGATGAGGATGAAGAAGAGAGTATACATGTTAATGATTTGATGACTTTCCACATAGCTTCCATTATGTGTGGATTAAAGATTTGTTACGGTTGGTGAGAAGTCAATTAACTGCTCGCCAAAATAAAACATTTATATGTGATCGTTGTCTTTATTATTTTCGCACGTCTGAAAAACTTGCAATGCATACAATCGACTGTGAAAAAATGAACCATTGCAAAATTATACTTCCAACTAACAACAGGGACAGTGTATTGGAGTTTAAAAATCATACCAACACAGATAGAGTGCCATATGTAGTGTATGCTGACTTTGAGTGTTTACTGCAACGAGTGAAGGACAATGAGAGAGCCTATCAATATCACGAAGCATTCAGTGTAGGTTTCTTCATGAAATGTAGTTACGATGATTCTCAATCAGAGTACAAATGCTACAGACAAGATAGCGAGCAAAATGAGACTCCAGCTAAGTGGTTTGTGAGGAAGCTCAAAGATCTTGCTTTACATCTACATGCCCTGTATGACAATCCACGATCAATGAGAGATTTAACATCTGCAGAAGAGGCTGAGTTTGCAAGAGCTCAAATTTGCCATATTTTCCGCAAACCCTTCAAAGAAGCTGACAAAAAGGTCCGAGATCACTGATCACTGAGGGTCGTTCGTTTTTCAGATGGTCCATAATTCGGAAAGGCATATTTCTGATGATCCATAATTCCGAAAAGTTAAGTTTCTGATGATCCATAATTCCGAAAAGACAATTTTCCGAAGGTCAAGTATACTGAAAGATTGAAATTCGGAATACCATTTATCCGATAGATAAAAGTTCGGAAAACTAAAATACAGATGGATCGAAATACCGAAAATTTTGAGATCTTTGGATAGGTCAAAAAACCGAAAGACAACTATTCTCGTGTGTCAAAATACCGAAAATGAAAATTCTTATGGGCCAAATTACCGAAAATGAAAATTCTTATCGGTCAAAATACCGAAAATGAAAAGTCTTATGGATCGAAATACCGAAAATTCAAAATATGTTTTGCAAACAATTTACTAACATTCGCTTCTGTTACATTGTACATTTATATTTCATTTCTCTTTATAAAAGCAAGAGAATGCGTAAGAAGCTCGTAATTAACTATATTGATCAATTTTATAGTGCAAAATGTTAGGAAATTGTTTGCAAAACATATTTTGAATTTTCGGTATTTCGACCCATAAGAATTTTCATTTTCGGTATTTTGACACACAAGAATATTTGTCTTTCAGTTTTTTGACCTATCCAAAGATCTAAAGATTTTCGGTATTTCGATCCATCTGTATTTTAGTTTTCCGAACTTTGATCTATCGGATAAATAGTATTCCGAATTTCAACCTTTCAGTATACTTGACCTTCAGAAAATTGACTTTTCGGAATTATGGATCATCAGAAACTTGACTTTATGGAATTATGGATCATCAGAAATATGCCTTTCCGAATTATGGACCATCTATAGGAAATAGCTCTTTTGAAAAGGAAGGGAGTTTATCCCTATGACTACTGCCCCTCATATGATAAGCTGAAGAAGACGAATGTTCCATCATAAAACGACTTCTACAGCAGCCTGTATGAGGCTCACATCACTGATGAAGAGTATGAGCACGCCAAGTCTGTCTGGTAAGCGTTCAACATTCAGACTCTCGGACAATACTCCGATTTGTATCTGAAGACAGATGTTCTGCTTCTCACTGAAGTCTTTGAGAATTTCAGAAGCAACTGTCTCGAGGCTTATGGATTGGACGCTGCTCATTATTACACAACACCCGGCTTGAGCTAGGATGCCATGCTCAAATATACACAGGTAATACCTATTAACTGAAGTATGTATTTACAATTATAAAATTATTATCATTATTATAGGTGAAATTGGAGCTTCTGACTGACATAGATATGCTGATGTTTGTCGAGGGAGGTATACGTAGAGGTATAAGTCAGTGCTGCAATCTCTATGTCAAAGCGAATAATGCCTACATGGGAGAGCAGTACAAGCCTGATGAGGATGACAAGTATCTCATATACTTCGACGTCAACAATTTGTATGGATGGGCAATGACAAAGCCCCTGCCCTCAGGTGGCTTCAAGTGGGTAGATAAAATAGGGCAGCATGATTTTTTCAATATCCCCGACGATCATCCCTATGGATTCATCCTCGAAGTTGACTTGAAGTATCCAGAGATCTTTCATGATGAGCATAAGGATCTTCCCTTTTGCGCTGAGCACAGGGCACCTCCAGGCTCAAAGCAAAAGAAGCTGATGACAACTCTGCATGACAAAGAGCGCTATGTTCTTCATCACCGAGCTCTCAAGCAAGCGTTGGAGAATAGACTAATTCTCCGAAAAATTCATCGCGCTTTGCAATTCAACCAAAGTCGATGGCTGAAGAAGTATATAGACTTGAACAGTGAGAAGCGAAAGAACGCTAAAAATGAGTTCGAGAAGATGATATTCAAGCTATTCAATAACGCAGTCTATGGGAAAACAATGGAGAATGAGCGCAAACACGTCGATGTCAAACTTGTAAATAAATGGACTGGACGCTATGGCGCTGAGCCTCTTATCGCTAAGCCGAACTTCCACAGCTGCACAATCTTCGGGGAGAATCTCGTGGCAGTGCAAATGTTGCGCAGTGAAATCTTCATTAGGAAGCCGATATACGTTGGACTAACAGTTTTAGACTTATCCAAAACTCTCGTATATCGATTTCATTATCAATACATGAGAAGTCGTGTCAATTGTAAACTCCTTTACACTGACACTGATAGTCTCGTGTATGAAGTGACAAACACTAACATATATAATATCATACGAGAAGACATCAACGAGTTCGATACATCTGATTATGCAGCAAACAATCCATTCAATATGCCTCGTGTCAACAAGAAAATTGTTGGTTTGATGAAGGATGAGTGTAATGGTGAAATAATGTTGGAATTTGTCGGACTACGGAGCAAGATGTATAGCATAAAGGTTCAAAATCAGAACCCTATAAAGAAGGCGAAGGGTGTGAAGACCTCCATAGTCAAGAACACCATCACTTTCGATGACTATACCAAGTACCTACACGAAAACGTGACAATCAGACGAGAGCAGCACAGCATTAGGTCTCGTCGACACATGCTACACACGGAGAGAGAAATGAAGGTAGCTCTAAGTGCATGTGATGACAAACGCCATCTATTGCCTGGCCAAACGGACACTCTATCATGGGACCACTACATAGTGGTGGGAGAGCTGGCTTTATTGGAGGATAATGCTGGAGTGGGGGAACCGCTCGAGCCCCCGCAAAGAGCGCTGGAGCCGTCGCCACAGCCAGTCCTATATGAGCAGCAGCTTCAGAGCCACGAGCTTATTCCGCAGCAGCAGTCCAGCAGTGACCAAACGCTCAAAGCAGTAAAGAGAGTTGCGATATCGTTGGACGACGACGACGTACTGAGCAAGAAGTTAAAAACTTGAACTTACATAAAGGTTAGTATTAACTTTTTTTTCTCTTCAACCATAAATATTAATTGTTAAAATTTATGAATTTCTCTCTCTCTCTCTCTCTCTATCTCTCTCTATCTCTATCTCTGTTACAGATGGATCTCAGTAAGTTAAATACTATTGCTCGTGGAGAGCAACTGCCCACGAAGAAAGTTAGTGAGTTGACTAATAGCCATAACTTCATGATCACTCGATTCAAGAAGGTGTCAACGAAATATGGTATGAAGATCATGGCAGTGCTGGATGATGAATTCCAGATTTTCCTGCCGAACAGAGTGTGTAAAGCGTTGTAAGAAACCGAGGACTTCTTCACTTTGCAAGATGCTGCTAATAAATATGAACTTTTTATAACCTATAATGGGACCAATGTTCAATTTGGTGGTAAATAATGTATATACATAGTTTATAAGGTTGTTTTTATATTAATAAAAAAAAAATTTTCTCTCTAATAGTGTTTATTTATTTACTATATACATGATACAATTTAATTAACGAAAAAAAACTATTCATTAGTTTACATATCATTTTTATCAATCCAACTGTTATGAGAATTGTCAAATCCAAGCAATTTTAGAAAAATTTTTCTTCCTTCCTTCTTGATAATTTTTTCTATGAGATAAATATCTGGATACTTGGCTTTCAACAGTTCTTGCTCATAGAAGCCACCTGAGACGGGCTGATTTTGATAATCCTGCAGATGATACATCATGGGACTTGTAGCTGCTATGCGTGCAATAGTAAGTATCTCCGTTGACCAATTGGGAGTATATCCTTTTTCAAATACTGCTTTAGCTTTACTCACTCGTACTTTATCGCTGACATTAAATATTGTCCTAATCTTCTTATTTAATTTATGAGTAAATTTCAACAATATAGATTTCGCACCAATAGTACGATGTTTGCGGTTGTTATATGCTATGAGTAAATCATGCAAAATATCAAGCCACTTGTTGTTGCCTCGTAAACTAAATTTTTTCCATACTGCATTTTTCAGCGTACGATTAAAACGTTCACATATAGCTGCTTTTAGATTGCTATAGGTTGAGTACAATTTCATTTTATATCTGCTCATGAGTTTTTGAAAATTTGCATTGTAGAATTCTTTGCCTCAGTCGGTCTGGAGATTTTTCGGTACTCTACCTTTAACCAATACAGATTGCATAGTTTCTGAGACGTCTTCGGCCGTTTTTCTCTTTACAGGAACAACCCATGCATATTTGGAGAAAATGTCGATTATAGTGAGCAGATATCTATAGCCCTTATTATCGCGAGTATATGGAATCATTTCGACGAAATGTGCTTGCCAAGTTTCATCCAAACCACGCTCGTCAAAGTTTCAATATCAAGATTTATGTCTCTTACCTTTTCGCAGTGCGCTACATATCTGCGGACGATTGGTTAAAACTAATAATACTCCCACTGAAAATACAAAACTTGTAAATAATGCCATTTGTCACTTGTTTGAAGAAATCAGATATGAGTTGAATGCCATTGAGATAAATAAATGCAAAAATGTTGGCTTAACCACTCTCATGAAAGGTTGGGTATCACACAATCCCACTCAGAGTTTCATCATTGAAAATGCGGGCTGGATCGATGTAGAAGAAAGACAGAATATTGTTGATAATGCTGGTTACGTCAATGTATTGATCCCATTGAGCCTAATTTTTGGCTTCGCAGAGGACTATTGTAAAATTGTAGTAGACGCAAAGCATGAACTCGTTCTCATGAGATCAAAAAACGACTTGAACGCTGTTGTACAAACAGCTACACGAGCAGCTGAACAAGACGTTTATGAGGACTTTAAAATTGAATTAACTAGAATAGAATGTCTTATGCGGTACATAGTTGCATCGAACTCTAACAAAATTCATCTACTAGATTTTGTAGGAAAAGATCGTCCTATTGTCATGAGTTTTCGCACGTGGGAATTGTATGAGTACCCACTACTTCCGATTACGTCGAGACAGGTGTGGACTGTTAAAACATCAAATCAACTTGAGAAACCACGCTTTGTCATCTTAGGTTTTCAAACTAATCGAAAAGATCAGAAGGCAGTAAATGCTAGCCGATTTGATCACTTCAATCTTACAAATGTAAAACTCTTTCTCAATTCTCAGTCATATCCGTATGGTAATCTTAATCTCGATGTGAATCGTAATCAATTTGCCATGCTATACGATATGTACGCTAATTTTCAAAATTCTTACTATGGCAAAGATTCAGAACCTAAAATGAAAAAGTCGGAATATCTCACTTACATTCCACTGATAGTGAGAGATTGCTCAAAACAAAACGAGACATTAAAAAGCGCCCCTGTAGACATTCGTCTGGAATTTGAAGTAAAGAAAAATTTTCCCGCTGAAACTTCTGCCCACTGCTTGATCTTGCATGATCGCATAGTTCAATACAGCCCCGTAAGTGGAGCTGTGCAGAAACTTTAAAGAGTGGGGGTATATTTAATAACCTGTAAGAGCGTATAAAGGCAACGAATTTTTCAGCTCCGTATCATTCGTCATGGACTACGCAGTGGATATGCAGGGCTTTAAAAACCAGGCAATGATTACGTTCTCAAAGAGTTGGCTACAGTATCCCTCAACGATGACGATGAACCAGTTGTGCTCCTATTCAAGCCACCATTTCCCTGGCGAAGACTAACAAACAAGTATAAACGTGAAAATTTGTAGCTAGAACTTTGCTATCATGGACTATCGCGGAATGGTGGTGACTATGATTACACTGAAATCGGAAAAATTCTTCAAGATCATTTGCGAGACGCCAAAAACATTTACGTCATTGGTGAGATAAAGAAGTTATGGTTGGAGCGTTTTAACTTTAAAGTTACCGATATCACCGAAATGGGCTATCCATCTTTCAATCATCAAAGATCTGTGACTATATGTACTAACCACAATGGAGCGTGCAAAACTACTTGTGCCCGTTACAACGTAAAGCGTATGAAACAGTTTTATCTCAACGATTCCAACATGGAGTGGGAAGACGTTATGGAATGGGAAGATATTGATGAATAAAAATTTTAAGGGTAATGGAGGGGTTGATAGATAGGTAGAACCTCACAGGATAGGAGCGACGTGGGACTCTTATCTTCCTTCACAAGAAATGTAATATTTATGAAATAAATAAATCATATTTTTTAATTAAAATCTGTATTGTGTTAATAAATATATACCTCAACTCTTCTTCATATTAAAAAAATAATTTTATTCATCTCGAGTAAGACGCAAATCAGTCGAGAGCGAGATAGTGAGAGAGAGATTATAGCTTCGTTTGCATCATGCCCGCGCGCGCTATAAGACGCAAATTTAGATGCGAGTATACATATGACTCGATAGCAGAGTTGGTAAGGTGACTGCTCAGTGGTCTGGAGATCGTTTTTTTTTGCTTCCTCCTAGAGGAAGCTTTGTGATAGTAAAAAAAAAAGTTTGTGAGATAATGTCTTAGGAATGTTGTATAGAAAATTTGGAATCGAAATACACCATTTTTAGAAAATGTCCGTATGGATGTGTGTGTGTGTGTGTGTGTGTGTGTGTGTGTGTGTGTGTGTGTGTGTATGTATGTCCGTATACTCTGATATCTCATGATCTACTCAACCGATTTTAACGAGAGAGTGATCATTTTTTCAGATTTTGCTTCAACAATTGGGGTCAATATTTTATTTTTGTCAAAATCGATTTTTTTGTTTTTTATCGCCATTTTTAAATTTTCAAAATTTTTATTTTCAATTTTTTTTATATTTAGAACAAATATTATTTATATACGATAAATTCTCTGTATGCAGAATAAAATTTTCTACAATTTAAAAAAAAAAAAAAAAGCCGTTAGCTATATTTCGTCATAAGTTATTCATGAAAACGTCATTTTTAGTAAATAGGTTATATTTCAAAATTAAAAAAAGATATTAACATGAATATTTTTTGGTTATAAAGAATACTGAGTACTATAACTTACTAAATTTTTAGGTTTTTTTATTCATTATTTTTGGAGAAAAAAATAATTTATAAAAAAAGTGTTTTTTTTTTTTGTCGTTCAATAACTAGAGTAAAATTGGCTTAATCAGTTTGAAATTTTTTTTAGTGGTACATTTTGTATCACAATCGATTGAGTTCTTTGGGCAAAAGGATTGATCCATAAATTTCGGAGATATTTGAGGTTAAAATTTTTTCACTTTTTTTTAAATCGTAATTTCTCGAGAACGGCTTTATGTATTTGAATCGGGTGGGCGGCATTCGAAAGAGAATTTCAAGACCTATATTTTCTAAAAAAAATTATTTGTCTAGCTATTACGGTTCTTTTGTTATTAATAAAAACGTAAACATTGAAAAATGAAAAAAATGAGTTTGGTATGTCCAACTATTGCGGGAGTAAAAATTGACTTAAGCGCTTCAAAATTCCTCGTAGAGGTGGATTTTGGATAGTTTTCGGTCGAGTTATTCGGGCAAAATGATTGGTCCTTAAATTTCAAAGATATTTAAAAAAATTTCAAGTTAATATTTTCCATAAAATTTTCCCAATTTTTTTAAAATGTATTGAGGATGGCTCTATGTATGAAAGAGTAAAAATAAAGTAGAACCTTCTTATTTTTTTTATATAACTTGATAGGATTTAACTTAACAGAAATATGTTAAATGGGAAAAAGTTTTATGTCAATATTATCGACAACTTTTATATTTAAAATATTTGAGGAGTTATAAATAAAATGGGCGATTTTTGGCTATAACTTGATTGGATTTGATTTTACACGAAAATGTTAAATACAAAAGTTGTGGATAATATTAAAACAAAAAATTTTACTATTTAATATTTTCGTGTAAAATCAACTCCTGACGAGTTGTTAGACTTACAAAAACGATTTTAAGCCGTTTACATCGTACAAAATAAAGTATGAAATTTTAAATATTGGAAGTAAAAATTAATTAAAGGAATCAGTAAATCAAGTTTGAGGAAGCTACGTGCCAATGAATTGGCAGAGGTTTTTTGTTACGTATAAAAAAAATTATTTTATAATGTATTTGTTTAGTATTATCCATAGTCGATAAAAAGTAAATTAATAGTTGAAATTATCCCGAGTCGGTAAAACAGTACATATAAATTAATAATAATTTACGTAGAACCTCACAGGATAAGAGCGAGGTGGGGCTCCTATCCACCTTAAAAATTTTTTAATCATATAGCTGACCGCTAGGTGGCTACGGTGCTCTCGCAAGCAGTCAGTCAGGGCATGGGTTATATAAGCGTGATGTCGTTAGAGGCTTTCATTCCCTAATAATGGGTCAAAGCAGCTCGACCGTTGCTCCTGAGCAACAACAACTCATGCAAAACGATACAAAAAAGTCGCAGTGGAAGAAATGTTCGGAAAAATTTTAGACAAATACCTGTTCTTTGCCCGGGCAATAGGGTTATAAAAAGTTTTAAATATTAGATAAGCGCAACAGCAGCAGCACGATGAAGTACATTGTCGACGTGCAAGAATTCAAGATTACCTTGAACGAATTCGTCAGTCTTCCTGTTCAAGCCACCGTGTGCATGGGACAAGTTGCTGGACAAAAGCAAGTCTGAAAATCGCTGGCTTGAGGATAATTTCCATGAAATTATGTGGAGAGCAGGCAGCATACCATATGACGTGCTCAAAAGTACACTGAGCGGTATATTCCACGGCGCAGAGATATATGTAATAACCCTTAACCACAAAGGGAGGGGGTGAGCCAAAAACCACAAGGGGAGGGAGTGAGTTAGAAACGATAAGGGGAGGGGAGAGGGGAAGTGTTGGGTTATTGGGGAGAGGACAAGAAGAGCGGAGAGGGGATGTTGGGTTACTGGTGAAGGGAGGGGGCAGGGGGGCAGGGGGGGTGGGTGTTGGGTTACTGAACCAAAACCATCCTGAGCCAGAACCATCCTAGCTGTGCTACTCACATCACCTTAAGTCATGAGTATCGTATACTATTTTATAGTTCGTGTGACATAAATCCGCCATATTCTTATTTTATTTATTTATGCATGGTTAATTATTAAAATTATATTGATGTTTACATTTTTTACAATAAGCATTACATGTGTAGACCACGTTGACCGCTATTGACTATCACGTTACGGTTTTCCTTTATGATAAGCGGAATGGCTCCATGTGTGCGCGGGCCTTTATTTAATTATAATTGTTTGTAGTTCTTTTGTATTTAAGATAATAAATAATAGTCGGAAGTTGGGGTGAGAAGGGTGGGCGGGGGAAGGGGGGAAGGGCGGGGGTTCGCGGGGGTGCAGCCCCCCCGCTTTTAAAAAGATTAATAAAAAATCATTTAAATAATAAAATGCCATATATAGAATATTGTTATTATTGAATCTAAAATATTTAATACACGTACAAAAATTCTAAAATAAGATTCTTTTCAATTTTTTTTGTATTTTTTACAAGAAATTAAAATTTATGAAAGTGAAACATTTGTTACACTTTATTTCATCAAAGAGAAAGACTTTTATACGACTCTAACCTCAAAATGACAAGTTTTATTTGATTTTTCAGCGTTCGTCGAATAAAATACCGTTCAAGACTAGTACATAAGTAGATTGTTTACCCTACGTGACTTTTTTGCTCTCGCTTCGCTCGAGCGAAAAACGTCACATAAGGTAAATAATCTACTTCTGACCCGTATCGACAATTGAACACGAAATATAACAAAATAAAATGAATACAGTTTAAAATTGAATATTTAAAAAGCGCGCGGTTTGTTATCCGATAGCAGATGAAACTAACCTATAATATAGAGAAGCATTATTATCATCATTTCTATTTACTTTGTGTGGTTTGTCAACTGCTTACGAAGTCTTACTTCTTTTTCTGCTTATTCTTACATGTAAAATCACATTTCAGAATAGTTTTGGTAAATAATTGGCGTTAATTATGTGCCTGTGACTTAAGTAAATTCATTATTCCACGGTGTAATAATAGGCTGCTTAAGTCACAGATAAGCGTGACACAGTCACAGATTTAGGTCACACAGTGCTATAATAGTATATTTCGACACTGGTGCGGAAGGTGATGACTCGCTTCGCTCGTGCGAAAAACGTCACATGAAGTAAATAATCAACTTCCGCACTCGTTTCGAACGGTATTTTATACCACGAGCGCCGAAAAATCATACCAAAGTTGTGATTTTGAGGTTAGAGTGATATAAAATAAAATTATAATATGACCGCAACGACAGTTTTAAAAATTATTATTCATTTTTATAAAAGTATCATATCATACTTATATCTTACAATATATTACATAATTTTATATTCATGGTAGTGGTTTAAGCAATAGTAACAAATTTATATGATATCGAAAAATTGTAAAACATTTAAAATGCAATTTATTATATATTAAGTAGATTATATTATTATAAAATTATAAGCATTGTTGTTTAAAGTAAAAAATAGCTTCTTAAAATAGAAGTAGGATTGCCAACTTTTTAGAAAAGTACATATTTTTAAAATTTTATAGGGGAAAATAAAAAGAATGTGAAAAAGTGATTCAAATATTAAAGAAGTTTATCCCATCTTTGAGTAAAATAACAACAAATTTTTTCAATTGCGACATCGATGAGATGAGCATTGATTCAAAGGACGTTTTATCGGTGCGGGAGTGCTCGACAACACTCAAATTGCCGAAATCAAGGAGCGCGGGAGCGCTCCGAAGGCAAGTAACAGTCAAACAATGCAGAAGAGGCCTAAGGAGTGACCCGTGCCTTATATTCTTTGATATGAGAGCGCGAAAACTTTGATCGCGTTGTATTTTATCTATGCAGAATAAATATCTAGCATAATACACTTGTTGAAATCTATGTTCATTAAGCTAGAAAAATTTGAAGGTTTTATTCAAAAATATTGTCTCATTTAAGAGATATTGAGTATCAAAGAATCAGACTGGTCGATTCCGATCTTTAAATTTTTTCCTTTTCTTTCATCAGACCTGCATCCGCTTCCGATCACGTGATACGTATAACGTCACGTGACCCCATACGACCCAGCGTGTATATATATATATATATATATATATATATATATATATATATATATATATGTACACCGTATCCATCGACCTAACCTTATTTACATATAATCGACCTAACCTTATTTACATATAATAACATGTCAGTATTTTTTTATTATACACACAGATATATATATTACAAATGTTATCATATCGTGATCATATCGTGATATCGTGAGTTAGTATAAATTAGTTAATAATATGTAAAAATCTCAAATAGTCAACTGGTGATGAGAAGAATTTATCTATTCTTCGTGTATCAATCAATCAATGGGAAAATAACTTTTATTAGATAAGTACTTACTGGCTAAATGTTAAATGGCTAAAATCATTTTGTAAAATTGATACTTTGTGTGATTTTTTATTTTTACAGATTTTTTATAGATATTATACCAGAATTATACCAGAAGATTTTTTTCGAGTCCTTTTGGAAATATAGGGATAAGGAGTTCTAATCGTGTAATGTGTCTGAAAATTTTGAATTAGCAAAAATGAACGACTGCCCTCATGACCCTGGTTGTTATTTTATTATTAATGGACAACAAAAAATTATTTTAATACATGAACAGACGCTTAGGAATAGAATAATTTATATTAAAGATTTATCTATTCTTCGTGTATCAGTCAATCAATGGGAAAAATAACTTTTATTAGATAAGTACTTACTGGCTGAATGTTAAATGGCTAAAATCATGTTGTAAAAATTGATACTTTGTGTGATTTTTTATTTTTACAGATTTTTTACAGATATTATACCAGAAGATTTTTTCGAGTCCTTTTGGAAATATTGAGATATATGTATAATATAGCCAATAATGTTAAGGAGTTCTAATCGTGTAATGTGTCTGAAAAATCTAATTTTGAATTAGCAAAAATGAACGACTGCCCTCATGACCCTGGTTGTTATTTTATTATTAATGGACGACAAAAAGTTATTTTAATACATGAACAGACGCGTAGGAATAGAATAATTTATATTAAAGAAGATAGTAAGAATATATATAGCACTACTCAAGAAAGAAAAACAGAAGTGCAGGCAAATACTATTTACGATACAATATTTTCAAGATGTATTTTATAATATCCTCAACATGAAAATTTTATAAATCAAATGTTATTGATAACAAATTGTGATTGTGATTAAAAAATGACATCTACCAGTATTTGGTGTAATATAAAAAATAAAATACCGGTAAAATGTGTTGCATGAAATGTTATATCAAATTAAAAAACTTCTCCTTAAAATCAGTTTCAAATATTTTGAAAATAGCTCAAGTGTGTATTAATAAGTAATTACGTCTTATGAGGTTTATAAACATCATAATAAACTTTTGCATACAAAAAAATATTGCTCAGTGACACGCGAGGTTATATATATAAATATACAATATAATTTTCAGTATTTAAAATATGGTACTGGTATGACGTGCTACATGAAGTGTTTATAATTAAATTTTAAAACTTCTATTAAAAATCAGTTTCAAATATTTGAGAATAGAACAAGTGTGTATTAATAAATAAAATAATTATTTTAGAAGAATATTAAAAATTGGTCTTCATATTTGACAGGATTAAATTATTATTATTACAAAACGACATCTAATCAGTGTTTTGCGTAATAAATAAAATAAAATACCGGTATGATGTGTTGCATGAAGTGCATATATAACTAAATTTTATTGATGACAAATAACATATAGTGATTAAAAAATGGCATGTAATCAGTGTTTTGTATTATTAAATAAAATAAAATATCAGTATGATATGTCCAATGAAGTGCATATATAAATCAAATGTTATTGATAACAAATTGTGATTACAAAATGACATCTATCAGTATTTGGTGTAATATAAAAAAATAAAATACGGGTAAAATGTGTTGCATGAAATGTTATATCAAATTTAAAAACTTCTCCTTAAAATCAGTTTCAAATATTTTGAAAATAGCTTAAGCGTGTATTAATAAGTAATTACATCTTATGAGGTTCATAAACATCATAATAAACTTTTGCATACAAGAAAATATTGCTCAGTGACACGCGAGGTTATATATAAATATACAATATAATTTTCAATGTTTTGTGTAATAATAAATAAAATATGGTACTGGTACGACGTGCTACATGAAGTGTTTATAATCAAATTTTAAAACTTCTATTAAAAATCAGTTTCAAATATTTGAGAATAGAACAAGTGTGTATTAATATAAATAAAATAATTACATGTTATGAGATTCATAAACTTCATAATAAGCTTTTGCATAGAAAAAAATATTGCTGAGTGATATATAATTTTCAGTGTTTTGTGTAATAAATAAAATAAAGTAACTGGTATGATGTCTTACATGAAGTGTTTATAATCAAATTTTTAAAACTTCTATTAAAAATCAGTTTCAAATATTTTTTTAATATAACAAGTGTGTATTAATAATAAATAATTACGCTTTATGAGTTTCATATAATTTGCATAGAAGAAAATATTGCTTAGTGACATAAATATATAACATAATTTTCAGTGTTTTGTGTAATATTATATTTTACTGAAGCTATTTAAATATTTTCATTTACACATTAACATAGTATCTAAAACTTTTTACAAAAGTATAAACCAAGGCAAGTAACAGTGTATTACCAGCCGCTTCTATGTAATTTTCTCTACGAAAAATTTTTAGAAAGACGAACTTAAAATGGTAAAAAATATTTAAAAAACTTTTTCTGTGAATACGTTTGTAATAAACTCATTAAATACAAATCTAACAAAAGAAAGTAATGAAATCAATACGCATAAAGTCAAGTACTTACCATTAATTCTTGGAATAAATAAAAAATTTTTTTTTTTATTTAAAGAATTCATTTAATCGCCAACACTTATATCTATGTGAATATTACTATTTCAAATACGTTTTGTCAATAGCTATGTTTTTTTCAACTTGAAGACCTAAAATTTATCTTCCTTGGAACATTGTATATTGGAATCAAAATTTCATTTAAATAACGATATTTGATGTAAAAATTTCTACAAATTAAACAAAAGAAAGTTATGAAATCAATTCCTATAAAGTCAAGTATTTATTATTCAATATATTTTTTATAAAGCTTTTATAATAAAACATTTTTATATTACTTTAGAAAAGTATAAACCAAGGCAACTAACAGTGTATTACCAGCCGCTTCTATGTAATTTTCTCTACGAAAAATTTTTAGAAAGACGAACTTAAAATGGTAAAAAATATTTAAAAAACTTTTTCTGTGAATACGTTTGTAATAAACTCATTAAATACAAATCTAACAAAAGAAAGTAATGAAATCAATACGCATAAAGTCAAGTACTTACCATTAATTCTTGGAATAAATAAAAAATTTTTTTTTTTATTTAAAGAATTCATTTAATCGCCAACACTTATATCTATGTGAATATTACTATTTCAAATACGTTTTGTCGATAGCTATGTTTTTTTCAACTTGAAGACCTAAAATTTATCTTCCTTGGAACATTGTATATTGGAATCAAAATTTCATTTAAATAACGATGTTTGATGTAAAAATTTCTACAAATTAAACAAAAGAAAGTTATGAAATCAATTCCTATAAAGTCAAGTATTTATTATCATAAATCTATTTTCGGAGTAAATACATTTTTTTATTACAAACATTTATTCGCCAAAGCTTATATATATTTTTATATGTTACTTCAACAAAGAATATAGAAGTTCAAAATTTCGAACTCAAAGACAAAAAAATTCATTTTCCTTCAAGATATTGCATGTTGGAATTGAATTCATTTAAACGACATTTTTTAAATAATACAAAAGAAAGTTGTGATATCAATTCCCAGATAATCAAGTATTTTTATTATCATTTAAACCACGACATTTTTATAAATTATGCAAAAGAATGTTGTGATATCTATTCCCAGATAGTTAAGTATTTTTATTATAATTATAATTGAGTTGATTATATATTATAACGATACTTTCTTTTTCGAACAATATCTTTTACATTATATATGATTGAGATGTTAATGGTTCAACGGTCAATTTTTACGTTTATATCCATGTGGCCTAGTGGAATTGCTTACTCTATTTATTATATAATATTTATAATAATAAGCCAGCTATCCCAAAAGTTCTTAAGAAATAAGAAATTTTTTCAAAAAGTTTTCCACAGAAATTTGAATATCTTTTTATAAAACTTTGAGATACTGTAAAATATTTATTAAACTTATATGTAGATTTGTTTGACACATTTTAAAGGTTTTTCATTGTAAAAAATTAATGATAAACATACTTGCCGGACCCGTCCTTTGGCAGTTCAAGCTATTGAGCTACATAATTTGCTAAAGAAATATCGAATGATTATTAGTACATTAACGATTTAGAAATAAATATCCTTTTGGCACGTTAAGAATACAATTGCATAATAAAAGTAGAGTACTTCAAAAAATATTATTTGATAAAATTATAAAAGTAATTGATAATAATCTTATTATTGTAATGTTCTAATAATATAAAGTTCATATAACAATTATTATGTATACTGCATGCATTTGCGTATGACATTTAGTCATGAACTATACAAAAAATTAATGTTATCATTGTGAAATCCATTCATGGCCAGCACTGACTCAAGTAGATGTGTTACTATTTATAATAATATTAATACTCGTCGTATAGTTGAATTCAATTAAACTATTGAATTTCAATAAACTATGTCAATAAACTAATTGAAATTGAAATAAAATTAATCGACAATCAATTTAAGGCGATGTTAGTGCCATCCGTTACTGATGATTGCAGGGATACATTATTTTCATTCAATTTTGAGTTTGGAGACAATATCACTCTGGTGTGTTATAGTTAGTTATCAAATCTATAACATGTCAGAGAGATTTTTTGTCAAAATTAAAAATTGAATGAGAAAAACGGGACTTCAGTCGGCGGTAACTAAGGGCCTTACATCGCCTTACCGAAAAGCGAAAACTAAGCAATGTTGCCAAAACAGTTCTAGAAATTTTCTTTTTTTAATAGTCAACTGTTTCGCTAAAAACTGCCAAAGGACGGGTCCGGCAAGTATGTTTATCATTAATTTTTTACAATGAAAAACCTTTAAAATGTGTCAAACAAATCTACATATAAGTTTAATAAATATTTTACAGTATCTCAAAGTTTTATAAAAAGATATTCAAATTTCTGTGGAAAACTTTTTGAAAAAATTTCTTATTTCTTAAGAACTTTTGGGATAGCTGGCTTATTATTATAAATATTATATAATAAATAGAGTAAGCAATTCCACTAGGCCACATGGATATAAACGTAAAAATTGACCGTTGAACCATTAACATCTCAATCATATATAATGTAAAAGATATTGTTCGAAAAAGAAAGTATCGTTATAATATATAATCAACTCAATTATAATTATAATAAAAATACTTAACTATCTGGGAATAGATATCACAACATTCTTTTGCATAATTTATAAAAAATGTCGTGGTTTAAATGATAATAAAAATACTTGATTATCTGGGAATTGATATCACAACTTTCTTTTGTATTATTTAAAAAATGTCGTTTAAATGAATTCAATTCCAATATGCAATATCTTGAAGGAAAATGAATTTTTTTGTCTTTGAGTTCGAAATTTTGAACTTCTATATTCTTTGTTGAAGTAACATATAAAAATATATATAAGCGTTGGCGAATAAATGTTTGTAATAAAAAAATGTATTTACTCCGAAAATAGATTTATGATAATAAATACTTGACTTTATAGGAATTGATTTCATAACTTTCTTTTGTTTAATTTGTAGAAATTTTTACATCAAACATCGTTATTTAAATGAAATTTTGATTCCAATATACAATGTTCCAAGGAAGATAAATTTTAGGTCTTCAAGTTGAAAAAAACATAGCTATCGACAAAACGTATTTGAAATAGTAATATTCACATAGATATAAGTGTTGGCGATTAAATGAATTCTTTAAATAAAAAAAAATTTTTTATTTATTCCAAGAATTAATGGTAAGTACTTGACTTTATGCGTATTGATTTCATTACTTTCTTTTGTTAGATTTGTATTTAATGAGTTTATTACAAACGTATTCACAGAAAAAGTTTTTTAAATATTTTTTACCATTTTAAGTTCGTCTTTCTAAAAATTTTTCGTAGAGAAAATTACATAGAAGCGGCTGGTAATACACTGTTACTTGCCTTGGTTTATACTTTTGTAAAAAGTAATATAAAAATGTTTTATTATAAAAGCTTTATAAAAAAATATATTGAATAATAAATACTTGACTTTATAGGAATTGATTTCATAACTTTCTTTTGTTTAATTTGTAGAAATTTTTACATCAAATATCGTTATTTAAATGAAATTTTGATTCCAATATACAATGTTCCAAGGAAGATAATTTAAGATATTCCTTGAAGGAAATGGCCACATTATATTTAATAAAATATCTATATAACATTTCACCATTCTGATAAAATACCTCCTCTGTGGATAAAAAGATGCTGCAGCAATCTCAAAGTAATGGATCAGGCATAAAAAACGTAGAATCGATTTTTAAAATTGAAAAACACAAAAATCGACCCTGCGTTACCAACATGATTGTTAATTCTACTTAAATTCATGGAATGTTCATTAATATGTTCTGCTCTCAGTTAATAAGTGTTTGCATAAATAATTTTAACATATGTTTTACACATTATTTCAGTAATTTAATTTCATTAATTATTTAAAAACAATAGAAATAATATGCAAACTCGATATTATTCGATGGAAACCGAGCGGGAAGGTGGCAGATATTTTCCATCAGGATAGGATAGGAAATACAGGAATATTAGGTTAAGGAAGAAAAGGTAATGAATATTTTTAAATATTCCTAACATGCACTAAAAATTAAAATCTTTTGCCTGTAATCAGATATTTTTTCATTTCAATAATCTACAAAAAAAATGCAAATTAGTTACCATGCGAAACTATTCACCACAATTTATTACAAAAGATAAAATAAAATTATAAGTTATATTGCTTTATGCACGTTACTACAAGTAATTGTTATTAATTTCAAGTTTATATCTATTACGTGAATCAATACTGAATTCAAGTACTTTCTGATTATCCGAACAAAGTATTATAATCTAAATCATTTATGAACGTAAATATGGATTATAAACAAAAAGACGATAATTGATACGGCATGACAGCGCTCATACCCCAAGAACTATAGAATAATTTAGTATAAATGATGTCTTACAATTTAATATAGTATATACATGCAATATAAAAAAAAATCGTAGTGTATAAAAAGTGACATTATATTTTTAATAATTTTACTTCAATAATTTTACAAAATGAATATTGTAACTACGAAATGGAAATTACTATTATCAAATTAGCAATAAAAATGTTTATAGAATTAAATACAACTACACAAACTTTTTTTACATGAAGATCTATGATTTATAAATAAATTATCACACAGCATTGAAAAATGTGAAAAATTTCTACGAAGCAAAATGAAATTGAAAATTAATAACTAGTATTTTACTTATTTGAAGATAATCATAAATATTATAATTAAAAATCATGCTTTATATTAATAAATGGCCATTAAATGTCACCTTTTATTGAATCACAAAAATAATTGTCTGTAAGGAAATAAACATATATTGACGTAAGCTCAGGTTAGCGGAGAGCATTCGGGGAATGAGGATAGGAACTCAGGTTTAATAAAGTCCAGAACACTATAGATATTTTAATTATATAGAAGATAAATTTTATATACGGTAGAGTGGAAATTAGAAAAAAATAACTAAATCTAGAATTAATAAAATTAACGCGGCGGCTTTACGGGCGTGCGAAATGCTCACGAGTAGCTGGTCCCTCTAAACCTTCCCCATAGACTATATTCCTTTTTGCATTGAGCGGAAGCTAATTCCGCACTAAGCGAGGAAGTCAGGGGCTCCTTTTGCCGTTGGGCGATCTAAGTCGCCCTCAGCGGGAGTATCAGGCGGAGGTCTGCTCTGTCGAGCGATCTGGCACGGAGTCACGAGCGCTGAGTCCCGTCTCCGGCGTGGAGCGGCGATCAACTATGTGCCGAAAGTTCGGGGGCGCAAGTCAAGCTCCTGCGCTCGTAGGAGGGCGAGCTTCTCCCTCGCTGATTGGCTCAGCCGACGGCGCGCGAGAGAGAGGGAGAATGAGACTTCCTGAGTGCCTCCGGCGGGCCCGCGGTCGAGCAGCGGCGGCGCCGAGCTTCCGCGAAGCTCTTCGAGGCGCACCGGCTCGCGACCTACCGGGAAAAAGTCGAGCCTCGGGAATTCTCGGACTAAACGGCCGACAATTTTGCTTGTTGCTCATTTCAATAATAGCTGCGGACGTCAATATTCATATTAGCTTAAGACAATACAATAAGCGTAACAACTTGTTGAAATTTTATCATGAAAAAAAAAATTATTTCCTTTGTGTTAAAAAATACATATTCTAATTTAGTTTCTCATTAAGTAATACAGACGTTAATAAAATTTAATATGTTCTTTTTTTACTCATGACTCAATTTCTGCAACTTAGCATTAGGCTTGTTACCAGCAAAATGTCTTTTTCTTGAACTTTTAGCATCTCGCAAATCATAATTTATCCATTTCACCTTATTAAAAATATTAACTCTAATAAAAAACACAATTACAGCCTCACGATGCGATTTACAAGGTTCGTCATGTAATCCAAAGCTGTGCATGATATTTAAGAATTTCAGCTGTGATTTTATCAATTAAAACTTTACTAACTTCTGTCTTGTAACTTACTTCAGAAAATAGTGTATCAAAAGTTTCAATAGCTGTTATAATGATTCTATAAAAAGCGTCAGAAGGAACGCAAAGATTTCCAAGTTCATTGGTCACATTAAATACTTTATACGCTTTAAAAAAAGTAATAGATAATGATTTCTTTGTTATTGTTTATTTGTCATTATTTCTTTATCATTATTTCAGATATAGTGGTATAGGGATCACGCGTTAAAAGTTGAAACTTTGAGGCTGAATATCTTCATATCAGAGCCGCAACAAACTCTGGGATTTCAAGTACTTAAAAGAAGGCACTCAAATAAGCTTATATTCAATGATTGAAAAATATTCTACGAAAATCAATTTTCGTTGGATCATTCTTAAAGTTGCAAATTTATTCAGAGTATGAATAAAAAAAAACCTATCTTGATCCTGGTAGAAAATTAACCATTTTTGTTGATTAATATGTTAATCAAATGGAAGCATTTTCGACCAAAATCAATATTTAAACCTTATTAAAAGTATCGAAAATTATAATCACATGTTCAAATGTTGACAATAGAATATATTCTTATGAACGAAAATTGAATATTTATCTTTAACAACGAAATAATGTTACTGGTCGTTTTTAACTGCAAAATTAACCAACAATTAGCCAACATGTCGTTAACGTTTCTACCAGGGGATGTTCGTTTTGTTTTGATGTTAGAAAAATTTATTTAATCTTATTTCAACATATTTCGTGATCGGATATTAAATTTTAACGATATTATTTTACGAAATTATTTTTGATAAATGTGGGTATGAAAAAATTCAGTTATCCTGAGTAATCCAGTAATGCATCGTTCTACAATGTTTCGAGGCAAACAAAATAACGACACCTTTGGAAATTTCGTTAATTTTCGTTCCAAGAATAAACGATGGTGTCCTCTTTTTTTGCTTGAAACTTTATAGAATAATGTATTACTGGATTACGCAGGGCAACTGATCTTATTTAAGACAGAAAATCACTATTCTCTTTTTATTGAGTTTTATATTAATTATTTTTACATATTCCGCCAATAAAACAGTGTTAGTACAGTAAAGTACGAAATTCCGTTAAATTATGTCAATGTATATTGTAAATTCATATAATTTAAACGAGCTTTAAGTTTCTAGGCCCATTTTATTCAGAGATACAAAATTTTAAATTTTGACTTTGTTATATAATTCCTTCTGTGGACTGCTTCGTAAATTTGCATAGAATATTAGTATATTATGCATCTAGGGAGGCAAAAACTTGGACAATCCACAGCTCCGCAGTTCACCAGTGGGCTGACCAATTTTCCTCTCGTGGTGCGTGTACTATTTTTCACCATACCCGGGCTGAAAATACTACATTCGCGTTTTTGAGCCGGGAGCGAAAGTGATACTTTCGGCCAGGGCGTGGTGAAAAAAATTAAATTACATGTATTTTATGCAGTAATGTTATTTTTTTAAATTTCATCATTTTTCGTATTGGAATGTAAATAATTTAAACTTTGTTCTATACGAATCTACCAAGCGGTTTACGCAAGGGATTATAACAAAATAAAAATTAGGAAATGATGCATCTCTAAATAAAATAAGGCCTAGAAAGTTATATCTTGATTTGAAAAGAATATTTGTCACGAAAGATTGAAAATCTCAGAATAGATAATTATATTGTAATTATGATATTCACAAATAATCTGAAATTGACATTCTTTAAATTAACATCTACAAGCTACGGAATATTTGTGAATTAATCGATCTCCAATTAACAAATATTTATTATTAATCGAACTCGATAAATTAAAAAATTGAATTATATCAAAATTGTGAGAAAGTACTCATGAAACTAAATATACGCAGTTAACAGTTAGGATGATAATTCGTAAGTCATTTTAGTAAACTTTTTATTAATCCAGTTTTTATGCAATATTATATTAATTCACTGTTTCCGTCAAATTAATAAACTTAAAATAGAAAAATACTACTGTACGGATTTTGGATATTATTATTTTTGATTACCTTAATTTATATTACTTATCAGTATTTCGTACAGTAATTGCACAAATAGCGCCCCTATACTAATAAACCCACTACTGAGATCTCACGTCAAAATCTCACTTGACTTAAAAAGCAGAAAAGCACTCAAATTTAGTTAAAAAATTCTCTGTTTTACCTTGCAAGCGGTAGTATTGAAAATATTTTTTTTATTTATATTCCTAGTAGAATACAGAGAAAACAGACATGTGATATCTTGTACACAATCTCAGGAAGTATTTTTAATGAAATCAATTTCTGTTAAGAAGTGTACATAGAATGCATTGTACATACATTTTTCTTTTGCTTCCTCACAGAGGAAGCTTTGTAATAGTAAAATTTTAATTTTATTTAAATTGCTCTAGAAACATGAATAAAGGTGTTAGAAGTTTGTGTCACATGATTTTACAAAATGTCTGTATGGATGTGTGTGTGTGTGTGTGTGTGTGTGTGTGTGTGTGTGTGTGTGTGTGTGTGTGTGTGTATGTATGTATGTATACCGCTTTATTTTCGGATCTACGCGGTCGATTTTAACCGGACGGGTCTCATTTTTTTTTGTTTTTTGATTCCGAATTCGGGAAAAAAATAATTTTGTACGATTAACTGATTCGTTTTTGTTTTATGTCAAATTTTTCATTTTCGAAAAATTTATTTTTGATTTTTTTTAATGATTGGATTTAAATTTTATAATCCGATGGGTAGCGTTTGAAAGAGCATAAAAAACCTATATTTAAAAAAAAAAATTTTCTCTAGTTATCACGGTTATTTTGTTATTAACAAAAACGTGTTTTTTTTTTTTAAATCCTTATAACTCCCAAACTAAATGGTCAATTTTTTTGAGAAAAATCATGATAATGGAGATTATGAATAGCTATAATATGTATAAAATTGAATCCATTCTATTGGTTAGTTTTTAAGAAAAAAATTAAAAAATTAAAAAAACGTGTTTTAGGTGGCGACAATTTACGGGAGTAAAATTGTGTTAATCGCTTCAAAATTCCTTGTGGAGGTAGATTTTGGATAGCTCATGGTCGAGTTCTTTGGGCAAAATAATTGGTCCATAAATTTCAGAGGTATTTGAGGTTAAAATTTTTTTAACTTTTTTTAAATCGTAATTTCTCGAGAACGGTTCTATGAATCAGCTACAGATTTCTAGACAATTTTGTATGTGATATAGATATTATGTATGTGAATTTTCATCAAGATCGTACGATTATTTTTTGATATTCAAAATTTTCCTATTTTACAAAGTTATTTTATTTGTTGCCTGATAACTAGAGAAAACTTGTTTTAATTTTTTTTTTAATTTGGCGGAGATGTAGAATGTATATTATTTATTATATGCGTTTTTAGAGTAAAAGAATTCGTTTATGAATTTCAGAGATATTCGAGGTTAAAACTGATTTAGCCTTCTTTTCAATTCGTAATTTTTTGGATATATCTATACTAGAAAATGGAAATAACACGTGCTATGCGTGCGTGTTGTTCACTTGCTTTTGTTTTTTATTGAGGGTAATTTACAGCGCGATCAAGTTTTAACCTTATTAGACTCATTGAAGAATATATTTGGTTGAAATTTCAAAAGATTATCTTTATTTTTTACTCCAAATATCGAAATTTTTTGTATAGAACATTGATTGGGAAAAAGTTTGCATTTTACTCGCAGAATATGCCAGTATTTTTGTTGTAACCTTTTTGGAAAGTCTCTTGACTGATTGACTTGATTGGTGACTTTATAATAAACATTCATTATGTGTAATAAACGAATATATGTAATACAGAGTTTGGTAATGCATTTTTCACACTGTTCTAAACGTAAACAAACACCCAGTCAAATTTCAATATATTTCGAAGTGGGAAGGCGCAGTAGATGATGAAAACGAAGTTAGCTTGAGAGAACACCTTCTTTCCTTACATCATGATCTAGACTTTGAACGCGAACCTTTATTGTAGATTCTTAACGGGGTTCCATAGTCCTACCATTACCGACCGAGCAATTCACACAGTTTCAAGCTGATTAAAAATAAAATACTTCGAATCACAAAAAATGAAGAAAACACTTCGCTGCGGTTTTGAACGTTCTATTATCCAGTAAAAGTTTGGAGTCGAAATATCAAATTTTTTTTGCAAAAACTTTGAACGAAACTGAATTTTGTTTTGTTCAAAGTTTTTGCAAAAACCACTTAATATTTCGACTTCAAACTTTTACTAGGTGATAGAACGTTCAAAATCGCAGCAAAGTGTTCTCTTGTTTTTTGTGATTTTACGTATTTTATTTTTAATCAGCTTGAAACTGTGTGAATTTCTCGGTCGGTAACGGTACGACTATGGCACCCCCTTAAGTGAATTGCTAAGTCATTGCAGTAAAAACTGTCAGTATAAGGTGAAACTATAACCATCTAAATTAGTCATACGTTCCCTAGTAAAAATTTAAAAATGTAAATAAATGCAGGTAAATGTAAAAAAAATGTAAAAAAATGTATAAAAGTGTAAAAAAATGTAAAAAAAAAGTGTAAAAAAGTGTAAACTAATGCTGGATTTCGAATGTTTTTTACATTCTTTTTCCCTTTTCTACACTTTCTTTACAATTTTTTACATTATCTTACAGTTTTTTTTATATTTTGTTACACTTTCTTTGATACTCATAATTCAAAAATTCTTTTACAGTTTTTTACACTTCTTTACATTTATTAACATTTTATTACAGTTTTTTATACTTATTAACATTTGGTTATAGTGTTTTTACACGTTTTTTACATTTATTAACACGCTATTATACCTTTTTTTACACTTTCTTACATTTTTTTTTATATTGATTGCTTTTTATGGTTAATAAAAATTTTATTAACTCTAGGAAAGTGTAGAAAATTAAAAAAAAGTATGTAAAAAAATGCAGTAAAGTATAAATAAGTGTAGAAAAGTAAATTTTTAAGTATTTTTACATATTTTATGAAATGTACAAAAGTGTACGAATTTATAAAGTGTAAATCAGTGTAAATAAGTATAAAAAGATCTAAAATATGTCCGACATCCAGCATTAAACTACATTTTATTACATTTTCTTACACTTTTTTACACTTACTAAACAATTTGCTACATTTTCGATTTTTGCTAGGGTTGTAATAAATCATGCAAAAAATAAGATTTAAAATCTTAACACATTATTATCTTGACTCTTCTCAGAATTTGCGTCAAGTTAATGAAAGTTTAATTCTTAATATGTCACCAACAACAGTATAATATTTATGTAGCTAGCTACAATATCAAACGTGTAGAAGTAAAGCAAAAGTTGCTGTAAGTTTTGAATATATTACAGAATGAATTTTTGAGTCTTGTAAACTGATTGAATATTGTACACGTATAGTGAATACGATTATTTTTGTCATTGCGACAAATAACAATATTTTATATTCAGCTACAGAAAAGCTTCTTTTAATTAACTAAATTCTGAAAATTGTTGACCGTTTTATAGTTTTAAATTTACTCTTTTTCATATTTTCTAACTTTTTATACATCCACCCACGAATCTGAATACTTTTATTGACAAGGCACTTCTTGTATATCACATATTTACAAAACTTTGTGAAATTAAAAATAACATGTAACTATATCAAAAATCGCAATATTAATGTGTACGCACATATACATTAAAACTTTCACAAGGCTAATTGCCATTGTCTCGAACACACATATATATAGAGAATACACTAACTAAAATGCAACTATTGATTTGATGTTTCTCAACCCATCGACGACCACGATTTGTTAAAGAAGTTCGACTCTATAAATCCATCCTCATAGGTAAATCTCAATGCCAAGCATCGCGCGCGCAAGTTTGGGCGGAGTCTGATAAGCCGGAAAAAACGAGACGAGCGTATCTTTACGCACCGCCACACAGATAGAGCAGAGAAATAAGCGCGTGTAAACGCGTGCGTGAGGTGAATTGCCAGCGTATAAAAAGCCGGCGGGCCCAGTGAGATGTATTCAGTCCTCAGTTAGCACTGATATTCACTCGTTCGCAAAGCCGAGACGCCTTGTCAAATCCTCAGACTCAACATGAAGTCCTTCGTTGCCGTTGTTGCCATGTGCTTCGTCGCAAGTACCTTCGCTGTTGTAAGTAAAATTCTCACTGAAGTTATTTTTTAGAAAATATTATAGAAAAATTGTATCTTATAAAACTATAGTAAGTTATTTTACAAAAAATATATTTAAACTCTAAACTAAACGTTTTATTAACTAACACTTGGATACCTACGGAGCACTACTATGCTCATTAATATTGCTTTTATTTAATTAAGTTCTTTTTTTTTAATTTCATCATCAAAAATAAATAAATGATTATCACTTTTCATTTTATTTCATTGTCCTAATTAAATTTATTTATATTTTTGATTATAGGGCATTACTGAGGAACAGCGAACCAAGCTAAGGGAATACAAGACCGCTTGTATTACTGAGTCTGGAGTCGATGAAGGTAATTAGATTATAAATACTTTCAAGCATTAGTCTCTCAATATTAAATTTACATTATTATCTTTTTCAAAATTTGTTTATTCATTCTCATTGGTTATCGTTTTGCAGCCGTCGTCGAAAAGATTAAGAAGGGTGAGCAGGTCGTCTTCGACGACAAGCTCAACTGCTTCTCCGCCTGCATGCTCAAGAAAGTTAAGATCGTAAGTAATAGAGTTTTTATGACAAATATAATCCACTGTTTTCATAATTAGTTTATCGTAAAGCAAAGAATAATAAAAACAAAATTGATTTAATAACGCGCCCCTGGTAGAAAAAAAGCTAACGAAACTGCATGGTAAAGTAAATGTACGGTTACAACAAGTGTAAGCCAACGGTTAACCAACGGTTCGGAAAAAGAACAGATATAACATTTAAAAAACAAAAGAAGTGTCATTTATAATATATTTTTACAAAAATTTATTTAACCTCATAATGTTTAAACTCTTAATATGTATAAAACATTCATTTACCATAAAAGTATTTTTTTCACACTGTCGGTATAGCATTATTATTATTAATTTGATTATTTTTATTGTATAACAAATGAATAATTTCTAATTTTAGTAATTTTGAAAATTAAGGATCTGTATACCAACGGCTCATTAACTCAATACCTACATTTATAGAAGTTTTAAACCAACGATTGGTTCAACTGTTGGCTAAGCGAACCATCATTTTGTGACAAAATTAGTAGCATTTTAAAGCAAGAGTTGGCTAAACCGTTAGCGAACTCGTTCCGATTTCACCAATCACTTGTAAACTATTGTTAAGGTTTCTATCAGGGGCTTTCATTATAGTTGAATTAAATAGATCTATTCACACTTTGTGATACTAATAAACGTATATGTCTAATGTTCAGATGAGGGAAGATGGCACCATTGATGAGGAAGTTGCTCGCGCTAAGGTGCCCCAGGACCTTCCCAAGGAGAAGGTCGATGAAGTCGTGAACATGTGCAAAGTCCAAGGTAATTTATTTATCATACCGAAAAATAAAGTATTAAAAGAGTGAAGAAGTAAAAAAAAATGTTATGGATTCTTTTCTTCATTTTGACTATTTTTTCTTTATTTTCTCTGTAACCATGTACTTCTAATAAACTATCACACATACTTTAAAAAAATTTTCGTTTTGGTAACTCATAATTACCGATACGTACCATAGCGCGATGAATAATTAATATTTAAAAACGCTTCATTCTTGTTACAGTTGGCAAGGACAGCTGCGAGACCGGCGGAAAGGTCCTCGGCTGCCTCATGAAGACCAAGGCCGTCACCCTCATCCAGTAAGCGGCTAATACGCATCGTCCCATCTTTAAGCTGCTATCAAATTCAGTCATTCTCGCATCAAATAAAACCAATTGTGATCTTGCTTTTTTAAGCACACTCTGTCGCATTTTGTATATAAGTCTAGTTTACGCAAAAATCAAATAAAACTTTTATAAGTTATATGCTTTGAATGATTATTTATATCATCGACCCTAATCCACTTGTTGAATATCGACTTTTGAATGGTATTTTGTAAAATAACCGTAATTATTATGTTATATAAACGTTCAGTTTATTCACTTTTTTTTTTAGAATACACAATAGAAATGTTGTACACCACATTTTTCAGAGATAATTTGTCGCTTGTACTGAAAGTCATGCTAACAAGTATCAAAATATTGAAACGTTAGTTTTTGATAATTTATATTTTTTTGTTTTGATAAGCAATCCCTATATTCTGTGATTTTCAAATAAATATATCGATGTGCTTAAATCGTTGAAGCTACTTTAAATGTTATTAATTTCGAGTCTTATAAAAATAAAAAAACAGGGTAAGAATATATAGGGTGAATTTCAAAAAAAAGCATTAAAATTGTAATTTAAATATGTTTTAAAATAGATATCTTTTGTAATTATTAAAAAAAAAAATTATTATTTTTGAAATCGTCTAAACGGAATAGAACATATATATTCATTTAATACATTCGCGATGATTAAATTTTCACATCCTTTATATCATCATGTTAAAATTTCATAAAATTACAGGTTAAGCACTAATTGTAGATTCTAATTCTTATTATGAAAATATAATTTTTACCTTTTTTTTCAATACTAACATTTCTATAATTCAAATACAATCAATTTGTTATTATAAAGAATTAAATTCGCCACCTGGACCAATCACCGAAGTATTTGGATGGGTGAGCGCGTCCTTCGTGACTTTGCGTATTTGATTACGTGTTAATTGCCTTCTGACAATGTGAGCGGAAGGTGTGAAATGGTACAGTTTCGGTGTTAAAGCCTACCTAATGTGACATACACATTAAACAAGAGTTTATTGAATTCCAATACACCGACCATCCCGGGTTTTTGGATTTTCCTAATTAGGATTTATTCCACATGGTTTGCCTATAAATTCTTCCTGCCCCACATGAGGCATAATACTGGGCAAGTGCGGGAAGGATAAGATAAGAAAAGATAGGGAAAATAGCCCATGGAAAGTTTCAGGTTACGTGTAAAAATAGGTGTAATTGAATAATAATCGCGTGTAGAAGGTTACTACTAGCTCGGCCACTAGTAAGATTTAGGATCCGTGCTCTCTAAATTCGAATAAGTGAAATTCACTTCAAATAAGTGAATATTCACTTATAATAAGTAAATAGTCGTGCACTTATCGAATAAGTGGACGACTATCTACTTATAATAAGTGAATATTCACTTATTTGAAGTGAATTTCACTTATTCGAATTTAGAGAGTGGAATCCACTTTTTTTTTTAATTAATCAATAAATTCTTGACATTCTTAGATAATGAATGTAAAAAAAAGAAGAAATAGTCTTAAAAAACATTAAAAAATGTCGGAATTGGAGATAAAAATAACAGTCATTTACAGTTTTTAACAGTTATTTAGTTATTGGCGAGGTTGTCGCTCGCTCAAAGTTGCCTCAGGAACTGCCACATAAGGTAAAGTACCCGATACTATGGACAGACTGAAAAATTGGGACCATTACCTAGACAGCAGTAAAACAGTACTGTTACTTATACATATGATAAAGATATAAATTCAATAGCGAAGTTTATGCTATTAACTATGCAGTAAAATGAATTTCGTGTTAATTTAACTCTCTAATTCATTAAAATACGAAATAAAAGATTTCGAGGATAGCCGAACCCTTGTCCAGCTTAACATCCCTATCAGTTAGCAATACCCGATAGCTGGACATGTTTAATAATATCACTATAAAAAATATTCAGTTGGATTCAACTGGAATTTTAACCAGAATCCAACTGGAATTAACTTTAATTTAGATGAAATCAACTTAAATCCATCTGAGACCCGGTGAAATTTAAGCAATATTTGCAGTACGTATTGTCCAAGTTTAGGGTTCAAGTGTTGTCCCGGTATTGCTCCCAGTTCAACACAGGGTGTCCAAGTTTAGCAGCCTTACACATATTTTTCAAACTTACTTTTTTAATATAAATAAGCATGAAAATGAGTTTTTCTATGAATAAATTAATTAAATGGATTACAAATCAATATCTAGAATTAAAACGTCGTTTGTTTGTGATTGTGCTCAAAATCTGTCCAGGTATTGGGTACTTTACCTTAGTATCATCAACGCGTGCAAAGTTCAAAGGAATCTTACTCAAGTATAACGGTTTTGTCACTTTTTTCCTGGAGAAAAAAAAATGATAAAATAGTAAAAATGATAATAGTCGTAATGTAGGTATTATTTTATGATTCTTTTATTTCAGTCGGAAATGATAGTTGCAAAACTGATGGCAAAACCTTAGACATAGCTATGTCCCTCATTCAGTAAACGTGCAATGCACGCTGTACCCAATGCACGGATCAACATCAGCTACATGCTATAAGCGGTCGAAGCTAATTGTGATTGTATTTATATGAGTACGCTTGGTGGCATTTTGTATGATGTTTAATTTAAACAATTGTTAAATAAAAATATGATAAGTTATATACTAAAACTATTTGAAATGATTACTTGTGTGTCTGTGTGTGTTTTTTTTTTTTTTTTTTTTTTTTTTTTTTTTTTTTTTTTTTTTTTTTTTTTTTTTAAGAGGTTTAGGGGAATGCATTATGCACTGATAGTCACGGGCCCGTGACTCGCGTGTCTGACTCTCACGGACTAAACCCCCGGACTAAGCCTAGTCAACCTCCTCTGTGGCCTTTCGTTCTCCCGCGGAACCACCGTTAGGTACTACTTCGCGGGAGAGGCCTTAGCCGCGCCTCTTCCTCCAGCATCTGCAAGATTCGTTACGTCCCCGTCCCACCCGGAGTGGATTAGGGGTTCTCGTCACTTGCTGTCTCCTCGGTTTCCTGTTGTTCTGGCGTCGCCTTCTTCCTCTCGCGCTCTTCCCGGCGCAGCTCCTTCATGACGACGGCAGCATAGGCACTAACGGCCCTCCATGCTGCCTCCGACGACAACATCTGCTCCGCCAGGTTCTCTGGCGTCAGACGTATGTTGAGTCTCTCCTCAACGATGTTACGAGCATCGCTAAACCGCGGGCACTCAAAGAATGCGTGCTCGGCGTCTTCGTCAACTCCTGGGCACATTGGACAGTCCGGAACATCTTCATAATTGAACTTATGAAGATACTTCCGGAAGCAACCGTGCCCTGAGAACACCTGCGTGAGGTAGTAGTTGAGTTCCCCGTGTTGCCGGTTCACCCATTTCTCCACATCCGGGATTAGCTTATGTGTCCACCGTCCCTTCGTGGAAGTGTCCCACATTCTCTGCCAACGATTGAAGCTCGTTTGTCTCGCCTCCGTCTTCGCCTCAATTGACTTCTCCTGCTGGTACAGCGTCCTCCGTTCACTAGCCAGTAGATCAATGGGTAGCATTCCCGCAATGACGTTGACGGCGTCCTCGGAGACTGTGCGAAACGCACAGGCTACCCTCAACGCGCTAACCCGATAGGGCGCTGCAGCCTTCTTGCGATACCCCTTTTTAAGCAGTGCATCAGCCCATATGGGTATACCATAGGTGAGCACAGAGGTAGTTACCGACGATAGCAGCTTTCTCCTTTTTTGCTTGGGGCCACCGACATTGGGCATAAGCCGGGACAATGTGGTCGTCACTACGGAGGCTTTCGTGCTAATTTGCTCCACTTGCTCCTTGAAGCTGAGCCTAGCGTCGAGAATAACGCCAAGGTATCGGATGGACGGTTGGGATGTGATCTCGTTTTCACCAACACTGAGCACGACCGTTTCCATCTTCTTCCTGCTGGAGACCAGGAGAGCCTCCGTCTTATGTTCTGCCAGCTGCAGTCCGACACATGACATCCACTTGCCGATCTCTCCGAAGACCTGGCCAAAGAGATCGATTATCTCCTCCAGGTGTTTCGCGACGATTTCCACCGCCACATCGTCTGCAAAGGCTACAAGACTTACTCCTCGAGGAAATCGCAACAACAGCAATGCATCGTACAGGATGATCCACAAAAGTGGTCCCAGTACCGAGCCTTGCGGTACCCCTCCAGTTACTCTGTACGTTTTCGTTCCATCTTCTGTGTCGTACATGAGGTACCTATCACACAGGTAACTCGCCACTATCCTACGGAGGTACCATGGGACATTGAGCCTTTTAAGGGCCTCCATGATACTCTTCCACCTGGCCGAGTTGAAGGCATTCTTGATATCGAGAGTAGCGATCAGGCAGTACTGCTTTGACCCTCTCGTATATCTTTTCCCTGAGATAGCCTCTTTGGCTGCGTTCACCACCCTGTTGATCGCGTCCAGTGTGGAGCGCGATTTCCTGAATCCGTACTGATCTTCCGCTAGCAGCGAGTCCACCACCTTCACTATCCGATTGTGGATGATCCGCTCGAAGATCTGTGTGTGTGTGTGTGTGTGTGTGTGTGTGTGTGTGTGTGTGTGTGAGTGTGTGTGTGTGTGTGTGAGTGTGTGTGCGTGTGCGTGTGTGTGTGTGTGTGTGTGTGTGTGTGTGTGTGTGTGTGTGTGTGTGCATCTATAAAAAGATATCGTTTAGATACTAATCAAGGATGATATGAACAAATTGTCATTAAATAACACATTTGATAAAGTGTAAAATTGGCATAAGTATTGAATCAAAGTAGGAGCACTTTATTAGATAACTACGTTATTAAACAGTTCTTTATTAAAGAAATTTAAACATGATAACTTTTGTTAACAAAAAATTATGGTAAAACAAAAATATACACTGTATTGTGGCATTTTACCTTACTGTACATCATTGAGTTTTACAAAATTAATTGTTTAATTAACAGTTAAATATTAATATTAATGAATATTTTAGAAATATTACTATATAGATTGAAACACTAATTAAAATATCACTAAAGCATTTATAAATTTTTGGTAATATTAAATTCATAACTTATAGTGCTGTAGTCGCTTAATATTTAATAGTACTATTATAATGAAAATATCTGTTTGATAATTTTTATGGATTTGTAATTTAATTAACAAAAATACAGCTAGTGAATATAAAAAAGTTGTCTAGAGTATTAAATTATTTTTGAAACACAATTTATTATTAAACTATTAATACCAAGCGGAAATGTACTAACAATTTTGTTTTGAAAGATTATCTTTTGTTACTTATAGTTAATTGACATGGTATATAACGGTGCATAGATGTTATAATTACCTAATTGCGCAATGATATACTCTTTATTTATCACATATAATATATCAGTATATAACTTTCATTTGAGATTTTAGATTGTAAAATAAATTGTCAACATTTACAATATGAGGTTTAATGATACAATTAAACCATAACTATTTACCACTCATTTAAACTGAAAATCATCAAAAATATATTAAATACTATATTATACCTTCGTAAGTGAATGGTGTAGATGCTGCAATAATAATCTAAATTAGTCATACATTGTAATACAATTATACAAAAACTAAGATTTGAAATCTCAAAGTTTTTCACTACAAACGTCCTTATCTTGACCCTTCTTAGAATTTCCATCAAGGTAATGAAAATTTAATTTTTATTAAGTCATCGACAGCAGTAATATTCATATTGTAGCTAGCTACAATATAAAAGATTTTAGATATAAGACGTATATTGACACCGGTGATTAGGTATACAAAAGTTACTATAAGTTTTGCATTTATTACAGAATGAATTTTTCAATCTTTTACACTAATTAATTGAACATTACATATGTATCATGAAAAAAATAAATAACTTTTTTGTTTTTGAAATAAATTTCAATATTTTAACATTCAGATATAGAAACGTTTCTTTTAATTAACTAAATTAAAAAACATTGTAGACCATTTTATAGTTTTAAATATACCTTTTTTTTATATTTTCTAATTTTGTATACATCCACAAATGAATCTCCGTACTTTTATAGACGTGAAACTTGCGGTATACAACGTATTTACAAAACTCTTTAAAATAAAAAATAGCATATAACTGTACGAAAAACCCCAATATTAACGTTTACGCACATAATACTTTAAAATTTTAACAATGCTAACCCATACAGTGAGACATCCGAACAACATTATCTGAAATTCAACAATCAATTGAAATGCTTTTCGACCCATCGACCACTACGAGAATTTGTTATTCACAACGCGGCTCTATACTTACTTCCAAAATCTAGCCTCGTAAGCGAATCTCAATGCCAAGGATCTCTCGCGGAAGTTTGGGCGGAGTCTAATAGGCCGGCGGGACAAAAAAAACGAGATGAGTGTATATTTACACAGAGTCACACAGACAGAGCGGAGAAATAAGCGTGTGTAAGCGCGTGTGTGGAGTGAATCTCCAGGGTATAAAAAGCCAGCGGGCCCGGTGAGATGTATCCAGTCCTCAGTTAGCACTGATACTCGTTCGCCAAGCCGAGACACCTTCTCAAATCCTCAAACTCAACATGAAGTCCTTCGTTGCCGTTGTTACCTTGTGCTTCGTCGCCGGTACCTTCGCTGCTGTAAGTAAAATTTTCATTGAAGTTATTTTTGTTTTTTAGAAAATATTATAAAAAAATTGCATCTTATAAAATTATAGACAGTTATTTTACAAAAAATATATTTAAACTCTAAACTAAACGTTTTATTAACTAATACTTGGCTTCGGAGTATTACTACGCTCAGTGATATTTTGTTTTTGTATAATTTTTCTATTTGTCTCTGCTACGTCAACTCAGATGTTCTTGAAATATTTTTTTTACAAAATGTTATGTTTTGCAAAAAGATATGTTTGCTGATGTTTGAAAACTTATTCAATTATAAAAAGGGTCATAGACATATAAAATTTGAGCGAATTCTAAATCAAACGTTTTTATACAAGTTTTTTTTTCAAGTAACTGATTATTACTTTCTATTTTTTTTCATTTCGTTAATTAAATTCATTTTTATTTTTGGTCCTAGGGCATCACCGATGAACAGCGAGCCAAGCTGAAGGAACGCAAGACCGCTTGCATTGCTGAGACTGGAGTCGATGAAGGTAATAAGATTACAAATACGTTAAAACTCTATATTAAATATAGATTATAATTATTTTCTTAAAATTTGTTTATTCATTCCCATTGTTACCGTTTTGCAGCCGTCATCGAAAAGATTAAGATGGGTGAGCAGGTCGTCTTCGACGACAAGCTCAACTGCTTCTCCGCCTGCATGCTCAAGAAAGTTAATATCGTAAGTAATAGAATTTTTATGACAAATATAATCCACTGTTTTCATAATTAGTTTATCGTAAAGCAAAGAATAATAAAAACAAAATTGATTTAATAACGCGCGCCCTCGTAGAAAATAAGTTAACGAAAATGTCTGGTAAAGTAATGTCTGGTACGGTAATTTTTTTAGCCAACGGTTACAAGTGTATAAGCCAACGGTTAACCAACGGTTCGGATAAAAAACAAATATAATATTTAAAAAACAAAAGAAGTGTCATTTATGATATATTTTTACAAATAAAACATTTGATTCTTTTTATTGTATACCAAATGAATAATTTCTAATTTTAGTAATTTTGAAAATTAAGGATCTGTAGACCAACGGCTCATTAACTCAATACCTACATTTATAGAAGTTTTAAACCAACGATTGGTTCAACTGTTGGCTAAGCGAACCATCATTTTGTGACGAAATGACGAAATTAATAGCATTTTAAAGCAAGAGTTGGTTAAACCGTTAGCGAACTCGTTCCGATTTTGCCAATCGATTGTAAACTATTGTTAATGTTTCTATCAGGGGCTTTCATTATAGTTGAATTAAATAGATCTATTCCCACTTTGTGATACTAATAAACGTACATGTCTAATGTTCAGATGAGGGAGGATGGCACCATTGATGAGGAAGTTGCCCGCGCTAAGGTGCCCCAGGACCTTCCCAAGGAGAAGGTCGATGAAGTCATCAACATGTGCAAAGGCGAAGGTAATTTATCTACCATACCGAAAAATAAAATATTGTAAAAGTCAAGAATTAAAAAATTGTGTAATGAATTCTTTTCTTCATTTTGACAGTTTTCGATTCAAGATATATTATTATATTTTTTATTAATTTTCGCTGTGATGTTTTGGTAACTAAAAATTACCAATACGTGCCATAAAGCGATGAATAATTAATATTTACAAACGCTTCATTCTTGTTACAGTTGGCAAGGACAGCTGCGAGACCGGCGGAAAGGTCCTCAGCTGCCTCTTGAAGACCAAGGCCGTCACCCTCATCCAGTAAGCGGCTAATACGCGCCGTCCCATCGTTAAGCAGCTATCAACTTCAGTCATTCTCGCATCAAACAAAACCAATTGTGATTTCGCTTTTTTAAGCACACTCTGTCGCATTTTGTATATAAGTCTAGTTTACGCAAAAATCTAATAAAACTTTTATAAGTTATATACTTGAATGGTTATTTATATTATCTACCCAATCCACCTGTCAAATATAATTTTTTTAATAATATTTTGTAAAATAACAAACCCGCTTGGCCACCAGGCTGCGTGAAAACCACCATTTTTTTAACTAATTAAATTTTTGACTGATGAAGGCTTCAGAGAAAAAATCGAATGTAAAATTTTTCAGTAGCTTTCAGATTTCTTCTGTACTAAGATAATATTTTTGCATAATAGTACATTGTGCGACTAGGGAGGAAATTTGATTTTTTCTAGCTAGGATGGTGATTGAGCACGAGTTCAATAATATTATCATTCGAGTCTGAAAAAGTCAATTGCTTCCTTGTTGCACATAGTACATTTTAATTTTTTATAATAATTTTTTATAGACAATACATATATATAGGCAATATGTTCGATTTTCATCAATACAATATAATTACTTTTTGAGATATGTTATATTTAAAATGTTGGTATTTTAAAAAGTCATTTTCTTTGTTGCACGATAACTGGAGTAAAATTGGTTTAGTTTAATCTCTTTGAAGAGTTTATATATTATTTATTGTATGAGTTCTTTGGCTAAAAGAATTGGTTTATGAATTTCAGAGATATTTATGAGGTTAAAATTTTTTAGCCATCTTTTCCAATCACAATTTCTCGGGAACGTCAAATTCAGGTTGGGTTGTAGTACTTATTCGGATCAAGTTGTTGAAAAATTTTTAAAATGCATAAACGTATTTTATATTTGAACTATATACTATACATATAGGAAAGATACATTAATTTGGAGGAAACTACGTGCCAATAAATTGGCAGCGATTTTAACAAGAAGTGTAGCGAGAGAAAATAGTACATTATGCAACATGGGAAAAAAGTCGCTCTTGATTCCCGCGGGTGGGTTCACTGTCCGAGCAGGCGAAGCGAAGAATACAAATACCAATGAGTATAAGTAGGTGTAATATTTGAATCATATTTGTGTACATGCATGACTAAATGAAGATGTGCGTGTAAAGTTGCGCTTTTTATGAATGTAAAGTGCGCACATTTAAAACTTTTAATGATACCTATGTTTTCCGAGAAAAAAATAGAAGTAATGTACAAAAGTTCCGGAAAAAACTAATCAAAGTAATAAGCATGATGGTCAAATATAGAAGAATGTAATACGAGACCTCGAAATAAGTTATTAGTACTTCTAATAAGCCGACTTCCGTAAGTACCATTTAAATGTCTACACATAGTAATAATGTCATCACTTAAGGTTGAGTTGAAAATTTGTTTTACTGAAAGATATTTACAAAAGTATTTACAATACGAAAAGATAGAAGAATATCTTTTAAAATACTTGATATATTTTCAAATATTTGCTTTTAAGCCTGATAGTCTTTAAATTTAGTTTACCATTTTCCTTAAAACTGAAGAAAGGCATATCTATCAGGTGCAGATAATACATCTTTCATTCAAGTAATTAATGATTATTAAATATTTTAATGAGGTTCTAGTTTAATAATAGCATTGACAATTACATACAAAACATTTTTATTTAAATATCGATTTCGCATCAAAATAATGTTAGAATATATATATATATATATATATATATATATATATTAGACTTACCGAGAAAAGATTTGATACCTACGAGAAAAAAATAAGATGCTCATTATGAAATTACTGTATTACGTATAACAATCTCAGCGTATTGACATGATTCTACATCAATCCTTCATTTATTAAAGGATCACCTTTCATCCACAAACACAATAACTATTTTAATTAATCAAGGTTGAAGTTAATTTTACAGTTGATCCTTGATCGAGTGTATGCACGTTATGCGTCTGAACAGAGTGCAGTATGTGCTGAGTCGTCATTACTCGATAGTAAGTATGTAGACGAGAGGTAAAGAGAGCGATGGAGAGAAACAGAATAGCGCGGAGGAGGTAGAACTACTTACGGCGCATGCACGCATGTGGGGATCGAATGTAACTTGGGTGTATAAAAAGTCCGCGATTTGAGTGATGTGCGTTCAGTGCTCAGTGACAGACTCGAGTTGCATAGTTCAAGATGAAGTCTTTCGTCGCCTTTGTTGCTCTTTGTTTCGTTGCTGGTGCTTTTTCTGCTGTGAGCAAATTTTTTTTTCTACTTTTGTTATATCCATGTTGCTATTTAGTATAAAAACTTGTTTGAAATTTCATTTTATTTGTTTCACTTAAATTTATAATAATTTCTATACGTGTATATGACTAAAAGAAGGTTGTTTGAAGAATCACTTGTTACATGCTTAAATTTTTTATAACGTTACATACATTTTAACTAAAATGAAAAGCCTCTGTTGTGCATTGAGATGTTATTTTCTTTTACACTTTATAAAAATTGAAATCTTATAGTTTTTAAATCATATTTTTCCAAGCAATTTTTTAATATTGAATCTAGCAGCATGTGATATATTTCTATTTCTTACAGCATTTAATTCAATAAATTTATATTTTCGACAGGGACTCACAGATGAGCAGAAAGCGAAGTTGAGAGCCTACAAAACTAGCTGCATCACTGAGACTGGAGTTGATGAAGGTAAAATGAAAAGGCATCAATTAATGATTAAATAAACACAATTGCCTAAGTACTAGCTCTTTCAAAGACGTTTAAGATTATAAAATAATAATAACTCTATAATGTGAAAAAGCGCAAACAAAAGAAATTTGAGACATTTGACTATAAAATGAGGGAATTCGATTCACCCAAAAATATGTGTTATCTTACACGTGATATAAAAATAAAAAGATTTATTGAAAACATTAGTTATTATAGTCTTTGAGATATTCAGCCTGAGTGTAGTAAGTTTTTTACCTACACACGTGAATATATGTTTCCAGACAAATTTTAGACTTTGTCATTTTATATCGTTACATTGCTTTTTCAGTGAGAAAGAAAAAATATCATTATTTTGAACTACTCATCATCAATCTTACACCGGAATATTACAAATATGAACTTTCTTTGCAGCCGTCATCGAAAGCATCAATAAGGGTGAACAGGTTGAGTTCAACGACAAGCTCAACTGCTTCTCCGCCTGCATGCTCAAAAAAATTGCAATCGTAAGTGAAAGAGGCTGTACGAATAATTTTGATTTTTTAATAATCTTTTAGAGAATGTGACATGCAAGGCATCAAATTTTAATTTGTATGCAGCCGAATAACTCGGAATATTGCTGGTAAAAAACAAAATTTTCCAATTGAAAGTTGTTGGTTAGCGAGGCTGTGACCCAACTGTGACCTTGTGTTTGACGTGGGAGTGAAATGAAATTCCCTTTTCACTATATATGGCCCTTATAACATAAAATTAGCCGTTCCTTCTATTTCTGCAATAAAAATAGGAGCTTATGCAGGAAAACAAATCTAACTTCCAAATCTATTGAAAATTGACTTCAAGGCCAAACTCGAAGTCATTGTTAGTCAGACCTTTGATATCCACCTTTCACAATGTAAATTTGACTGTTCACCCGCAAGTTTCCGAGTTATTCAGTTGTAAAAGCTAGAATGGAATGATCTCTTTATATATTCTTTTACTTTTCATTTACAATATTTTCTTCGTCTAGAATATTCAACTACGTTCAACACATTTATTAAAACCATAAAATTAAATATCCCTTTTAATTAACTCTAGTGAAAGATCTGAAAGATCATAAAAAAATATATTCATATTAATATTTTTTGTTACGTCAGATGAAGCCCGACGGAAGCATTGACGAGGACGTCGCTCGCTCAAAGTTGCCTCAGGACCTGCCACAGGACAAAGTTGACAGTGTCATCAACACGTGCAAAGTTCAAAGTAATAATTTTACTCAAGTATAACAAATTTGTGATGTTTCTTTATTTTTTCTGAAGAAAAAAAATATCTGAAAAAATAGTAAAAGTAACAATAGTCGTAATATAAGAATTGTTATTTCATGATGTTTTCATTTCAGTTGGAAAGGATAGCTGCGAAACCGGTGGCAAAGTCTTGGGTTGCCTCCAGCAGACCAATGCTATAACCCTCATTCAGTAAATGCGCAATGCACGCTGCACCTGATGCATGTTTCATCTTCAGTCATATGCGTAGCAGACGAAACTAAATGTGAATTTTATTTGTACAATCACACTTTTTCGTATTTTGTATGTGTGTGTGTGTGTGTGTGTGTGTGTGTGTGTGCGTGTGTGTGTGTGTGTGTGTTTAATTTACGCAAATGTTCAATAAAAATATGATAAGTTATATATATCTACTAAACTATTTGAAGTGGTTACTTATATATACACACCTATCAAAAGACATCATTTAAATATTAGTCATGTAGGATACTTTAAAAGAATTGTGTGTGTGTGTGTGTGTGTGTGTGTGTGTGTGTGTGTGACACTTTTTTATTTTGAAATATTTTTTGTTCTTGGCAGATCTTATTCTGTTATTAGGATTGATAAGATTTTATATGAAAAATATTTTAAATAATTTTATATTTTCTAACAAAATATTTATCTTAACATTTGGTAGTTTGAAATAATTCTCATCAAAATCTGACTACTAATAGTTTAAAAGTTTTGCTCGAAATCAATAATATCACGAATAATAATAAATTCTACTTAGTTTAACCAAATAAAGTGTTGAGAATTGACACAAATTATATTTTGTAATTTGTTAAGTAACTCGATTCTTAAAACACGCATTATTTTCTATTATAGTTAATGGAGTGATTGAAATAAAAAAAAAATGCCAAAAATTTGAATAATACTATTTACGTATTCTTTATAAAAGGTCAATTTGAATGTAACTATTTATAAATTTTGCGATAATTCTGAAATGATATTCTGGAAACAAATAGAATCTGCTTGGCTCAAATGGAAAATAATTTTGTTTTAGAACGATAGTAGCAATTTCATTAAATTAATAAAACTTAAGCTTTGTCTACTTGTAATATGTTAAGATATGACATTGTTTCATTCAATATAGGAAACTTCTGATATTAGCTTTGTATTACTATTTGTCATAATAAGTTACCATATGACAAGATGCTGTGCATTTAGAAGCTTTTAGGGTAAAATTCGTTTTAAATTCAATAACAAGAATTATTAATCTAAGATCATGATTCACTATTGAATGATGGGTTAGTATTATATGAATGTAATATCCTTGGGAGAAATGTTAAGCATATTCTAGCATAAATTAGCTAGATTTTCAGAAAATAGTTAATTTTTAGCAATGAAATAGTGTATTACATATAAAATAATTTTATTTTACAAAAAGAATTATTTGATGAACAAGCTTATGATCTACGTCGTCAGTCATAGATGTATTCAAACCCGAAAATATGACGTATATTGGCGTATACTATTACGTCAATAACCTAATCTATCTCAATACTTTTACACGAATTTTCATATTCTTAATTATCTCAAAAATTGTCGTGGCTCGATCCATACATTTTTTATGATATCATTAAAAAGCTTAAAGCTTCAACTACATACATCTCTTTACCGAATTTCCTCCGCATTCGATTTCGATATTAATTTTGGAAGTTTATACGCAAAGCGCATGGTTCTACAATAATTTGCATGTATTGTGCACAACAATCTTGTGTACATTACTGAATTTCATCTTTTTTCGTAAAGTGTACAATTTTTTGTGCAAAAGTAAAAACGTTTTGTGAACAAAATTTTCTTTTCTTTTCTCTGTGCACAATAAATCGGTGTACAATTCTCATGTGCACAAATCAGCCTGTGTCTGTGAAAGTATATGGGAAAATCCACCAAACTTTTAATATTCGTGTTACCGTTGCATAGTTTCTAAAGGAGTGATTGCACACCTTTAACCAAAAGAAATTTTACTAAATTATGGTTGTATGAACATGTTCTGCTATCTTAAAGGTAATTATAAACGAATGCACTTTCATGAAACTAAAAACAAACATTAATTTTTCATTACTTCTATGCGTACTTGGGTGAATTTTTTATTTCCTTAAGCTATTAAAAAAGTGCCTATCGTCAAAACATTTTAAGAAGTAAAATCTTCGTTTTTACTCATATTTTCGATAAATCAACCTCCGGAAAGTGTGCCTATAGACAATAATTAGATGTAAGAGCGAACGTGAGCGTAGTCGCATTTTTCTCAGTTTTAATTTTTTATCGAAAAAACCTTTTATCGAAAGAGCATTTTTTACATTTTAAATTATTCACGGCTGTACGTATATCTTTTTACATAACTTGTTTCGCACAAAACGGAATTCGCGGCGGGTGATTGGGAAACATAAAAATAAGCACAAAGTGTATCCAAAGTTTCGTTTATTCTCATGCTTGGTTAGTACCTTATTCAAAGGTTACGCAACGACTGAATCACCAACGACAAAATTAACAACTAAGCTTCTTCTTAGCAACGGTCTTTACTTGTTTTTCGAACTAATTGCAACCTTAGTAAATATATGTATATAATCAATAATGATAAATTTATATAAACGCTTTTTTCTACTTTTTGAGTATTTATAATTAATATGTATCTGTAACATAACTAATTAACTCATACCTGAGTTATAAGTGTGCACTCCATAGGAATAATATTATAGCGAGACAAAGACAAATCACTAAATCGTGAATTGTTAAACAATATTATATTTACCTCTAGAGTTTCTATCGGATAATTTGAATATTATGATTGACTAGCGTAATCACAAGTAGTGATTAAAAGCTATAAAATGCCTTTTTGAAAAATTTTCTAAGATAAAAATTTGTGAAGATATGAGCATTCTAATTTATCACGTAGTAGTCAAGTTAAATCGTTTATTTTTCAAATTTCAATGGAAACTTCCAAAGCACTTGACATTGCAAAAAACAATTTTAAAAATTTTCTACAAAACTCTTTCAAAGCTTTTACTGACTACGTTTGATTGTTTTATTTCCACAATTACTTTTATATATGTATCTTTAGAATTAAAAGTGATGAATGAATACACGAGATCATATTTTTTCATATAGCGATATAAACATACGAAAAATAAAGTTACACTGAGAAAAAAGTTCTTGGAAAAAATTCCCTATTCATACTATTCGTGAATTCAGTTTATTGTCAATTTTTATTTTTTTTTAATTATTTAAAGGACTTTTTCGATAAAACAAGTAACGCTATTTTTTTACCATTTCGAAACATTTTGAATAGGGTAGGCTGCGTCTTATGAGTGTGCTTTACAAACAATTAATTTTATTTCTTCAATATCGAATATTAAAAGTTTGGGGGATTTTCCCATATATTTTCAAGAATTTTTTACTCGAAAATGGGCGTGGCGACCTGTATTGAAAAAAATACCAAAAAAATGTCAGTATCTGTAGAATAATATATATTTTTTTGTAAATGTCTGCATTCAATGATATTTTTATAGAATCACCTTAATTTCTTAAATTTTTTCTTCCCCGGTATCAACGATACAGAGATCGTTTCTTACGACTAATTATCCACATTCCTTACACCTCGAACAATCGATTTCTCAAGAAAAATCAATATCTTGAAAGCTTAACCAATTCTAAGATAGAAAAATTCGTTAATTTATATCTAACGAATATCGCTTGTCAAAGGTTTACCAACAATTAGTTAGTTTTTGACTAGATTATAGTTAACAGAGTAGCTTATTTATAGTTAAGAAACCTAGCTAATTTATAACAGCTTGTAGGCAGAAAAATTGGTGAATTTTCTACCAAGGATTTGTTGTAAAGTATTACATTTTACATGATTATTTTTTCATACAGAAAAACTCGCTTAGATCACGCTATTTTATTTCAACTTTTCTATTATTCCCATTGTAGCGCCAGGACAGTATGGGATTCTGTCCAAATTTACTTTACCCAAGTTTTAAGATTTTTTACTACATTTTTCTTAAATTTTACTATTTTAGTTATAAAAATTCATATTATAGTAAAACATTCTACAAAAAAGATCAAGTTAACATTTTTGTAGAAAAGTCGAGACGAAATTTGCGACTTACCAATTTAATTCTAATGAAAGAGTTGGCGTGGAATGAGTAATGGAAAATGTACATGTTTTTAATTTGATAATTACATTTATGAGAGGATAAAAATGGCGATATATAAACGTTGAGTTTTTATTCTGGCCTGATTTTCTGAATAGAATTCTGACTGTCATTATCCACGTCTTAACTTCCCGTCTCTAGCATATTTCCCACTCCCTATTCCTTCTCTCTCTCTCTCTCTCTCTCTCTCTCTCTCTCTCTCTCTCTCTCTCTCTCCCTCTCTCTCTCTCTCTTTCAGGTTCTGTACTGAGATCCGGAAGCTGAATTCCTTTGTAGTTTTATGATTATAAGCAGAGCTATAAACTCTTGGCGACGGGCGAAACAGAGCGAATATTGTAATATTGTATCACTGATAACCAATATTAATACATCCTTGTACATTTACTTTCACTATATATATTGGCTCCAACATCATCCAGTGACCAAAAACGTTTTATTTACTTACCATTAGATGCCGTTCCCTAGCCTTAATCGCCGAAGACACATTGAAGCAACATTTAAGAGTGACGAATCAACCAAACTATTGCCGAAGTTGTATCGATCTGTAGCGGTCAACCAAGTACTAACCGATCGTTGCTTTTATGTGGTGATCGTCCGGGATGCAGTTCTGCTACTCTGCCAATGTTTCGGCATGTAAAACTAAAAAAAAATTTTATAAATGTTGATAAAAAATGGAAGAGTAATATTTTTATCGCCTCGGTAATATTTCATTAAAAACGTTAAAAAAATTACGAACTTACAAAGTTTACTCAATAACGTGTCTTTCCAGCGTTATACTATTCAAAGTAATAAATGTTTCCACATAAATAATAAATTTCGAATTAACTGATTAAATCGACATCTATTATCTTTAAAATTTCTGAGAATAATAAATAAGATGCACATCTTTTTTAATTGCATGACTGTACTCATCTATGTAACTGCATATAAGCAACATTAAATGCACGAGTCTCGATTATCTTCCACTTGTCCGTTTCTGTTTAACCTACTTTATAGAAAAGTCAGCTTTCTTTCTTTTTTTATTAAGGAGCCCTTCATGAAGTACAGCGTTTTCGAAAATATGTCGACAAGATTCTTAGCGAAAACGTGGAAAACGGCACGTGCGGAAAGTCCAGGCGGAGCCCATAAAAAATTATGAGCGGCCGTTATTCAGCAGAAAAGAATCGGTAAAGATAGATTGAACACATCCTGGGTATATAAAAATCGGCGAGTTTAGTAAAATATACTCAGTGTCAGGTAGACTTTGATATCTTCTGCAAGAAACTTAGCATCGTAGAGACTCGAAAGCTCTTGTTCGAGATGAAGTCCATCGTCGCCGTTATTGCTCTCTGCTTCGTTGCTGCTGCTGTTGGTGACAACGTATGTAAAAATTTATCTTTTTCATATTTATTTATATTTGATATAGTTCTTATACACATGTAGAAGCTTATGTTTTTTTTTTACCTCTAATGCACTAACAAAATCAAATTTACAAAGCTTCTTTTTCATTTTCAAATTTCTATCCAAACTGTCATTTTTAATAGAATGCATTCAAATCTCTAAAGAGATGTCGGAGCAATTACAAATGGCTACATCGTATTTTTAGTTACTTATAATAATTCATTTTTCAATTTTTCTAAATGATTTTGGTTGCATTTAATTGGGAATAACTTAGAGAATAATGGATGATAAGGGTAACGGATAAAACTTTTAAAAGAAAAAATATAAAAAATATAATTATGAATCTTGGTAGAGGTATTTAGTTCAATAGTAACTCCGACCCCCTCCATCAATTAAACACAAAATTTATTTATTTAGAATAAATTAACTTTCATACAGCTTCATATCTTTTTCTTACGTCATAAATAATTCATTCTTATAACTATAGATTGCACTTTATTTCAAGAATTAACTAAATTAGACTGTTTTTTTTTGTTCCATAAATTAATTAATTCACCAATGCAGTTAGAAGATAAGCTCACATTTGGACAGGTGATGGCATACAAAAGAGCCTGCATTGCTGAGACCGGAGTCGAAATAGGTGAGATGAATAAAACTATAATATAAGCTGTTTCATTTTTCCGAGGTTTACTTCAACACATCACAATTAAATATACGTGACATTTTACAGATGCTCTTTTCAAAATTAGAAGCGGAGAGCAGGTAGTCTTCGACGACAAGGTCAAATGCTACGCGGCCTGTATACTAAAAAAGCTGGGAATTGTAAGTGAAACATTCTATATATAAATAATTTTAACTTTTTACGTAGAATCCTAGCCGCTTTTATACATATTCATTCCTTCGTGTGCACAAGATACAATTTTTGATTACCTAATTTTTAAAGTGATAATTCACTCGTAGTGTAACTTTATTTATTATTAGAACTTTGTTTGTCAATCACGATTTTTGTATGGATTATAACTCTAAAGGAATAGTCAAAGATCCTTTAAAGGATCAAGAAACATCCTCAATTGAGGTTTCTTACCTGACTTTCGCAATAAAACAGTTTTTTTTCACTTTTCGAATTTCCTGAACCTTTCTTCCCGTTTTAAACACCTTTTAAGTATAATGAGTATAGTATTAATATATACGTTAAAAAAACACAATATTTTTTACGTATTTTATTATTCATAAAAAATCGCAGTAGAATCAATTTGTCAATTGATTAACAAACGGGAATTACAACAACAATAACGTTTGTCTTCACCAATGTGTATATGAGTGCACCTTTAAATGTAGAATAATTGATGTAGATCGTACTAAAAATATTTTGACATTTAAGATGAAAGCTGACGAAACTATCGATGAGGACGTGATTCGCTTCAAGGTACTCGAGGGATTACCCCAAGACAAGGTGGACCAACTCATAAACGCGTGCAAAGACCAAGGTAGGCCTTTTTCAAGTCTAAAATTTGAAAATGTAAGATCATTCTGGATCTTGTAATAAGCCAATTTTTCAAAATTTCTATTTGTATTTTGATAAGAATTTACATTGAAGAAATAATTTAATTGTTATTCATCTCATTTTAGTTGGAAAGGACAGCTGCGAAACTGGTGGAATGATTCTCAAATGCAGTTTGGACAACCACGCTTTGTTGTTCCTTGAATAAAATATGATTTACCAGTCTAATCAAATTCAGTATGATTTCCACTTACTAAACCTTTTTAATGTTTGTATATCAGCTTTATTAATGTAGCAATAAACATTTTAAAAATATTATTCAAGACAGTCTGTATTTATTCATATCCATACCTTTATATTACTATTACAGTGTACTGAAATGAAATGTGATTAAATTCGTTAAAAAGCGTACCTCTTATATTAATCGATGAATCGATGAAATTCGTTCTTGAATACATAAAAAAACACATACACGCACGCACGCGCACGCACGCATGTACACACACACACACACACACGCGCGCGCGCACATTCACACACACACACAAAATGCATGTTTACGCTTACAATGCGTAAAAATGCATACACACGGGAAGCAGTGTTTAAATCAAATTTTGCCTATTTTAAATTAGACCTATTTCATTTTTATGTACTAAGAACAATAAGAAAAATATTTTTTTTCTGGAAAAAATAAAGTTTTTATAGGTCTCTTATTACACGAATTTTAACCTCCTTTTTTCATTTTTATTCTACGATGGAGTCAAAAATAAATAAATGGAACTTAATAGAAGTCTCTTTGAGGGGCACGCAGGGTATACGCAAGCGCAGGAAACGAAATTCCAGGTATCAACTGATTGTTCAGAGTAGAGCTAACTCTGAATTATTTTAAGTTCATTTACTTATTTGATTTTTAGATAATTTGATTATCAGTTGAATGTAATTGAGAGCCTCGGCTCAAGTCGAGAACCCTCGCGATAATGATATTTATGTTACTGAAAAATACTTAGTTTTTGTTTTGTCCGCAATAAAGAAATGACTTGGAATATATTGTTTTTGCTGATTGTAAATTTATTATATTTTATTTACAACTTATTAATTATTTCTATACAAATCTATATTGTCCCTACTTTTTTAATACGTGTATTTAATAATATCATAACTTCTTTTTCGCTTCCTCCTAGAGGAAGCTTTGTGATATTAAAAAATAAATTTTTCGAGAGAATTTTTTTATTTTACATTTGCAGTTGTTTATAAAAAATTATTTTAACAGATTATGCCAAACCAATACCACGCCGTAATCACGTTACGCCCCACAGACTTGCTCTTGTCTGGCTCTCAGCCTCCCGAAGACGCGAATACGCCATCGGTCTTCAGGCCTTCAAGGTTGTGGCGAATGCGCATCCTCAGTACCTCGCTGATTGTTTTAATTGCAGAATAAATGTTGATTTTGACCTGCGTCGTTCCGACCGACACCCACCGCAGTCGTTTGAGCCGCTCGCACGACGTACCGAGGCTTACAAACACTCGGTCGTCCTCGAAGTCATGGACCTGTTAAATTCAATCCATTTCGTTGATTTTTCCGCCACGAACATCTCGTCCTTCAAACGAACGTTGCGTGACGTTTTTTTCAGCCGCGACGTTGCCAACCGGAACCTCCGCGTTCGAAACGAAGGCCTCCCAAATCGCCTACTCCACCACCTGCGACCGGTGTCTGCTCCACGTGCGCGCCTTTGAGCTTGCGAGCCCCATCCATTTACTTGTACCCACCGCGCCGTCACTTACATCGCTATACCTGCGCTCATATTTTATATCGTTATCTGCGTTTCGCTGTTCTCCTATCTATTGTACTTATTCTATTGTATTTACTCTGTTGCTTGCGCCTTTTTCACTTTATATATTACCTCGTTTTAGTTTTATACCTGCGCTTTTCTTGTTACTTGCGCTAAACTTTATATTTTATTTTTATTTTATTTTATATTTTATTTTTATGCTCTGTATATTTTTTGTTACTCTTTTGTATTTTTCTTCAATCACCAGACGAGGTTTTACCCCAAGGTGTGAATAAAGAACATCAATCAATCAATCAATCTCTCTCCCTCCCCCTCTCTCTTCAGGTTTCGTACTGAGTTCCGATAGTAGCCGAATCCCTTAGTATAGTATTATGATTATAAGGAAAGCTAAACGCTTGGCGACGGGCGAAACAGAGCCAACATTGTAATATTGTAGCACTGGTATCCAATATTAATACATCCTCGTATTTGAATATACTTTTGAGAGGGGATATTAATTGTATCGATCTGTAGCGGTCAACCTTGAGCACTAACCGAACGTTGCTTATAATGTTTCGGCACGTAAAATTAAAAAAAAAATTTATAAATGTTGATAAAAAATGGAAGAGTAATATTTTTATCGCCTCGGTAATATTTCATTAAAAGCATTAAAAAAATTACGAATTTACAAAGTTTACTCAATAACGTGTCTTTCCAGCGTTATACTATTCAAAGTAATAAATGTTACCACATAAATAATAAATTTTGAATTAACTGATTAAATCGACATCTATTACCTTTAAAATTTCTGCGAATAATAAATAAGATGCACATCTTCTAAGTAACATTAAATGCACGAGTCTCGATTATCTTCTACTTGTCTGCTTCTGTTTAACCTACTTTATAGAAAAATCAGCTTTCTTCCTTTTTTTCTATTAAGGAGCCTTTCACGAAGTACAGCGTTTTCCAAAATATGCCGGAAGGATTCTTAACGAAAACATGGAAAACGGCACGTGTGGAAAGTCCAGGCGGAGCCCATAAAAAATTATGAGCGGCCGTTACTCAGCAGAAAAGAATCGGTAAAGATAGATTGAACACATCCTGGGTATATAAAAATCGGCGAGTTTAGTAAAATGCACTCAGTGTCAGGTAGACTTTGATATTTTCTGCAAGAAACTTAGCATCATAGAGACTCTTGTTCGAACAAGAAAGCTCTTGTTTGAGATGAAGTCCATCGTCGCCGTTATTACTCTCTGCTTCGTTGCTACTGCTGTTGGTGACAACGTATGTAAAAATTTATCTTTTTCATATTTATTTATATTTGATACAGTTCTTATACACATGCAGCATCTTTTGTTTTTGTTTTACCTCTAATGCACTAACAAAATTAAATTCACAAGGTTTCTTTTTCACTTTCAAATTTGTATCCAAATAACTGTCATTTCTTATAGAATGCAATCAAATCTCCAAAGGAATCTCAGAGTAATTGCAAATGCCTACATCGTATTTTTAGTTACTTAATAATAATTCATTTTTCAATTTTTCTAAACAATTTTGGTTGCGTTTGATTGGGAATAACAATGGATGATAAGGGTAACGGATAAAAACTTTTAAAAGAAAAAATATAAAAAATATAATTATAAATCTTGGTAGAGGTATGTAGTTCAATAGTAACTCCGACCCTCTCCATCAATTAAACACAAAATTTATTTATTTAGAATAAATCAACTATCATACAGAGTCATACCTTTTTCTTACGTCATAAATAATTCATTCTTATAACTATAGATCGAACTTTATTTCAAGAATTAACTAAATTACACTTTTTTTTCTGTGCCATAAATTAATTAATCAACCAATGCAGTTAGAAGATAAACTCACATTTGGGCAGGTCATGGCATACGAAAGAACCTGCATTGCTGAGACCGGAGTCGAAATAGGTGAGATGAATAAAACTATTAACTATAATATAAGTAGCTGTTTCATTTTCACGAGGCTTACTTCAAATCGTCACAATTAAATATTCGTTTTACAGATGCTCTTTTAAAAATTAAGAGCGGCGAGCAGGTAGTCTTCGACGACAAGGTCAAGTGCTACATGGGCTGTTTGCTAAAAAAGATGGGAGTTGTAAGTGAAACACTCTATATAATAGTACATTATGTAACAAGGGACTAAAGTCGCAGATTATTCCCGCGAGTGAGATCACTGCCCTCGCTTCGCTACGCTTGCTCGGGCAGTGATCACCCAAAGCAATGATCGACTTTAGTCCCGTGTTACACGTAGTACTACATTCCCATCGCCACTGTGGCCACTTCATAGATTTGAAAAGTTATTTTGTATTTATGCGTTATAATATTGTTAGTTTAAACACAATTCACCATAAACGCATTATGCGGGAATAAAGTAAAAGAGGGAATCAGACGCCACTTTTGCCCCGCTTTTAGGCCTATAAAATGGTCATTATAGTAGAGATGGGAATAAATAATTTTATCTTTTTACGTAGAATCCTAGCCGCTTTATACAAATCCATTCCTTCGTCTGTGCAAGAATCAATTTTTGATTACCTAATTTTTTAACTGATAATTCATAAAGGAATGGTCAAAGATCTTTCGTGAATGTTTCTTACCTGATTTTCACAACAATAGTACATTATGTAACAAGGTACTAAAGTCGCAGATCATTCTCGCTTCGCTATACGCTCGCTCGGTCAGTGATGGCCTAAGGGAATGATCGACTTTAGTTCCGTGTTACGTATAGTCCTTTATTCCCAGCTCCATTGTGGTCATTTTGTAGACATTTTGTATTTATGTTATAATTTTGTTTTTTAACCAAAATTATCATAAATGTAAAAAATTAGATAATGTAATTTTATTTCCGTCGATATGCGGGAATAAAGTTAAGTGGGAAACAGATGCCACTTTAGCCCCGCTTTTCAGACTATAAAGTGCCCATTATTGTAGAGATGGGAATAAAACAGTTTTTTGTCACTTTTTGAATTCCCTAAACCTTTCTTCCCGTTTTAAACACATTATAAGTATAATGA